>JARFIY010000189.1:6000000-6600000 GCA_036346155.1 Sinelater perroti
AGCTCGGATTGATTCATTACTTTTCGAGATATATCGAAAAAACCGTTAAAAATTTGGTTTTTTTGTATTTGCTCTAAAAATAACAATATTTGATAAAAACATTTAATAATTTCAGAAAATGTAGTCCTAAGTGAGACGAAAATAATCATTTTTGTACAATTCCAATTTTTTTTTCAAAGTTATAGCTGTTTTCGTAAAAAATGTGTTTTCGTAAAACGGCTTTTCCATCGAAACGGATGGTCCTACAGACTTGTTCGAGGGCTTATTTTCTTCGTCAGGAGTTGAACTACAAATATATTTTCAGCAACAATCGATTTTTTTAATTTTTGATATAAAAATCGCGTTTGAAAGTGACGTGATTTTCGTACAGTTGTTTTTTTTGGCAATAAATTGTTTAATTTCGATTTCATAGTACTTATTGTTACAGAATTCAAAAGTTTTCTTCAGAGCACACATGAAATTAAAAAAAATATTAGTTTTTTACCAATTCCGAGAGCTGCGAAAAGTTTTGAATTTTTTCAAAAAATACGATCCGTTCCCCGAATCCGACAATATTATGTCTTTTACTCAGGAATTGTGGGTAATAACAGTATAAATTGTCATAACGCGCTCGAGGAAGGCATGAAAGTATTTGATTATTTCGTTGGAAAGCAATGTAATACAGTAAAGGCTTCAACAAAAAATAAAATTCGATCTCTACGTTCAATGACATCTAGTATAAAAATTAAAGAAGATGAAGTAACAATAGATCCACTGCTAATATTTAAAAAATCAAGAAGACATGAAAAATTATTTGCAATATGAACTAGCGCCATTTCCTCTATCACTTTTTGATGCAAATGGTATGCGGAAGATACAAAACTCAAGTTTTTACGAAATATTTCGTTGTTTATCGGAGGCTCCAGTAATAAATGAAAATAGTACAACATATGTTCTTGATGGTGGTGATTTGTTACATCGCGTAGTTTGGCAACGTAATGTTACAATAAAAGAAATCATTGATAGATATGAAAATTACACACTTAAGTACAAGAAAGCTGTTGTTGTTTTTGAGGGATATCCTGAGGATCCTGAGACGTCAGCGTAAAAATGTAACTCGTGAATTTAATTTTGATGAAAATGCAATAACTGAGAAGCAAACGAATTTCTTATCAAATAACAATAACAAAAGGAGACTCATCAGCATGCTTTCTTGTCCTAACGAAGAAAATACGTCTTCGAACAAGTCTGTAGGACCATCCGTTTCGATGGAAAAGCCGTTTACGAAAAGACCTTTTTTTTACAAAAACCGATATAACTTTGAAAAAAAAATATTTTGGAATTGTACAAAAACGATTGTTTTCGTCTCACTTAGGGCTATATTTTCTAAAATTGTTAAATGTTTTCATCAAATATTGGTATTTATAGAGCAAAAACAAAAAAACGCAATTTTTAACGGTTTTTTCGATATACCTCGAAAAGTAATGAATCGATCCGAGCTCATAAAAATTGAATCGAAAGAACTTTTCATTATCTACAACTTTCTGATTTAACTTTTTCCAATCTGAGCACAAATTTCTCTTTTATTCGCGAAAAATTTTTTAGTTAGCGGCCGCCATTTTGAGAGCAAAAAAGTGTAAGTTTCTTGAAATTTTATTTTCTATATGTTCAAATTTTTTTTGCTGTTTACAATTAGTGACCGGGTCATTCCCTATTGATTGGACTAAAAGCGCGGCTGGAAAATGCGAGCGTTATGAATGGAACATCTCGGCCG
The DNA here is from genome assembly GCA_036346155.1 of Sinelater perroti. Classification (NCBI taxonomy): domain Eukaryota; kingdom Metazoa; phylum Arthropoda; class Insecta; order Coleoptera; family Elateridae; genus Sinelater; species Sinelater perroti. The sequence continues at coordinate 6,001,754 of JARFIY010000189.1, forward strand.
CGATTAAAATTCTTCCTGGGTTCGCGGTAGTAATGGCGGTTTAAATTCTGCTGGAAAGAAATCGGGACTTATTATACATTCCGTGAACTTTGGCGGCCGAGCTCAGCTAATGTTAAAAAGTTGTAATTAAAACGCTGAAAAATCGCGCGGAGGTTTCATCCCGACTTTAAAGCGGAAAGTCTCTGAAGTGTATCGCAATTTAAGCCTCTCGTTGCTTTGTTTATTTGAGAATTTACTGTTTTTCAGTGCTCTGAGCATATAAGGCTTTTAAATTCATTTGGTTCTGTTCAATTAATTTTAAATTATTAATTTTTTCATTTTACGTAATGCAATATTTCAAAATATATATTTCAGGTATTTTGGGTTAATATTAATGTGATTTTTGGGATTTGTCATCTTGTAGCCCAATTAATTTAAAATTTTATAGTGTAAATTTTGCATGCCTAAGAAGCCACAAACCTATAATTAACTGTTCAAAAGAAACTGTGTCAAATTTGAGAAGATTATAGATCATTAGATTTATGCATGATTTATGCCATGATGTCAGCTTTTAGGGAACTCTTATACTGCGCAACTATTGCAACAGTTTTAGACAGGAAATATAGACGAAATGTAGGAGTCGACCAACAATGATTGTTAAAACGACAGCACTTTTCGCACGTCAATCTTTTAAAATAATTAATGTTTTAACCTAAGGATTGACATAATTTTCTTAGGATGCTTGAATCTACTAACTTTACTCCATTGTCAATAGTTTCTTCACCGATTCAGGAAAAACACCACAATGCGGCCGGGTATAACACCTCACGAGGGACTTTTTGGTGATAGGGAGAAGTTTTTCACTCTAAAGTTTCCACAAGTACTGAGAAAAATTATATCAGAAACCTGCTGTGCTATTTGCAAAGTGCTGAATGTATATTTTAAGGCATGATATACACAATCTTTCCAAAGATAATAGGGAGGACAAATCAACAGTAGCTGTTCAAAAGGACACTATCCTAGAAATAAGAAAAGATGAGGTAGTGAATACAATAAAGAATTCAAAATCAGGAAAAGCCCTAGGTCTGGATGAAATATCAATAGAACTTGCAAAATTCTACCTAAAGACTAGCTATATTATGTGTTTATAACATTTCCAAAAGCTGCTAAACCCAAAATTTGTAAGGATTTTCGCACAATAATCTTGATAGACCATACCCTTTAAACGTTTTTAAAAATTATACACTGCTTTTCACGAGAATTACGATGGAAAGATGTTGGGATGTACACAAAGATGATTACTTTTTCGTTATAGCATAAGAGAAGGCTTTTAGCAAAACCAAACATAACAAGCTTTTTGAAGTATTAGCAAAAATCCAATTGAATCAAGCTGGCCTGCATTTTAATTACCAGAAATCCGAATAATATGCATACAAATATACAACATAACAACGAAAACATCGAAAATGTAACACAGTTTCGTTATTTTGGATCATGGCTCAACAATCGATGAGACTGCCTCCAAGAAATGAAAGTTGGCATAGAAATGACACGAACTGCATTCATAAATATGAACACAACATTATGCTCTAATTAAACCCACATCATTTACTCAATCTTATTTATAGGAAAAGAGACGTGGACACTGACAAAAAGCATTGAGAAGATCGAGGCTTTTGAAATGTGGAGCTGCAGTAAAATATACCGCATCTCCTGAACATGTAGATGCAGTAATAAAAATGCTAGAGAAAATGAGAAAAGAAATGGAGTATCTAAATAAGCAAACTCGAATACCTTGGTCACATTATGCCAAACTCCAAATACCGCTTATTACAATTAGATGGTTATCTTGGCTCAAGAATCTCAGTGACTGGTATAGAATGACATCCACAGAATTATTTCTAACAGCAGTATCTCGCCTAATGACAAACGCTGCTGTCAGAAGAGTAAGCACTTGACTTGATAGGGCTAGTGAACTGAAACTTGTACTCCTCCATCCACACTTGAAACTTAAACCTTCCCCATGACCACTTTCCTGAACGTAATAAATTTCGAATAATTAATTATATTAATCAAAACCAGAGAGTAGTAGTTATAGTATAAAGGTTTCTATGGCAAGTTGCAGAATGAATGTTCGAAAATACCACAATCATCTGGTGTGAAGGATGGAAGCTACCGTATGTCTTTGTTGGCGACGAGGTGTTCAGTTTAATAAATTACTTTCGGAAACCTTGCAATGTGAAGCAATTGACAAGAGAAATTGAAAAATAATTAAAAATGTCTTCGACATTTTGTAGCAAGATTTGGGAAATTTAAAACTCAATAATATTCAACTGCACAACATTAAAGATGACTATATTCAGCTGTGCATGGCACACTTTCTTATGCAGAGTTTTTCTTGATATGCATACACAATCCAAATGTTTTGACGTTGGAGATTTAGAAAATGGTACAGTTATAGAAGGTTTAAGAAGTCGCCCATTAAGTAGGGCAACACTGAAAAGGAGAAGTGACAGGAACCATCATATGATACATTGTGCAATACTTCAATAACGAAGGGAAAGTGCCGTACCAGAAAAACTGTAAAAAAAGCAATTTACCAAAAACCTTCATCTTAAGTTACTTGATGCGTATTGCATGAATAAGATGTGAAGCAAAATAAGAAAATAAGAAATTCACCTGTTTTTTTTTTTTTGTTTACTTGGCATTGACTTGTACATCTCTACACGGACACCTTACACTTGTGATTTTAAAACCTTTTTATGTTCCTTTCTAAACACGCTGTGCACGTTGTTGATTTTATTTTTACATCTATGTCTTAGATATTAGGTATTAGGTTCAACTAATTGTACTTTTCCAATTCTTTCTTTGATTTGTTATAATAATCGTTCGATTTTACGTTCGATGAGCATTCTTCTGCTCGGAAGAGTTTAATAAACCCGAGAAGAAAATACGTCCATCAAATAGCCATGCTAGGTGATATTGGCAGTAGTAAAATATGAGCAAACTTAGCTTCGGCCTTGAGTACGCAACATACTGCAACGTCGTTTCTGCTCCTTACGATGATGAACAAGACGTGCAGATCTACTTAAACTATTTATTTATTTTATTTACGGTTTATAAAATGTACACCACTATTTATATATACAAAACTACTCACTGTTTATATTACGCACGCAGCTTTCGCACTGTTGTTACCTGGAATTCGAATGTCCTTGCCATCCCGTTGTACGATATTCATGCAGCTCGAAGGTACCAGAAGGGCCAGGAAACATTTGGAGGCGCCGGACTGGAACCTTCTGGAATGTTCGCCGCACATGTGCGCGGCAGCTAGATTCCTAGAAGACAGTGTGTTGGGGTGTGAATGTAGCTGAAAATGGCACTATTAACTACTATGACGAAAGTTAGTGACCTTGAAACTAGCCAATCATGTAAGAGTCTAGGGCTTTTCAACGTGTCTCTTCTTTCAGGTAAGTTCGGACTACTAATTTGAGTATCACCTTTTCGCTGTTTTCTTTTGCTACTTCTTTTCATTTGTACGTCAGAGTATAAGAAATAGAGAAATTTTTGATCCATCTGAAAATTGCAGTAACACCGGTTTTAATGTATTCGTTTGTGTCCGTTACAAGGCCTTAAGCTTAGAGGTGTTTTAAGGATTATGTATTTTATCACTCGTCTATATTTCCAACTAGTAATGTACAATTCCAGTTTCCATCCCCATCGGGCTTCTATGGTAGACCATTACGTGATTTTATGCCGTAACTGTTTTTTTAAATTAATTTCTTGTGTCCTAACTTCTCTTTATTTGAAAATTATTGATATTAAAAAATTCCTACACTAATAGTCTTATGAATCCATGAATATTCTAAGTAATGAGAAAACAACGGGAATTGGATGCCGCATGGAGATTCGTAACGCGCCAGAAAAATCGCCTGCACCCAGCAGTAAATTTTTATGTAAGCAAATTTGTCTTTTTTATTTCCTGCTCCCGTCCGCCCGAAATAAAATATATACAACCTGCAGTTTTTCGGTGATGTCTGCCGTTAATAAAATATGAGCTAGGAATTATGAGTTGTAGGGCCGCACCGAAAGGCCAATAAATTCCGGGACGCTCGGCGCCCCAATCGGGCGTTACGTGCCGATAGCGGCGCCGTTAGCGCCCGTAATTAGATCATTTCCTAATCTCGCGCCCGCCATGATCCTTCGCGCCCTAATGAGTTCTCGGGATCTGCTCGGCTGCTTGCCGCGCTGCTGCACCTGGCCGCGCACAGCGAATGCAATTTGGGCCGCGATCACTCGATACATAATTCACCTCGCGTGCGAAGGGGGAGTTGCAGAAACCGCGCATTGTTCCGTTTTCCCTCGATTTCCTTGCTCGGCTTGTTATGGGTAAATATAAGGAAGGCTGGGAACGTGCCGGAACGAGGTCGGCGGCGCACACGTGCGGTGGAGGGCTTCTGTGGGGGACGCCGGAGTTTTTCTTTCATTTTCAGATTTAATTTGACGTGCATTTGGGAAATTAATCTGGAATAAAATCAACCATCGGCGGGCGCGCGGCTGTTTTTCTGGTTTGGTGTTTGGATAACGCTGTTTACCCCAATGTTTAATTAACGGTTTAATGGTCTGTTGCCGTTTAAATGTTTGCTTTGTAATCATTTCTTACTGATGAGTTTTTTAATTTGGTATTAATGTTGTCATTAAATTCAGTTGAGCCTGACTTTAATATTAATGTTTACTTTGTTAAGAAGTATGCAATTAAAAAGTTTCCAAACTTATTTAACCTATAGCCCCCTTTTTGTAAAAAAAATATTCAACTTCCTCTAAAGATTTACTTTTGTTAATCAAATATGTACCCTGTAAGGGAGGAGTCGAAAAAATATGTTAAGGAAGCTGAGTGAACTGTTTTTATAGTACTTTATTAATCACCATTACGGACTCTGTATTATGTCTACGCAGACGCTGTCATATCAAAGCTAAAAGTGGCCTCCCCCCCCCTCCTCTCATGGTCGAAACTACGTTACCATGATAGTTTGAGACTGAAGATCCAATCTGGCTACCGGACCACTTAGACCGTTGCTATTGCTCGAATGAGGAGCTCTAAACTGCAACTGCTCGAGCGAAGAGACGCTTTCCAGTTGCAACTAATAAAAGAATGTATTTTTCAAATTGCCTTATATCTGACAAAGTCGTCTTGTAATTTTGTTTGTTCCAATAGAGTAAGGTAAAAATCATTTACAATTGAGCCGATGTTATGAATGCTCTATTAAGAAATTTGGTAAAATGATGAATGGGTTTGACATAAACAATCTTCTCCATTTTCTAGCCACTCTTATAAGAGAAAATCTTTCAATAGACAGCTTTTATCACACTCTGTATAAATCTGTTTATACTAACTGCCACCTCAAAAGAACCCGAAACTATTACTACAACCTTATTCCAACAAATCCTTTTTCTATAAAATGAGAAATATTAACATCAATACCTCAACTACAAGACCTTCCCAGCCAACAAAAAACTTTTTTTACATCAATCGCGTATTAATGAAGTAAAACATACAAGGAATCTACGACAAATTATAAAATAGGTGACTTTATTTGTTCAGCCAAGGATTACTGCCTTAGTGAATCTCAAGTAGAATAAGAAATACGTTGTGGAGACTGCTAAAAAACGTCTACATCTAACAAAGCGGCAAATATCAAGCCGAAAATGTGATCATTCTCTGGCCATACAAAAAGACTGTAACTCTTCGGCATTTGTGAAACATCATTAAAAATAGAAAAACGTACTCAATTCACAAGGAACGATAGCCAATGCTTACTGTGCATCATCACGTCCAAACCACTAAACTTTTTCCCACCCAATACATTTTCCATGTAACAATCGCTCTCATTTCCATCCTACTAGTAGGGTTTATTCGTGAGGCAATTGGAATAACAAACAATTTCTGAATGCAACAGACAGTGCATCTCCTCACCTCCAACCTTATTAAGAGCACAACAGGGAACTTAAAAAGTCAGTCCTTTAGGGGGCAGGCAGATTGAAGCTCCGAGTAAAAAGCTAAATAAACCAAAGCACAAGCCGAAACGTTGTGTTATCTCGTAAACGACGCGATTCAATTCGGGAATCAAATTGTTCACATCGTTAAGGTACTGTTAACATCTTTTTTTTGTGCCCATTACGTAGGCTATTTTAACTTTGTTCGCTGCTGCTCGAAATAAGGAAGATGTAGATTTACTGAAGGATTTTCTTTAGCTAAAAAGTTTCTCATCTACACGGGCGTGAGTACTTTTAGTTTTTCTGTTCTTTTGCAGATTTGCATTAACAAGTTACTATCTGAGCATTAACTTTATGTTAATATGCTACAGAAAACCCAAAAAAGCTAGCGATTAATCTTTATAGTTTAGAATAATTATCATATAAACGTCTACACTTTTTTATTCGATTATAAAATTTTATGCATTTTTTAATTTGGTTATCAGTGCATTATGACGTTTCAAGAATAGCTTGAATTATACAGGGAACATATTCACTTTGAACACTTTCTTCGAGTTATTTGTTTACTTTTCCGGTATAAGAGGTGTTGCTCGCGATATACACTTTAAATAGACCACATAACATAGCAAGTAGCCGCTCAAATATAGTGCAAAATTTGGATATTTTCCATTTTACGAACCTGTGTTGACCTGTCTTCATATATTGTTCAGGTTTAAGTGGTATTTTTAATTTTACACAAAGGAACTTCAATTAAAAGGCCAAAAACTGGAAGACACTCACCTTAGAAGCGGACGCTCTGCTGCAGAAATCGGCCCCTCGTGCTGTACTCCTGGGGAATCAAGGAAGAGGAAAAAAGGACAAGTTACTCCAATCTTTGCTGCGGGGCCAATCGGAAGCGTCTTTTTTGATGTAGATCCTTCATCCGGTGTGTCCGAAGTTTACGACTCGGTTTTTCTCGGTTTCTCGCCGGGTCAGATACGAAGAAAATCGGACACAACGCCGACACAATTTCGACTGCCGAAATATAATCGGCCAACAAAACGACCCCCAGGTTGAGGAAACTTTGGTTAGTAAAATGTCGAATCCCGATATAACAATCGGCCTTCAACAAACAACCACCGGGATGTGGAAACTCTTGCCTCCAATTAAACTAATCCAATCAAAACTAAAACGCGTATACAGAGGGAGCTATAAGACGCCCATCCATAATTTAAAATCAAAATAAAATGAGCCGAAATATTTTTTTAATTGAAAATATAGGTATTCAAAATCGATCTCCCGGAGGGCGTGCGCTGTACGATGTAAATTGCGCCCTCGGGATTTTTTTGAAAAAAATAAAATTATTTCTTACCCTGGAGGTCCTACAAAAAACTTTTTTCCAAATTTGTAGAAAAATAGCAGCTATCGATTGGTAATAACGCGATTTCCATATAAATTGTACTGAAAAAGATATGTGAGTTTTTTGGGGTAAATTTTTTTTATCGATATTTAAGTCCATTGTTTGCATATTTGAAATTCCTATAAAAATCGCGCTCTCATTGTACGTGATACTAAATCTCTTTAAAAAAAATTTAAGCTCTAGCACGTTTCTCTAAGTGCTCCAGAACCTGTTTAAATCGAATTCTACGAAAGCACCTTTTTTACGAAAAAATCGATTTGCGTAAAATCTGTGCAATATTTTTGCACAAAACAAAAAATTTACTTTTTCTACTTATTAACGACTATACTTCAAAATTTCAGAAGAATTCTTTTGTTGTCGAAAAGACACAAGCATTAAAAGAAAAACACGATTTCTAACGGTTTCTTTGCGATAACTACGTCATTTTTGCATTGATTTTAATCAAAACAGTTTGTTTTGTAGGTTTTTACAAAATCTACAACTTTTATTGGAAACTTTTTTTATACAACACTTAAATTTTTTTTAAACGCGAAAAACCGTTTTTTGCCAACTTTGGGCGCCATTTTGAGTAACTTCTGCAACGATTCAGCTGTTTAATTTTATTTCATCGAATTCTACGGAATTTTTTCTATTTTTTCCATATTTTACCTTTTAGATGGGGAGTTTGGCACGTAAAAATACTATTTCCCTGGTCTATATAGCCTTTTTAAGTAATTGTTTTCATTGCTCTCATTACAATAGTTTAATTTTAATTAACTATTGCGAGTACAAATTTCTTATCCGAAAATCTGATGCTTTGAATACGAATGTCTCATTCATTTGCAAAGGCCCTTTCCAATCATGCCATTTGCATTAATGTTGAGTGCGTGCTTTTACAAACTGCGAGGCTCCCTTGCCAAGAGGGTGCTGACAATTGGCTTTTTATTCAAAAGGGGCAAATAATGAGGCTTTTCTCTCCCTAGCCGATATCAATCTTTTAAGAATATCAAGCACTCTCTCTGTCTCATCAAATAAAAACTTCGGCCAGAGATTAAAGCAATTCTCGTTCTACAAATATCAGTGCGGTATGTGGCCGTAAACATATTAAAAACATAATTGGCATTAAATGGGACTAAAATAAGCCACAGGCAGTAACGATCATAATTAGCCTCAATTATATGGACCAATTAGGGAGCATTGTACTTTATCAGGCCTCATTTTATAGTGAATGAGTTTTTTGTTTACCCACAGCGTTTGCCGCACTTAAGCTATTTGTGAAGCGTGAATCATAGTTCCCTAATCCAAGTGGTTGAGAATTTCTGTATTCGAGATTCACCAGAGAAAAACTTAAAGCGTTGTTATATTTTTGCTAAGAAACTGAAAAGAAGTATACAAAATTATTTTCTGAACTTGTTATTCCACAGATAGTTATAGACAAGTTATTTACTACTAAACATAAAGTACAGATAAAGAAAGAGCGAGTGAATTAAACTTAGAATAAAAACAACTATTGCAGATTCCTGTAGTAGTTATATTATGCAAATAAAGATGTGGTTTGAAGCAGAGAAGAAGAAAAATAATGATAAGAAAAGAAACGATATTTTACACGCTTTTTAAAAGCGTTGTCTATTCACCCTTTATTAAAGATTTTGTTGTATGAATTTAGGATTAAAATCTCAACATTGAATTTTAATGACTTATAAAATATTTAATTATAAAGCAACCTCTTTAATTTTGAAAAAATTGAAACTTTTTTTTATCGTAGTGAACGTTGTAAACTTATTCAATTACCTAATCGCCTTCATTACTGATTATAGTTTCACACTCTTTTTTATGCTTTTGACGTGATTTTTTTGTAGAATCATTTGTCAAAGATCGCCATATTCTCTTAATTTAAAATGATAGTTGCTTCACCGCGTAGACTGGCTTTTCTTGGAGCTACCTTTTCATGTACACAGTTTTAATGAGATCAACATCTAGAGACATTGCTGGCCAATCCGTTGTAGTGACGTTATTTGGTTTCTATGCGCTCCACATTTTGCTGTAATGTTCAGGATCATTGTAACATTCAATTTGTTGTCGGAACGAAAACACCTTTTAGCAAACTTCAGCGAGCATTTCTGGTAGATGGTGTGCATTTTCTCGGCGTTTAAATTGTCTACAAACAGAAAGAAGCAATCAAAACCGCGCTTACAAAAGCATACCCGGACATGCACTTTTACAGGGTGCTTTACTGCACGCTGAAGAATTCTATTACTCTTCGATAAGAAAGACATGCCCAGCAGAGACACGTGAAGATAATATTGGCCCAATCTCGATCCAATTTTTTTTGCCCGCGCTAGTCGTTTTTGCACGTGTTTTTCTGATAATCAAGATTTCGTTCAAGTTGGTTTTTTCACGCAGGTGACTTCGAATCGTATTTGAAGAGACAATTTTTTTCTTGTGGAGTTTTTGGGCACAGCGAAAGGCTTGTCTGGTCTTCAAAGAGGGCATTCAAGATCACTATCATCATCAAATCGTCTGCATTACCAACTTCCATATGTTGCTTTGGCCATTTCTTAACAAATGCCTTCGACTCCCGTATTTTTTGCAGCCGCTTTATGCGCCAGTTTCGATACTTTTCCATCGATTTACTAAAAACATCTTTAATTCGTGGTAAAAATAACGAATTAACTGACATCAGCAATACAATTTGCCGGCCAACTATATACTGCGCAAAGAAGCATGAAATGAAGATTCCTATCATATACATTGGTAAGCAAAGACAGCATTTGGAATGTTTACTGAGCAAAGTAACTTTATTAACATAACATACTCATACAGGTTAATTTTTACATACACAATTTCTCTTTTTAAATTTTCGTTAAACTGGCTTATATGTTTCTATACTTCAAGTATTGATGACTATCTTCCGAAAATTTTTATTGAATTTTTTTACCTTTTCAAAGGTGAAAGCATACAATGGGATAGTATGTTTTTAATATTCAAGAAACTACTAACACTTTTGAAACAATAACAATATAATCATCTTAGTATTCCCGAAAAGCAAATCATTCTTTTATGATATAGAATTTTACCGTCCTTAATGAAATGATCAAGAATTAAATTTGCTTGTACGTTAGGTAGGCGAGAAGTAACTTCGTTCGAAAGGCAAATTGTTAGACAAACTAAAGCTTCAGGTAAGGGGAATACAAATTTAGAAAATCATCTGCTGTCTCTTCAAGTCTAGAAAATGGGGGTGAACGTAGGGACTAATTAGTTGATCAAGGAAATTGACTGGTGGAGGATGAGAGGGGTGGTGTTGAAGTGGGTGCTTTAGTTTGCAAAAGCTGTAGCCGAACTATGAAGAAGGAAGAAGAGAATTTGGGGTCGGTTACTTTAACCGCCATAATGGCTAATGTGCCGGGCGGTCGGATGGCATCCCTCCTCATGTGTGCGAAACTAATGGTCGAATAAATGAAAAAAATGTCTCTTTTTCTTCAATAGATAACATTACATAAAATGTCAGCCGAAATAAATCGTCTTATCGTAGCTCAAACTATTCTTCATGGAATATTAAAAAGAGTTCATAATTTTGATATTAATAAACTCGCTTTGTTTTGCTTCTTCTAATGATATATCTTTTTGTGTGCTTTCTAAGGTTACCTCTTGCAGACTTTTTTTCTTCTTTTCTTTGGCGTTAAACTACGGGTTTTAAAATAGGAGAGTCTGATTTTTATACGGAATAAAATGATTTTATTATAGAATTTTATGCATATTAAAAGGCACAGTCTAATTCTAAAGCCGCTAATCGATATTTCCTAATTTAATTTAGGAAGAGTTAAATTATTAAAAGTCTTAACCTTACATTAAATAAATAATATGGTAAAACTACAACTGCACTTACTTTAATGCACCTTATGAATTAGCACATGTATCTTTTGAGAGTGTCACAGTATTGTTATTCACCAGTTTATAAGACCGGCATTTTTTACTCAATGGGATTATAATAGACATCTAAAATATTTCTCTCCGCTTTTTACAATTAATATGTTTCTAAAAGATTACACTATTTTGATTGACATAGAACTGGAATAAATTAATTGAATTGAATTTATAAAATACCTTATGAAGTGTTACTCAAACTTTTCTGGGAATTTTAACATTTTCAGTATTTTATAATGAAGTGTTTTTGCATTTTAATGCTGTTAAAACTATCTTATGAACTTTTTGTAATACAACAGCATTAATGGTCTATATTCTGCATCTTCGGTAACGTGAAATAAGAATAATTCCGCAATCCGTAACTTCTTTCTTTCAATTCTTTTAATATCTTTTTCGCCTTTTTGTTAAATGTACAAAACGTAACAATATATAGTTGTGCTCCGATTTCTTTCTTATTTTACCGGCATACAAAATAGAACTGGTGACAGCAATATCGTCTTCCAAGCGGTTTTTAGTGGTCCATAAATAATAATCGATAATCTTGAATTGTAGGTAGGGAGTTTAAAAGAAAATACTCAATTTTGCCTCAATTTGAGAATTCATATTTTTCCGACGGTATGCGCATTTTTTTCGTCTAAAAGCCGATAGGAGTATTTTAGCAACATTTAATCGGTGTAGTACATCCTCGGGAACGGAGCGAGCAGTACGAATATTCTCCTTAGTCATGCTCGTCCTTGGATGATGTCTGTTACCTTTATTTTGAAATACTTGTGTCCTCAAAAATTGTCTGTGCCATGCGTACATTTAAATCTCCTTAAGAGTGTTGTCCTCAAAGAGTGTCTTAAGTCTTCTCAAAATGTCGGGTGGTTTTACACAACTAACAGGGGTATTTTTTCTCACTGAAGAAGCGGTAATGCAAGGAGGAATCACCCTCAGACATTTCTACCTAAAACGATCAGAAGACACACTCCTCGTCTTTCACTCCACGTCGCGTAACGCCGTCTCCGTGACAAGCCGAAATATTAAAAACTACGTTTAAGGATTATAAAAATAGAACGAAACAAAAGACAAATATTTTCCTCTCAATGCTACAAAAAAATGGCATCTTTCGTTGGGTCCAGTATTACGGAAGGGTTGCCCGAAAAGTTTAAATTCAAACGTTACCAAATTCATTCCAACACAAAAATTAATAAACGATTAGGCGTATCATAACTGTTACACAATTGAATTATCTTAAATAAAGGTAAATATGGTGTACTGTAGGTGAAAGTATCAACCTTCGTATATAAATCCCCAAAAATTGGAAAAGGTGCTGAAGACCTGCATTTATATATTTCTGTTACCTGTGATAATCATTCTTGTGATTTCTCTTTAAACCTATACATCATGTTTGTTTCTATATGTAGTTAAATTTGCAGACACCTTTAGGATATGTTTCTGAATGTCCTTGTTAACACTCAATAACTTTTGGTGCTGCAAGAATCGTTGTACACTACTTACTTTTCCCTTGACTCCACGTGGTTGCAAGTTTTGCTCTAATTTTGACAATAAATACTTTCAATTTCACAAAAAATAACAAAAGTAGAGATAAAACAATAAAATATTGTACAATTGAATTCCTTCTATAATTATCTTGTAGGCACAGAAACTTTTCTGACGAATCGATACTTCATTAATTCTCGACATTCTTGAACAAGACGCAATTTCTTGCATTTCATGGGAATACTCCCAATTATTAATAGCCACTCAGAAGAAGAAAAGCTATTTGACATTGCCGTTTGAACCATTTGGTTTTGCAGTTCACATTGGAGAACTGTAAAAACATTGTAAATATGCAACGTTATATACACAGTGATATAAATGCCAATTGGTATACTGATTTAGGTTTATGTAAAATGCTCACAATTTTATGTATATGCAGCTGATGATACGTAATAAATTTGGATTTCACAGCCTTGTCATTAATCTTTAAGGTGCAAACATCCTATTTGGTGGTAGGATGGTCCTGGATGGTATAAACCGTATACATTCTAAACAAACATCTCCTTAAGATACCAGATTTCAAGAGCATCGATCATTTATCTTTGCTTTTAGAATTCGCAAAATTATTAAAGGCTAGGGAATAGCTACCAAGTAACGTCGATTTTGCAACTGGGCACTTACTAAGTTATGGTTTTATGGCGCATATTAAGCATACAATAGCAAGTAATCAAAAACGCGGTTGCAAATCATCATTCTATGTTTAACCCATTCTAGTCTCGTAACATTTACATTTCCTTAATTGTTTGAAGTAAAATACAAGTTAATTAAGCAACTTAAGGCGGTTTGTAATAGCAAAACTACAATACTAATGGTAGTATCAAAAACATTATTGAAAATTGAAAATCATTTAGATAATCGATTTTATGCAATAAACTTACATCGTCTTAAATCTTAGTGTATTTAATTTTACCAATTGAAAAACCATGGTTCTCCCAATTAAGGTTTTGAATATGTCCACTATTGCAAATGTGAAGAGCTTTGGCGATATTAGAGTACGTCTACTTTGGATTTTATTTACTCTGTTTCTGAGTGTAATTTCAAAGGCTTGTGGCTTCCTTGCATATATTTTCGATGAGTTCTATGTATCTGGAATCCACTGTGCAGTTTTGTAATGCCTTTATAATCGCCCATATTTCTATCGAGTCAAATGCCTTATTATAATCTATAAAAGCTAGCAAGTATGTCCTTATTGTATTCGATATGTATGATTGGAATTGTATGGGACCTTTTTCTTAAAACCTGCTAGTAAGTTTTGAGACTGAGGTTTCAACTTAAAAATTTTATATTATTTTCGTCAGCATCTTATATACTTGACATAAAAGACTTACTTGGCCTATAAATATTAGAACTGACTTAGGCCTATTATTATTCAACAACACAATTAGCGTTTCCTTTATAGTATTTGCCGTTTCCAAGCATTTATTAAAGTATCTTTAGGTTTTTATAAATTGTTTCTCCAAGTATTTAATAAGTTCCGGATTATTCCGTAATCTTAATGAACCTGTTTAATAAAGTTCCTAATTGCGTTTCTATTTAATATGCTTAAAGTGGCCGAATTTCTTCCGATACCGAAGTTAAGAATATGTCTTCATTTTATTAAAACTGGATTTACTTGGCGCAATACAGCTTTTGATAAAAGTTTTTTTTGTCCGAATGATTTCTTTAATCATACATTATTGTTCGACGTTCTTTTTCAGATGGCTAATGATGTTGAACTTTGGTTTCGATTATTCTTCTCAGCACTTTTACTTTTGTTTTTCTTCAATTGTTTTCTCTATTAACACATCTGTATTTCTTCTTGATATCTACTTTAATTGCAAACTTAACGATTTCAGTTCTTGTATTCTACCGTTAACTCATCAGCCAGGCTTGCTAATTAATATCTTTTTCTAATCCTGGTTTTGTTGTTCCTGATATTTTTACATTTCTATTCGTTTTAAGCTGTTTTCTTTGATTGTAATATTGCATTCGTCATCGTTTTATTTATTTGTTTATTGTGTTGTTTTCTAATTCTGCTGTACCAGAGTTTTTTCAATTCTATTCTGTATTCGTTGGTTTCTTTAAGAAGTTCTCTATCTATTTCTTGTTTATTTTTCTTTATTAGTTTTATTCGTTCCTTTTTATTTATCCTTATATTTCCTCTTACTAATCTGTGATCACTGCTTGTTGGGTATTTGTTAATTACCGTCACATCTGTAACTAGATGTTTATGGGATGATATAATAAAGTCGATCTCATTCTTTGTAGTTCCATTCGGGCTCTCCACGTCCACTTTCTTCCTTCCTTCTTTTTGAAGAATGTATTCATAATATATAGGTTTTGTTTTTCTGTGTATTGGACTAATGTTTGGCCTCTTTGGTTTCTCTGTCTTATTCCAAAGTATCCTACTGATTTCTCATTATCTTCTTTCTTTCCTACTATGGCATTAAAATCTCCAATTATGATATAGTGGTGTGTTTTGTTTAATGTTATTGCGGCATTTATCTCTTCGTAAAACTGATCGACTTCTTCATCTTCGTGTGTCGATGTGTGCGCGTATACCTGAATTATTTTAAGATTGTATCTGTTGGATATTTGAAGTATTAGGTATGCCACTCTTGCTGAGATAGATCTTATTTCTTTTATGTTTTGTTCTACCTTTTTGTGTATCATAAATCCAACTCCCGCTGTGTTTGTGTTATTTTCTACTATACTTTTGGTATGATATAATGTATTTCCAGATGATAGTTTTGTACACTGTTCTTCTTTTCTTTTTGTCTCGTTTAGTCCTATTACGTCCCATCTTTTATCTTTAATTTCATTTTCAAATTCTACTAGTCGTTCTTCAGTTCTGAGGGTCTGTGCGTTGTACGTAGCTATAGTCAACTTCGTCGTCATTTGGCAGCCTTTCCTCATCCGGTGATTCTTCGCACCCTCTGGTTGTCGGTAGGATTCACTGCTGCCGTGGTGAGCTACTTTCAACCTGCCGGGACTGAGGGCCTTTCGTTTATTTGTGTATTCATGAAGGGAACGTTATATACACAGTGATATAAATGCCAATTGGTATACTGATTTAGCTTTCTGTAAAATGCTCACAATTTTATGTATATGCAGCTGATGATACTTAATAAATTTGGATTTCACAGCCATGTAATCAATCTTTAAGGTGCAAACATCCTATTTGTTGGTAGGATGGTCCTGGATGGTATAAACCGTATACATTCTAAACAAACATCTCCTTAAGATACTAGATTTCAAGAGCACCGATCATTTATCTTTGCTTTTAGAATTCGCAAAATTATTAAAGGCTAGGGAATAGCTACCAAGTAACGTCGATTTTGCAACTCCGCACTTACTAAGTTATGGTTTTATGGTGCATATTAAGCATACAATAGCAAGTAATCAAAAACGCGGTTGCAAATCATCATTCTACGTTTAACCCATTTTAGTCTCGTAACATTTACATTTCCTTAATTGTTTGAAGTAAAATACAAGTTACTTAAGCAACTTAAGGCGGTTTATACTAGCAAAACTACAATACTAATGGCAGTATCAAAAACATCGTTATTGAAAATATTTAGAGATAATACTTTTTTATAAGATAGAACTTTTTTATTTCTATAAAATAGTTTAGGTTTGCAAGATAATAAAACAATTGAAAAAAGACACTAACGAATTTAGTGCGTGCTGATCGCAGAGTGCACACTATCAAATATTATGCCGTATTTAAGTTTAAATAAAGTAAAGGAAAAGCATAGCGACAAACAAACATGAATTCCTAATGACATGACAAAGCATCTTGTGGCAATGCATATTTGAAGAACTATCTTTGTTATATTGGCAGCTGTGATTGCTGTAATTTGCCTATTACGATCGACAGCTATTATCAATAAATAATAGAAATTCAGCAGAAATTGCTGCTTATAGTACAAGTGGATCCTTATTTATTAACGATATGTATGATTGGATTATTTTATGGGAACAAACTTTGTTTTCAAGGACGTAGACAAAGTAGACGTAAGGTTTCCAAACGCCTTAAAAATTTAAAACATTTGAAGGATTTGCACATTG
Organism: Sinelater perroti; assembly: GCA_036346155.1. Taxonomy (NCBI): domain Eukaryota; kingdom Metazoa; phylum Arthropoda; class Insecta; order Coleoptera; family Elateridae; genus Sinelater; species Sinelater perroti. The sequence goes on from JARFIY010000189.1 coordinate 6,018,621, forward strand.
TACTCTAAAATTTGTCGCCACTGGAGCCATAAATAATTGGAACAAGTAGGGACTATATATTCAATGAAAGTAATGGTAACTCTTACAGCTCTTATAAATTCTTGCGACGTAGCAAATTTAAGAAACAATATTTATTGCACAAGAAAGACTTTTATTGTCAAATGTATACCATAGACTAGATATAGTGTAATGCTTAATGAATAGCTAACAATAAAGTTCTCAACGATCATCCTACTTTAATAATAGTAAAGTGGCGAATAAATTACGAAGGATCTCTTGAACTTCATTTCTACGAGAAAAGATTAAAACTATACTCCAAAATACACATCGTTTTATAAGCCATATTCTTTTTTGATCCGAACTGGAACTTTTGGTGAGATTTGACATTATCTTACGACGGTACTGACGCTTAAAAAACTTAACTGAGGTTTGCGATGAATGCGTCAGGATTTATTGTTTTCTTATTTTTATGTTCTTAGAATTTTATATTACACATCTGAAGATTATCATTTTGCCTATCAAATAAAGCTGGGAACAAACTCTAACGAATTCTCATTGTCTTGGTTTACACTTAAGTCATCAGCGAAGAGCAGGCATTAATATATTTGTTTCTGACGATCCTGGCACCTTTGGGGCTAGTATATTTCTATTTACCAAGAACGTTATTAATGTGTGTCTTTTTAAGATGTAGACGAAGTACTAGATCGTGTCTTACATCTTTTTTAGCAGCGAAGTGCAATGGTTACGTTACAACTTTTGTTCTATTATACAAGGTCTTAAGACATTTAAGTTGTGCAGAACAACCACAACTTTTCATGGTATAAATTGTATTGAACTTAAAAAATTGGATGTAGTTTATTTTTCTTTGGGATTTTACCAAGTCTAATATTTTGTAAAAAAAAATACCATGTGACCTGTTAAAAATAAAAAATTGGACCGTCCGTCGCCGGTTCTTTCGAGACCTTGAAGACCATAGTGGTTTGTTTTACTGAACACTCGAATAAATGCATAATTGTCAGTGGCAACCATTACCAATTGTTGTTTTCAGAGAAATTTTTATTTCATAATTGTCCAGCGTATTTAATTTTTTAAGTGGATAATTTTGTATATACATCAAAATATTATTTTCAAGCCTATATAATAATCTAAATAACCTTATAACTAACAAATAAAAACATTGTGTCCTATGTAAAGTCTAGAAAAACTTTTATCTGTAGTATAAAGTAATTTTGGCTATTTTTTATGTCCGTTTTTCACTTTTTTTAAATAACGAGTTTATATAGCTTTTAGTTAAGAGAAATGTTTTTACTTTGTTTAATTTTTTTGTTTTGTTTAATGAGAAGTATTTACAATCTGTATTAAAATACAATAAGTAAAGTTTTAAGGAGCACTGCATAAAAATGGCCTGTTTACAAATGAGAGGGGCTATTCTGCAAAAGCCACTCTGGTAATACTGTTTACAATAAAAAATCTGAATCTATATGGTAAATCGAGTGGTTTAATCCGTTTAAGTCTCTGAGTTTATGCACTCTTGCAAAGTAGGTTTACTGCGTAGGTGTTAGTGTGAAAGAACAGTTTGTCTAGGTATTTTTTATTGCACTTACTGATTTCTTCGCGTACTGTATTCACTTTTAGGTCTTTTAAAATGTCTGCGTTACGCATGTAGTAAGGTGCGTCGCACAATGCCCGCAGCGTTTTATTCTAAAACCTGTCGATGATTTGAATGGTTGAAGAAGCTGCCGTGCCCCATAACTGAAGAGCATATGCCCAAATTGGTTTAATGGCGACCTTGTAGACTAGCTTGGTCAAAAGCTTGACGGTCATCCAGGAAAGCCGCTGTTCAGTACTGATTTTCTTCGAAAGTGTTGTTGATTTCATTTACGATTCTGTGCACCTGTTGCATGGTGGAATGACCTTTTCGAAAACCGAATTGGTGCTCCGGTATTAAATTAATGTTGTCTATGATGGACTCTAGTCTTGTGGCTAGTAATTTTTCGATGAATCTACCCATCATTGGTAAAGACTGATAGGTTGTATGAGGAGATTTCATATTGCAATTTATCGGGTTTCGGAATAAGTATCATTTGCGAGATTTTTCATTGTAAGCATGAAGCTCTCTTGCGGGGAAGATTTTTGTGCAACTCTCCGGTGATGAGGTCATAGCCGGGTGATTTATTGGGTTTAAAGTGTTTTTTAGCATTTGTCTGATTTCTCTGACTGTAAATAGGTTCGATAGTGGAGTCGTTTGGTAAGGGTCTGATAATGTTTCTGCGATTTCTTGTTCCTTGTCTCTGGTCATTTGGGAAGGCAGTGGTTGAAATACTGTCCTGAGCTGGTTAGCGAAGGTTACCGCTTTTTCTTTCTCTGTTCGTACCCAGGATCTATCTTGTCTTTTTATGGGGTATAGGCTGCTGCTGGCATTTAATGCTTTTCGTTGCTTTCCATAATGTATAGTCGGAGTCCTCTGTGGCACTCAGGTTATCCAGATACTCTTGAAAAGAGTCATTTTGAGCTTTTTTATTAGCGTTTTTAGTTCTGAGGCGGCTGCGTTGTATCGCCGTCTGTTTGAGGGATAATGTGTAGATTGCCAAATTCTTCTTAACCTTCTTTTCTCCCGCTTTTTTATTATGAGGGGGGGGGTACTGTTCCTTCGTTCTTTTGATGGGTATATCGGGGGTTGCTTCCCAAGCTGCATTTTCTATTAGTCTGGTGAATCTGTAAATTTCCAGTTCTATGTTCACGAAAGTTTTTAGAGCAATGTTTAGATCCAATTGGTTGTTCAGTATGGTTCTGTAGTAGTGCTTACAATAGCTACTACCGAAGAGTGGTCCCAATTTGGTTCAATCTACAGATAACCAGGTGCTATTCCTTTTGTCACAAAGAAGTCAAGAAGATCAGGTAACTTTTCTAGGTCAGTGGGCTAATTGGTGGGTTGGTAAGATGAGAGTTCTTGAACTATTTGGTATAGTGTTCTTCCTCTACCTGGTGGTGACAGTTTGGAGCCCCACAATGTGTGCTTCGAATTATAATCTCTGCCTGCCAGGAATTTGCTTTCAAGGGAGCGAAATAGTTGTATAAAGCCGTATTTGTTTGGTGGGTAATAAACAACCTTAGTAGATCATGCTAATCTTCTACCGTAACACTAGTACCTTGCATATAATCCTTTTTAAATTTCTGAAGTTGGTAGTGTTTAATTTGTTTGCTAATGATGGTGGCGGATCTGCCTCTTGTGTATCTTTCCGCATCCGGGTGATTTGTTGTGTAAACAAAATAGTTCGAAATTTTAAGGAAGTTTCTGTTGGTGCAGTGTGTTTCAGAGATTAAAAGTATATCGATATCGTTGTGTTGGAGGAAGATTTCGATTTCTTTTTCGTGATTGATGATACCGTTTGCGTTTTCTAAGGCTATTTTAAACATTTGCGCCATTTTTCCTAGTTAGGTCATCTCTGAGTAGTTTAATTTACTGTGTTAGGGCGCCTATAGTTTGCTGGTGAGCCTGAATAGTTTGCTTCATTGTTATTATTACTTGCATTAGGTTGTTAGGTTGTTGCTCCGGTGGTTGTGGTGACTTAAGATGCATTCTTGGAAAGGGTGGGAATTAGGGGGGGGGGGAGATGTATCTATTTGAGGTTGTTTTATATGAGTGGGAGTCATGTTGAATTTGGCTCATGTTATTTTGGTTGGATGGGATAGGTTTATATTTGTCTGGTTTGATGGCAATTTTGGGGAGACCATTCTGTGAATGATGCTGGGTGTTTGTTTTGTAGTGGGAATCGCTGTTGCTGGTTAGCGAATCTTCTGTTTAGTATTTGTAGGTGGGACCTTGCAACCTTTGTAGTTGGCTGAGTGGTCACCCTGGCACAATACACATTTAGGGAGTTTACCATCTTTTCTATTTTTAGTGCTGGTGTCGTGCACCGGTTTCTCGTATGTCCGTAGCACTGGCAGTTTTACATTGTGGATTTGTTGTTTTCGTCAAGGTTCTTCGAACTGGATCACTGCCTTTCCTATGCGTTTAATGTTGAATATGTCTTTACTATTAAGTTTCCGTAGGATGTCAATGAAGAATAAGTTCTTTTTTTGTTTGGTCTCTCGGTTGATTGCGTTCATTATATTTGCTACTTTGTGACCTTCAGCTTTTAGGAAGTCTGTGATGAATTGTTCGCTAGTAGAGTGATGTAGGTTTCTTAGAACGACTTTAAACTTTTTTCTTCGTCTAAGCTGTATGTATGCCGTGCGATCTTATGCTGGTCCAGTACGTCGCGTATCTTCTTGTAATCATCTATGTTGTCGATTTGCAGTTTTACTTTGTTTCCCTGCATTAGTTGATACCAGTAATTCTGTTTATTGATGTGGATTCAATAAGCGCAATTAATGGGTCTACAGCTGTTACGTAGTGTAAAATAAATACTGGGACTTTTCTCATTATTTGCTGTTGTTGATTTTTTTGTGGGTTCAGTGGAGCCCGTTGCAGCTGTTAATGGCTGGAATCTGTTTTGAGTTGTTGTTAGATATGGTGTATTTTGTTTCTGTGTTTTACTTTTTGAAAGTCATTTATTTTGATGGTTTCATTGACATCGCTGATGATTGACGTATTGTCTGAGATCATGGCTATATCGTTAATTGGAGATTGCGCCAGTGTGGAAGTGGAGGGTGCATAATAGGCCGAACTAGAGTTTCTGGGTTGGGCTGATAAATCAACGGTTGCTTATTGTTGGTTGGTTGTCCTTGGTAATATGTAGAACTCATTGGGGTTGTGGCGTACATTTATGTTTAAAATGATAATAGAATTTAGGAAAGTAATTATAAATTAAACTGAGGAAAAATTATGGGGGCGTTTTGACGCTGGCCAAAATATGATACTCGTTCAAAAAAAAAATTGTTATCAAATTAATAATATCTTTTATCCATCGGATGTAAATAAGTTGTCCATCAAGAAAGTCTAGGCGACTAAGTTTTGCCTATCAGTGAATGTTTTAACATTCGATCGTTACAGTGAGTGATCAAACATTAAAAATAACACTGGAATTGTTTAAAAAACAAGTTTGGCAGTTTTTTAGTAGACATTTATTTTAAATTATAAAATAGTTTCAATTGGTATTTGAAATGTTAGTAGTGTGTACAATATGGAGACAGGTACTTAAGCATTTTTTAACAATTACAAATAATTGGTTTAGAAGCACTAGTTCCCCAGAATTTAAAAAACTTTGCGGGCCGTCGACAAACATGTTTTTATCTTTAATTAAAATTTCCCATTAATGTAAGATTTAATTATTTTCAAGACAAGACTACATAAGAAATTTCATTTAGTTATTTGTTCCTCTGGATGGTTTAATTAATATTAGTACATTGTTTCTGCTATTTTCCTTATATTAAAGAGCACAATGAGGAACTATCCTTTGTTGTTACTGATAAGTAACATATATTTGTCCCATTCTATCAACGCTGTACTTAATTTTATTGCAACCCATCATTCCTTTATCAGTAGTATGATTTATGTCCTCATTTAAATTACCACAGATAAATGAGTATCGTTCTTTTTCAGAAGAACAAAAACTAACTGTACACTCATTGTAAAAGGCAAGTCTTACATTTGCAATTTGGAAATTTCTCTAATTTTCTTCAAAGTTTGAACTCCAGTACCTATGAAAAATAAGAGAATCAAATATGTTGTATTGGATGACAGTTTAATAATTGGAAACAGTTGCATGTTTGAGATATGTTTAGCTTTATAGGACTATATTGTCTACAATTGATTCTGAAACTTTTTACAAACAATTTAAAAATTTCTTTTGTCTGTTAGTCTGTGATTTTCATGGCCTTTGATAATATGAAGTCGTAATCAACATACACCAAACTATAACAGACTACTAATAAATTATTTTTCATTACGTGTAATCGTATACTGCTGTCATGGCTAGCAATTTGTATAACAATGAAGTTGTCTCCTTTAATACTTCTACTAATAATCAACGTTAGCAGTAACACCAGAAAAAATAAAAAATGCTTGTTGGTTTCGTTTGTATGTTTCAAATCCAAAATTGAAAAGCAGCAGAATATATAATTACAACAAAAATCTAAATTGAAAGTTAAATGTAAGACAAAACTGGAATGAAGTGTGGGAAGTTTTATAATAAGAAGTTAGAAGATCGAATTTGCTGCATAAAATTATTTCAACGAAGAGAAGTAATCATGCCCTGGTTGTAGTGGGACAGAGTTCCCCTCAAAGTTTATCTAAATTATCGTATAGACCTGTCAGTGAAGAATCGAACTAATCGAATTACGTAAGAATGAATGTGTTTTAAGTTGGATTAGGACGCTCTGCCATGACCCTAAACATTTTAAAATAATTATCTGCAAATACTGGGTGTATCAAACACAGTATTTATTATTTAAAGAAAAATGTTCAAATTTATTCTCAAATATAATAATAATAGCACTACTGCTTGAAGCAGCAGTATTAATCTTTAGTTTTTCAGCAATATATCAGCGCTTAGTCTGACGTAACTTAGTAAACCTATAATTAGTACCCTAAGGATTCGTGTATGTAGTAGAAATTAAAAGTTATTTTGCCAGCGTCTTAATTAATTTGCCTAGGGTTTAAAGCAAAATTAATTCACTAATTTCTCCAGTTGACTTTATGGGCATTACTGGATTTAGTATACGATTTATAATTTAAAATTTGTCGTGATTGTTGATGGAACAACATTATACCAATACTTATTTTTATTAATGTACTGTCTTATTTTTGCTTTAATATTAAATTCAGTTTTAAAATTTTAAAAAGCATACACACTCTTTCTCTTCTTGTATGCTAATCTTACGTTGGAATTTTTATTACTGACCTCACAATTAAATTTAGCAGCATTTATACTCATCAGAACCTAATACTCACAAAATTAAGAATTTTCCATTGTTTTCGTAACCATTTTCCAGCAAAGTTTTTCATTCTCGTTTTAAGCTTCCGATCACCAGGTGACATTTTGTAAAACAAAGATTATATGGGGTCATCTCTAAAATTCCTAATTAACTTACTACATATATGAAATAGCGTATTTTTCTGATACCTTTTATCAGAGACATCGAGATATTTATTAGCGATTTTTTAAGCTCAGCTTGCGTCAAATATTTGCGTGCCATTGTTCGCTTGCCACTTTATGAACGCAAGAATTATTTTATAAAAAATATTTTTATTTTTTTCAAATTGTGTAAAACTAGAAAAATAATAAAATCACACAAAATGCCCTTAAATAATCATAAAAAAAATCGATCTCGAAATAGTTCTTATCCCTGTCAGTCTTTTAAAATTAAATCATAATTCGCTAACATAAAAAACATCAGAATTTTTTTATAAGTTGTTGGACTTTAAATTTTTTAATGGTAACTGCATTTATAGAACCCTTTATTGTCTAATTCAAAATCAATTGCAACAACCATAAATATTTTTTACTTATCGTTTCCCTTATAATACCATAGCTGGTGTGGCGGCCTTTTCGCCCTTGAACCGCTTGTGTATCGCGGCGGCATGCTGGTGACTTTGATATCTGCCGCCACGTTTTGCTATCGCACACAAAACGGCATATGGGCTTTTGCTCAGCCGGCGAGTCTGCATACGACGTCGGCGGCACCCTGTGAAACGAAAAGTGCTGTCGAATTAAAATTTTCCGCAAATCATCTACCGCTAAGCCAGGCGTGAAGTCCTGCGACATATTCGACCCGCAACGCGGCCACTTCGGTCGTGCTTAACCAACCCGCAAGAAATACTCGATCCGCAACGCGGCCAATTCGGTCGTGTTTTACCAACCCGCAATAGACATACTCGATCCGCAACGCGGCCAATTCGGTCGTGCTTAACCAACCCGCAAGAAATATTCAACCCGCAACGCGGCCAATTCGGTCGTGCTTAACCAACCCGCAAGACATACTCGATCCGCGTCGCGGCCAATTCGGCCGTGTTTATTTTATCCACATTTAACGACCCCGCAAGACTTTCGCATCGCATCCCGGCCAGTGCGGTCGTGTTCCAGGCACAAAGACATCGCAACAAGTTGGCCACCGTGAAACCAACGTCGCCGAAGCCCAAGCCGATTACAGGTGAGCGATTTGGCAATTACTCATCGGTTGATATCGGTAGCCGCCCCCATCCGCTAACGCGACGGCCGTTTAAGGGACGATTTGGGCCTCAACGTTTTACTTTTCAAAACGGGCCGTACTTAGTTCCCCACACCGCACCACGAGAGCACGGCTATTTACACGCCTGCCTCTCCAATAGCAATAAGGACTCTTGCTGTTTCCATTCTAAGTGCAAATAAGGTGTATTACTGTATCTGATCAGAATCCATTGATCCATTCATTTATATTTTAAAATTCTGGGTTGATTTATTATACGCCGAAGCTACAAAGTGTGCATGGCAACGTTACATATCAAAATGAGCAGCAGGATGCCCAGAATTTCAAAGAATCTTAAGCAATTAATTTAACAAAATTAAATTAATAGATTAAAAAGTAAGTTGTTACCCATCAATTCTGACAACTATTATGGTTTTGAATTAGATCCTCCACTTTAAACTAGGATTACGTGGGATTTTTTGAAATAACAGCAGAATATCACATGTGAGTGCATACATTCAGATAACAAGCTGCTACTTACAACATTGCTTTGATATAGCAAAATGTTACAGAACATTACTGTGGATCTATGGATGTAATTTGCTCTCACTCAAGCAAAAAGTTATAACACCTGCATTTATTAAGCATCTCGTAACCCAGAAAACTAACAATTGGACGACATTTTCTGAAAACATAAGATTTTATAATAGTCTATTTCCTTTTTTCTTCAGGTTCCAATTTGTTTCGTGATATTTACGATGATGTATTTGAAAGTGTAAACAGACAATCGTTAGCTTTAAGATGAATTTTGACTTAAAAAACAATGATTCTATGAATCAAATAACCAATAACAAAGTTCTTCCTTCGTAACAAACCAAGAGTGCATACACAGAAGTATTGACCAAATTACTAACAAAGGTCGTCATCTCGTTAACGGCTAACGAGTACCCAATTGAATTTTAAATAGTTTAGCAGTTTCTGGATCATCACATCTTTTACATATAATAAAGGGTTGCTTTTAAGAACTTAAATATAAAAGACGGCTCGGCAGTGTTACTCGTCTTTATGTTGAAGATTTAAAGCTCGATAGATCATAGGACGTATTTAACGTATGAAAGCCACAGCCGATTAGTATTTATATCAAAAGGAACTATCAGACGATATGAAATTGCCTTTCAAATTTTAAAGAAGACAACACCTTATAAGATTGGTATTCTCTATGACAATCAACAAAGCGCAGGGACACAAACCTTTCAAAAAGTTGAAATTTGCCTCTCAGAGCCGGTATTCAGCTACAATTTATTCTATGTGCGTTTTTAAGACAACATCAACAGAAAGGACAAATGTTTCTATTATATGAACACCAACAGAGAATCAAAAATATACATTTAATTATGGCTTTAAAGAGTTTTTAATATTAAAAGTTTTAAACTTTCGCAATAAATCTTTACATTGATTTGTTGTCGATGTTTCTACTTACAGAATTGCCCCAATCCCATGAATAGATTTCTGTTTCAATATTTATTTGAAAAGGTAAATTAAGGTCGTCGTATAAGGTTCAGTTTTGGATGAACTAAGGTGCATTAGGATTGTTTTATACGGTAGCACTTTGTTTTTGGTTGATAGTTTAGATTTAGGTCTAAGGAGCCAATATATTTGTTTGTATTTGAGATCCATCTGTATTCTGTTTGATTTGAGGTGACGGTACCAGGTTAACAGAAATTATAGATACTTGGTTTCCGTTTTAACTAGCAATGGAGTGCCTTTAATTGTTGTAGGGTAACATGCGGTTCTTCTTGTGGTAAATGTCGTTTATCTTGATTCGCCATAGGTCGGCCCATTTATTTAGATTGATTAAATGTGCTTGTAGGTGTCGTAAAGCTATTGCAACATCATCAGCGAATCTAGAATGCAGATTGGTTTTTCTGTTTCACTAATATCAGAGGAAAATGAGATACACACCTGTTTTTATTTGGTGGTAGTAAAAAACTTCTTCTTTTCATGGCTCTTGATTATCAAAACAAAAATATCAATGCGTTTGGCTTATCGTAGTGTAGGAAGGGCACTTCAAATCCTAATTGGTGATTTTGAATTTGGGTAATCTTGAACAGATCTTCTTGAAGTTTTCATAAGTGAAGCTTTTTGAACATTCTTCTCATAGGGGCAACAGGCTAATGGGTCGATAAGAGTTAGGCAAATGCGATGCTTTGAGTATCGTAAGGACCTGAGCATATTTAAACGCTTTAATCATTTCTACACGAATGTTTTCCTCCAGCTCTGTAAGTCTAGTTATACGGTTTTTATGCACTTCTCTTGAGGTATTCCTATAAAAATAGTTTGAAGTCGTTAAATCAAACTATGTTGAGGTCAATCAAAACCACCCGAACAAAAAATTAAATGATCTGTAAAAATTACAATAACGTTATTGTTTCGAGAGTTGTATATGAACTGCCACTATTTTGTCGAAAATAAGTACTGCCAATATAATTCAGATAAAGATGCAGAGATGTTTAATTCATAGTTTTATATCATTATTCAGTTACGGTAAATATTTTGCCGTCAGTTTTCAGATCTAAGGACCAATGATACTTTTGCTCTTATTTTACATCAAGCGATAAATTATTGACATTGGCGGTGCATTATTGTTACCAAATTTATATTTTAAGTTCCTCAAAAGAACTGTGATTGAACTGCCCCCTTTTTAGTATAGAGGTGATCCAAACTGAACTCTAAGGTGTTTTTTTCGAGTGAAACAAAAAATATTGCAATAATCCAATTTTTATTGCAAAAGTGTGAAGTCTGGATCAAGTGTAGCGTCAGCCAAATGCCTGCTAGCAAAGTTGCGGAAGGCATTCTTTTGCGAAGTTTTCCATAATACTTTTACATTATTACGCTTCTATTTCACCAACTACTCGTCTAATGTTCTCTTTTAGTCCAGGAATCATAGCGAGTTTGTTGATGTAAAGAGTCCTAGAAGAAAAAGTCTAATGATATTAGATTACAAAACCGCGGTGGCCAATCGATGTCGCTTCTCTAGTACATAACGCGACCAGGGAATTCGGTTTGAAGTAATGTGTATGTTTCACCTGCTGTGCGATATGTGGCTCCATTTTATTGAAAGCACATATCATTCAAGTTCATATTGTTGATTTTATTTAGTACACCGTTGAAAGCAATACCAGTTTTGTCCAAAAAAAAGTACGGGATAATGATTGCTCCAATCCACAATGCACACAAAACTGTATTTTTGCTGATGCATTGGTTTTTTTGTGAATAGCACTAGATTTTCACTACTCCAGATACAGCAATTTTGAGGATTTACATAGCCATTTAAGGAAAACAACCTGTTTTCATAATAAACTTGAATGATATTGATGCGTTGCTATACAATATAATGACCTTGTCATGTGTTTAGATACCAACATCATAAATTCAAAATTTTAACGTTCGCAAAATGCAAACGACGCGCAATTAAATCCTAAAGTTACTAATATTGTTACACGTTATTATGTATAGTGGTTCATGTGTATTCGTGTCAGATGTCAAATATTAGGTTAAAGAAACAATCATAATCTTATTAAACTACCTTAAAGTATAAAATCTTATTTGCATCCACGGTGTAATTGTTTTTTAGGGATTTATTATGTTCAATTTCTACATTATTAATTATAATCACAAATATATTTTCTTTCAGTCTCAAAAAACGCAGCTTCTTATCTTCAATGTTGGACTATATTATATATTGTTTAACTACCTTTAAAAATGATTTTGTATCCTTATGTTCGAAGCGCACTACTTTATTTTTACAAGAATATTCAGCAACCTTCACATAATTTGTGCGTTTCCACTAACTGTTACGTGCAATGTATGTAGAAGTGAAGCGACTTTTGTCGGTTTCAAAATTAAGTACGAGGCATGTTTAAGTTTGAAGGCCCCAATATTTTTTCTGAAAAAGTACTTACGCAAAAAAGTTAAAACTTCTGTTACTTCTCAACGTAATCTCTGTTTAGACGTACACATTTTTCACAAGTCGTCGCCGTGATTCCATGGCCGCTGAGAATACTTCCTTAGGGGTGAGTTTTGCTCACTGGAAGATCGCTGATGTAGCAACGGCTTGATTGGAAAATGAGCGGCCACGGAGAGTGAAATGCCAAGTTCAGAGGCGATATCACGCACACGTAATCGATGGTCTTCCACAACAACGTGCTCTACTCGCGCAATCATGGTTTCGATCCGGTTGGTTCGTGCCTGAGGCTGTTTCGGTTATTGTCACACAACTCTCGAACTTCTTTTAACTTTCGTATCCACAAATGCACGTTTTCAACGTCGTTCCTTTTTAACGCCTTCACCGCATCTCACTCAATTAGAGATAAATTTCGATGGGCGTTTGTTATGGTAGTGCCATATATTTCCCGCGTCTTTTAAAATGAACCATATATTTTTACTTACTGTCACTGCTGAGAAAAAAATTATGTGACCTTAGAACTTGAACGCACCTCCTACAACGATCTCACTAACTTTCAGTAGCAATAGCTTAAAATAAACAAATTATTGCACCCTAAAAGCCTCAGAATCGCATAAAAATGGTTTAGATATAAAGAAGGAGTAAAGTAGGTAATCGTTACCACCTCCTCTAGATACTAATATGGAGTTGATAGTATCCCTAAAGGTGTTTAAATCTGCGTGCTGAAACGATTGATACTCTACGAGTCTTTGATGATATTTATTTATTTACTTGTTGGTAAGAACGTCTACCTTTACAAGAACTGATTGTACCTTTCAACCGTTTGCTCTACAGCACTGAATACTAATAGCTTTTGGGATACCATATCTGGGTATGTAATTTTAATTTGTAATATCTGTGTCAGCTGCAATACGCCACTAGTGGGCAATAGTTAATGAATGATTTCATTAACATGCCCCAGCGCACAATCACAGTATAGCGCACAATCACAGTATAGCGCACAATTGTTCTTAAAATTAATCACAGTAATATTCTAATAGATGAGTAATTTTGTCTGTTAGAATACCATCCAACATTTCGATGCGGCGAGCGGCTAAAATAACCGGCGCAATCTCGGAACAGCGCGCTCTGATAAAGCAGAATTTATCCAGCGCCCCGACCCAGATGCGAATCTCACGCGCGGCCCGCATAAATAATAAAGCCGTTTCCGACTCGCTCCTACTTATTAGCGCTATTTCTATTTTTCACGCACAATTAAGCGGATTTTCCAGGCGCGGCGAGCGCCCCCGCCTCGCGGGCGCGCCGCGTTAATAAAATATCTGGCCTAGCTAATCAGCGGGAAAAATGCGGCGCCGTCGGGGAGCCGCACATGCACCCGCCAGCCCGATGGGGCGCATTTTTCAGCGGACGCCCCGAGGGCCAATTATGCGCCGAAATTGCGCGCCGGATCGCCTGAGCCCGCCGAATTAGGTCGAACTGCTGGGCAAACCCGCAGCAAATTGCAGATTTATGGTTGCGTTAGCTGCGTTGAAAAATGATTGTGTCGGGCGATTTGCATAAGATGCTTACGTAAAAACGAAAGTTTCGGTTTCTTCGTGCACGAGAAAAATAGAAATTTTGTAGGAACCTGGAAGGCTCATAATCATCCTAACTGCTTTTGCGACATCTAAAAAGAAACCACAGATACGTTCTTAATCACAGCATGAGCATCTAAGAGTTCTAAATTTACATTAGGTAGAAAATGGGATGAAAATATGCTAGACATTACAATACAAATATTAAAAATATAAATGAAAAGATGTAACATCAAAAACATTTTTTGGCGTATTTAGCTGGCTCTGCAATTCTTGTTGCAATACACGGCTTAGTTGCATTATACAGGGTGTCTGGTGGCAGATTTATATTTTTAAATACGATTATTTCAAAAAGTAATAAACGGTGCGGGGTGAGGGTGACGCCGTTGGAATCACCGATCGTGCGGATTTGTCAGTCACGATGTCGCAGTGGTCGAGTGAGCATCGTGCGTTCGCTGTAGAGACATTTTTTAAGAGTAATGATTCTTACGTAATTGCCCGTCGACAATTTTGTTCAAAGTTCGGTATTCGGCGAATACGTGATGGACCGAGTGTAAATTTAATTCGTTCGTGGGTGCAGAGATTCCGCGCAACTGCCTCGGCTATGAATGCCCCACGGCCAGGGCCCAGTCGATCTTCAAGGACTCCCGAAAACATTGAACTGGTTGAAAGCAGTTTACGTGAAAATCCGCGACTTCCAATACGGAAAAGAGCAGCCTTACTGGGACTTCCAAGAGCGATTATTCATGAAATTTCAAGAAAGCATCTGAAGTTCCATCCTTTTAAAATTCAAATAGTTCAAAAAATTTTGTGAAACGATGTTAGAGCGTTTTCGCACTGTAAATCCCATTTTTTGGAGCGACGAGGCTCATTTTCACTTAAACGGCCACGTCAACAAGCAAAACTACCGTTACTGGTCTCCAAGAACCCGCAACTCTCGATTGAAACATCAAAAACCATTGCATTGCTCCAGGGTAACTGTTTGGTGTGCCTTATCCACGCATGGGATAATTGGACCATTTTTTTTCCAAAATTCTCGAGGTCAGGCGACGAATGTCAATGGTGAAAATTATCGACGCATGATTACGGATTTCTTTTTGCCAAACCTGCGAGCTCATCCATCGTACTCTTCACACACGTGGTTTCAACAGGATGGGGCGACTGCACACACAGCCAGAGCTTCGATGAATTTGCTTCAGGAAAATTTCCCCCAAAAACTGATCAGTCGCTTTGGGGACATCCCATGGCCACCGAGGTCGCCCGATCTAACTCCCATGGATTTTTTTTTATGGGGCTACCTCAAAGAGAGGGTTTATAATGACAATCCCCAATCTCTTGTGGCTTTAAAGGAAAATATTCGTCGAGAAATCAGCTCAATTGAACCAAGTTTACTGCAGCGTGTGGCGCAGAACACAAGGCTTCGTTTTGAACAGTGTGTGCAACTCGATGGAAGACATTTGGATGACATACTCTTTAAAAAATGAAATCCGCATTTCTATTCTATCGTTCTTAATAAAACTTTGTGTCAATTATTACGTTTTTTATTTAAGTTTGAAAATATGAATCTGCCACCAGACACCCTGTACAAGCTTACAACTAGGAATTATATCATATATGTATAGAGGGAGGGTTAAGTGAATACGTTCAAACCCTTCTAATAGTAGTTTAATTCTAATATTATAAAGTTAAGATATACCTAGTAGGTCTTAAAGAAGCTTTCGTTTCATTCTTGTATGCAAGTTCTTTTGACTAAGATTTACTTGAGTTGTACTGGTACAAAGCACAAGATTATTAATGAAATTACCACTTAGTTTTTTTTGTAGTTTATTATAAAAGGAACACTTAGTCCTTGATGTATTTGTGTATTTCGTGCAAACCAGGGGCAGTTAATTGCAACACGTAATACTTTGTTTTGTAAGGATTGCAGTTTTTTGAGTACTGCTTTAGGTGAATTGCTCCATACTAGGCATGCCCTACTCTTTTTGCTATTTCCGTATTTGTTATTCCATCGATTCAGATTACCCTCAGCATCTGTCTTTCATTGGTTGTTGTGTTTAAGATTCGCGTTCATAGAATGCTACACTCCAGACGAATGTATGCAGAAGTTGTTTTTTCATATCAACTGCAATATTACGCAACATTGGAAGACTCTTCTTTTCAACCTAGAGATTTAACAAAGATTTCAATCTAAAATACTAGGAATGATAGCGGATGCTTAGTGTTATCTAAAAAACAAAGTGATCTAGCACGACTTTGTGTTAAATCAGTGACAAGAAGGACTGAAGTGCATGAGTGCAAAGTATCTTACACGTTTTGAAACCCACATAAATGCACTATTGAACAGCAACACAACCTTCAGATGTGTTGAACTGATATTAATGTGATATTTCTTTAATCTAAAAAAGGAAGAAAAACAACAAAATCGTTACAGTAATTTTTAATTTTTGAAATTTTATATCGTTGAGACTAACAAATTACACACGTGCATGACTAAAATAAATCTTGAATGAAAAGCCTATTACGTATCCAAAGCAGTTACTAAGACAATGAATAAGAAAACGCGCTCCATACAGTAAGCGTTGCATTTAAATTTTTCAATTATCTAAAATGATTTGAGTCACGTTAACATACAAATAAAGTTATCGAATCTGTGGAGAGCGCAATATTTGCTTGCAAAGCTGAATCAGTTTGCGCTGAATGTTTGCAAACATGTCGTTACCATGGCAAACATCTACAATTCTGTTTGGTACATACAGCTAATCGTCCGATATGTCCTCTTTAGTATATTGATATTCACAGCTATTTTTGAATACAAACCATTAAATATTTTATTTAATTGCTGCAATTTTCGTGCAATTAATTGTGCATTATTTTATAATAAACAAATCATGAAAATGCAACTGCAAGCTTTGAAAACTTTGCAAACTTAATCCCTTTCCACTGACTTAGAGACTTCAACAGAAAATATGTATGTACACCAGCACGGCTTATCTGGTTTTTATATAAGATAAGCGAATGAGGGTACTAGGGCAATTTTTTATGAGCGATGTTAATTATTCATTTTCAAGTGTGTAAGATGAATTAGTTCTGTCAATCGTTTTACGAGTACAAACGATATAATTATAAGCACCAGTACTCTCTAGCTAATTATTAATTCTTTAGTGAGTAGAATTTTTGTTTAGTTTTGGGGAAAATAGCACCATAATTCATTTTTTGAGAACCAACTACGTTCTAACTGGTAGCTATTTTGAAAATACAAGGCATGTTAGGAAAGTAATGGAACTAATTCTAGAAAATTCATTTATTGTGTACTTAATGTTTTTCAAAATAACGTCATTGAGCGTTAATAAACTGTTGCCAGCGGTTTTCAACGCGTTGTAACTCGTCTGCAAGTCTAACCTGAATCTGTTTCAATGCACTCATAGTAATCTGCACGTTTTTAACAGTTCTAAAGGACTTCAAGTGATTTAAGCTGCACTCGAGTTGGAAACAAAACGAAGTTAGATGGGGTCAGAAAATCCGGGTTATATGGAGGTTTGTTTCGCCAGAAAGGCATTTCCACAAAAAATTCAAGGTTGACACTCTGTGCGGGTGATACTAATTTATAGACAATACCGTTAGAACCAAAAAAAATGACATTTTTTTCATCTTTGGTTTGCTCATTCGAGCGTTTTTGGTCAAAGAGACTATAGTATATCACTCAGAGTTTTTCTTTTATCTCTGGATGCTACTCAGAAGTCCACGTTTCATTACTAATTACAACTTTTTCCAAAAAATCAGATTTCTCACACGGTCTAATAATTTACTAGAAATCGGCACACGAGTTTCCTTCTACTTGGCGGACAAAACATTGGAAAGCAATTTAATATAAACTTTCTGCATCTACAATTTCGATGTAATGATTTTATGCTCAATGGATTTTCATCTGCCGTTAATCCAATACTCAGACGCTAGTCAGAGTCAAAAATTTGTGTAAGACATTAATCTCTACGCACTGTTCATTCTTTTTTTTTCTCTGAACGCTTTGTACCACTTATATACTTGTGCTTTGATAAAGCATCCTTCCCATAGGCTTTCTGCTTTACAGCAAGCGGTTGATTATGGATTTTTTGTTTAGCTCAAAAATTTGTTCGCATGCCGCTGATTGCTTAAATAACTGTCCATTACGCAAGCGATCGGCATTCCGTAAAGGCTCAAAGACAAATAAGTTGGGTCGGACCATTTATCTGACATCCCGCAGCAACCGTCAGACCCGAATACTCCGCTCCCAGGCCCTTCTGCTTGGACCAATAAAATCATTCTTATTTTCCGGACATACCTTGTATCGACCTTGTAAATTTGTAATAGAAAGAGTTTACGTTTTTTAATTATTCAAACTTGTGAGGATCTTTGTTTTGCAGGTTGTGCGTCAAATATTTACTATACGTGCATACGACAGAAAATTGTAAAAAGTATGAATTAATTCGTTAGTCTTATTTTATATTTAAAATATTTAAGTCCTTAAAGAATTCTTCCAAATTAAACTTTCAGTCAAAGCTATTGTTTGATGCTTATAATTTAGTGGCGCTGCTTTATAACTCACGTTTGTCAACATTAAGACTTTTGCAATGTTACGCTTCAAATTATACATATTAAGTTATTTTTATTTAATTATGTAAATTCACATAACATGCTTTTGTACCTGTTTCTGTATCCAACAATCTTATAGATAGTTTGGCCACCGTTACCGCAGCGTAGCTGCCTACAGACAGGAGAACCACAAATAAACATTCGAAAAAACACCGAGAAAACTATTCGAGGAAACATTTACGAGCCGCGCGTTAAGATGTTTTTAATCGTTTTGCTGCTTCCCCAGGTTGAATTATTTTAAGCCGCCATTTGTTATTTCACATTATTAAAGAAGGATCGTTCTTCTTTTTTCTTTAACCACTGCAGTGAGTGATAAATAGAAATAGAAATTTCTTTTACGTTCTATCCATCTTTTCCTAATTAATTCCAAATTAGTTTTGTCACTTCTTATTTTTGATTAACATTTGAGAAGAAACTACAGAATGATAAAGTTACAAAGACGCTAGAGACATTGCTTTTTTGAAAAACATAAAAAATGAGCAAAATTTACTTTATCCGTGTGCTAGATCACAGAAAGCTTATTGCAGTTAATTTTGTACTTGCGAATGCTTTTACTGCCATTTATTTCAATTTACAGTTTAACAAAAATGCTATAACGTTGTTAATATTAAAACGATTTAAAAACATGGTTAAAAATGTTGCTTTCTAAACAAATGGTATACGACGGAATTTCTGTTTCACGAAATTCAGAAGGAAAATTTATAATTTTCTTTGTATTAGTATGGATAGAGAGAAAGAGATATTACCTGTTAGGACTGTGCGACCTGTTGGCTTATCATCATCGTAGACCCACATTCAAAAACTTTTAGTAATAAAAAGATAAATAAATAAACATATCCTAGGTGTTAGTAATTTTAAAATGAAAGTGGAAGCAGTTGTGTTAAACTGAACATCTTAAAGATATTTAGGGGCCGTGTGGAGCAGAACAACCGCGTCTGGCCCTCACAACATGCATACATTTAGAATGTACTATTGTACTGCCGTTGATATTATTGTGGATCAGAGAGACAGCCTTTTCTTTGCTCAAACCTGCCAAATCGCACATGTAATTGTTCGCTGTTGTCCATGTCTCTTTCGCTCCCATTATATTGGGATACCGAGAAGCCAAAGTAGGCAACATCGAACGAGCACTATAGTACTCCACCTTCTACCTATTCGTGTATTCCAGCGGACGAGGTCCTTTCTAGAAGATTTCGACAACAGCCTGATCGCCTTTAATAAGGACGAGATCCGGCTTACGAAGCTCGCGTTTGACAATATTAGTCGTAGCTCGCTTTCTACAATTCATCCTTTACGTTGTGCTAATTCGGTCGTGCTGTCTAAGGCGAGCGGACATATAGTGGCTTGGATGAAATACCCTGAGTGGGAAGTAGATTACCCTGAGGCTGGACAGCTTTAAGTTAATTACTTTCTTTTCAAAAGAAAGGCAGATAGTTCTATCCAGCCACATAGGACTTTTTGGGATGTTGTTTTTACTTGTCCCGTATTTTTTGGTTATGCATGAGATACGTTGCCAGAGTTTCCCACTCTCCAGCAATATCACTGCAGCTGTTGTTAGATCACTTTTTTCATGATGATGAATTTGTTACACACTCATTCTCAAGTCTTTAGGAGGTCAATGATTAATTTTTCCCGTGCCAGAGTAATTGGGACTAAGGTAGAACAACAAACTATCCGCTTGCAGTTGGCTTATTGGCTTTTCTTTGATGAAAACCTGTTGGTATTCGAGCTAAAGAAACTTTTCTTGTTTAGGACCATTCTTTTAACAGGGTTGATTTTTAACCCTTATCGTTTAGAGAACTCTTATTACTTTACGAAGAAGGCGTTGTGCCCTTTAAATATGTCTTACTGGCGAACAATATATGGTCAGAGTAAGCGATATAGGCTATGTTCAGAGAGGCGTACGCCTAAACCAGAGTCTTATAGGTTTCTATTAATTCGCCGATCACTAAGTTGAATAGAATGGGCAGCGGCGTCACCTTGCTTAAGTCCACGGTTCAGGTGAAAAGCTGAAGCTGTTCAGCCACCTACTTTAATCTGAGTTGTGGCATTAACGTACCCCCATAACCCAAAGTGAGGTAAGTCTGGGGTCAGGAAGGAACGTTTTAGGGCTCTTTTAATTAACTCATGCAACAAAGAATCAAGGGCCAGGGAAAGAATGCGGTATGGACGTCTCTTGACTCGTTGACTTTTTATTAAGGTAAAGTTATGGTATTGATGACAACCCCATATATTGCTCTAAAAATACTTTGATTCAACTTCAACAGCCTCCTAAGCAGTATTTTGTTAAAGATCTGTAAGATGATGGAACCTATAATAATTGTCCACTAATTTCTTACATTAATAGCCCCCTTTCCTCATATTTATTTAATTCTTGGACTCTGTGAAATGGAATCAAGCAGAACTGATGTTTTCGTCAACTTGATCTCACTTCTGTGAGATCACAAAATATTGAGAAATCTGTAGGATCCTAAGGTACTATGGAGGAGGTAAAAAGAGAATCTCTTTAGGGTTCTGCAATACTTGGCTGAATTTACTGATGCCTATTCTGCTCCGATATTGTGTGGGCCCAGAAAGCAAGTATCTCATCTTCTATATCTATGTACGATCCGCACTTTCTTTGGTAAGTCCTCTCCTTCTTGACCATATCTATGAGATTTTCATCTGTCTAATAACTCGAATCCCGGGTACGATTTTTTGTCTGGAACTCCGTCTTGGTTTCAGATATATTGCATCCTGGGATATGATTTAAACTCCCGGAAAGATGCCGAGAATTTACTATCCATATCAGAACAATATCTGCGTTCAAGATGCTGCCCAAGTAAAGGCGGAAAACTACCAACATTTACACACAATCAAAATAAAAAGCCAGCATCCTGAAAAAAATTTTAAAGGACCTATTAGGTTTCCCGTGGACATCACAGATGCTGTTCAATCCTTCGGTAAAGGGACTATCGTAACCGACAGGGGGTTCAATCAACGATAACCGTCACCGAACTGATGTTGCCCAACTCTCAGCACAAGGAGGTGCTCACTTCAAGGGGATCAAGCGCCTTTCACATGAGTAATTTCTAGCTGCGTTTCTGTTGCCAGCAAACACCAACATCCGTTACTTATTACCTCTCACTATTCCGCGTACAATATTGACTCTCAATCACATGAAAAGAGTTAACTGCAACTAATTTAAATGCGCTGCTAACACTCGTAAGTTTTAAGTAGGTCCATAGTCGAATTTTGAGCCAGGCGTCAAATCCCTTTCATGTGCTAGGCTAAAATAATGAAACTATTGTGTAACTCTCGTACATCATAATTACTATATGTACAATCTAATTTAATTTTTTCTGGTTACGGTGGAACTACAAACAAGTCCTTTTTAATTTTTAAATGCGACTGTGTTTGATGAAAAATACCCAACCGCCTACCTTTTTTAATTATATTGAATGCTAGAATTGAATATGCTCACAATGTTTTAAAAACGACGACCTAATCACCGCAGCCTGACTGAAAACAACGGTATTATTATGGCTTAATAGTGGGAATGGTCTCAAAGGGCCTAATAAAATAAGCATTAAATTTAATAATAATGGAAGAGAAAGCAAATTAACTTTTGTTGTTTTTTTTTTTATTTTAACATTCATGTGTTCCTAACCTTTTTATTATAACTTAACCCCTGAAAGACTAAGAGTGTTAATTAAACGTTTTTTTTTATATACTATTTGACATAAATTTCTCTGTCCCATTGAAATCATATTTCTTCTTAATCCAAATTTAATTTTTTTTTATTTTGGAAATAGTTTATTTATGTTCTGTGATTAATAATACTAGTTATATGCCGACTAATAATAAATAATTTTAAATTTATGTGGAATACTTGTCTTTCAAAACGACTGCATTAGCTTATCGACATAGCAATATTTGCGCAACATTAAAAAACCGTAATACAGCACTGTTAATACAATTTTCATAAATATTTAAAGTCGAAAGTTTTGTATTGATATGCGCTAATTATACATCAGCTGCAAAATTTATCTATAAAAATAGTTTTCGTAGTGAAGGGTGCCTTTTGGTCCACTAGCCATGTATTGTAATTTGCCTTTTAGCTTTCATGTTTCAAAATTCCTTCTGTGAAGTTGGTGATTACACATTTTTTCTAGTTTTTTTCTGTATTATTACCATTAACCAGCGCATGTCACAAATGTAAACTATAAAAAGTTACAGGAAATTTTTTTGTACAGTGTGATCAGATATGTTCAAGTAACGTTCTTTATTTTATTAGCTTATATAGATAACTCTCTATCTCGATTCTTACGACCCTTACATTTTATCTAAGTTACTAGTTACACTCACTCATCTATTAATTATGTTATCATAATAATATGGACAAATAATTTCTTTATATTAAAATATAGAAAAGTAAATACGAGTATAATATATAGTATATATAAAATCCACTATATATAACTTTTTTAATCTAATTAATGGGAAAAACAATATAAGCAGGTTATGTATTTGCGATCAGCGTTAAAGCAGGGTCGATTTTTGGTGCAAATTATGGCATACAGAAAATTCTAGCAAATAGAAACATGGCCTCTTCAACGTAAACTATTATAATGGGTTATTTGTGCATTCCGAACACAAATTAGTATCTGGCCTTAAAATAATTATGATTGCACCAGTTAGCGTTGCACATATATGTTGCAAAGAACATTCATATGTAAATAAGCATACAAGGCCGCGATATGGATCGTCACAGTCAAGCAATCGCGTTGTGTAGGCCTGACCTAAGGATATACTTTTATTTCATCAAAACAATTTAAGAATGCGTGCTAATCTTTATATTAAGTGTGTATTTTAGTATTCTTACTCTTACAAAATAGTGTTATGGTAATATATATATTT
Source organism: Sinelater perroti (assembly GCA_036346155.1). NCBI lineage: Eukaryota > Metazoa > Arthropoda > Insecta > Coleoptera > Elateridae > Sinelater > Sinelater perroti. The sequence goes on from JARFIY010000189.1 coordinate 6,041,796, forward strand.
CAATGGCGTTGTTAAGCAGGTACACAAGCAATGTAACAATTTTGTAAACTATGTTCCTGCTCAGTGCAAGTTTAGAAAATACTAATGCATGAACAATCAAGAGTTTTATCAACAAGTTAATATACAATGCTAGCCAAAAACCAATTTCTTCCAAACACAAATAGTGGCATCTACAAACAAAAACAAAAAATAAACTCAAACAACGAAGTCAGTCATACATGATACTAAATAAAAATGTTACAAAACAATCTAATGGCATGGCTATAAATGAAAAATAATAGTTGTCAAGTACTAGTAAACGGAACAATCATATCTAATAAGGAAATTACTACTACCAAAACCTTCAACAATCTTCGACGACAAAGTATTAAACTGCAACAAAACACCAAGTCGAATATAAAAAATAGTGGAGCAAATAGTAACACTAAATAAAGAGTGTAGCTAACAACCTAGCAAAAAAAGCTGTAGTACACCCAACAACAGTTATACAAAACTCTTTAGAAACCTCAGAGAAAGCAACGTATATGATCATACATATCAAATGAAAGTAGAACGGGCTTATAGAATCATAATAAAACTCCTTTATCATTCAACAGAGAGCATAAAAGAACTTGCGTACAATATAATAAATGCATGGCATAGAACCGCCAAGTTGATATGTTTTTTGTAGATTTAAATCAGCACTAAACAATAACGATGTCTACAAAATAAAGGGACTGAAATATAATTAAAATTTGTAAAAATGAAACAAATTCTAACCAACAGGGATTTAAGCTTGGAAATACGGATGAGGACAACCAGATGCTATGTTTTCAGTGTTCTCTTATATGGAATGGACGCATGGACCCTAAATAAAGAAATTAGCAGAAAAATAGAAGCATTCGAACTCTGGATATACCGGCGAATATTGAAAATATCATGGATGGATAGAGTGACAAACGAGCAGGTGCTACGACGAATGAACAAGAACAAAGAACTCCTGTATACAATAAAGAAAAGAAAGCTGGAATATTTAGGCCACGTAATGAGAGGGAACAAATACCAAATTCTACAACTGGTAATACAAGGAAAGATGCATGGAAAACGAGACGTGAGAAGAAGAAGAATATCCTGGCTTAAAAACCTATGTCCAATGATACAGTAAAAATAAATTGTAACACCCCTGATACCTTCAGGAAATTATCTAACTACATGAAAGAAAACAATATCATTCACCATACTTACCAACCTAAAGAGGAAAGAGCTCTTCGAGTGGTAATAAAATACTTACATCATCCCATGGACACTCAAGATATAATAGATGATCTCGAATCCCAAGGGCATAAGGTAAGGAATATCATCAATGCGCTAAGCAGAAAGGACAAAACACCGCTGAATATGTTCTTTGTGGACCTAGAACCAGCAGACAATAATAAAAGAGTCTACGATATCCGTACGTTATGTCATTGCGTTGTACAAGTCGAACCTCCAAGAAAACAAAACAACGTAATACAATGCACACGATGTCAATTATATGGACACTCCAAGAAATACTGTGACAGACCCTTTAAATGTGTAAAATGTGGCAATACGCACAGTACCGCCAGTTGCAAAAAAACTAGGGACACCCCAGCTACATGCGCTTTATGTGGAGGTCCACACCCTGCGAATTACAGAGGTTGTGAATATTACCATCGTTTATACAAAAGAAACCCTGTCTCAAACAACAATATTAATCCTCATATTACTCCAACATTATCAAATCTTAATCAACAAACACCTGCACCTATTGTTAACAACCCACTTCAAAACCACAACTACACGAAAACAGCCAACAATAATACTAATTACACACCACAATCACAGAATGTTAATACAGAAGATAACATCAGCGAACTGTTAAATAAGTTCCTAGAAGAATTCAAAAACATGTTTAACCAGCTTTTACATCAGAATAGCATGGTACTAAACATGCTAACCATGTTAATTGGACAAAAGTAATGGCTAAGTTCCTTCGAATAGCACTTTGGAACGCCAATGGTATCTTACAACATAAAGAAGAAATAAAAACCTTCCTTCACTACAACCTAATTGATATTCTTTTAATCAGCGAATCCCACCTTACCAACATGTCATACTTTAAGATTCCCGGATACAAATTCTACCACACTAACCACCCAGATAACACAGCCCACGCAGGATCTGCAATATTAATAAAATACACCATCGAACATTATGTACTACCTGAATATGCAAAAGATTACTTACAAGCCACTTCGATAAAAGTTAAAACTCTACCATTTGACATAACCATAAGTGCTATATATTGTCCCCCTCGCCACCAACTTAAAAAAGAACATTTTGAAGAATTCTTTAAAACGCTTGGCACTAAGTTTCTCGCTGGTGGCGACTACAACAGTAAAAATACCCTATGGGGATCACGAACTACTACCAAGAAAGGAAGAGAATTAGCCAAGGTCCTACACGAAGCGAAATACAATTTCTTATCAACGGGCAGTCCAACTTACTGGCCAACTGACCCCGGGAAAATTCCAGACCTCCTGGACTTTTTCGTCACTAATGGCATTTCAAACTCCTATTTGGACATTGTCCCCAACTTAGATTTATCTTCCGATCACTCACCAGTAATAGCAACAGTCAGCACAACTATAATCTCCTTCTTCTTCTTCTATTCTTATATAGGCTATTAGCCTGTTTCTAACTACACATTTCGTGTAGTACTATGAGCCATGTTGGGCGTACCCCGGGCAGGTGGCTAGTCTGACCCGTTAGAAGAAGGAGAATATACTTTACGACCGCCAAAGGTGTTTGTATGATGGCCGGAGAGCACTCGATGTTTGCCGTTATTTTGACCTGGGAGTCGAACCCAGGGCCCGCCGTGCGTTAGTCTGGCAGGCCGAAGCCTTTACGTCGCGGCTGTCGCGCTCTCTCAACTATAATAAATGTTAAAAAGCCACCTAAGATATATAATTCAAAAACTGATTGGGAAGACTACAGGAATAAAATCAACGAAAGCATCAATCTAAAAATAAGACTAAAAGAACCCAATGAAGTAGAGGATGCCTTAAATAACCTAACCACAATATTATTACAAGCCGCTCACCAGGCAACGCCGCCCTCGAAAATTCATGTTAGTAACATTAATATCCCTTTAGAAATTAAAAAACTAGTAGCAGAAAAAAGAAAAGCCAAAGCAAAATGGCACCGTAGCCATTCCCCAACAGACAAAACAGCTTATAACCAAATAACAAGGAAACTCAAACGCCAAATAAAGGAATCTCAACATTTATCGTTTAGAAACTACATATTAAACTTGAATCGTTATGATAATTCCATCTGGAGACCAGTTAAAGCAGCTCTCAAACCAGTTCACGCAAGCCCCCCAGTTCGCAAGCAAGATCCCACCCCGGGGCCATGGGCAAGAAGCAACAAGGAAAAAGCCGACCTATTCGCCCAATATCTAGCAGAAGTATTTACTCCTCACGATAACACACCAAATCAAGAAGTTTCCGATTTTCTGAACAACAATCCTCCTCCCGCAGAACCTATAAAACCAATCATTCCTAAAGAAATCATAGATGTAATAACTCAATCAAATATTAGAAAAGCTCCAGGTCCTGACCTGATTACACCAAAAATGTTGAAAGAACTCCCCAAGAAAGGTATCGTAATGCTCACATATATATTCATTGCGGTTTTAAGACTACACTATTGGCCCAAACAACTAAAAGTTGCTGAAATAATTATGATCTCCAAGCCTGGCAAAAACCCAAATCATGTATCTTCCTACAGACCAATAAGCTTGTTATCAGCTATCTCCAAACTACTGGAAAAACTAATCCGCAGCAGAATGAACTCATTTTTAGATGTTATCCCTGACCACCAATTCGGATTCCGGTTACAGCACTCAACGATCCAGCAATGTCATCGAGTAGTTCACAAAATTAACACATCCCTGGAAAATAAAGAATATTGTACATCGGCTTTTTGGACATAGGCCAAGCCTTCGACAAAGTTTGGCATGATGGCCTTCTTTATAAAATCAAGCTCCTTCTTCCTCTCTCTTCTACCTACTTAAATCCTATTTAAAAGACCGTCAATTTAGGGCTAAAGTAAATGGTGAATTCTCTGACTCATACGATATTAAAGCTGGAGTACCACAAGGCAGCGTTTTAGCCCCCCTGCTATACTCATTATATACAGCAGATCTCCTAACCACAACAAATACCTTAATCGGTACGTTTGCTGATGACACAGCTATTCTGGCTAGTCACGAAAATCCCATAATCGCAGCTTCTTACCTGCAAGACCATCTAAGCCTAATTGGAAACTGGGTTAACAAATGGAAAATAAGAATTAATGCATCAAAATCAACCCAAGTAACCTTTACACTGAGAAAAGGTAGATGTCCTTCGGTCACCTTCAACAATGCTCCCATTACACAATCTTCTTCAGTGCGTTATCTAGGACTACATCTTGACGAAAAAATGAATTGGAAAGAACACATAACCAGAAAGAGGAAACAAATAGATCTGAGGTTCAAGGAGTTACACTGGCTGCTTGGAAGAAAATCGCATCTACCACTCGAGAAAAAAATTTTACTATATAAAGTAATATTACTACCCATATGGACATACGGCATTGAATTGTGAGGCTGTGCCAGCAAATCAAATATTTCCATTGCCCAAAGATCCCAATCCAAAATCCTGCGTGAACTCACTAACGCTCCATGGTATATGTCTAATAATACACTGCATAATGACCTCCGCATCCCATACATCACTGAAGTTATCCAGCAAAGAAGCAACAACCATCATACCAGACTTACAACACACAGCAACCCTCTTATATGCCCACTTCTATATCCTCAAGACAACAGAAGGCTAAAACGTCTCTGGCCAAACGACATCCGATGAAAACGACGAGGACTCTTCGATGGTAGAGGCCTCATCATGACCGATAAGGATTTTCATATTTAAGATCCTATGTTAGCACATTAGCCTATAGAATACATATTCTGATTGCTAATTTATTGTACAATAAAAAAAAACAATTAATTACAAAATACTCGACTCGATTAGTCGACAAAATGACCTAAAATATTGCTGTCTCTTAGACTTGCCCATTAGAACGTCAACAATCTTCCAAACCATAAATGGGAAATAAAACCACTCTTAGAATATCATTGAATTTTAATTTTACTAGTACACTTTACCATTAAAAGCCGTTTTAATATTCCCAAATACAAATTATACCATACAAACTACTCAGATAATGTTGGTCAGAAAGACTAAGCAATACAAGAAAGTACAAAACACTATAAATTTCTAAAATATAAAGGAGATCGTATTCAAGCAACATTAATAAATTTGTGACACATTTCATAACTGCAGTTTACAGTTCACCCAGACATAAGTCAAGTAATCTTTGATACACTAGAACCAAAATTTATAGCAAGTGGTGACTAAAATTGTAAAAAACACTCAATAGGGTTCACGCCTTACGGCTAAAGATCGCGAAGTAGCAAAAACCTCCAAAACAAGAACTAGTTATTTTATCGAATGAATCGCCAACTTTCTGGCCCACTGATCCAAACAAAATTCCAGATTTGCTGAACTTCTTTGTGACTAACGGAATTTCTCTAGCATAAACAGGTATAATTCGATTTAGGACCTCACCTCAGACCGTAGTCCTATAATTTATAAAAACATTAACCTAGTTTTAACTTAAAAACTTCAAAAGTCATTGATAACGAAACAAACAATTTTCTTGGTCTACTTCAGGATGTTGTCAAACAATTTACTCCTTATGTTCTAACGAATTACCAACAATAAACCCCGCAAAATAAAAAAACCGTTAGCAAGAAAACGAAGAGCAAGGTCTACCTGACAGTGGCATAAGATAAGTAACGAATTGAAAACAAAACTCTAGGAAACGAACTATGCATTCGAAAACTTGCTCAAACAGGATAATTGTATCTAGATGTCTATAAAACAGGAGTAAACCTAAATCTAAATTACCTCCGATATGCCATAAACCAAAAGTAAGAAAGAAAAAAACTGCTCTGTTTGCAAGGTACTTATAAAGAGTATTTTCTCCTCAAGATAACGACAAAGTTCAAGAGGTAGAAGAAAATCTACCGCTACCCACCTCGAAACATGAACATCTAAGTTACTTACTCTAAAAGAAATCAACAACGAATTCAATAAATTAAACAGAAAAACTAATGTGTATATTAACTTCTTTTTAAGACTTCAAGTATTGACCTAAATCATCCAGATCATAATTATACCGAAGCCCGGAAAAAATTTGGCGGACGTAGCATTCTACTTCTATTAGCTTACTTCCAATACTATCAAAACTCTTCGAAAAGCTTACAATTAAAAGAACTGAATAAGACCTAAATCCTCATAAGTGGATCACTGATTCGGATTCCGATGGGCTACTTTACATCGTTTGGTACACTAAATCAATAAAACTATGGAAAATAAATAGATATAAATTAAGCTTACGACAAGGTTTCATACCCAGCCCTATTCTACAAAATAAAATCAACGTTCTTCATTAAATATTTTAGTCTACTGGAATCGGAGACTTTGGGATCAAAATCAATGGTGAAATCTTCAAATGGTACTACATTCAATTAGGAGTACCCCAGGGCAGTTTTCCTGACCCTGTCCTCTATGTGATTAATAATAAATCTGATATATCACATTATCCAATAGTTTGCCGTATCCATTCATCAAAAATAATTAAAGAGTGACTAAGTAAATGGAAAATTAAGATGAACAAATCAAGGGTAACATACCTAACTTACAAATATCAACATTAATCAACTCAATATAATACAAGAAACCGTGAAATGCGTAGGATTTTATTTAGTTTGATCAAAGAATTAAATTGAAGATGAAGGAACTCTACGCATCTATCAACCAACAACAGATTTCTTATCTGCAAAACCCTTATCGAATCAATATGGACTTATGGAATTGAACTCTAGAGTTGTGCCAGAAAATCTAACAGACATAATTCCAAGCCAATATAATATCTTCCATAGCACCGTAGATGTTACCAACCACACACTACATACAGACCCCAAAATTTCATAGGGAAACACAATTATACACGAAAGAACTATTAGATCATCCCAATGACTTAGTCACCTCTTACAACCAAACAAACCAGACAACTATGTTGTCTTTGGTTACAGGACCTTCTCCGAATCTGAGGTGAAGGCGACATTCTTTTGTACAACATAATCTTTTACATTGTGCAGTACATCAAATTAGCTTATAGAATGCAATTAATATTTGTATAATTCTGCAAATTTTGTTTTTATTTTTTATTTCTTTAATTTGTATGCGATGCGTTTTCTATGACTATTCTTTGCCGGCCAAAAAAGAGTAGGTTCAAAATGCTTGCCTTAGAACAGTGCTTTCCAATATTTTTTGCCCCACCTAAGCATGTCTAAAATCCTGATGTCCCTCCTCCTCGTGATATATAATTCTTATTTATTCAAAAAGTGAACTGCTATTTGCGTGGAGAAAGCCTCAAAGGCCATTAACTGTTAATAACGCATTCTCTAATTCCCCCATGTGGGGCGTGTTCTCTTCGTTTGGATCTACGGGTTTAAAATTTATCTCAACTGTTGATGATTCAGTTTTTTGAAATTATTGAATGTATTTTTTTTTGTAATGTGCATTTTTAATTATTTTAGATTTTGCTTTATCCTCTATTTCTTTGCTTTTAGCTTTATTGTGTTGTGTTACGTAATGTTTTTTCTTGTATTTATTGACAATTTGCGAATTTACAATCTACTTCTATACAGAGTATTGAGTAAATGTGTTAAATGTATTAGACTTGTAAGGGATGTTTCTTCTTGTAGATTGTGATTTCTTCTTTACGCTAGGTCTTGTGATCTCTTTAAATCAATCTATCTTTTAGGTGATGCTTTTTAAAAATAGTTTTGTTATAAATTGCTGTCATACTTTTTAAAAGGTTCTTTAAATATTTTTATTGTGAGGCTTTTTCTGTGGCAGATGATGATATACAAGAGACTTTTTTAAACTGCACCAAAAAACTCCAGACTGAAAAGAAATAATCATAATAAAGATCACTTCACTTAAGAAAGGAAGGCGGAGATTACGTTCATAAATTTTTACCGCTTTGCGTTGTAGTTTCTCCAATATCCCCAGCGATGCCCCGCTAATGGCATGTTCTTAAGTTCTTTCCGATGTTGGGCATCCCATAAATCAATTTGACGATTTCGCAACTCATTTGTAAATAGCAGCTTAGCCATTCAATTCGATTCGACTTTAACGAGGCCGAGCCACCTCTCCTATTCATCATTCGCCAGTGCCTCGGTCGCCGCGAAAAATAACCCGATGCACTTAAACTAATTGCGCGAAAACAATATTGTGGCGTCAGCTGTCCGCTGAAATTCGGCCGACCCAAGGCGCCTATTGTGGCCCGGGAGTAATTACGGGCCGATATAATATCTAACACGGAGCCTTGGCCCGTTCGCAGCCCGCAATCGGCGTGTATAAATAATTAAAGGCGATTGTTAATCGGGGCTGCCACAAAGGCTCTTCTGTTCCGACAGCAGCCGCCCGCCCTTTCGAAACTGCCCTCGATTTGCGCGCTCCCACGCTCTCCGACCCGACGTTGAATTGCGAATACACGGGTCCATTTATGTTCAACCTGAGGATGGAGAACTAAAAAGCCATTAGCTTACAGTTAATTGTGTTGTAATGAGCTGAGTTTGCTTAGGAACTTCGAAAAATAAAATTTAACGTTAGCATTATTATTATGATAAACATTTCATATTTTCTAATGGGTTAACTCTTTGAAGTATGGAATTTTAGAATGTAAAAAGATCCATGTTACACAAAAATTACTTAAAATGGCCTCTCGATGCTATGTGTTTCTAAATGGTGCTTGTGTGAGTAGATTTTTTTTGAGATGCACTTTACATGCAGTACAGTCCATGAAGTGTTTTCTGGAACTTCATTCTGATTGATGCTTCATAGTTCAAGTGAACAAGCAGATTTGGATTTGTTTATTTGCACTAGTAGGCCGGATGTAGATTATGCCTTTCTCACAGTTAAAGTCTTAGCAACAAATCCTTCAGTACAATAACCTTTAAAGGTCTTCGAGTTTATCTTTTTATCCATTTGTTTATATAAAATATAAGTTACGGTTGTATTGAAAAGTAGAACAATATGCGGTGCCACCATTTGTCGATGCGATGGTAAGATAACTAAACATTTGCCGATCAAATTCATATTATTGTAAGCAGCTATCAAAAAAGGGCAAATATTCGAAATTTCAGTTTCTTCTTTATTTCTTGCGGCTATTCCTATGAAACTTACAAATGACTCCTTTTATTCCCGTTTATTGACCTTCATGTTGATTGAGTTGTGCCATAATAGCGAAAGGTGGCCACTGGTTGAGAAACTAACGGTTCAAACTTTATTGAAAATAAAATTAAATCAATTCTTGATTAGTCCATAGAAATATCAGCGCACGCCGCCATTAAAAACGCCACAGATACACTGAGATGGAATATAACTTTATTATTAGTGTCATCTTGCGCGTAGTACTGGACACTGTCGCAAAGTTGTCCAGAGCGAATACCAACACATTTTTAACACTCACTCTGATACAACCACAAAATTAACTAAATTGATATTAGAAGCATACGCTACAAAACTTTTCACAGTTAAACATTAAAATCAAGTAAAAGCAAAACAGAATAAAAACACTTCAAATTAACCAAATATTAGTTAGCCATAACCTTTACCTAATTAAGCGGCTTCGTGGAAATATTGACCACGAAGCAATTTTCGGTAATGTACTTAATATCAGTGTGCTTATTATGTGGTAACATACGAGGTTAATGATCGATGTACAATGACGATGGCCCGCGCTGCGTGTTGCGCGTAACATAACAAAACGTCTACGATCGTCTGCTTTTGACTGAACCAGACTACTGGCTTCTCGTTCTTCATTAAAACCACATCGGCCAGTAGGCCTGGCAGTAAACACACCGTGGCGGAAAATGCAGAAGCGCTCGCGAACAGTCTAAAACTCCAATGCGATCTTAACTATCAAGACACAGGTGGCCAATGGATTTATCCACTATCACTGTAGGTGATACCGTTGCCCGAACTTCCTTTAAATTTTAGAAGGTGTTGTCGAGTACATTTCAATGTTCCAATGTGGGAGCGATGGCCACTCTAAAAACTGAACAATCGGCAAATCGCAAATTTACAACACAAGACTGCCTTGGTGACAAAGATTCACGTTTTAGATTTAATTTACCGATATTTTTTGATGCGCTAACCGAACGTTTGCACCTAACCGTATACTTTGACCACAACCAAAACCTCCGATGTTGCTCCAACCACTTTGGCCTTCGCATGGATTGGCACCGAAAACAGTACCCCACTGTTGTCGTTGGTGAACACCGTCGCACAGGTCCCACCACCAAACGATCGGCCAAACATTTTGTCGGTCGAAATGGATTAACTTGCCTAGCTTTTCAGCCATGACAGTCAAGGTTATTGGCTGTCAATGTCACCGTGCGCATACTGCTGGACACTGTCGTCCAGAGCAAATACTAATATATTTTCAATAGTTTTGGACTTTGGTAAATATTTTCTTGTTTTGTTCATCACACTCCAACCATCAATTCGTTTAAGCTTTTAATTTTATATTAAATTAACATTGGTAAAATAATTATCGAACTAAATTTTTTTGATCAAGATTCAAGGTTATCCTTAATATTTTTTTGTAATTTGTAGCCAGTCTTATTTGTCTATAAATCAGAATTGTAGCAATAACCAAATTTATCTATTAATAATCTTTTTCACTGGTTTTCTTCGAAAGTGAAAGTCGAGATTAAAAATTTTTTTGAAATAATTTTAAATGTCGTCTAAAAACGGCCAAATGCAGTTTTCCGTAGCATATTATCATGCAGCCATTAAGCGGTGGATATATTCATTTTGTAAACGAGGTATAATTGTCTAGTAGTTTCCAGAGTATGAGCGGTCATAAAATTTATTATGCAAGTTTTTCTTGTTCGTTGAAGTATATCTTTTGCCTTGTTGTTTGGTATATAAATTTGTTTGAAAAACAATAGAACAGAATATTTTTGAATAAAAAGAAAGATTTAAAGGAAGTTTGTTGTACTTTATTAGTTAGCAACTTTGTCTATGCGAACGCAGTTGCGTCAGATCTGAGAGTACTCCTGTATCACATGTGGACAACTGGCGTCAAAACTGAAAGCCCAGCCTTGGTTGGTTGCTTGTCATCCATCCGATTCATAAGCAACCAACCACATCGAAAAACTGTAACATCTGTATGGTCCGTTCCCCACGTGCGGCCAACTGCCGATAGGACTGAAAAACCACATGATTCCGTCCGACCATCGGACCACCTGGACAGTTTCTCTAAGCAGCTTGCAACTGCAACAAACAAAATGTGTGTTCAAAATGTTCCTCGTTCGGGCAAACAGTAAAAATATTTACAATTTAAATTGACAAGACATGTGGAGACTGATTTAGAAATTCTTCAACATGCTGAGCTCGACCAGAAAGAGGAGAAAGTGCCCCAGGTGCAGTTGGTGTACTGCTCAATTTTATAGAACTTTCATCTAGCGGCTTTTTTGCTGGTGTAGCTTTTTGTACTGTATTTTTAGACTAATTTTCCAAACTGTGGAACAATAAAATTCTCATTATCGTGACCAAAATCAACATGGAATTCAGGATGTGAATTCTAATTCCATTTCAGAAATTTCATCTAGAATGTTGTCTTCAAAGAGCAAGTTCTAACATCCCAGCATAATTTGATGTTTTTTTTATTTGTTATATTGCACTTGGAGGACCAAAACGTATGAATGCTTAGATAGGAGAAGTTGTTTTGGTGATCATTATAAAACAATCATGCGGCTAAAAAGTGAGGATTTTAATTATTCTGTAATTTGAATGACAGAAATGATGCGATATATACAGTATCATATACTTTCGACGTTTGGAAAAAATATAAAACATTGAGGGCTCTTTTCTTCATATAAGATCAAATAACTTATATTAAAGTAAACTCACATTTACAATTATATTTATCAACACAAACAGTATTTATACCTCAATTATTTCAACATAAATCGCTTCTTTATTGAACTAATCACATTAAAATACATAAGACAAGTGGAAAATTTAGAATATGCAGAAGTTAGCTGCTTAATAGTTTCTATTCTTAACAGCTCAGAAACTTTCTGGGCTATTTAATATTTTATTGCCATCTTCGATAACATCATTGTGATCGTTTACCCGTAAATTATATTCTCTACGTTTTTAAAGCTGGCATTACCATTATCATTACCATCTACATCGGCATGATTGTGCTACGATATTTAGTCACCACTACAATTTTGACTTACACTTGTTGATTTCTTTTAATGTTATAGAAATGTATTAATAAGTCAAAATAACACATTTGACAGCTGACAATTATTATAGTAGAATAGAGGTAAAACAAAACTTTAAAGAGATAAATAATATATTTTAACGTTTTTACGCTTAAAAGTAGTGAATAAAATAAACTAATTTAAACAGTTCGCTTCGCTTTCTAATACTCGACTCCCCATTGCTGCTCCGCTGCGTGCTATTTATACATCCAGCATCTATTTTGCAGTCTTCTCGTAGCTCTGGGGCCATTTCCGTTCCTTCCGGAATATTTCGCGCTGTTTGAGCTCTAGCACTACGGGGGTCTCAACGGCAGCGGTTCACATATGAAAGCATTACATTCGCCGCTCAACCGCAACGACACGGTGGCAGCAACGGCGGCGACTCTGGTATTAGCCACGAACTTTGAAAGGTGATGAGAAGACACAATATTTGCAAAATTTATAGAAAAATTAAAGTATAATATTGAAATTAAATAGAAAGATCAGAACTATCAAAACTGATGAATAAGTTTGTTGTAACTTCAAGTTAGCAAAGCGGAAACGATTCGTTTTATTTGTTTAAGTCACGTAGAAAGAGCAAGTAATAAAAAACGATAGGGTAGAGCAAGTACAGGGGGAAAATGTTGAAGACTAAGCTATCCCTACAAATTGTAAGCGATGTTTTTGATACTCCCGAAAGTTCTAATTAAAATGACGACGCGCGCGGATACGCCGCTGTAAGCCGTAACGAGTTGGGGAAGCGCGCGGATCCGCCATGTCATCGGCAGAACCCCACACATTCCTGGACTTCAATAGCGGATGAAGACGTCACGCCTGCATCCCGGCAGGGATGGCGCCCGGATTAAGCCCATCGCCCTAATCCGGCCCGAGCCAGCTTTCGCCATCCGAAATCAATCGGGTCGTAATTTATTCCGAGCAGCGATCCGCTAGTAAAACACGGAAACTCGCCCGCGCCCCAATAAAACGACACCCGGCAGCTTACTAAAGCTCGGATTTAACAAGATGCAAGGAATGCCGCGCTCCGGGCGGCCGGTGCTCCGGGACTGGCAAACACAGATGGAGCAGCGGGCTAACGATACTTCTGAGAATTGGAAGTTGAGAGTTGCGAGATTGGGCCGGGGCCGGGTGATTGGTAATATCCCGAAATTGAAAAGACGAGGAAATATGAGGATACGGGGAGGGTTTAACTTTTATCTGTACTCTATACTCTGTGACTCTCGTGTCACTAGTCTCGATTAAAGGAGATTAGAAGTGTGGAAGGATCTCCAAATAGATGATCCAGTTTGGTCAGCGACTATGTTGTTTTCAAAATTTGATAGAAAATCTGCCACGATCTTTGTTTTATCTTATAAGATTAAGACTTAAAAGTTTAGCAATGCGTCGCAGAAAAGAGCTTTGAGAAAGGCGATAAAAATAATGATATTGTGTAAGAAATGGTAATGAGAATATTAATAATTCTGAATCAAATAAAAATATATACAGAGGCAATAAGACATACAGCATAAATATATTTATGTATTATTGAAATTTTGAAAAAGAAGCATATGGAATCCTTATACTTGGCATGAGCAATGCATCCCTGAATTAAATACTACTCTTTGATATGTTTTTTGCCTTATATGTAGTATCATCGGAATTTACTTTGAAAATTATATATGTAACGCCAGATATGGTATATTTACAAATATGTAATCCTTTTTTGTCTTTTGTAACTAACATTTTCAGCTTTATTATAAGGCAGATCAAGGTGATTCAAACAGGTGGTTGCTCAGATTTGTGGAAATATAGTAAATTTCTCCTTTATTGTCACGTTAATTTGTATTTTACATTGTGATACATAAATGAGTTGTTTTATTTATATTGTTTTTACAAAAATTTATGTGCGAAGACTGAGTATACAATTTTAAATTGGAGGGGAAAGAACAATGCCGAGTCGTGACGCATTGCTGATGTATATTTTTTATTTTGTACTTCTTCTTGGCTGTTAGAATTTACAATTCCGTGAGTCAACATGCTATTGTAAGAGTTATGAAATTTTTTATTGGCGTAATGAGGCTCTTCTCTAATAAGAAATCTCCCTTTGCCCTCTTTTAGGCCGACCAGGCAGTATCTTCTGAGCTTGTCATGGAGCTGAATGTTCTTCTTTATGACTTATTTTGCATAAAGCATATTCAGGTCTGTATATAACGTTTGATTATTTACATACCATGGTGAGTTTCTTTAGCTCGAATCCATACACTAAATAGATTTAATTATTGTCTTGTAGAGACGGATTTCGTTTTTCAAGGACGGGCAATTAACCACTATAAATATTTTATTTTTAACTCTGCGTATTTTCACTACTTGGTCTTTCCAAATGAGTCTACTACCCATATAACCAACAAGATATTTTGTGCTCTCATCTGAGTGTAAAATTCATTGGGTAGCTTTAATCTTACTGATCTTAATTTTCTATTTGAAGTCATTTTTGTATTTGATTTGGTTGGTTTTGCAGTGTTTTCGTAGCCATGTTTTGACCTTCATGTGATGCAATAATAGCAGTGTTATCTGCTGCTTGGTTGGATACAGCCTCATCGATTACTGGCTTGTGACTATTTTAGCTTTAATAACTATTATATATATGAATAGAAATGTTTGAAAGGGTTTATTACGGCAGAAAGTTTTTGACTTGAAGAATTTGTTTTAGAAAATTCGAAAATTTTTCTCGACGTCAAATATAGTCCCATATCTTACTATTTCCGCCCTACCCAAAAAGTTTTATGTTTGTATTTAAGTTGTATTTTTGCATTCTTATGTACTTTTGCTTTCATATTCATATTTACTGCATGGAAAAAAATGCAAAATTGGAAAGAATTTCAAAGAGCACAAAACTGTGCAGATATAAGTTCGCTATCTGCAATCCGATAGGACAGTAGCAGTAGTAACCGTGTGAGGATTCTTAATTCGATTCTTCAAAATCAATAGGAATATTTTCTTTTGAGTCTATAACTTTGAAGTCCTCTTAAGCGGTGATTACTGTGATACGGTCTCTTATTGACATCCTTGGACTGAGTCCTATGGGTAGTGTCAGACTCCTATTGACTAAAAAACCACTTTTACCGCTAACCGTCCAGGGACTACTTTTTATATTATTTCAGGTACTGTTACTCCTTATCTTCCCATAGCTTTCTCTCTCTCTCGGTTCTCTTTCTTTTTCATTACTTTAACAATGAAGCTAGCTACCGTTTCCCACTTCGCCTTTGTTGTCCGCGATTAATGTCTTTTCTAGATCTGTTTCTTCTTCTTACCTCTCGTATTGGAATACGGAATGCCGCAGGACCAACAGCGAGTTATTGTGTCCATATTTGAGGAAGTAGCTGCCATACACTCCATGATCTGCCAGGAATTGCGTCAGGTGGTAGTTTATCTCGCCGTGCTTTCGATTTCGCCGTTGCCGCAGATCTGTTTTGTCTTTCGTGTTGTAAACACGAGCCCGTTCTGCTACTTGTAGGAGTGCCGGGGGGTTTCTAGCGATCCCTGTATTTGATACAGTCCCGTATGCACTACAAATTTTGAGGTTTGCTCTTCTCATGCTTCCGTCGATGATTTTTTTGTCTCGTTGTAGCTTCCCATGTTGGTGCTGCGTACAAGGTGGTTAAGGTAATGACCCCTGCAAGCAGCTTTCTTTTCTTCGCTTTTGGCTCCCTCACGTTCGGCATTAAACTTTGAGAAACCTTTCGGCTTTTTTGACCGTTTTTCTGATATATGTCGTTCCTTTCATCTTGATCCCATTCCAGACGCCTAGACAGAATGATGTATCTATCACCGTCTCCCCTAGCTGAATCTGTACGGAGGGTATTGCTCTTTTCTTGTAGAAGTGCACCACTTCCTTTTTTTCTAGGGCTAGTTCGAGTCCCATCCGCTCATTTCACTTCGTATGTTCTTGAGCGTTGTGTTTGTGAGGTTTTCTAACTCCGGTTTCGTTTTTGATGTGACCACCGATGCCAGATCGTCGGCGACCGCTACGAGTTGTACCCCGTCTGGAGTATCCATGTCGAGAATCGAGTCGTAGAACAAGTTTTAAAAGTACGGCCCAATGACCAACTCTTGCGGGACTCCAGACAACATTCGTATTTTTTCCTCGTTTACGAGTATCCATCGGTTGCTGAAGTAGCTCTGGATCATCCGGATCAGATAAGGTGGAGTTTGCTTGCGTCGTACTCGCGCGGCCTCCCTACCAATTTCCAGCGCCTTTTGAATGGCGTCTATTGTGGATCGTCCTTTCTAAAAACCGTATGGCTCCTCGGATATATGTTCGGGCTCAGCGTTTAATCTTGACAAGAGAAATCGTCTCATAAGCTTCCCCAGAATGTTAATTAGGCAGATTGAGCGGTAACCGGTGATCTGCCCGGGGTTTGTGGCTTTTCCAACAGTACGAACCTGGACGTCTTCCACTTATCCGGAAATGCCCCTTCTTCGAGGCAACAGTTTATCATTGCTGTACAGTGCTCCAGGTTGAATTTAACCAGCGCTTTTATTATTTCTACGAATAAGCCGCCTGGTCCTGGGGTTTTATCGAGTTCAGACGAGAAGCAGCATTCATTATTCTAACCTAAGCTTATAAGAATTACACAGGTTAATTCAAGGCTCTTTGCGTTTAGAAGTGAAAATTGGTATCAAAACATCGGCTACTAATTTTTTTTTGGTTTCCAAACAATTTTTTTTAATGTAATGAACATTGTACATGGCCAGATATTTCTGAAACACTAAGGATTGTAGATGGTTCGGAACATGGAGATATGGATTTTGAAAGCACTAACAAAAACATCGGTTGATAAATAAAAAATTTGCATAGTACCGCAATAGAACTGCTAATGTCAATGAAGTTTCATATATCAACTTTATAGTTACCGACACTTGTCTGTATTGTGTATGAAACTATTTTAAGCAACATTGTTTAATTTATTAGAACTGCAGGATTTTTGACAAGATTTATCATGTTTGCCTATAACACTTTTTCTCTTTGCAAGATTAGCTTTTATAATAAAAAAAGTACATAGTTGTAGATGTTAGATTCACGTGATTACTGAATTTTTATGAATACGTTGTCATTTGAGAAAAATTTGCGATTTTTTTAATGTCATACTTTTTATGGCGAGGAAAGAGATTACTGTGATTAATTTTTAAAGATCTTTCTGCTCATACATAATAGGACTGTATTTAACAGTATAAAGTTCACATGCACTACATTGTTTTATTTTAAGTTTTTTAAGAATAACTATGTTAGTATTAAATTTAGAAACGTAATATAAATAAATGTATCAGTACAGCACACATATTTTTCATTTTTATTTTTTTTTTAAATTTGCACTATTTTGGTTTTTCTATTTTGTCTTAAATTTTACTTGAAATTCAATAATACAGCAACAATTTATTGAGCAAAGAGGCAAATAGAGTTGTAATATCTCTATTTAATGGTTATAAACTTAATTATTTCTTTGTTCGTAGTATGGCAGTGTTTAACAAAAAATTCAGTTTAATGTTGGTTTTTAATTAAAAGTCAAACATTCAAAATTATTCTAGCCAACTTTTAAATTGTCTAGTCAGATTAAATTTTTTTAAATAGAATATGGACAGAATATGCGATAGTATCATATTAAAGAATCTACTTTAAGAGATAGTAGAAAATTTTCAGTTTTTAAAAAGATGTTCCGACCGATAGGTAACAATTACCAAAAATAGAATTACATGTTAATAATCTAAAAAATTACTTGTGCTTACCTTGTACTCTTATGTATGTGTAGAGGACATCATTAATTATTAATGTTATCTAGACATAGTTTTCCTTGAGATAATGCTACTGGTTAAACATTTCAATATTCTGTTTCTTATGATTCTTGCGATTAGCGTGTTTATTGTTAACAAACTTAAATTTAAATGAGTTATCATTTACTTTACATTACTTAGTCCTAGGCTTTTCTACATTTAGGTGTAAGGCTATGAGTTATCGTTACTAGCTTTAAATACTATATAAATGCAAAATCAGATAATCGATCATACATCGTTGTTCAAAATTATTAGGCGCCTTACAAATTATTATTATTCATAAAATTATTCAAATAATATATTCTACAGTGAAACCTGTATTTTTGTCAGGTAAGCAAGAGTCATAAATATCTAGTAGACATGTGTTTGGAATTGGTGATTTTGTAAAGAAGTCTTTTGTTGTTTACAGTGAAAACGTTACTATTACTACTATGATTGGATTGCTGAACATGAACATCTTTTTGCTGATAATACACCCCCCTCAAAAAAAACTGAACTTAGTGAGCAACAACGGTCAAAAATCAATTTTATACAAACCTGGAGGTATCTTTCGTGGAAGTAGAATATTAGAATTAGGAAGTGCTTTAACGGAAGGAGGATACGTAGCTTGTACAGTAGATCAGTGAACCACATCTTGTTAAAAGCCTGAGTGATGTCAAGAAATGCGGGTGAGCAATATTGTTTAGCTTCAAAAGTTGTATTGATTTTTTCCACCACTCTGTGTATTGCTTATACTGTAGAGTGCATTTGTCTAATTCCCACTGGTGATTTGGTATTGTCTCATCGTTTTAAAGAATTAGAAGGAGTCTCTTATGAATGAGTTTTTCAAACACCTTGAATATAATGCGTAAAAGCTTATAGGTCTGTAAGATTTTAATTCTGCAGGAGGTTTTTCTGGTTTTAAGATAAGCATGATTTGTGCTTCCACTGCGCTGGGAAACATCCAGTGTGTAAATAGTTGTGTAATGTACTTAATTTTGGTATTAGGCAGTTTTTTTGGAGGCAGCCCCTTACATGGGATTAAGGGAATTTATGACTTCTTGAATATTCGCGGTTTTAAAGCGCTTAATTGGTGGTTGAAGCTGATAAGGTTATTCTAAAGTTTGGATGAGTTCATCTTCTTCTTCTGGTTTATTGCCTGTAGAATGCGGCTGAAACAGTTCCGTTAAATGTTCTGCAAAAGCTCGAGCTTTGCCTGTGTTACTTCTTGCCCAGTTGCCTTCTAGGGTTCTGATTAGCAGGGTAACTTTTTTGCATTGTTTGATCTTTTTCGTTGCCTTCTAGAGGCGGTAGTCCATAGCTATGGGGGTCAGACCTTTGAGAATTTTTCAATACAAGCATTTTTATTTTCATTAAGTTCTGTTAGCCTTCAGCAGCAGTATTTAGCGTTTGTTTTCCGAATTTCTAAGTCTTTAATATTGTCTTTGTAGTTTTCGTTTTTCAACAATTTTGCTCTTGATTGAATCTCAATTTTCTTCGCGGAAGTACATTTTTATTTTTCTTTCCTCAGTTTTTCATTTCTTTCTTTGCATTTTTGTTTCACCACACTACTATTTTTTATTTATTTTTGTTGTAACACAATTTTTTTAAGATTTTTAGTACTTCTTGTACATTACAATATATGTATTTTCATTCTTGTCTAGTTCAAAATTCTGCGTTCCATTGCATGTTGGTGTACTCGTAGTTTGTCTATCGTTTTGTTTTTGTAAATATCCACATTTCACTTGCATATGTGGTTACTGGCAGGATACATTCATTATATATTTTTGATTTTATCTATAGTGGTATATCTGATGATAAAACGTCTTTCAATTTTCCGTAGGCTGCCCAAGATAATTTGATTCTTCTTGCAATTTCATCTGTCTGGTTGTCTCCTGTAGTTGTTACTATTTGACCAAGATATGTATATTTTTCCACTTTTTCTATAACTTTACCTTCTATTATTACATCCTCTTCATTAGTTTTATCGTTTGTGCATATTTTTGTTTTTTCCAAATTTATTTCTAGACCTTTTTTTCCGGCTTCTTTCTGTAATTCGCTTAGCATTGTTTGTAGTTCTTCTTTATTCTCGGCTATTACTACTACGTCGTCAGCAAAGCATAGATGACTTAATATTTCTCCTTGTATTAGGATTCCTTTGTTCTCCCATTCTAGGCTTTAGCATATTTGTCCGAGAGTTATTAAGAATTTTGAACATATCCTTGAAAGACCGCAAAACCAACAGATGGGTTAGACAAAAAACAAAGGTTGAGGACATTATAGAAAGAATAACAAGACTTAAGTGGCAATGGACAGGACATATCATAAGAAAACAAGAGGGATGGTGCAAGAAAATAATGCAATGGAGACCATGGGGAGAACATAGAAACAGAGGAAGACCCTTCAAGAGGTGGGCGGATGACATAAAAATGCAAGTGGGACTAACATGGAACAGATTAGCACAGGACCGCACTAAATGGAGAAATATGGGAGAGGCTTATATCCGTAAATGGGTAGAGGAAAGCTAATGATGGATGGATGAATTCTTGTCTTATCTATCTTTGAAAATTTTATCACTGCAATTCGTCCTTTGTAATTTTTTACTATTTCTGATGTTTCTTTCTTGGACTCATCTTTAGTTTCTGTTTTATCATCGGCAACTAATAGGTGTAACCTACTTTTTCCCATTTGTATTTCAGTTTTTATTATTTTATGAATATACATTTCCATTTCTTTAAGCACTTTATTATATTTTTGTGAATTACACACCTAACACCCCCTTTTTCTTTTTCCTCATCGATGACTCTGCTTAATATCATCATGTAGCCTCTCTTAAGTTTTGTAGTTTTAT
Source organism: Sinelater perroti (assembly GCA_036346155.1). Taxonomy (NCBI): domain Eukaryota; kingdom Metazoa; phylum Arthropoda; class Insecta; order Coleoptera; family Elateridae; genus Sinelater; species Sinelater perroti. The sequence goes on from JARFIY010000189.1 coordinate 6,062,900, forward strand.
TTTTTTTTGTTTTTACTTTCTGTCATTAGTGTATAATATTTCATGTTACCAAATTCATCCCTAGTAAACTTTTCACATACCATGCCGTTGTCTTAATTTCCGCTAATAGTTTCTTTGAAGTATTATCTTTTACCCCCATGATAATACCAACTTTTATTTATCTTCTCCCCATTTCCATTCTAGATCTTCAATAAACACTTTCTAGATTTCTATTTTTATTTTATTTGCCTTGTTCTTCTTTTTTTAAATAGCTTTCCTAGTTCTTCCTTGTATCTGTTTTACTGCTGAAATGTCATCGTTCAAATATTATCTTTCTCTTAATTTTTTTTGCTTTTCATAACTTTAATTTTTGGTTTGCATTATTATTTTACAAGGTGTGTTACCATGTCTTGCCTCGTTCTGAGGCCAATTTAATCCGTACATCCACTTTTTTGCTTTCTCATGAAGTTTTCAATTGATTGTTTTGGCGTTAATCATCTTTCAGGAGTAATCTTTGAATTACATTATTCTTTCTCCTTTTTTTCTCCATCACTTTCAATCTAGCACTTTTGCTTCAGTTTTCTTTTAACTTTGAATTTTTTATTTCCAATTTTTTTGTTCTCATCTCATTTTTTATAGCTAATCACCCCAATTCTAGTTTCCTGCTTTTCTTAAGATTTTATTTTTATCTTTATTATCCAATTTTTTTTATTTCTCTTCCTCTATTTTTCTATTACATTTTCATCACTAACCATATTTAGTTTTTTTTCAAACAATAATTATTGTTATACAGTATCGGACAAAGGTAATTGATTTTTTTGGTAATCGCTCTAACTTTGTAATCAAGAATCACCCCACGCAACTAGTACCAATTTTCAAATACGCAACAATAACACACAAGAACAGCGTCACTAGGCGCTAAGTTCCATATCAAGTGCCAGGTGGACGATTTTGACCGCAACAAAAGTAATTGAATTTTACCATCAAATCAAAAAAATAACCAATAAACCGGGACTAATAACAGAAATTTAACAACAGACTAATATTTGGTAGCATAGCCATTGTTTTTGATCGTCTTCGCACAACGTTTGGGCATCGAAGCCATCAATAGGTCAATCACATTTGACCCAACCTTCTGCCATTCTTGTTGAAGTTGCTGGAATCACTCGTCGGCATTTCGGGCCCATTTTTCTTTCAAATGTCCTAGCTCATCCCAAAGATGCTCAATCGGATTCAAGTCCCGGGACTGTGAAGGCTAGGTCAAAACGCGCATTTTCTTCTTTGCCAGGATTTTCGTCACATGGGCCGACTTGTGCTTCGGGTCGTTATCGTGTTGAAATACCCACCCTCGAGGCATGATTCCACGTGCGTATGGTCTTGCAATAAGTTGCCATAAACTTGCCGTGGATCTGAACAAGTGGACCAACTTCTTTTGCACTGAAACAACTCCACACCATTACAGATCCACTTTTATGTTTCACAGTCGGCTTTGGTACTTCGCCCGCAGGACGTCGAATCCACTGCACGCCGTCGGATCCAAACAAACAGAACTTGCTCTCATCACTCCAGAGGATTTATGGTTCTTGATTATAAAGCTAGAGCAGTTTCCAAAAAATTCAATTGCTTTTGTCCGATACTATATATTTGGGTAGATGTCAACAATTATCTTTATTTTTGGTCGCTTCGCGATAAAAGCCATCATATTTCATTCACTATTATTTAGTACAAACATTTGCATTTGCATCGTGAATTGGATGATTAGACACATTGAATTTTAAATATTGTAGGAATTTTGAATTGTAGATTTACAAAAATTGAATCCGTCTTTTGAATCATCATAGTACAACGGCCACTGTGCAGTTTTTATCTTTAAAAACACTGTCGAGAATTTAAAAGGAGAATAAAATCACATGAAATTATCTTAGAAGAGCCAAAAATTAATGTATGTAGAATGATGTACGAATAAGGCTATTAAGTTCTCTTAATAAAATTCGTTGACAAGTCTCTCTTATTACAAATTAATTTACAAACATAATGAAGAAATTTTTCTGACTTCGTAGAATTTTTGCAATTTTTGTTGATCACTTGAGACATCGTCTATCACTGTAATGTGGGTTTTTAAGTAATTTTTGTGCGGGGTCTGTTAAGTGTTTTCGTTCATAGTTTATGTGTTGCAACACTTTTCCTAAGTGCAATAGTGGATAACATCAAGTGCTTTCTAAGCCATTTTGCCAATAACTTTAAGTTGTAAAAAACAGTGATAGATGTTTATCCTAGCGGGACTTCTTGCGTCGCAATATCACTAAGCATCTGGACTTCTTTGTACAATGATGTATTCGCCCTTAAATTAGGTACTTGACATGAGCTCGAGGCAGTCCCGCATGATTTTCTCGTATAATTGAGAGGAGTCGCGCAGATAAATCTATCCCGATAGACAAGCGGATACCGGCAGCATGGCAGCTCGGACACGCCAGGAATGTTCCGCTTGCATCCCCTCTTGTGCCCTCCATATTTGTATAAATTATTTGGACATCAGTCGTCGATCGCGACGCGGAAAGTCTCGGGGAAGCTGCCAAAACCGAACGGCTTCCCGATTGACACGCTCGGAGGGCCAATTCCGCCCCGGCGCCCCATAACGAAGCAGCCGATGGCCGTAAACGGAAATAGACGGCGAAGAGGCCCTGAAAACGCAATGAATGACTGGCTTTACAGCCGGCGAAAGCGCCGTGAAGCCGTAAAACAATGAATTGCCGCGCGGCCCACGCCCGATTTCCGATTTGTCCATTAGCGCGGTTTTTCGTGTGAATGATAAGGTGATACGGCTAATGGCGCGAGTCGTCGCTCGGAATGCCGCTCTGGAAGAGCCGGCCGCCTCTTCCGGCCCTCCGAGACGGCCGCGCACCGAAAAATCTAAATTGGTGCTTCGTGCATGGTTGGCCGTTTCGGCGTTTTTGTCGTTCCGCTTTCAGTGACAGGAATTAAGAGTCATTAGCGAGGCCGGCACGCAATTGCCTGGATTATCATGGGACTGACATCGGCTGTTTGGGCTTTAAATATTCAATTAGGGTTATTGAAGAGCCACTAGAAGATGTCTAGAACAATCGGCGGCGCTGATGGCAGCCGTAAGGAAATTTAGCGTACCCTTATCTAGTTCATTAGAATCACGAGGAGCTCGCCAGTTAATAGTACTGAAGATAATATAAATGATTTTTAAATTTCACTAAAAAACAACATCCATTATTTATTACGACCTGCCAATATACACGTAACATAATTTTTAGTTGATAAATAAACATTTAGTTGGTCTGTTAACAGGGTTGCTTCCTTTTTTATGTGTTTTTGTTTTATATGTTGCATAGCTATGAATTAAATTTAACATATAACTCTTTGCTTCTTGTGTTTTTCCTTTTCACTTCCATTACTTTCGCCTTTTTTTTATCTGTCTCTGGTTTTTGTTTGTTTTAAAACATATTTATAACAATATGTGATGTTATACGGAATCGCCGAGCTAAATTCGGATATTTTTATTATATTTGGGGAAGCCTTATTAAATGGCGCAAGTTAACCTCACATAATGGATAATCGCAGGTTGGGCCAAGATGCCATGCTCGATTTTTTTGCACCGGAAAGTCGCCGACAGAAATTATTGCTTGGTTTGGTTACAAAAAGATTCAAGCTTACGACGTAGCCGAGAACTGCAGAAAACCGACCACCAGGAGGAGGTAACTGCTGATAGAGCAACTCATATAAAGCGATCTGATAACAGAAGTGATGAATTCCTCCGCGAATTGAAAGAGAAAATCGATCAGGATCCTGGGCGGAGCACGGCTGACCTGACAAAAGAAATGGGCGTGGCGAGGTCGACGGTCAGTCTGGCAGTGCTCCAGGATCTGGACTACAAGTCTTTCGTTTAGATAAACCGCCGTTTGGGAAAAACCAGATGGACAGTAAGTTAAGGACCCCAGTACTACCGAACGATATTTTTTGCGCAAAAAGAACTTTATTCAGGAAAGGACGATGAATCGATAAAATGGCCGTTGGATCTACCAAGATGCCTTTGAAGTACCTATTGTCATGCATGCAGTTATCCACCTCTAAGGCCTAAAAGTGACTGTTGACAACTATATGAACGTACTGGAGACTGAATAGAGGAGGTAGCCGCTGGATACCAAATTCAGCTTCAGCTCCTAAGCTAAGAAAGATTCCGGCATGGTTGTACAACAATTTGTATTACGAAGTGTATTCAAGTTATAACACCTCCGATTTTTTTTCTCACAAACTGGCCGCTGCGAACACTTCTTTAGGAATCTTCTTTGACTACTGGAAAATCGCTGATGCAATAGCCGCACGACTAATGCATTTGCGACCACGTAGTGTTTTTCATCGTTGGAAACAGCCAAAAGTCGCTAGGAGCCAGGTCAGTAGTAGGGAACATGAGAAATCACTTCAAAGGTGTTTCACGAAGAAACTCCTGTGTCGCGTTCGCCCGATGCGCTGGTGCATGTTTTGGTAGCATTTTTTAGGTCTTTATGTGTGCATAGATCCCACGGAAATGCCAACTTTGGAGGCGATGTGTTTCACACTCATTCGGCGATCCTCTAAAACAAGTTTCTCCACTCACTTGATCATGTCGTCAAACGAATGATTACATGCTGTTCTTTTAATGAAAACGTCGAAATTTTAAGTATCAAAAACAATTTTCACTCTTGCTGCAGCCGCTAGAATCCTGTGTACCGTGCAGTGCTGTCATCTCTGTCGCGCTTTCACAAAAAGTGCGCGCGTATTTTGAAACAAACCGCATGTTCCTATCTATTTCCAGTCTTGAGAAAAAAATTTAGAGGTATTATAACTTGAATCCACTTCATACTTGAACTTGTGGCCACTTTTCAGCCTCGACTGCAATTCCCTAACTACTATGTGTGGAACGTGGTCTAGGTGAAGGTCAGTGAGAAGTATCATGACACCAAGGACAGCTTAAGGACCTTCATCATGGAGACACATATGAATAAGGAGGATCTAGGTTGACCTACATACGGTTTAAGTGCTAGCTCAGTACTATTTATTTTAATTGTGCTAAGTTTTATGTAAATAAATATTTTTATTGTTTATTTATTTTCCGGATTTACCTTGATTACCCTGTGTTTTATTTCGCTATTAACTATTTCTTTTACGATATGATGCAATAACCAATCAAAATTTACAAGCCATGATTATTGTTGTACATTATTCCGTTACGTTAAAAATTAGGTATTTATACTCATCCTATCTTCATTTCCACCTTCTTTGTTAAACGACTTATATTCTTTTTATTTATTTGATCGATATTTTGTTTTTTTCTCTTAACATAATATGTATAATATAAATGTTAAAGAGAATTTCTTTAATGCGTTTTCTAACACACTAAAAATGTCATAAATTATCCGCACTATCAATTTATTTTCACAAATGTAGGGCTTGAATAAGTGTGTTATTTTTCTTTATAGTTTCCTTTCCTTTAGATAAACTTGGTCCAGCTGTCTACAGGTTTGCATATTTTCTCTAAAAAGAAGGTTTTTAATTGGCCACCCAGTCAATTATGCACCATTTTCCGCACTTCTTTGCCCGTATGAAATCAAAGATCTCGTAAAGCATCTTTGAACGATTCACAGAGACGATAATTGGAAAGGGCAACATCTGGGTAAGATGTTCCAGTACTTTGAAAGTCAGGTTAGCAATGATTTCAACTGTGTTAAGGTCTCTTGACGCTCAAGTCACGTAGAATTTATAGGAGCTTTGATAAGCAAAACTATAACTAATCTGCAGATTACATTGTCGGTGGTAACTCTCGAGCTCGCTGAATCTTCTCGTCAGTGGGCGTCCTGCTCCCTCTTCGTGCATCGCACTTATTCGGTTACTTATTAACTTCTCGAGGAATCACCGCGGCGGTCGTGCACGGAACACGGACGAATTTAATAGTGGCGATAAATAATCCGAATACGGATCTTATCACACTGAAATTGAACGTAGTGAAGTGCAGAACACCGGTAAGCAGAAGTGACATAAGTGAAGTAAACAATAGTAAATAATAATTAAAACTGAAGTGCAATTTAAACTGAGTTATAACAAGCTAAAACCAAACTTTCCTTCAATAACGGCCGACTTTATCAATCGAGAGAGCGCAACGGGGTATTAGAGGTCGACCTGAGCGAATGAACTGTGCGATAAGCCGACCCGCGATTATCGGAGTTTGAAACTAAAAACTGTATATATTTATTTAAAGTACTAGTGTAAATATTTATGTAAATTTCAAATGAGTAACAGCGTTACAAGGAACATAGATTTAAATAGCAGTGAAGAGAAAGAAATAGAGATATTCAAGCCTAGCAAAAAAGTAATTAGATCACCAACTGAAGAACACAAACAGAAGCCGACAATAACAAATATGGCAGATTTCCAAGAAATCAAGAATATGATGCTAACAATGACTGAAGAAATAAAGAAAAACACCGAAGAAACACGTAAACTAAGAGAGGAAATGCAAAAAAATGAGGAAAGATGGCTAACGGAGAAGAAACAACTAAAAAATGGGATCACCAAATTAGAAAACCAGATAGAAGGAATGGATAAGGAGAAAAGGAGAAACAACGTGGTGATAAAAGGAATAGGATTTGACCCACAACAGAAACAAAACGCGGCTAAACAATTCCTAAAGGACAGATTAATGGTAGAAGCAGAAGTTAACAAAGTAATAAGCATAAAAACCAAGGAGGGACGATTAGTAAATATTATTGAAGTAAATGCATGGGAAACTAAACAGGAAATTATGAAGAACAAATACAAATTGAAAGGTAGTAAGATATATATTGAAAATGATCTAACACTAAAGGAAAGAGAAATACAGGCTGAGATAAGGAAAATTGCTAAGGAAGAAATTACCAAAGGACACAAAGTAAAAATAGGATACAGGAAAATAACCATTGATGGAGAAGCCTATATTTGGGATGATGATGAAAAGGGCGTAACCATACCAAAAAATTGAACAAACCAAACAAAGGAATAACAGAGATGACGAAAATGGCAAAGAAAAGGACAATGAAGCGGAATACAAATTACGGAAAATTGGAAAATGGAAAATAGGGACAAAAATGAGAAAGACGAAACACTAACAAAAGAAATAGAAAACAAAGAGAAATACAAATAAAAAGAAACTAAATACATGGAAACTAGGAGCTTGGAATATTAGAAGTATACAAGGAAAAGAAGTGGAAATAATAAACGAATTTGAAGCAGCAAATTTAGAAATATTAGTGATAAATGAAACAAAAAGAAAGGAAATGGAGAAATCAGTCTAACAAACGGGCACATATTAATATACAGTGGAGTACAGAACGATCAAAGAGCAGCAGGTGGAGTTGGCTGTATAATACACAAAAAATAACTGAACAAATCAGTACCTGGAAAGCAATATCGGAAAGAATACTATTAGTAGAATTAAGGAATAGACATGGAAAGATTATGACAATAATATCAATATACGGACCAGACGAAAATGAAAGAGTAGAAGAGAAAGAAAAATTCTGGGAAGAATTAACAAATACCACAGAAGAAGCAAAAGGAAGTATATACATAGCAGGCGACTTCAATAGTAGAGTAGGGAAGAAAGATGAAGAATATAAAGAAATAATAGGACAATATGGAGAGGAAGTGCGAAACAATAACGGGAAAAGACTTTTGGATTTCTGTCAATTGCAAAACATAATTATAACCAACACATTCTATCAACACAAGGAAATACACAAGTTCACTAGAGTACAAATAAATAGAGGGAGAAATCAATCATAGATTATATATTAGCACAAAAGAAGAGAAGAAAATATATTAGATGTAAGAGTGAAAAGAAGTGCAGAAATCTATAGCGACCACTACTTGCTTATAGGAAAAATAAGACAAAATGACACGGAAATAGAAAAAACATTAAAAACAATAAAACGAAGCCATACAGCAATAAAAACATATAAACTTAGAAATAAAGAAACTGCAAAAATATATCAACAAAAACAAACTAAAGAACAAAATGGACGTAATAAAACAGGCAGATGCACAAAAAGGATGGAAACTATTTAAAGAAATCCTAATTAATACAGTGAAAGAGATATGTGGAACTTATAGGATGGAAAACGGGAAAAAACAAACAGCTTGGTGGACAAATGAGATAAAAGAAGAAACCATGAAGAAGAAGAAAGAATGGAAAAAATACTTAACAAGCAAAACAACAGAATAATACGAATTATATAAAAATCAAAGGAAAAAAGAAAAGGAATTAGTAGCAACAGCAAAAGAAAAATTATGGACAGATTTTGGAAACAAAATGGAAAAAGATAGCACAGGTAACCAGAAATTATTTTACAAAATCATAAAATCCTTTAGAACAGAAAAGCAGAGAAAAGAGATATACATAAAGAACAAAAACCAAGAAACAATAACAAATGACACAGAAATAATGGAAAGATGGAGAGAATACTTTCAGGAGTTACTAGGACAACAGACACGTACAACAAGAATTATTACAAATGAAACGGGGAAAACAAACCAGATAGAAGAAGAGGAAATTGAAAAATAAAATGGACGAGCTGAGGAATGTAGTAAGAAAACTAAAAAATGGAAAAGCACCGGGAGATGATAAAGTTACAGCAGAAATGATTAACCACTTGGGAGAGACAGGGATGGAATTACTACTAGAAATACTAAACAAAGCATGGCAAAGTGAAAAAATTCCAGAAGAATGGGGAGTGGCACTAATAACGCCAATACACAAGAAGGGAGATAGAAAACAGTGCTGTAACTATAGAGAAATAACGCTACTGAACATTATTATAAAAATATATGAACAAATAATCAATAACAGATTAAAGATAATATTAGAACCCCAACTAGCAGACCCGCAAAGTGAATTTAGACCAGGGAGAAGTGCGCAAGACCACATCTTCACAATTAAACAACTAATAGAGAAAAGACAACTACAAAACAAAAATCTTTACCTAGCCTTTATAGATCTGCAGAAGGCATTTGACACAGTTCCTAGAGATAAAGTATGGAAAGGACTGAAAGAAAAAGGAATAAATAACAAAATTATACGAGTGATTGAAGACCTATATGAAACCAACACAAATTACATAATAAGTAACAATAGGAAATCAGAAGGGTTCAAGACAGAGAAGGGATTAAGACAGGGAGGAGGACTAAGCCCAACCTTATTTAATATACACATGGACAACATCATCAGAAAAACTGAACAAAACATAAAGAAGTTGTTTGTAGGACATAGAAATTTAGAAAGAGTAGAAATAGCCGAGGAGTTTTCGCAGACGACGTGGTGTTAATAGCAGGACAGGAAAAACTTTACAAGAAAATATAAATACATGGAAAGAAGTACTAGAAACAGAGGGCATGAAAATAAACATAGATAAAACTAAGATAGTGGTAATTGGAGAACAGGATATTAGAACAAATATCAGAATAGAAGACATCCAAATAGAACAAGTAAAGGAATATAAGTATTTGGGAATAACATTAGACAAAACAGGGAAACAAGTTGCAGAAATAAACGAGAGAATAAATAAAACAATAAAACTGTACTATACAATGAACAAAAAATTCATAAACAAGAAAGAAATAAGTAATAAAACCAAGATAAAAGTCTTTAATACAATATACAGACCAGTACTAACCTACGGAAGTGAATCGTGGATACTCTCAAACAGACAAAAACCAAATTCAAGCTACAGAAATGAAATACCTTAGACGAATACTAGGAGTAACCAGAAAGGACAGGATTAGAAACACAGAAATAAGAAAAGAATTAGAGGTGAGACCAATCATACAATTTATAGAACAAAAGCAACTCAGTTGGTGGGGACATATACAGCGAATGAATAACAAAAGACAAGTAAAGGCAGTATACGAGGCCAAGACACAGACAAAAGGAAAAGGGAAGACCAAGGAAACAATGGAACCAAGTGATAGAAGAAATACTACAAAAAAGAGGAAAATCATAGGAAGAGGCAAAAAGGGTAGCAAGAAATAGAAAAGATTGGAAGAAATTTATAGAAGAAAAATAAAAATAAAAATAAAATGTAATTATAGAAATATAATGTAATATGAATAAATAAGAATGTAAACCCGACACCAAAGGGTATAAGGGTAACGATTATAATAATAATTAACTTCTCGATTCACTCATCCCCATAATTCTTTGTTAAAGATTACTTGGTGTCACATTATATTAAAAACCTCCGATGAATTTCAGCTGCTGACGCACTAACACGGAACGGCTATGTTCCACTGAAATAGACGTGAGGAAAATACTACTACCGATCAAATTTCGATAACGTGATCAAAGCAGTATTTTTTTCTTAATTACTTTTTCTACATTGACGTAATGCGTAAATTGATCGAGTGTACCATTGCTTCTGTATCCACTGATAGTTGGTATCACTTTGATATAGCTGTTATAGTATTAATCTTTTTTTTTTTTTTTTGTTATTTTTACTACATATCTCGTCATAATAATATTGCGGTTGAGAGTTAAAGTATTCCAATGTCTATTGTTCAATTTTTGTATTTTTGCCTGCTATGTTTTCTAGTTGTTCATTTTTTTTAGAAATACCAGGTCCTTTTTTTAAATTTAAACTATTGTAATAATTTTGCAATAAAATATATTGTGGACCCTAGAATATGTGGTACTTTACACAAAATCTCCATTAGACACTTATTTACATTAGCTTTATAGCTATCAGTTTTTTTATCGCTGAGTATATTTAACACATCTGTTTTTATTTTCTTTGTTGTAGATTGTAAACAGTTTAATAACACCAGATAATAGTTAGTATATCAGGAATATTTCAAGGGGTAAATGTGTGCTTCTTTACTTTTTTTAGCCTGCAATAAAACTATTCTATTTGAGTATTTGGAAATTCTTAACAATTTGTTGTAAATGTTCTAAAATAATATTGGTGATCCAGCTGTGATCAAATTTTCTATATAATTCTTAATATCATCTTTCTTAATTTTATATTTTGTCTGGATTATTTCTTCTTATGACTACACTGAAAAATATAATTGAATAATATACATTTTAATCCATGATGATCGATTATAATCTATCTTAAGATACGGTAAATGTCTCTCAATTAATCCACTGGTCAAGTAAATCAGCCAGTTTTATGGACCAAAATGCCAAATAACCAAACAGATTGACAGTTTACATTATAATATGGCCAATTTATTGAGCCTTTTTTCGGATAATTAAACCAATTACTTCAAGTATAGAACTAACCCTGCATCTAATGATCATCTTTTTCTCTTTGCCTTTTTATTGAACTGTTTTCCAATATCAGAGGATTCAGTGGCAAGTTAATAACCCCTTTTTATGTCGATTCGTTTTTTTCTTTCATTAAAACCTCTGATACTTGGCCTCCAATATCAGAGAATTTCTACCTACCACAATTAATGAGTGTTTCTCCACAAGCAAGCCGAATAGAATCATCATGCCTCAATGCAACAGCCGCAGAGTTTCGTAAAAGATAAAACTTAAAAAAAAATTGATAACGAATATCTAGGAGGATTATCTCATCGTGAGGTTGTGAAGAAGCTGCGTGTGGACAGGGTTACGCTAGTGAAACGGATTAAGTTTCGAAACTTAGTTCCATTTTGATTGTGGTACAATAAAGCGGAAAAGAGCGGGGAAGAGCAAGACAGTGAAAAAAGCGCTGTTTTAAGTGGTTTAAGTAGGTGAGTTTGTTTAACGCGTCAGTGGGTAAAGGAATCTTCCTTTAGAAGGCGGAATACCCGGGCCAGAAAGTAGGAGAAGAGGCTGGCGAGGTGGAAAGACCGTCATGGAATAGCATACAAACAGTTATATAAAGAGAAAACAGACTCGGACAAGAGTGCATCTGAGAGTTGGTACGCATCATTTGACCATTTTGCTGGAGAGCTATTTATATAGATGAAACCAAACTGTATTTATGGGTACTGTAGACCGTGCCATGGTGTTTAGAAACCAGCAGTCGGAAGAAAGTGGGGAAGGGGGATAAAAGACCGATTGACAGTCCTGTTAACTTGTAACATAACCGGGAGTTACAAGAAGATATCACTGGTAATTGAATAGAGCAAAGCACTGACATATTTCAAGGGTGTGACAAATTATAAAAGCAACAATAATGCATGGATAACAGCAGCAGTGTTTGAAGAGTACTTTCGCAACTGAGATGCGGGTCTGCAAAAAGAGAAAAAAAGATTTGTACATTACAAACTAAGTTACCCAACATTAGATTGGTATTCTTTCCACCGAACACGCCCTTCCTCGTTCAACTACCAGACCAATTGATCAGTAAAAGTTGGAAAAAACACACCGATCAAAAATGAGGAAAACGATAATTAAAAGAATCAACTTGAACCCTCGCCACACGTCTGAAATCGCCAAAAACATCTCTGTCTTCGACGCACTACAATTTACGCCAAAAGTTTGGTAAAATGTACGTGGAAGCTGCTTAAAAACTGCTCTTAGGACATCTCAAGATGCCCAAAAGGAACAACAAACGGAGAATGTCGTCCAACAGATAAAAGTTTGACGAATTTATACTACATTACGTTCCATTTTCTTTTATAGAAAGTATATGAACTTGAGGACATCGAGTTGCTACTACAAAATAATGTACTTTCATGAAAAGGTAATCTAATCGTTCAAGATTTTTTAAATTCAACAGAAAAGGAGTGCCAATCAGACCAAAAAGTTTTCTAATCTATAATAATCGTCCTAAAATGAGTTGGGTTGTGTTTTAACATTTAAATAAATTTGTTTTTTGTTTCTTTTAGTGCTAAAGTTTATTTTGTAAGACGACATTACTAATAAAATCCTTAATAGATAAATTCAAAATTTACAATCAGCAAGAATAATGTTCATTTCTTATGTTTGAATAATCATAATTTAATCTTAATGAATGTTCAGCAACAAACCTTTCCTGAATTGCTAACTTAATTGACCGCAAGTTACAAGTTACAAGTTTTAGTATTCAAATGTTTTCTCTATTTTATTTAAGCCTTCCCAAAATAACTGTCTCTTAGCAGACCGTTTCAGCAAACAGTCCGTGCTCTCAAAGACCGATTAGCGATGTTGCTCGTTAGGTCTGAAATTTCGCTGTATGTCTTTGAGCTTTGAAGCTTCTGAATAAAACTACTAACAGGGTTGCAGCGCTCTCATTAAAAGTTTGGAGCTCGCATTCTCCGGACACGCAGAGTGCTTAAAACTGCCAATAGCGACCGCTTTCAGACAAGGAGCTTTTCTGGTAACGAGCGCGGCATAAATTTTTTACGATTCAACAGGTCGTGCTCCTTAGGTAAACTGCTGCAAGGAATGTTTTTAGGCTGCTTTCTGGCTTTATCGTGTCTGTTTTTACGCTGCAGATAAGAGGAAGGTTTCCAGATTTTAATTAAAAGTTACGGCGGTTTTATCGGCGAAATGGCAACAAAAATCCTTTATAGCATTGTAAAGCCGCATGACGTGGAAATAATTGTTGAATTTCTGATCAAAGGAAATGAAACGAAAATCGCTAAAATATTTATTAATTAAACTGCCAGATAATTTAAACTAAGATACGGGATAGAAAATTTCCTTAATCATTTAGCCATTACCACATCTAATAGTGATGTAATTTTATTTTAATAGTAATTATCTATGATACACTCGTATTTTAAGGCTGCATGAACTTTAAAAGTTTCTGTGGTTGGTGGTCCTGAAGATTTTCAAATATGAAAAGTTTGGATACGCATTTAATGAATAAATTCAAAAAGTTTCATTTACATTTTAATTTAGTTTTATTTAATTTGGAAAGTGGCAGAAGTAACGATAAAAACTGAAACATTGGTGAACTTTCTTGAATAAAATTTATTATGAATACTAAGCATTTTACGATATAAAATAGCCAGACTAACACTTCTATAAAATTTTAACTATCTCTCTTCATGGCGCTACAGTCCCATCTGGACCTGGGCCTCCCGTATTTTTTGCCTCCAATCTTCCCTGTTTTGTGCACTAATCCTCCAGTTTTGGATGTCAAGTATTTGCTGTGCATCCTCTTCTATGTTATCGGACCATCTTTTCTTGGACGGCCCCTACCTCTTCTGCCTTCAATTCGCCCTTGGAATATTCTCTTTGGTATTCTTTGTGCTTCCATTCGTTCTACATGTCCTGCCCATTTCAGTCTTAGTAGTTTTGCAAATTCTACTATATTTGCCTCCTTATGTAGTTGTCTCAGTTCAAAATTGTACCTTATTCTCCATATGCCATCTTCTTGTACTGGGCCGAAAATTCTTTTTAATATTCGCCTTTCAAAACGCAATAGTGTTTCTTCTGCTTCTTTGGTCATTGTCCATGATTGACATCCATATGTGACTACCGGTCTGATCATACTTTTATAAATCTTTAATTTTGTTGCTCTTGTTATGTATGATGCTTTAAAGATTGATGTTAATGAGAAATATGTTCTATTCCCTGCTGTTACGCGTAGTTAAATTTCTTGTGTTATCTTGTTTTCACTATTTATTTGGGTCCCCAGGTATTTGAACTGCTGTACCACTTCAAAATTTTTGTCCTCTATTGTATAGTTTTGACCTAATCTTCTTGGGGGTTTTACTGCTAGCATTTTTGTATTCTGTTCGTTGATCTTCAGTCCCACCTTTTGTGCTTGTGTTTCTATATTTCTGTATATGTCCTTGACTTCTCTTTCCGATCTTGCTACCAGGTTGATATCGTCCGCATATCCGATCATTTGGTGTGACTTGTTAATGATGGTGCTGCCAGTGTTGCCTGTAGCTTCTCTAATTACTTTTTCCAATACTAGGTTAAACAGTATTGGTGCAAGTACATCTCCTTGTCTTACCCCTTTAGATGTTGTAAACATCGGGGAGATTCTATTCTGTATCCTTACCGCAGCTCTAGAGTTTTCCATTGTCATTCTTGTTAAGCTAATTAATTTATTCGGGATGCCTAATTCTTCCATGATGTTGTACAAGCTGTTTCGATCTATGCTATCATATGCCTCCTGAAAGTCAATGAATAGTTGAAATATTGGTATGTTATACTCCCATGCTTTTTCCAGTATTTGTCTTGTTGTGAAAATTTGGTCCACTGTAGATCTGCCCTGTCGGAAGCCGGCTTGGTATTCTCCAGTTATGTCATTTCCATATACCATTATTTTTTGTTGTAATATATTTGTGAAAATTTTGTATGTAACACACAGTAAGGATATACCTCGGTAGTTATTACACTTGTGTTTATCTCCCTTCTTGTATATCGGACAGATAATTGCTGTGTTCCATTTTTCTGGCATTTCTTCTTTATTCCATATGAGGTTGATTAGCTCTTGAATTTCTTTGATTAGTGCGTCTCCCCCGTACTTTATTAACTCGATTGGTATGCCATCGATTCCCGGTGCTTTGTCATTTTTCATTCTTTGTATGGCGGCCGCTACTTCTATTGTGGGCTCTTTAATTTCCGGTTGTACGGTATCTCTTGTTATCTTTGGTATTCTATCGTTTCGTTCCTCTTGTGTTAACAGCTCTGCGAAGTGTTGTCTCCATTGTTCTATTACTTCATTTTCTTGTGTTATATATTTTCCTTCTTTGTTTTTGCACATTGAGGGTCTGGGGTGGAAATCTTGTTTGGTGTTTCTTTACTTTTCCTCTTAGCTTTCCGTATTCTTCGGTTTTCCGCCTGGTGGGCCTCTGTAGCAGTTTCTTTTTTGCTTCATTTCTTTTATCTATTGCCTTTTCACATTCTGTGTCCCACCATGTTGTTCTTGGTTTCTTTTGTATGTATCCTATGTTCTCTTCCGCCGTAGCGACAATAATATTTTCTATTTGCTTCCATTTTTCTTCTTTTTTTTTCTACTGACTCTAAAATTTTAACTATAAAGTGATCCAAATTAGACTTTAGGAAGTTTCTCTTGAATAGAACACAACATTTGGAACAATCCGAATTTTATTGCTATTAATGTAAAGTACAGACTTAACAGTTATGTATGAAAATTCTTTTAGAGAAGTTTTTCATAATGCTTTCCCATAAATGCGGCTCTATTTCTACAATTACACGTTTGATATTCCCTTTTAGTCCTGGCATTGTAGCAGGTTTTTCAACGAACTTAAAAAGTTCGTTACTGAATTCTATATGTCTGTCGGTTTGTCGGTCTGTCGGTCTGTCGGTCTGTCGGTCTGTCGGTCTGTCTGTCTGTCTGTCGCTGTCACAAAATTATGGATTTTTTAAAATTTTAAAATGGATTCTTATAGGAAATTTTAGGCTGATTTCAAAATCGAAATCAAAAAGTTTCTATTTCGAATAGTTTTCGAGATATTCGACTTCGAATTTCGGGAAAATTTCGACATTGCGATTTTATGAGTAATTCTTAAAGAAAATTTTACGCTGATTTCAATAATGAAATCGAAAAAATTCTATGTCGAATAGTTTTCGAGATATTCGACTTCGAATTTCGGGAAAATTTTCGACATTACGATTTTAAATGTGATTCTTATAGGAAATTTTACGCTGAATTCGAAAATGAAGAAAAAATTCTATGTCGAATAATTTTCCAGATATTCGATTTCGAATTTTCCCGAAATTCGAAATCGAAATCGAAACATCTTTTTAAGTTCGTTATGGGATTGCTTACAGAGCAATCTCTTCGCCGGTCCCACGTTTTAATATAAACCGTTTCATTCAAATAGCAAATATTTTTTGCAAAAATCAGCATCAACTGCTGTGTTCTTTAAAAGTTACCACATTTTTGGTGATCTTTGGTAAACTGTGCCATGTGTTTAGATACAGTCCAAAGTTCACACAACGCAAACGGCGCGTTAGTTATTTCGAAAGTTTTACATTATACAGCCATCAATAGGAAAATTGTTAAGAAATATAGTTTTAGTAGATTTCGAATGGACTTTTTCAGTTTTCTTAATTTGATTTTCGTAAATATATTTGCTAAACAAACCACAAGCGCTAAATCCATCATTCGGTTTATATTGTTAAACGTTGTCCATGTGCTATATATAAGCACTGGGGTGTAAATAACTAGAAGAAACGCTCTGTTGAGATAAATTAGTTCTGCGAGCAAAGATTTAATTTAAACACAAAACTTCCGGCTTGGAAGCATGGAAATGGGTCGATGATGATATGGGGTTATTTTTGGTGTGCATTCAATGTTCTTTAGAATACTATGCTTTCATACAAAAAGCAACTTTAAGAAGGCTCTTAGCGACATGGGGATAGAAGGAAAAGGTAATAGAAATCAGAAGAATTGGAAAACAATTCCAGTGGGAAAAATAGACTAATTCTAGGGGAACTAGGAAAATACCAAACGAGATGGAAACATTGAAAGTAACCAAAAAACTATAAGGTACAAACATTTACATAGAAGACCACACAAAGGAGATGCAAGAAATTAGGAAGGAACTGATAAAATACGTAAATACAGTAAGGCAACCATTAAAATATTGCTATGAGGTGGAGTTTCAAATTCGATTCCTTTAAAATATGGTTTCAACATGAATTACATTGCGGAATGGCTTTTCGAAGACAAAAATCGTTAGGTGCTTCTTAAACCTCTTTTGCCAACTTATAATTCGCCTAACTTAAAACATAGAGAAGCACTGCCCTACAGCATCTAATATTAAAGAAGATTGTCCTTTCGTAACTTTAAGCTTTAACTAACTCATTGTTTTGAATTTTCAAGCCGACACACATATCTTGGATTGTTAGTGTACCCACATCTAACTGAAGAACGTCATTTATCATGAATTGCGGGTTGTCTTGTCTGACTTGGAGTTTGTTAATTGGAATATTTGAGTCTCAAATCCAAATTAGGGTTAAATTTAGTAATATTCGATTTCAGGAATGAAAACTTGAATCGAGCGTTGACTTTTCTCCTTTTAATTTGTTTAGTGCTTTATCTCCATACATGTGTTTTTCAGATTGGTTTTTCATCCATAGTAAATTTGGTCGAAAATTTAATTGTGTTTTAGTACTTTACAGGCCCACTACTTTTACAGATTGTCTAGATCCTTGCTGTTGAGTTGGACAGCACCATTACGTATTATGTATATTATAATAACTTAGTGAAAGGTACAGTCGACTTGTGTCTCGGTGTAAATAAATATGTTAAAGGGTTAACGACTGTACAAATGAACAGTGGAGTGGGATGAATGTTGGGCTCATTTTAAATGTTAGTCTACGATGCTGCATTTCGTTTAATGTTTTAGTAAAAATAGAGTCTGCTATAATTGGTTTCCGCACTTTAAATTGGCAATAGAGTGGCCGAAATGGAAGCTAAAACAACGTTCTAAGATCAGCGCCTTGTCCTTGACTACTGTTCTTGGTAGTTTTGTCTCGCTTGCTTCACAAGATTTTTTAGGTTAATAAGAAACTGATTTTATGAAAATTTTTGACCTAAAAATTGGAACAACGCTGGAATTTTCCAAGGGTTTACAAATTAAATAAGGCAAAGGCATACGAAACGGTAAACGATAGTTGAAAACGTCGAGTTTGAAATAGTAGGAGAATCTCTTTGTACAGCGCAGGTTTTAGATATTTATGAGACTTTTGTTTTTATTGAGATTCTATAAGCTACCGATATGATTTAATCGATCAAGGGCGGTGTCTTCGTAGCTGAGGTCGCACTAACAATTCCAACTGTCGAAAGAAGTCTTGACATTGGCGGTACGGACAGTGCCATTGTCCTTATAGGTGTAGAGCAGAGACAGTGTTTCAAAACATTGACCAGTCTCCAAATAAAATAATTAGCCAACGTAATGGAATTCTTGACTTTAACAGCTATAAGACTGTAACGGGGTTGCTCCAAAAAATTCTTTTATTTTATTAGTATGTAATGAATGTACATTATTTTATGTTTTATGTTACATACGACCCATTCTGCTTCGTTACCTTTCTCTATCTTTCCGGAAGCCGCATGATGCCAGAAACTTTTGTGTTTGTTAGCACAATATTTTTCCAAGAAAATTTTATTGGACTAATACATTTTGGTGTGATGTTTTTAATGAAAGAAATAGGCGAGAATCTCACTCAAATGTTATGAAATTAGTTTTTGCAACTAAAGAATCGTTGAAACTAGAATTATCGTGCTGGAAAGTAACACCTCGTCCGTTCGTTAATTATGGCCTTTTTCTGTTGATTTCTTCTTTCAGTTTGTCTACTTTGGAATATATTTAGTTGAATTAATAGACCTTGTCGAGTTTATAATAAATGACTCTTCCAATTCCACCAAATAAACATTAAAACTTTCTTTGGGTGAAGACTTCACAGTTAACATTTTTGTAGAAGATCCATCTTTCTTACCCAATTGCTGAATTTTCCAAAAACGGTTCTGTCTAGTTTCGCTAAAGAGGCAAGTCGCACGTGAAAATGTT
The DNA here is from genome assembly GCA_036346155.1 of Sinelater perroti. Lineage (NCBI taxonomy): Eukaryota > Metazoa > Arthropoda > Insecta > Coleoptera > Elateridae > Sinelater > Sinelater perroti. The sequence goes on from JARFIY010000189.1 coordinate 6,082,328, forward strand.
AAGGAGGTTGTTCTCTGATGACTGATGCGAAACTTTGTAAAATAATTAATTAAAATAAAAGCATACCACTCTTCAATGTGGTCGAAAAGTATTCTATGATAGCTAGATAACCAGTGATAAGAATGATAAAGATTAATATTTAAAAGAAAAAGTTTTGTCTATATAAGCGCTACCAGATAAAGGCATACTTACATATGTTTTTATAGTTGTACATGTGTAGTAGGGATTGTAGTAGGAGTTTAGTGCGAACGTCAATTAACACTTCGACGGATCTGTTTTGAACTCGGAAAGCTGCAGTGAGAATCAAGATCTTCTTTTCCTTCTTGTGTACCTTCTCCATTTTTAGAGGTTGGTTGCCACTTGATTAAACTGATCTCTGTTTTCGGCTGTTGCAAACAGTTCGCCTGGATTTAGTCACGACCAATTACGGATAATGCACAGCCATCATGTTAGATTTATTTCCACTGTATTTATAGTTTGCAACGGTTTATATCTAGCATTTCTGGAGTTATGCTAAAATAGGCTGTTTTGCTTTTTTTATGTTTCTAATTAGTTCTTTTTATATGACACTGTTACTTGTTCTGGCCATTCATGGAAGCTTCAAAATTCTGCAGTATGTTTACATTTTGTAGGAAAATAATTTATTCTTTTCTTCTCTAGTGTCCAATACTGATCATACATAACATTTAAGGAATTTTATTTAAGTAAAACTTACAGGTGATTGTCACATAACAGAGGTATTTTCGCTATTTTTATCCTAGCTTTTAATTCTCTGTCTGGGTCTAATTCGTTGGTTATCCCACAACCTACGTACTTAACATTATTAACGGTTTCAGTAGATTTACCATTAATAGTAATTAAAGGATGATTATTAATAACAATGTATTTAGTTTTTTCTGCTTTCATTTTTTATCTTCAGTTTCGTTATTTCTCGTGTTGACTAGAAAGTGTAAATATTCCATGCACTCAACCATTATGTTAGTACCATCTGCATACCTTGTACTATTTATAATTTTCCCATTGATTGTAATTTCCTAGGTTCTCTCCCATGGTGCCTTTTGAAATATGCATTTGGAATATATATTGAACAGAACCGGTGAAAAGACGCGACATGGTCTTAAACCTATCTTTTAATTAATTGTTCTGTTTCTTCTTCCCTGCGTGTACTCTTGCGGTCTGTTTCAAATGTAAGTTTTTTATTAATCTCATATTTTTTCCGTTTTTCCGTTTTTGTCAGTCCTTGATTTATTTTACTTATGTTGGATCCGTTTTGTTACTTCGGATTGTTTGTCTTCCTTCTTTAGCTTAGAATTTATTTTTGTTTCTAACAAAGTATGGTCTGAACGCACATCTGCCCCAGGTACGCCTTTACCCTTCGGAAAACACAATTTATGGAACTAATACAAAATCTATTTGATTCCTAAGTATGGCTGATGGCATGTGCTGTAGAGACGTCCACACGTATAGTCTTCGCACAGGCAGTTTATTCCATAGCTTGATTACAGTTAGCTTTTCTTCTTGGCACAATTGTATTAAACCCTCACCTCTATCGTTTCTTTCTGCAAATCGCCATTTACCTGTGTTAAAGATTTCACCTTTGTTAACTATGGATTTGAAAACATCCATTATTGTAATAATCTCCTGTTTTTTATTTACTTCTGAAAATGTTCTATGTCTACTATTTTTTTTTGTAGTGTGAGAGCATAAACTTGGAAAATATTTGTTGGATTTTCCTTTAGCTGCAACAACGCCAAACTTTTATCACTAATATTTGAAATAACTCATCTTGATGTTTATTATCATTTCCATCAGGATGATAAGTTATAGCACCATCATATTTGCATGTTTCGGTTCTAGTCCAACGTACCTCTCATTCCTATTAATTAGATTTTCTTTTAGTTCTTTATTACATTAGCTAATTTTACTTTTGGAATAGCGTTTTTGTATTCTGTGTACTGATCTTTAAAGAGTTTGTATTTTTATTTTTAATCCATTTAGGGATTCTTAGCGTCATTGTTATATTCAAAAAGCGCCGGGAACTCTTATCTGCTCCTGTTTCTATCGTAGTGGTTGTTCTTAGGAAAATAGTGAAGTGGTTTTCCGTTGTCTTTTCTGTCATGGCGCTATGTCCGGATATACTGCTTCAGCTGCTTCCATAGTTATCCAAAACTGAACCTTAACAGAAATAATTTTTCTACATCTGCCTTCATTCAGGTTAGATACCTGAATATCGAACAGATAGTATTTGGGGTTGGTGTGGCTTCGATCAGTATTTCCCTGAAGTCGATCTTCGCTAGGGCTGCGAAAAGTCTACCCGCTATCATAAAGAATCAAAATAAGTAGATGAAATAAAGTTTCATGCAATTGATAACAACATATATAAAATTAGCTATTTTATGAAATATAGCCATTAATGTGTATTTAGGTTCTTCAACGTATAACAATCTAACAAAGGGCAGTTTGGTCTTTCTTGCGTTTCTATTTCTTGGTTTTTTATGAAGTGTAAACCTTTGTTCTAGATATATATATTCTTCTACTTGTTTTGTAACGTTTTGTTCTATTTCTATATTCACTGTCTTTTCGGAGTTTGTCATAATTTTTGTTTTTACGATGTTTATCCGTAAACCCCAACTTATTAGAAGCCTCTTTAAGTTGCTGTTGCATTGAGTCTAGTTGTTCTTTGTTTGTTGCAAACAGTATGACCTCATCTGCGTATTTTAGATTATTCAAAAACATGCCATTTATATTTATGCCTTTTCTCTCCTAATTCAGTCTTTTGAAAACATCTTCAAGGGTTAATAGGAATAGATTAGGGAATATTGGATCGCCTTGACGAAATCCTCTTGAATCAGGATTGGATAAGTTTTATCTGACAAGTTAACTGTTATTGTTGTATTTTTGTAGATGTCTTTGATGAGCGTCATAAATGTGTGGTCGATCTTGGTATTCCAAAACTCTGTTGTATTTCCCACGTTTCAGTGCTATCAAATGGTTTCTCATAGTCAATTAATGCTATGTATAAAGGAAGATAGTATTCACTTACTTTTTCTATTAGTAGTTTAAGGGTTAATAGGTGATCCACTGCACTGGAATCTACGAAAACCGGCTTGGTTCTTCAGATAGATACATTTCTATTTTATTATTTAATCTTAAATAATTTCTAGAATTTATTAATTCAGTCTATCGCATTTTTGTACAATATTGTTATGGCCTCTTTCCACTCTGACACTATTTTTCGTTTCCAAAATTTATTTAACAACGCTCTTATTATTTCAATTTCAATTTCAATCATTAATTCTTTTATTAGGTTGTTCTTTCCGGGGGCTTTCTGGTTTTTTATTTCTTTGAGTGCGTTTATTATTCTTTTTCCTTCTATTTCCGAAATGTGTTCTGAGTTTGTAATTTTTCTTTTTTAGTTCTTTTTGTTTTGAGGGAGCCTCTCATTGAGACGTAAAATTCCTTATAGAATTCTTTCACTGTGTAGTTTATTTCATCGTTATCTCCTACTTTTTTTTCTTTATCTTTTATTCGTATTATTAATTTATATAATTCAACAAATTCTACAGTTTTCTATTTGTTCTGTTGTGCTAGTCTCTTCTTCTTTTTAGCATTTCTTTTACTGTGGGGGATAGTGTTTCAATTTTCCTGAGTCTATAGTTGTTTCTTTTAGGATTTTGTTAATTTCTTTTATTTTCATGTTTGTATAGCCCTCGTCTTGCAACTGGGTTTTTATTCCTTCTTGATATTTGCCAGAGTTTTCTTTTAACGTTTAAGTGTTGATTTTGTATATATTACCCTTCATTGTTTATTCTTTTTAGTTTTATATTGATGTGCATTTAGCACATTGATATCTGTAACCATTTCTTTGTTTCTTGTTAACATATAATGTTTCGTTTTTGTTATCGCCATTTGTACTGATCCATGTCCATTTATTTTGTGTTTTATTCTTGAAGAATGAATTTATTGCAAATAAATTCTCAAATTCCAGAAACTTATATAACACTCCACCTCTTTAATTTCTTGTGCCATATCCGAAATTTCCAATCCTGTGCTGCTCTTCGTCGTTTCTTTTGCCCAACTTTGCATTAAAGCCTCTTATAATCATTTTATATTCCCTTGAATCGTCTTTAACTACGTTGTATATATCGTCAGTAGTACAGTAGTGAGTACGACCCAAATGATTTCAATCATATACATGGCAAACCATTTAATAATTAAATAGAATTCAAAGAGAAGTGTCTACATTTTTTGAAAATAAAAATAATCAGTTTTATAAAAATAAATTTATACAAATTACATTCTCGCTGAAAAGGGCTGCTTTGTAATAAAATTGGAAGATCAGTCAAGCACCGGGCACCGTTCAAAAACTTTATATTATCTTAAAAGCTGTGTCTTTAATTGTCACATCATATGTTATAGCACATTGTCTCTATGGTCAACTTAAACCACATTGAAATTACGCATATTATTACCTTTCTTCTATTTTATAACCTTTTCTCTTTATTGACGTGTGACATGTTTTTAAAGCAACTAATAGAACGTCTAGTTATTCAAAAGTTTTCAATTTTGTGCTATTTTGATTTTTGGTATGTGATAATATATGAGAAAAGTTAAGCGACTTAGGGGGGCGTGAGGGCGGCTGTAACAGCTCTACTAACTTATAAATGAATATTAAAATGAATGATATTTTCCACAACTTTTAAGTTTACGTGATTCATGTAGGGGTTGCAACTTCCTAACTTGACATCTTAATTTAATTTCAAAACTGAAATGCCAAAAGTGAAAAATCGTAAACAAGATTAATTAACCTTGATCTTCGTGATGTTTGCAGCAGACACAACTTTATTTGATGTGCAAACATTTACAAACTCCTCTCTGCATTTAAAGAATAAAATAATTCGACTACGACAAAGAGCTCCGTTCTGTGTTACTATATTAAACTGGTTTCCATAGCGAGCATTCTTTATGTCACCAAGCCATCCTCTATCATGTTTTCATCTACACGGCAAATGGCACGAGGTAACTCCGAATTGCGGTGTTCTCATAATATATGGTACGACCGCGTCGTATGTCAGCCCGAAGTACGTAATCAACCCAAATTGAAATGACCCAATTGCGCCGGGCCGCTTATGAGGAAAATTCTTTATTTCACTGGCACTCGTATGTTTCGGCGTTGAGAGGCTTTAATAAAGGGAAGAAAAACAAACGCGCATTATTGACAAGAAAAAGCCGGGGCTTCCGCGCCCTCCGCGCATTGCAGGGTTAGCAGCGCGGCGCACAATGTAGCGGCAGGGCTTGCGGTTACATATTTACGTGGCAATAAACTTAATTATTTTATTTGCGTCCCAGTTTCCGCGCGGCGGCGGCGGCATCGGAATATGGCCATAAAAGCGAAATAGCGCGCCTCCATTCCTGCCGGAGCGGACTCGTTAAAATTTAGTGGGGCCAGCGGCAGCGTGATACACGACAGAAGAATGCGCAAATTCGAGCTCGTAAAGATTACTTTCGCTAATAAAAGTGTTATTGTGCTGTTGCGCCGCCGCTGTCCGCGGACAATGCGCGGGGGCTTTGATTTGCAATGTTGTGTAAACATTCGGTGCGCCGAGGCGCTGTTTAGGCGGCCAGGGCCGGAGTGAATGGAATCGCGGGTCAGCCAACGAACCCGGATGTGGCCCTTGAGAATCACTTGCGTCGTACATCATTAGGCATCTAGTAGTAAAAGATACATTTCTCCTTTGCGACTCGTGACATACACCTGCGTGGAGTTAAACAGTTAATTAGCTTTAACACCTGGTCTACACATTCGACTGAATAGTTTAATTAGGCAAATTGCCTTTTTTGTGATGAAATTTTTATATCATTTATATGGCAAGCCAAAAAATATGAGCCGTAAATAGCAGCTTCAGGTTTAATTCCCGGGGCAAGTCATCAAAATTAATTGTATATCCTTATGTACATATTTGAGGAAAACGCTAAAAATACACGCAATATGAAGTGTGTGGAGAAGTAATGTAACAAATATTATCAGATGTTATTTAATTTTTTTTATATAAAAATTAGAATTCTTAAATAGGAAATTCAATGATAAGAATTTTTGTATGAATTAAAAGCTGGTTTTATTTTTTTAATGCAGGGTCCGGCCGCATGATTTCCCTTTTTCGAAAAGTCAATAAAAAGAACAGAGATTTTCCATTTTTTAATTGTATTATCATACAGAACAATGCTTGCCATTTAGTCACCAACCAGTTTTGAAGATAATATCGTCTAAATGTTTGCCCGCACGAGCGACATACTCCTGCAGCCTCACCCTAAAGTTCTGCACTGCTAGCAGAGCCATTTTCATTGGCACTGTTGCGATGGTGTTGCAAATGGCATCCTTTAATTCCTCAATAGTCTGCAGCCTGCGTTGAAAGACTTCAGCCTTCAGGTGTTCCTACAGAAAGAAATCGCACGGGCACAGGTCTAGTGAGCTATGGGATGTCATCATGTAATGAGATTAAGCGGCCTGGAAACATTTGTTCCGCCGTGTGTGCGGTAGCGCCATCTTGTTGGAACCCTAGTGGTGCATTTCATGTTCGTTTGAATCTGGACTCCAGGAAATCACGTAACATCGCAACATAGCTGGTGACAGTCACCGCACGACCTACTTTCTTTCCAAAAAATACGGCCCTATGATACCAAACTCCATAACAGCACACACTGACTGTCGCGAAGTCGCTGAATTGTTCAGTACCGAAAATTCTGCTTATTGACGCAGTCTGATAAATGAAAATGAGCTTACTCCAAAATACCTACGAAATAGCCGCTCATTGACAATCACAAAATCACCATTTTAAAATAAGTCTCCAATACAAACGCACGGTGTTCAACACCCCACGCCATGATGCCATATGCTCGGACTACTCACGGTCAAGAAGAGGCATTACCAACACTTGCCTCACGGGGTCAGGTTAAAAACGGATTATCATCCTGTTGGATCCTGTATTACGTTAGTGCCAGGCGAGTGCAAATAATAACGAAAGAAGGTACATAAACGCAATTTTTTATTTTTAAGTTTGTCTAATTAAATTTATATAATGGCGACTCTAACATAGCAAGTCTCAACTACAAACGCAACGAGACAGTTCAACACGTCATGAGCCATTTAGTCGTGTACACAGTGTCTATAGTGCTACCGAGTGCTTACTAATCTTTGTAACTAACACAATCTTCACGTTAAAAGATTTTGCAGATTGGACGTTAGATTGCAATCTTTCTCATAGAAACAAAAGAGGCAAACGTCTATTTATTGGATTTTTACAACAGTATTCAAAAATAAAGATCATATAGTTACAAGAACACTCTAAGAAAGGACATTAACCTCTTGAAATGAGACAACAGATGTAGAATTTAGTCGTGTACACAGTGTCTATAGTGCTACCCAGTGCTTACTAATCTTTGTAACTAACACAATCTCCACGTTACTAATTTTTGCAGATTCTACGTTAGATTGCAATCTTTCTCATAGATGACTAAGCTGGGCAATCGTCTCTTTATTGGATTTTTACAACAGTATCAAAAATAAAGATCATATAGTTACAACGAAACAATTAATAGAAAAGAACAGGAACGACAATATATATGTAGAGTTTATAGATTTAGAAAAAGCCTTCGATAGCATACCGAGAGCAGACGTGTGGAGTACTAGAAAAATTGAGAAAGGCAAAAACAGCTATATATCAGAAAACTAGAAACTACGTGAAAACAGGAAACATGAATTCGAAGGAGTTTCTAGCCAAAGAAGGATGAAGACAAGGAGGATACTCAATATAATACTGAAATTGTCTTAAAAGGAATTAAATTATTAACAAAGAAACTGCAAGCAGAATATAGGGACATGAAAAAGGTGGAAATAGCAGAGAGTGTTTTCGCTGACGACTTGATAATATATGCAAAGAACGAACAAGATTTACGAATAAATATAACTATTTGGAGTGAAACAATAAAAAAGAAAAATTTGAAAACAAACATTGACAAGAAAAAAGTGATGGCAATAGGAACAAATGATCTAAAAGTAAAAATTGAAACAGAGGAAGAAAAATAGAACAAACAGAGACAATCAAGTATTTAGGAGTAAACATACACAAAGCTGGAAAAAAACACATGGAAATAAATAGTAGAATAATTATATTATACCTTAAATAACACATTTATAAGAAGAAAGGAAATAACGAACAAAAAAAAATGATAGTGTTTAATACAGTATATAAACTAATACCAACTTAGGAATGCGTAAGTTGGACTCTAAATAACCAGACGAAGAGCAAAATACAAGCCATAGAAATGAAAGTGAGCGGTGAAAGGAGTTACTAGAAAGGACAAAATAAGAAATGAACTGATAAGACAAGAACTATTTTGGAAAATTAAGCTGGTTTGAACGTAGTACGCATGGAGGAAGAAAGACATACAAAAAGGGCATGGTCAGCAAAAACAACACAGACACAGAGGAAGACCAAAAAACACACGGATTAGTGTGATAGTGGAAAATCTAAACAAAAGAGGAGTAACAAGGAGGAACAAGAATGGCAAGAAATAAAAAAGAATGGACAAGATTTATTTGGAAGAACAGAAGACAGGCTATATAGATTGTACGTTGACTAAAGTGTAATATCTCTCTCTATTATAAATAAATAAATCATAAATAAGTATTTTTTAATACAATAATTTTCTTTTTGAATTATTTTAGTTGTTCTTCAAAATAGTAATTTTGTCTTGTTTTATCAACTAGAGTCAAAATACCGACAAAAACATTCGTAAATAACACAAATTTTAAGATCATTTATGTAAATATTGTGGTAATAACTGTTTTCACTATTGTTACATTAGAAACTTTTGACACACCAGCTTCATCCATACTAAATTTTCTGCTAGCAGAAAATTTTTTCTATACTATTTTGGGAGCAGAACAGAAAATTTATAAAGTTTACCAAATGCTACTAACTAATCTTTGCCTGATATTTTTCTTGGTTGAGTCTATTAGAAATTATTTACCTCAGTGTGATCAAAAGCGACCTTCATAATACGTAGTGAGCGCCAAAAGTTTCTGGCCTATTTTCCAGTAATAAGACATACAAAATAGCGGTAGTTCTAGGCAGTTCCATCTTTGGTGAAAAGTTCTTAAAACTTTCATCAGCCGTTTTGTTTCCTTCGCGTGACAACAGTCACTTGAGTTAGTAGTGCCGCGTAATTTTGCACAATGTCGAAAATTGAATATTAAACGTTTGGATTATGTATACGACAAATCTTTACCTTTATATTCTACTTCAAAGGAACGGGCAAAGCAAATTCGTTTGGGCCAAGAAAGCATCGAAGCAAACCATGTGCAGATCGGCCAATTGGAGTGCTCTCGGAAGGAAAAGTAGCTCTCGTCGAGCATGAGGTATTTAAAAGTAAAATGGATTAGCAGAAAAGTTAGGGCTTTTCGATACCATCGTGTAACGCATTCCCCATGAGCACTACACCCTATAAATGAGGTTAGTTAGATGGGTATCCAGACTTTCGCACACGGGTGTGAATTATTTTTAAACCTCTGTCTCAACAACATAGAAGAAGTTCTTTAATCAATGAATACAGGGATAATACTATAATCTTGTACTATAACCTACTAGTAAAAAGAGAGTTAATGGAATGACGCAAGCCAGGCGAAAAACGGCCAAAGAAGGCAAAGGTAACTCAATCGACAAAAGAGGTCACGACAACAATATTTTTGGAATGAACGGGAATTTTGCTAGGTGATTTTAAGGAAAGAGGCGCAATAGTGTTCAGGAGCTTATTTACTCACCCTACAGTCCAAACCTATCTCTTAGTAACTACTATATAATATATTTACAAAAATTAAGAAAACGACGACCAAGTGTGTGGAGTGTTTTGTAAATCAAAGGTTAGGAGTCTTTTCCCATGGATATTAAAATACCAACTTTGAATTGTGTTGACATACATACGTGAAGACTGTATTGAAAAATAACCAAATTGTTTTATTCCTATCACTTCTAGAATATAATCGGACCGGAAGCTTGTGGCTTTTATCTTGTACGTTTTCTGGCAAAGTTATAAAATATGTTGTTAAAGAAAAGACAAAATCTAACCCCGATATTCTTAGAAACAGAAATTTAATTAAACTTCCAAAATATTAAAAAGGTGAGTGAATATTTTTTTTATTGTGTTATTTTCCTGCAACCGAAAATTTTCCAATTTTGATACTGAATTTAATTGGATTAAATGTTTAATTATTATAGTCAGCTTTATTATATGTGATTATTCTAATTAATTAAAAGCAGTTCGGTTGTCTAATACTGCATTTTCTGTAACTTAAAAAAATTATCTATTCAGAACGTGGATAAATCGTATCAAAGCATATACGAGGCTGATCTGAAAAATTCTCAGTTTCGATCATAAATGTCAGTACTAAGCAATTTTTTAAGTTTGCGGGTTTTTTAAAACTATCCATCTGACTAATAGTTTAAAATAACATTGCTTATTTCTTAAAATGGATAAAATAGAATTTCACGCGATAATTAAGCTCCGCATGAAAGCAGGATTAACGCCAAAAGAAATATATGCAAAGCTTATGATCTATTAAAATGGATTGGCGAGTTTAAACGTAGTCACACAGTCTTGGCGATAATTCCCTTGAGGGATGTACAAAAAGCGCAATAAGACTAGAAATTATTACATAAGTATTCGATATGGCATTGAATGACCAACGAATTAAGGTGCGTGCAATTGCCGAAGCTGTGAGTGTTCAATCAGGCAATTATTTAATTTACCTACGGTCGTTGGTTTTAATTTAATACTTTTAGGAAACTTATCAAATAATTTTAGAGATAGGCCTAAAACAAAGGGCAATTAAATTTTTTTTAAATGTCAAAGGGAAAGAATGTTATTTATTTTGTTATAATTGTGCATGCAAAATAATCTAATACGGGAGAGTAAGGTGTCTTTTTTACTGCAATTGATCATCCGCTATAAGTTGGTAGGTTCACTATGAACAGGTCAAAGGTCGCCCAAATTATTTGCTGCCCGATGGACAACTGAGAACTGGTAGTTATGTTAAGTGCTTCTTCATTTCTTTTCTTCTTCTTCTTCAATACTGAGAACCTCATAATACAACGCTTTCTTTTTCTGCTCTAGTCCCGTTATAGCCATTTTCAGCGCTCTTTAATATCAAAATACTCTAGTAAAGCGGTCCTGAAGTTTATTATATGGGCTATTAACCCGTATTAACCGGTTTTAAAGCTCCGACAATGTCCCGGGATCGACCTTTGTCGGGTTTTTCCTGCTCCTTTGTTTCTTACAGCTCTGCCAGGAGATCTTGGCTTTCATTCTTCGTTACCTGTAAATCCAGTCTCGGATCTGTAGGCATGGTGAAAACGAGGAATTGGCCGAAGAAGACTATCCGATTCGAATGACCAAAATCTTTGTTGAGCATATGGTGACCGTAACGTAGTTGCTGTTTACCATTCCTCACTCAGGCTTCGCTGAAAAATCTTGGATTTATCAAAGAGTTATCACAGAACACCTATATATTATTTCAGGGGGTACAAAATATGCAATTCATAACAAGAAGTAAACTTGAAACAGAAAGGATTTAATTAAAAAAATGAGAAAAAAATATTTCAGCTTCAAATTTTAGAAATTTTGTGAGTAATTACAATAGCAAAGGACATTAAATTGAAAATTACAAATTTATATTTCTTAATTGACTTTAAACTGTTCGTTAAAAACGTTGCAGCGCTCAAAAGAAGTCTATATTTACCGGAGTCGGAAGAAACTTTAGCAGTAGGCCAGTGACGTCACGAGAAAACTATTGAGGTCTTGTGGACGTATAGCAGTAGAATTCTAAGGCGGAACCTACCCTGCTTAGTAGCGAAGAGCAGTTTGGAAGCTAACCTCCAGTGGTTGCTTCTCGTACGAAGCGGTAGCACCGATTTTGTCTGGCGATAACGGGCGGTCAGTGATAATAGGTCCGCTTTTGACAGCTGATTGAGCGATTCGTTTCTCGCAACATTATGCCGAAGGTCTCGCTTAGTGTAAATTCGACAGCAATGCAGAGCGCAACCACGCGGGCATTTCTAACCACAGGCGGAAATGATAAAAACGGCTCAAAACACAAAAATACGCAGTAAACAAGGCACAGACATCCTTCTCTCGTGTATCGGATTAGTTTACACGCACAATCACAACAAAATAAATAACATTCTTTGTCTGTACATTTAAAAAGAATTTAATTGCCCTTTGTTTTTCGTTTACCTCTGGAATCTTTACTTTTAAAATTAACTAAATTGAATTCGGAACACTTAACTACTTGATAGATTTTCTAAAAGTATTAAATAAACTAAACGACTTTACGCAAATGAATTAATTATCTGACTTAAGAGTAAGCGTTTAAAAAAGCGAGTAGGATGTATTTTGCGTGAAAAATTGCGTATGAGAAAGCTTTGTGCAAAATAGGGGCCTCGCTTGCTTACAGAAGAACAGAAACGTTGCCGAACAATGCCTAAAGCGTTTTAAAAAAATGAAAGTATTACTATCAATGAAGTCTGTATTCACCATTACACAATCGAATCAAAACAGCAGGCAGAAACAGGTCGTTCAGCTCTAAAAATAGGCGAAGTTTGTTTCATCCGCAGGAAAGGTTTTGGTATCAATCTTTTGGGATATTAAAGACATTTCTTTAATTGATGACATTGAATACAATAAAAAGGATCATGAAAAAATGCCCGGTTTGCAGAAGAAATTTTTTTTTATCAAAACAATGCGCCTGCCCACAAAAGTGCGTTAACATTCTCCTTATTCTCCAGGTTTGCTCAAAACATAAACTAAAACTCTTCCTTACCGGTCAACATTTTTTTCTTAGTCAAGAAGCGGTTGCAATCGTAGGTAGGTATTTTGCAAACCTTGCGCAGAATCATTATTGAGATGGGATAATGATGCTGGCGCATCGCTGGGAGAATGTATTTCACTTTTAGGAGAAAATATACATAAAAATTATAAACTTGTTTTAGTTGTAAGACCAAATTTTTTTAGATCGCCCTCTTATAATGAAAGGACCTGGTTTTAATTATTTGTTTTTTATTTCATTGTTTTACAATGATTTTTTCTTGTTTTGATCAAATCATTTGTGATTCAGCAGTCAAATAGAGCACTTTTGTTTGTTTGCAAAAGCAAAACCATCGCTTATCCAAAGTCAATATTTATCCAACGCTGCACACAAACACGAAATTCAGTTCAAATCCTTCGTAAGTCCTGAAAATATCGATTTACCATTACACATCGCCACTTAGATTAGGCTCAAAATCTAAGTAGCCGAAATCCAATTTTCGAACATAATTTAGTTCGAAGCAGAACTTTTTGGAAAGCAACAACACGTTTCGAGCTGGCTGGGAGTGTTACAGCCACGGTGTCAGTTCGCGAGCAGAAGTTGGAATGGAACATTTAATTAATTTAAACGCAATGCTGCTAATTAAAGTCGGGTTTGCTAGGCCTGTTCAATAACTAATTAGTATAATTAAATTGATTAGGACTCGAACAGTATCCAGCTGTGTTTATTCCGACGCTCGTTGTGGTTTGCTTTGATTGCATAGGTGCGGCGTTGTAGCGATTTAGACAGATTTCGGCATTAGCTGTGGGTGGTTAAACAACGAGCGCTTGTTCGAAAAATAGTTCGGGTTTCGGGAAACTCTTACGTACCTTTCTGTTAAAAATAAATACTTTTGGCATAATTTTGCTCCACGGTAAAAGAAATGACAATATGTTTCAAGGAACTAAGAAAGATATAAGCAGAATCATTAATCTATGTGGCATGCAGGCAAATTAAGTCAATAAAATTAGCTAACGGCCAGGCACAAAACTGAAATAATAAAAGTAAATATAAGTAGAATAAGTATAATATGAAACCTTCAAAAGTAGACAGATTTGAAATATGTCTCTCATAAATAGTCATAGCTATCAACAATGAAATAAAAAAAAAAACGTAATATAAGGACTAGTAAATTATAGCACGATGATACTGATAACGTTAGTGAATGCAGTTAAAAATTATGAAAAAATTAATAATAGAAACTGTTTTTGAAAAGTAATGATATACAAGTTACACCTTTACCAGAGGAAGAAATGTTGAAAATGACTGGACGCTACTTCTAAGACAACATGCAAAGAAAGACCAATGCAAAAATATTAACATAAAAAAAATGTAAAAAATGAAATAAAACGGAAAATAATTTTGACTACCATCAGCGTGGTTAGTTGAGAACAAAAATTAGTAGTTAATGTATAGGATGTCTTGATGTCGATATTCGACTTTATCTTATTTTACAATTCGAAATTCCATTTTCACATAATGACAAGTACCATCAGACATTATAATTTTCACTTAATTTTCTGCAGTGTTTATGAATTAGTTGAGAACAAAATTAGTAGTTAATTACCTAGATGTTTATGTTCGAATACTGAGTCCTGACTTATAGGACCAAAAATTTGTACAAAATGTGATAATTAACCATTTCAAAATGACAATACTTTCTAATAATGTAACATTATCAAGAATTTTGGCATTATACGTACTATTAAAGTATTTTCTGCAGTGTTTATGAATCTTACAATAAATTTGAGGTAGTTACTTAAACCTAATTTTTAATCAGGATGATCTGTTACGAATACTAGAGTCCTGACAAGTAAGTGACCAAGAAATCTTGTACCGACATTGATAATCTAACCCTTTCAGAGTTTGACTTCCAATTTCATTTATTCATTTCTAATAATTGAATTGAACATTATCGAAGCAACTCTTGGTTTATACGTACTATTAAAGTATTTTTTGGAGTTTTGCAATTTCAATAATCATTTAAATATTTATTGGATTGTTGAAGTAATTCGATTAGGCAAAAATTGGCATTTAGGTAATTCAAATATTTAAAATTTATATTCCGATAGTTGTAATAGCTGAGCCTCTTAATTGGAGACTCTTTATATCTTACCAAATGATCGGGTTTTATTTACTTTCGGTGAGCATTTTTGAAAACACCATTTATATTTGAACTTTTCCAATTATTCAAATGTTTGAATTATTTAAACCCCAGCCCTGAAATAACCTACTTTTTTCTCCTAGAGAGATTTGCAATCTGCCCAGAGGGCAATAAGCGTTTACGTGACTGAAAAGATGACATGTAGAGTATCACTGCAGTGAGTAATCTTTAAAAATTAATCTAAATTTTATATCTATAGTTTGTTTGTCTAACTTATTTAAGTCTTATAGTCAGGTCTGAAGGTAACAAATGTTTTAGCCTACGCAATTCATTGATGTTGTGCACATTTAGCCTATTGGCTGGAATGTTGGGGTGCACTGACACTTTCTCTAAACTACTTAATAAATATATTAGGTTACAAATGGTATATATTTTTATAATTTATATCCTGGTTCTTTGTTATTTGGCAAAGGGCCATGTTACGGCCTGTATGGTAATTTTAAATTTAAACAAAGGAATTGAAACAAAAAGAAGAGGAAATAAGGGTGTGGGTGAAAAGATAGGACAAGTTACCTCAATCTTCATGGCGGAACCGATCGGTAGCGTCTTTCCTGGTGCAAAGGTTCCTTCTTTGTTCCTCGGACGAGTCAGAGGCAAAGGAAAATTGGATCGAGTTTTACCGGAAAAAATTTCAACCCCGAAATGCAATCGGGAAACAAAACGACCTCCGGGAAGAGGTGAATCTGGTCGGCAAAATATCAAATTTCGCCACAAAATTAGCTTTCAACAAAGCGGCCTCGCAGAAATGAAAACGTCTGCCGGCTAACTCTCGGTCAAAACGCTCTCGGCTTACGGAAAATTTAAAGCCGGTCGTCCGCTTTATAAACTGTCACACTAAATTCAAAACGAAGTGAGCGGAAAGAGCCAGGCCAGCAAGACCAGGCAGGGCTGACAGCAGAGGCAAAAGGCATAGCCCCGCGGCCTATATATCAGCGCTCCGCGTGGTCGTGCAAATTCGCCGCCGATCAAAATATACAGGAGGAAACCAAAAGACGGTCGGCCCTAATTTAAAATTAAAAATAAAAATGACTGGAGATTGGCGCGAACGGGCCATTTGCCCTAGATCTAATTTCAAGTTATTTTTTATGTTGTATTTGCCCCTATCTTAATGCTGTCGATATAGTCAATTTTGCACCAGAATTCGCCACTTTGTCAGTTCATATTTTAATAGTTTACTGAATACTTAGCAACTTGTTAAATGGTAGGAAATTATATATAGGTCCTAAACATCTAGAATTTCGGCGCATGTGCTTATATATTTACTGAATATTGAATTATTTGGGTAGTACTAGCTTATCGTAGCATTTTTAGTTATTTTTGTTAATGCACATATTTCAGATTTAAATTCTATAAAGTTGTCTTTGCTGTTTCTCTTATATTTTCTATCATCGCATATCAGCAGTTATAAAATCAACGTTATCTTTTAATCCTTTTGAATATTTTTTATTTTGGTTTCTCTACTTAAATAGTAAATTATTCTGTTTATTTCCCATTTACTTTTTTTATTACCGTTTGTTGTTTTTCTGCTTATTAGAAATATCCAGACAAAAGGGTAAAACTTACAGTGTTAAACATGTAAATATTTGACTCGTATGGTCATGTTTTTGTTTTTAAGGTATAATTTGGTTTAAAGTTGTCGTTTTACTGTTGAGGCATAAAGTGCTGTTCGAGTGCAGCTAAAATAAAAGGCGAGATCAAACACAACCTTCCGGGCATAGGTGCTTTAGTGCTATTAATAGAAGTGAAGAAGATTTTTTAGAAAAAGTATACTAACGGTTAAGGCCAAGTGAGTTTTAATCATCCACCCTCATAAAAATGGATCAACTTCATTGAAATATCTTTGGAGTTATCAGCACTCACAAGAAATCTAAGCGGGGTGTTCTACAATTTCCCAACAATAGATAGTTTACACATATCCTATCAAAAACACGATGTATTAACAATCACAGTCCTCTTAAAGAACTGAATAGATTCTGCCCGAAAAACAGAATTTACGATTTACCAGTGTAAGCAAGAACGTAATTTTAGAGTGGTACTAAGAAAGCTATACCCTACTACCAGTCTAATAACCCGGACACGAGATAGTAATATGATTAAAAAAAATGCAGTTGCGATTTAATTTGAAGATAATGTATTAAAATAATCCTTGTAATTGAAATATCATTGGACTGAAAACTTAAATTTACAAGCATATGAGAAAAATTGGACCCTCTCCTATATAACAAAAAAATAAGTTATTTATTGTAAGTAGAAGCTGATTCGAAAGTCCCAAGAAAAGGTTTTCGTTACATAATTTCGAAGGGAGCAGGCCTCAGCAGATGCAAGGTGTAACGCAGATGTCTTTTCGAACATTTATTTCACAAATTGAACGGTGTGAACTATTTAGAGCTGATAAGGATCATGTTACACTAGTTATATATAGCAATCAGGCAATTTTATTTTAAAATCCTGAAGCAATGGAAACAGAAGATAAGCCCCAACTGTCTATATTCTGGCGATGTGATCATAAAAGTTAAATTACTAAAAAGTCTTTGAAGTCTGTTTTAATTATTGATTCAGTCCGCGTTTGACTTTCATACCGTAAAGTCGTGTGCTGAGCGATAATAGTAAAAGTGTGTAACGCGGTTATCGCTGACCTTAGGTCAGCAATACGCTGGTTTAATCTGTGTGAAGTATAATAATTATAAACTCACATTTCGTACAATAGTTATATGAAACCAATCCACATGTTACTAAAATGGCATGCAACAGCAATAATAATTTCTATATTCCGTCAACGCAATTAACACGGCAGCTAGCATCTCAATCACATAATAGCTTCTCCCCGATGGATAGCCAGGTAAATCCCCAATATCCTATTATCAATACTCCTTATTTACATAACAACTTGACATATGTGCCAAATGTGCAGATCCCAAATTTACAATCTCAAATGAATACACAAACTAATCATACTTTTACATCAACGCAACTAAATAACATACCGACAAATAATTTATCAAACAGAATAAATACATCCGATAGTAATAGTGAAGTGGAATTGAATACAATGCCCAATAAAGAATGGCAATGTGTACAAAACAGAAAAAGGAAAACAATAACAAAACAATCAGCACAAAATAAAGCAGTACATGTCACACAAAATAATAGATGTTCTGCCCTTAATAGCCTTAATGAGGATATTACTGAAGTCGCACCGGTTGTTCAACAAAATAAGATACCCAGACCACCTCCGATATTTGTACATGGAGTTAGAGATTATAATAAAATGATAAATGCTCTAACAGCTGTTACTGAAATAGAACAATATAAAACAAAAACAATGGCTGACAATATAGTTAAGCTAAGTGCAAATACTCCAGACACATACCGTAAGTTAGTAACATTCATGAAGGAAACAGGTATAATTTACCACACATATCAGATGAGAGAAAATAAAGCTTATAGAGTTGTCATTCGTAACCTCCATCCTACTGTACCCTCTACCGAAATAGCAGAATCACTGGAAGAGAAAGGTTTCAAAGTAAGAGCTGTAACAAACATCAAACACAGAATTACAAAATTATCCTTACCAATGTTTTTTGTAGACTTGGAACCTGCTGAAAACAATAAAGACATTTACAACCTTAAATTCTTAAATAATCACGTTATAAAAGTGGAGCCGCCACGTAAAAATACATCAATTGTCCAGTGTACGAGGTGTCAACAATATAACCATACCAAAGCCTACTGTAACCGTCCCTACGCTTGCGTTAAATGTGGAGGACCGCATGACACTAAGACATGCAAGAAATCAAAAGATTTGCCGGCTAAATGTGCTTTATGTGGCGGTGATCATCCCTCCAACTATAGAGGCTGTACAGTACACAAAGAATTACAAAACAGACTGAAACCAGACACACAGACTCAAAACAGGTTTATCAATTCAAACCACTCACCACCCAGCAACAATAGACAACACTCAAAGTTCACACCCTCAACATACAGCCAAGTAGTACAAGGTGACACTATACAAGCCAACAGTCAAGACACAATCTTACAAAAGTTCTTAGAGGAATTCAAAATGATGTTCACCCAGCTAATGCAACAAAACAACATGATAATAAATATGTTGTCTACTGTCATAAATAAACTTGTCGTTAATGTCTAAGTCCTTACGAATATGTTTATGGAATGCGAATGGCATCCAATCAAAAATTCAAGAAATCGAATTATTTTCAAAATATATATATATATATTTCTTATATCAGAAACACATTTTACGGGCAGATCTTATCTAAGAGTTCCGCACTGTACATGCTATCATACGGAACATCCGGATGGTACCGCCTACGGAGGAACAGCGCTACTCATAAAGAGCTCAATAATTCATTATGAACTACAAAAATATGAGGATCCATGCCTACAAGCAACAACAATACAAGTTTGTAAATTACCAAACCCAATTATCATATCTGCTGTCTATTTTCCACCAAGACATAATATTACCAAGGAGGACCTCAAGCCGTTTTTCCAATCACTTGGCAGTACATTTATATGCGGTGGAGACTTCAACTGTAAGCACACCTACTGGGGATCTCGGCTAATTACCACTAGGGTAGGGCTCTATATAACCTCCTACGAGAAGAAAAATATGGATACCTATCAACTGGGAGCCAACATACTGGCCCACGGACCATAATAAAACACCTGATTTGCTAGACTTTTTTGTCACAAATGGAATTTCTTCTAACTATACGGATATTATCAGCAATCTTGACTTATCTTCAGATCATACACCAGTTATCGCTACAATAAGTACAACGATAATTAAAAAATCACCAAGACCATCACTTTATAACAATAAAACAGATTGGGACTCATACAGATCCATTCTTCAAAAAACCCTATAATCAAATATTAGTTTAAAAACTCCCCAGGAATTAGAGCAAGCTACTGATCACTTTATCACTACTCTGCAAAATGCAGCATGGAAATTCACACCTACGATCACAAACAGCGTTCAAAGAGATATAAATATTCCTAATGACATACTTGAATTAGTTCGACAGAAGCGAAGAGTGAGAGCTAGATGGCATAGAACACAACATCCGGCTGACAAAACAGTGTATAATAGATTAGCAAATACCTTCAAGAACCAACTACACAAGATAAGGCAGGAAACTTTTAACCATTATCTAACTACATTATCAAGAACAGATAATAGCATTTGGAAAATCGCCAAAGCGAACAAACGGCCACAAAAAACAAATCCCCCACTAAGAAAACCAAATAACGAGTGGGCTAGAACAGATCAGGAAAAGGCAGACTTATTTGCACGACACTTTGCTGTTTTTACGCCCTACTCAGATGATTCTGATGATACAGTAAACAGCTTCTTGGACATACCATTGCAACTGTCGCTACCTATCAAGAGATTCACCTGTGCAGAGATGGAAGAAGAAATTGAACATCTTAACCATAAAAAAGCACCAGGGTACGAACTAATATCCGGTAAAGTGCTTGCTGAACTACCTAGAGTCGGTCTGGTGTTTCTAAGGAACCTTTTCAATTCTATCTTACATCTCCATTATTGGCCGTTACCACTTAAATTCGCACAGATAATTCTCATACCAAAACCAGGTAAACCTGTTGAGGAAATTACATCTTACCGTCCAATAAACTTACTGCCCAAGTTTCTAAACTGTTAGAAAAACTTTTAGTCAGGAGAATATATGAAACAGATATATTGGAAAACTGCATCCCGGACCACCAGTTTGGGTTCAGAAAGTATCACTCTACCATTCAGCAATGTCATCGCGTCGTAAATATGATTAACACAGCTCTGGACTTTAAATCTTACTGTCCAGCAGTATTTATTGATATACAACAGGCGTTCGATAAAGTATGGCATACGGGGCTCTTATATAAACTCAAATTACACTTTCCAAGTGAATATTATTTACTGATAAAATCCTATTTATCAAATCGACACTTCCAGATAAAGTATGGCCAAGAATATTCTGCCATTCATTCAATCAACTCCGGAGTACCACAAGGCCGTGTTCTTGGACCTCTTCTATATACATTGTACACGGCAGACATACCTACAACAGTAGCTACAACTATAAGCACCTTCGCTGACGATACAGTCCTTCTCTCCCATCATACCAATCCTCAAACAGCCTCCTTAAACTTGCAACATCATCTGTCCCTCTTACAAACCTGGCTAAACAAATGGAGAATCCAAGTGAACGAAGCCAAATGCACCCAGGTAAATTTTACCCTAAATCGCTTGGAATGCCCGCCGGTGCATCTAAATAATATAGCAATTCCTCAAGCAAATGAAGCCCGCTACCTGGGCCTTCATTTAGACAAAAGACTCACGTGGAAACTGCATATATTAAAGAAACGAAAGGAAGTTGATCTACGACTTAAAAAAATGTACTGGTCACTTGGTAGGAAATCGTGTCTATCTTTAGAAAATAAGATTCTTCTTTATAAAATAATAATTAAACCTATCTGGACCTATGGCATCGAGCTGTGGGGATGCTCATGCAAGTCAAACGTAAACATAATCCAACGCATGCAATCCAAAACACTGAGAATGTTAGCCAATGCTCCCTGGTATGTTAGCAACGACACCCTGCATACCGACCTGGAAATGCCAACAGTAGTAGAAGAACGTACTAAAAGAAGCAACAACCATTTCCTGCGACTTCAAGTTCATCCCAATGCCCTGGCATCCAGCTTGTAACATGATCCACCTCCTAGACGACTACAAAAAACGTGGCCCATTGATCTAAGAAGAAACTAACGGGATAACATCGATGGATGGACTCCCCTCACGTCACTACCGTCATATCATTAGCTCATAGGACCTTACTATATGTTTATTATGTAAAATGGTTCTGATTGTTAATCTTCAAATAAAAAAAAAATAATTATTGATTCTTTTTACAGAAAGTTTTGTGAATGAAAAAAATAGTTTCAAATTTTTATTGCTTGTTGATAACGCAACTAGCCACAACAAGGAATTATATGACCCCAATGTGATAACTGTTTCTCTTAACTCTTAACTGTACATTATCGTTCCAACCGTCGGCCAAAAGGGTAATTGACCTTCTTAATGCTTACTCTATAACTTGTCTTCTTCTTCATCATATACCCTGGTGCCCTAAGCAGGTGACAGGTCGCTCTATAACTCAAACATTTAAAACAATTTTCAATGGATATTATAAAATGAGTAGAATGAAACATTTATTCAGACACGAAAAGAATTTTTTAGTTTGGATTGTGTTCTATAACTTTGGCTTGCAAGGAAATAATATGGCTATGGTCAGGAAAGAAAATGCTAGCTTATCTGCGGATGTAAACGCTGCTTCACATTTCGAGAATAAAAAGCTTGCAGGTATGCATTTCCAGAAGAGAAGAACAAATTTTAAGTGAAGAGCAATGATTCGATTATGTTTAAATGATGTCTAAAAATTTGGACAAAAAAGTTCTTCGGTAGAACGTAGTGAAGAGAACTGCAAAACTGCTTAACTCCACATTAAAAGCTTGTGGCAGAACTATAAATTGAAAATACACGGATGTTTACAACTAATTTAACGAGACTTAATAATAAAAATGCAACATGTGATTAGGACCTTAAGCTCATTATAAAAAAAAATAGACCGACAGTGCTTATAGACACCAGTGATGTCACGTAATATTTTTGATATTGCGTGGTTTATTAAAATCTTGCATTTTTGATTTATTTTAATTATTATATAAAGTTTTGGCATATTTGAATTATCTTAGCACATGAAAACAGAGTCCTAAATGATTGAAACGCATAGAAAAACACATAACGGCACAATATTCGCAAAAAGCAAACTTCAAATGTTTATTATATTAACCGCAATAGCAATAATCGTGGCAGTTATAAGGTATGCCACGTATTGTTGACTTTCTTAACAACCCTCTTTAAAAGCTATCTGGAACACACAAGATCTGTTACAACACAAACAGAAACTTGCAAGTTTAATCACAAAATCAATGCATCGATATGTTACTTCGACTATCACTTCCAAAATACTTAATTTGCTTTACTGAACACCCTTTATGGCGGTAGACATGCAGATAATTATCGCCGTCAGGAACAATATCGAACACTACGAACTCCCCAAATACAGTCTTCTATATATTAGAGCTACTTCGATAGTTAATTAAGATAGAAATAGTCCTTTTGCACTTACAGAAGTCTATTCTCCACCAAAATATAATAACAATAAAGTATATTTTGGGGCTACCCAAATCCCAAACAATATATTTCTCACTAATTTCAACGCTAAGTAAATTAAGATTCCTGATTAACTACCCCCAAAAGTGTACTAAATTCATATGAACTAAATTACTTATCTACGTGTGAACCTACTAACTGACCTTCAGGATTTTCTTACCTTTTGTGTTATGAAAGGTATCAATTTGGACTACTTAAAACATAATTGTACTCATATCTGTTGCTATAACAGTCACAACCAGCTCTATTTTTTAATTAAAGACCGACCACAAAACCACAAACTTTTTAAACAACTAGTTGACAATAATTTAGATGCTAACATTGTCTTGAAATCAGAACAGGACTAATTATTCGTACTAGAACACTTTAATTAAGCGCTACAACAAGCTGTTTGGTAAGGCGCGCCTTAACGTCTAGAACATATTACAAGCACGGAATGTTCTTTTGTTCTTAAACGATAAATCGCGGAGAAAAGAAGTTTGTACAAGAAATGCCAAATAAAGAGAGCTCCATATATCAAATGTAGACTCGAGCAACTACGCAGCTGAAACCTTACTTGTTAATATTGAAAATCAATCACTTCAATAATACTTTAAAGACCTCTAGCCAACTAGAATTGTATTCAGTTTGGAAAACCCCAACAACATATTTCTTCTATAAGATAAAACAACAACTGGATGAGAAGCAATAAGGAAAAGACCGTTATTTTTAAAAAGTATTTCTGCCATTTCAAGCTAATCAAAAAGCCAAATACACCCGTAATTGGAACCTCCCTTTCAACTGTGTATTCTGATCAAGACAATTAAGATAAATCGAGTCAAATCCACCAATGTGAACCATCTTCACCAAAATATAGCACTGGGGTACGATTTAATAACGGGCAAGATCCTTAAACAATTACCAAAAAGTTTTAGATACATTCCTTCTTTATTCATTACGATATTAATACTGGGATACTTTCCAAATCAGTGAAAAGTTCTAACTTATTTTCTTATACCTAAACCAGAGAAATCTGTGGGAAAAGTCATATCTTATCAACCTATAAGTTTATTGCCAATACCACTGAAGACTTTTGAAAAACTTCTATTAACTTATTACCCAAGCACCCGTTTAGTTTTAGAAAAAAGGAAATCAACAAATATTTCGACGAAAAAGGTATTGTTCTTTTGTATTCTTAGGCGTAACTCGAGTTGTCGTTAAATTTTGGCGCACAGGAGTGTTCTACAAACTTAAAATTAATCTATTACTTATAGAAAATAATTAAATCATCAACAGATATTTTCGGATTAAACACAGCGGTTACACTACATCCTTACATCATATACCTAGTATCTTCTTTAAACAGATTATAAATTTTTTAAATAATAATTATGAAGAGAGAACAAAGTTTTGCTAATAAAATTATAAATGGGGGAAACGCGAGATCTTTTTATATTATTGTATTCATGTAATCTTGGATGATTGATTATTGCAATTTTTTTAATAAGTAAAAGTTTGTACGTGTTGCCTTCAAGGTTTAAAAAGTTTTTAAAAATACTTGCCCAAGAAAGTTACTTCTCAACGTAATTTCCGTATAGACGGTCACATTTTTCACAACATCGTCGCCATGATTCTATGACTGCTGAGAATATTTCTTGATGGATGTGTTTTGTCCACTGGAGAATCTCTGATTCAACAGCGGCTCGATTGGAAAATGAGCGACTACGTAGAGTGTCCTTTACAGTCCTAAATTTACGTGTCCACATATTCTGAGATATTGCCACCCGTGCAGCTTTGAATTCGTCCGTCAGAATTCCCACCTTGGAGAAACTTTCTGCATTTTCAGGGCGTCATGCAAAATGAACTCCACAGACCCGACGGAAATGTCAAGTTTAGAGGCGATATCACACACACCTAATCGACACATCTAAACAACTTGCTGCACTCGCGCAATCATGGTTTCGGTCCGGCTGGGGTTGTTTCGGATCACTCACATTTATAACATTCATAACGCATTCACCGCATGTTTCACTCAATTAGCGATGAATTTCGATTGGTGTTTTACCATGCAAGAGGAGAAAACGGATGATTACACGTTGTTCTTGAACACTAAATGTCGCCATTTTAAGTACATCAATCTCAGAACCCAAAGATTATATTTACTTCACTGTTCTGTTATAAACGTTTTATTATTTCAGTATTTATTCTCACATGAATTTTTTCCCGAAGCTGAAGATATTCTGCTGCTTTGTGGCTTAATATGACAACACTTATATCCCATATATTATCTGTTTTCGTATATTTTCAGGTTTTATTGAATGGTTATTGATAAGTAGAGTTACAACAGGTTTATTCAAAATGCCCACCCTTAGTCTTTACACAAACAATAAGACATCTGAGTCATTTGTCTACGACAGTACGCACTACATCCACTTCAAAGAGTCAACATTAGAGAATTTTTTGAGAAAACTATGCGCTCTAAAACAGCCTATAATTTGTAATCTAATGGATTGAGATCTGGACCACCAGAAGGCAAATCCTCTACTGTTAGAAAATGTTTCTCAGACAAATTTGTGTTGACCGTGCCTTGTGGGCGGGTGCGGAGTCTTGCTGAAAGATCCATGGCTCGCTTGGAAAAAGCGTGTGATCCGAGGTTTTACTACACCTTCCAAAACATTTCGTTAATACACAGTGACTGAAGTTTTGACTCCCTGATCATAAAAATAAATCTCAGTTACTCCATCATAACACATTCCCCAGCAAACCATTACAACATTTTGTTTATTGAAAGATTTCTCCAATATACAAATGTTTTCATCCGTAAACAGAGATATTCTGTGGCCATCAAGCGAGTACTCATGTAAACAATCTTTCCTTTTTTCTCCTATCTTTCTATAAAGCATCTGTCAACAAATGTTGACAAGAAGGTTAATTGAATGGCAATGCGTTGAACCTGCGGCTTCAAAAATCCACTCCCCATCAAAAATTGCAATTTCTAATTACAAAATCCATTGCGTGATTAATTAATTTATGGTATGCAGCTGCAGCGAGAGGCTGAAAGTATTCTCCGCGACGAAGGTTTTTAATCGCCGGCTATTTTTGTTGCGGGGCATTCCTCGCGCCAGTGCCGGACTAGCAAAAAGCCGGCGCGCACAGCGGCGCTGTCCTCGCCTCCATTGCCACCATTCATTGAAGTGGGCCAGAGCTCCAGTCATCCGGCCCTTGACACTATCAACAAAACTTGCGTGCAGCACTTAAAACTGTTAAAACCTAAAACGTTTTAGTTGTAGCTCCGTTTCCCATGGTGCCGCCGCACCCTCTCCGGCTAGGTGGCGCTACCGGCGCAGACTTTTGTCGTTATCTCCGCCGCAGCGCTAATTTGTCTTAGCATCTCCGCCCGCAGCCCGAAATTAATGGTTCTAATGGTCAATAAAATGATCCGGCGTGGGCGGCGCCGGCTCTACGATCCCTTTGAGATGTTGTGATTACCGCCAAGATAAATATCATAAATTCCGCGCGCAGATGTTACGTCGATTTGCTTTATGCCGGCACTTTTGCCGTTTCTCACGTGGCCGATTCTTTTTCTGGCCGGCTCGGATAATTTATTTAAGGCCGATGAGGATGTATATGGCGGCTCGGCTTTATTGCTGGCTCAAAAAGTTAGCCAGTTCTGCGGCTAACAGTAGATTGATTGCAACTGGAAAAGTAGGGCGCACAAATAAGAAAAAGTAGTAAAACAGATAATTGAACAAATAAAAAAATATTAACAAATTCAAGTAAGTGAAGAAGTAGAAGTTAAAATAATTGAATGTCTAAAAAATTTAATGGTCGTTATGAAAAAGGATATAAAAGATTAAAAGATTTCTTCTTCCCGACATTTACTATCATCGAAGTCTGTATCGACTCTATAGCCTTCCTCCATTTCGATCGGACTTCTCTTTTCTCTTCTTCACTGTTGTACATTGAGCTTTTGAAGGTCTTTGTACACATTATTAACCCGTCTTGTGCTTGGTCTTTCTTTGGTCGCGTTCTTATTATAGTCTTAGATAGCATCAGTTTGGTTTTTCTTGGTGTTAGTTTTGTTTTAAAAATTGTATTCCTGACAAAAGCTTTGTTAACACTGAATATTCTGATTATAATACTTCGCCTCTGTCTCTATTCTCACCTTTTATTGCGCTTCAGTACTTGAATTCGATTACTAGTTCTATTCCTGGCCTTCTAATTTCTTGTGTCTTTACCTGTTTTGGTTTGTTCTACTTCTTCCGAGTTCTCTTCTAGGTTTGCTAAACATGGATATCTAGTCTGCATAATCTAATATTTGATTCTTATTTTTGAATTTGCTGTAAGATTTCTTTGTATTATTCTATCTACTACCACATTATATAGTAGTGGCCAGAGTCCGCCTCCCTGACATAGCCCCGCATTGTTACTCAGGGGTGGTGTTTTTATCCAAGTTTTAAGCTTATACTGTACATGATTAATGGTCATCAAGATTAGTTTTGTTGTTTATCTTAATATATACTTATTGAAGCCTTTCTGGCAACACTTGTTATAATAACATTATGTTCTGTTAGAAGACAGATTCCTTTGTAATAGGGGCATAATGCTTTATCTCCGTTTTTATGTGTAGAACATGTGATAAAATATTAAAAGATGTACTAAATCATAAAAGCGAAAACAAAATCTTTGAAAATACAATGAAATAAGTAGACACTAGAGAAACAAACTTAAAAACGTAGAAAATATGCCAATTTGTAAAGAAGGTGGAGGTAAAAGGTAGTATTTCAAAATTAGGATGTAATAATTTTAAGTAAAAAGATGCGGATCCAATTGATCACAAAAGAAGCTTATAAAACAAAAAAGGCTGGAAAACAGGCGTTGGCAATTAAATTGAAAATGGAACTACTGCAGAACAAAAACAGATTAAAAGGTTTATGATTTTATATTAAAAATAATGTACTAAACCGGGGAAAAATAAGTAAATGTTGATGTATAACGAAAAACCAAAACAAAAGAAAATAAAGCAAAGAATTATGTATGCTTGTGTTTAAATGGATACTCCGAGAACAGTTTCGTTATGCCACTGCCTGTTCACGACAAATTTGCAACACCCACTACTGTACCGCAGCGCAGTCGACACTTTGATAACGATGAATGTCGCCGCAAACCTTAATTTGCGATTAAAAATGCCCGTTTCGTGTTTGCTATTATGCTCTTTTTTAAAGGTCAAATTCCGATATTTTTCTGGAAATTTTAAATCAGAAGGGATGAATTTTAATTTACGAATCACTTAGTAGGTCAGATAACCAGAATTTCATTATGTTCAGTATATATGAGTCCTATACCATCGTTTTGAAGTAAATGTAATTTTGTACTTATATGTGCAATATGCTGCCTTATGAATAAATGTTGTTTGGTTACTTTATTTTTTGTCTATTTATTTAAAAACATAAATAGCATACTAAAAATTTGTACATTACAACTTCACTACTGGTTCGAAGCAGTAGAAGCAATAAAGCAAATGCATGGAGTACGTGGAATGCGATAATATTGCTTTAATTTATTCATTATAGAACTATTTAAAAGTTTAACGTTGTATATAGGAAGTCGTTTCGAAGGCCAAACACATTCCAGTCACCTGATGATAATAAATTGATGGAGTTGTGCGTAAATAAATTTAATAACCAGCTTTCGAAGCTTGCCCTCCAAATTCCATAGTCATCTTAGCGCATTAGTCACCATAAAGTGTCACATGAACGAACCATTGTCCAAACTCAACAACGTGTGGATGAAAAATTAGTTTGTATTTACTTTGACAAAAAAATTAACGGTTGGTTTTTGGTTAAACGAAATGTGGCTTCTGTCTTGAAAATATAGTCAGGTTACTATATATTTGATCAAAAGACAGCTGTTATGAAATGTGGCGTGGCTGAAATCTGAGCGTACGTTTGGTTGCTCTATCTTCAGAATCGTTTTGCATATCTTACCTTCGTAAGGTTACCACGGACTTCTCCCACTGTTATCATTTGTAAATAAATTGTTTCACGTTCCTATCTTGCAAAAATTTTAGGGAAGGTGCCTAAGGCACCACAACTACCTTTTTCAGGCAACCCCTCGTGTTAACATAATGAAAACAGTTGCGAGGGCGTGCTGTAGCTTGGTAGCTGATGAGAGTGAGAACTGTAATGCACATGCGTGAATGAGAATGACTTTACTGGCCAGGCTGGTTGCGAGTCCAGTCACCGCCGAGTCAGCATACGAATGTATGATCATCAAATTATCAAAATCTGTGTAATAATAATGCAAATTTGCCAAGTTTGGCAGATGAGAGCTCACATTTGCTCGAAGAGAAATTGGTTGGGATGGATTATCACGTATAATACGACAAACGACTGTGATTTTCCATTCATAGAAGAATAGGGATTTTTGATTGGTAACAGGCCCGGTTGCCCCAAATTTTAGGCGAAACGTCGTATTTTTCTTTCCTTATATGTCCCAAAAGTCTATGTTATTGGGAAAAATAATTAAAAAGTGCAGTTGATATTAAAACCTTTCAAATTGCAACTAGGAGTAGTTGACAAAAAATAGAATTAAGTCTCTTCAAAAAGTGTTTACTATCTCTGTGATCGATTCTTTTAAGATTCTGTAATTCTGCAGACATTTTTGACTTAAGTAGTACACGATATCTTTGGTTAGATCCCATAATGCTTGCTCCTGTCTTTGCCATTCCGCTCAGAGCTTTGATACTTGGTCCCAAAGCCCTTCCTATGGCGTCTAGACTTTCTTTAGTTTAATGGACTCCATAATCTACGCTTTAGATCATTTCTGCTGTCTAATAAATGGCAAAAAAATTTCTTTATATATCTGATTGTGTCGATCAGAAAGTATGGTCCAACAATGCTAAAATAACTGATAGCACGCCAAACTGTAATCTGTTTCGAATATAGAGGGTCCACTGCTATAAGTTGGTTTGTGAAACCCCCATATAAGGTACCTATGGGTGCTCACAAATCCTTCTAATTCATAGCGACACTCATATGAGGACCATATTTTTGTATAATTGATTTGCTCCGATTCAACAGTTTGTGTTAAATGGCAGACATATCTATTTTTAATTGCGCTGTCATTCAATAACTGATAAATTTGAATTTTGTTCTAATTCGTATCTGACTATCTGATAAAGAAATGTTGTCTTGATTTCGAGCCCTTTTGATGCATTTCTCATTAATGTTGTAGTTGCTTGGTAATTTGTTGAACTCTTTTGATAGTTTCTTCAGCTATCTACCAGTTCTAGTTTTATCATGATTTTGAACACTTCTGATACTCAACCATGAATGTAATAAAAATTTAATTGCCTAACTTGAAAAATGTTCATAAAAATAAGAAAGGCTTACTGAATGATTGTTCACTCATTCAATGACGACTTCCTATCCACGTCTTCTTCCACAATTTGGCGGTTTCAGTGGCGTTTCTGCCATCTCAGTACCAAAATTCGATCACTTGAATCCTTTCGATCTAAAATCGAATATTTCTTGTTCGGTGAAGACATTTTTGAGAAACCTGATATGTGTTTGTTTGCAGATATATGTCAACAAGTCATATAAACATTGAAGGCTTTCATAGAGCGGTCTACAGATTGCGCCATTAAATTAGTCTTATTATCACATAAAAATATTTTACTCGTGTGCTATTGTCAAAAAGCTGATTATACTCCTTAGAATATACACAAAATTTATTTTAAATATTTTAAGAGAACATTAAAAATAATTACTTCTGTAGTACTAAGACGATGTTAAATTGTGGTTGTTGAAAAAACGCATTTAAACTTGTTGTACATTATAACTAAGATTAAACTGGGTGTCTAAGTAATTAACTGAGTTAATTAAGGTGCAACATATTTAAAATGCTTAAAAGGCTTTTATAGTTAACTAAATAGATAGATGTGCTGCAGAAAATATTTGCATACGTGCGGTTGTATTTTAGCTTTACTAATTATGCAGACCTACGGCGTATTAACGATCGTTTAGAACATTAATGTCACAAAATTTATTATTTATGATTTACAGTAAGTTGATTAATTCCTTTTACAAATCCTTAACATTCATGAGAACAATTTGAAGCAGCCTTCTGACTTTTACGCTATAGCTTTTGCCTCTTAAATTTATTTAGTGAGCCATCGAAATTATTAATTTGCGTTCTTGCTGTAACTTATGCTTTATTGTGTTTAAATGTAATTGAGATGTTTTTTTTTGCTTATATAAGAAGTACAAAAGTCATGATGTTAATATTACATTCAGATTTCGAAAAATTTATCCATTACGAGAATCGTTTGATTTGATGACATGGAGCTGCAATTTATATGGCCACACCATGGTAGAATGGTATCATTTTTCAAACAAGCGTATGCTAAGTTTGAGCCAAAAAGCGACACATTTGATTTATTCTACAGTCTTTTGAAGTTGACACTGTAGAAATTGCAAGAAAACGGAGAGATGAGTTTCGTACACCAATAAAGCGCTTTTATTTTAAAAACTGGAGGGGTGTTCAGATTAAGGTGGAGTTGAACGTATCACATAGAACGTTGCACCATCTAATTCCGGATTAATAAATTTGAACGTGGTCGAATATTCACCAACGGTAAAGCTCGATTTAGGCACCCTTTTGAAATCACCACAATGAATATTTGAAAAAGCCAAAGACATCCTTACGGAAAACCGACTAATGAAATTCGCTCGACAAATGTGTAATATCCTGCATGACAAATTATGTTTTGCAGTGTTAACTGCAATCTGAAAGACTTACTACGACAATTCGTTGCCATAAACGAAACTGGATCTACCACTACGGTATCACTAGTAGACAACAGAAGAGTTTAAGTTGATCACTACTTAAATAATAATGGTGTTTTATATAGAACGATGTGGAAAGCACCGCCTCTTAAACGACCACTATTATTACAACTTTAAAGTTTGAAGTAAAGGCAGATACTCCAATTATTTTTAGTGACTGAGTAGGCCAAAAAACAACAGGACTGAACAAAGAGAAACTGAATCAAGATTGGTGAAGATTGGTACACAAAAGTGCTTCTCTGTCAAGACAACCTGCCGCCACACAAGTTCACTCTTGAAACTAATTTTTATCGCCCCCTTTTTCTAAATATAGCTCAAAGTAACTTCTTATTCCGACAGCTTTTTGACTTACAAAAATGGCAATTATTGGACGAAGTATATAGCTCTCTATGAAGATTTATGTTGAAAAATAAATTTATTTTCTAGAGAACAATGTTTAACCCTCTTCTTGCACTTTTCTTATCTGAGCACTGTCTTTTTAGAATAAATTAGGTGCGGATCTTTCACTTGAACAACTTCAGGCTTAACTGATTTATAAGCAATGTTGACCAAAACTTCAAGTGTTTTAAATTTTGTCCTTTGCTAGCGGATGTTTATAGTGTTAGCGCCGAGCCTCTTCCAACATTCAAGTTGAATGTTTAGTTCTGTTTTGTGTCGGAAAAAAGAAAATAAATGGGAAAAATTTTGAAGTTAAGGGTCTACAATTATGCTATTTTTATTCCTTTTAAGAGGTAATTAACTATGAGGCCCAGATGAGTCCTTAAAATGTTTCAAATCATCTCTTGGTTGGTATTAAGGTACATAATGTAGCTCCATACTTAGTATCTCTTGCGAAAGAAGTAAATGATAACAAATCTGTAATATCTGTTGGATAATATTTGCAACTTATGTAAATACCATATAGCAAATTGACTTTGAGATCCGGGACATGTCAAAACTCTTTTCTTTTATTTATCTAGCCGTATTACTGAAGGTGCGTTATTTAGTTATTTACTTTGTGTTTTCTGCTATTACTGGTCACCTTCGTGTTAATTTAAATCTCTCTCTGACTATTAAAGTATTTTTTAATATCTTTTGTTGACCTTGAAAAACTAAAGATCGCATTAAATAGTCGCATAAATAAATAGCAAATATTTTTCCTTTTTAAAATTAGGGGGAATTTTGATTTGATCTAGGTGCTAAGAGATTTTCATGAAAATACATTTGAACTGGGAAATCTTGCAAAAGGACATATTTTTTTAATTTTATGTAACGGTGCCCATTTTTATCAATTCATTCCAAGGGATATGTCGAAAATCTGGTAACTTATGTATACCATTAATTTTTGATTTCACTAACAAACCAGCTATAGCAATACAATTGGTAAGACAATACCCTTTGAATCGCTTTCAATATTACCTTGACTTTACAAGCAGTTTTTCTCTCTTTTTGATCTACTACAAGCCGAGTATATAGATATAACAGGAGCAGAAATAAGAAAGGTAACAAGAACATTAATACACGGTAAAGCCCCTGAACCAAAAAGTATTTTAATTGAGTTAATAAAACGAGTCACAAATAATCTCTTTAGTTTAATAGCAAAATTAATAATAAATAATAAATGAAGATCCACCACCAGCGAATAGAAAATCACACATAAGGTCGATACATGAAACGAGAAAAAGCCAAATACAGAAAAGTGCACCAAATAAAATCTATGGACATATGTCAAGGAATAAAAAAGAAGAGTTAGAACAAAAAATGTTAGAACAGAAAAATATTAATACAGAAATAGAAGTACACATAGTATTTGTCGACATTTGACATTAAACATTAAAACAGCATTGATTTGGACAATGCACAGCTTAGATAAAGCCGAATATCACGGGCGAACATAGGAAAGAAACTATTGAGATGCTTAAAATAACTAAGAGATTACAAGGTTACTGAATATCATGTATTCTGTTTCAGATAAATGTGGATAAAGTACTACAAGTGTGAAGAAATAAATACAGAGGGATGCAAATAGAAATGGATAACATCATGAAATATTTATTACACTTTGCGGACGGCTACGTTCTAATAGCACAAAATGAAAACGACATACAATACATGATACCAAAATTTTGGACGAAAGAGGCGGAAAAATAAAAGAGAAAAGCGTGGATGAAATAGAGTGGAAAAAGAGATGCGTAAAATTATTTGGAACGGAAATGCGATAGATACTGAAAAATGCAGAAGAAGAAAGCTGTTTTAGGCTGTGTAAACTACGAACAATAATTTTTAAGGCTCAAAGAATTTGACTCTACGAAAATATGAGTGATACTGATTTATAGATAGGTAAAGCAAATTGTTACATCCTAATGTCAGTCTTTTGAAGCTACAGCTTTGACTTTCAATTTTGCACTACGAGAAGAGCCATTTGCAAAAATATATTTGTCTACTTTTGTTATTCTTCTGTTTTAATTTATATTTAAATGAAAAAAGTGTCACAAACCATGTTTAGGCTTACGTTTACTGCAACTATAGCCTATTTAGTTTCATTTTTAAGAAAGGTAGTGCACTTACAATTAGAGAAACGTATATAGTTCATATGCTCATAACATATTGTGCAGATAATATTTTTGTCTTTTTGGTTGCTACATAAAGCTTTTACCAATACAAATATTTTGATGTCAACTTTGAACTTCAAGAATTTTTTATAAATATACCTACCCGATAGACACTGCTGTATACAAATTACACTTTATTGTTTTATAGTGAATAATTATCTTTCTTAAATTATTCATTCAAAACACCTTTTTCTTCTGAAGGATCGTAAAAATATTTTACCTAACTCGCAGGCGATATAAAATGCTACACACCTTATTATTTCGACTCGCAGTAGTATTAACAAAATATTAACAAATAAGTGTAGTATCTTCAGATTCGATCTAGTATTTATTTCATTATTTCAAATATTTTGGAATTTGTGTTGTGAAGTCTTCAATCTTTGAAACTGACTTAGGATCTGGTGGATTGTAATTACATGCACCAGCAATTCTTGATGCTACTATTTTGTTAATTAGTCATATTCTTCAGCTCTTTTTCTCCGCTCGCAACAATTGTCTTTCAAATTGTAGTATTCAAAATAGCCGTCACGTTATTCTTGTTTTATTCTTCTTTATATTCGGGTCATTTGTCTCATCTGTAGTCTCAAATGCAATATTTCGATGAGATATACGAAAGCCAGAACGTAGAAAGCTTTCAAAACCGGATACTTCAACTTGTGCTGCCAGATGTAATAGTGCTTATGGAAAGGACGCTTTATGCAGACTATTTTTGTTTTGAAAAAGATTAAACATATCTAAAAGCAAAACAGTAGAAAAAATGAAGCAAACTGCAATTTTCTTAAAAGTTGATATTGTGTATTAGAGACCTCAGTTGTGACATTTAGAACGAGTTAATGGCCTTTTATAAATAAATGTGCAAGGTAAAATATTTTCTTTGTTGGAAAATCTACTAAAATTGAAAAATAATTTGAAATTTGATTAATAAAAAATCATGCATTTTTTGTCAATTTTTTGTTATCAAAAGAAAATTGCATTAAGATACTACGGCCTTCTAGTAGAGTTTAATAACGGAATAAACGAAATGTGCATTAGATTTAATAGATTCCAGATAATAGATGAAATATGAAGTTAGTTGATAAATACGAATGTTTCTTAAGCTACTTATCTGAAATCATATTTATTATTTATGTTTTTATTATATTATCATTAAAAAATAGGCAAAATGGAAATCTGTATAAATATTGACATTGCCAATTCGCACATTAGCTCAAAATATCTCAGTTTTTAAAAACAAAAATAAAATTTGATTGTTACATAAAATTTATTATTATTATGGCTTGCCTGCGTGGGGATAACAAGAGTGATGTCATCTGGCCCCATACTCTCGTGGAAATGACGCTAAATCTTCTCTCTCTTCACATAGTGAAGAGATGATCATCAGAAAGCGCACCTTAGAACGGGAGCCAACGCCAAAATCTTCAATATACTAAAAAAAGTTACATACTTAAGATATAAAATGGGCCATAATTTCTCTGGCAGCCGAAAATGAAAAAAAATAAGATATTATTTTTGACCAAATCAAGGATTATATAGGGGTTGCTCTAAGTAAATATTTCTGATATGTATCTTGAAGATCTATACTGTAAAGAAATGAGTAACTAATGTTTTAGGGACCTTTGTGTAAAAATTTAGTTTTTCTGTTACTAGAGCAATTTAACTGAATACCTAGGGCATTGCAACAATTAGCGACTTTGATTTGTTTTAATTCCGGGAGTCGATTAATGGCTTTCCCACTTTTTGCGGCAGATAGCTCACAAAGGATGATGAATTGCTTTATTAGTTCGATTTTTGAGTTAATCCGGGCGCTGGCACGCTTTGCCGGTATTAATTTTTAATGTGTAACGCCCATATTAAATTTTCTAAATGCGCACAAAGGGAAGTTTAAAAAAGTGCAGCCAAGAGCCTAGCCGGCAGGATGATGAATTGCTTTAATAGTTTTAATTTATTATTCTCCTAGCTTTGTACATAGATGCTGGGGCCGATTAAAAGTTTAATTTATTTCTCGGTAGCCCCAAACAGAATTTAAAATGATTTATTGCTCTAATATTTTTATTTATAACGTTCGGCAGAGCCTCCACTTGTTGAAATATAAAAATGCCTCAGTAGCGTATATTAATGATTTATTACTTTTTGTGGTACTAACAAGACGTGTCGCCTCCTATATTTTTATAGTTTTCTACTTGCGCCATCAGGATAAAGAATGACACTGTTATTTCGCTTCGTATAATATAATTTCTGGGTTTTTGCCACTAAGATGTTTTATTATTTGTTTATGTCTGAATTTAATTACTACATTTACAGGACTCTAATCTGGTAGTGATTTTCAGCAGCTTTAATAACAATATTAAATAGCTCAAGTACATTTTTTGGGATTTTAATTTTATTAGTTTTTTCCATATGTTTCAAATGTACTCAATTGAATTATCTGCATAAGTTTGCTTACTATTCTATTTAACTAAAACTACGGATGAAATTTAAAATTCTATTCCAAACAAAAAAGATTAAACTGTCAGCGTGGCACACGAGGGACTCTTATTTTCGAATTAAAAGGCTTTATTCATTACTTTGTCAACATTTGGCTCAGTTAGATTACGAAGGATGATGAATTGTTTTATCAGGTCTGCCGGGCCTATCCATTTTTAAGGAGAAGTTGCCAAAAACATTACAGTGCTAATGGAAAATTGCATTAACCGTAGGCGAATTTCGTTAATTTTTAAATCTTACAAAAACAAAAGCCTAACTCAGTTTCAGTCTACAAAGTTGTAATAAACTTGATTAGAGCTGAACTCGATTGCAATTCATGCTGGGCTGCGGCGATCGATGCAGGCCGCAGTTTTCCCGACTGTATATAGTGTGATGGGGAATTTTCTTAATTATAGTATAGCAGAAATTTTTCTAATTAGCTGCTTACTACAAATTGTTAGTGGATGTTAATAATTGTATATACGTGAACTCTCTCTATTGTATGGAGTCATATGATACAAAAAGTTACAATTACAATAACAAAAATTGTATATTGGCGAAACACAAAAAAATATTGGACACAGCCTTAGACATTTTTAAAGTAAGCACCTTTAATTGGGCTTTTGCTTTCGGATCGTAGCCGTAAATCCATGTTTCATTTTTGGTTATGCGCTCTTCGCGAAAATCTGGCTCATTGAATCACGATGTTCCTTCTACTCTTGTAATACTTTTTATGTCAAAAATTTTGGTTACAATCTCCAGCTTATCTTCTAATTCTTGTACTAATAGGCACCAACTCTAATTAAATATAGCCAATAAACGTTCAACATTCTCCGACTCTTTGCTGATTGTTGTTTTTAAATATTTTAAGTGAATTTTAACATCAACGATTTAGGAAAAATAGATTACAAGTATTTCCTGCACATATTGGTTCTATATGTATATTGTTAGGCAATGCCTTTTTCCACCATAAGCTCCTATTATTCTGTCAAATAAAATTTAAATCGTCAAAATGTAAGAAAATCTTAAATTTCGTAAGGTGGCAGTCTTACCAATTTATCGCCAAAACTTATGTAGGTCAATCAAATGTAAACATGAATTGTTTTTTATAGTATGGCACTGTAGGTTTGAAGAGACTAAGTTTAATTTGACAAAGCCTGTGAATGGTAGTCAAATCCAAAACGCGATTGTCGGATGGAATTTTTTTGCAATCTTTTGGGATTTGGATTTCTGAAAAAAGCATTGCAAGGTCATCGGGCAGCGTTCCAAGAACGACCCAAGAGTCGAGGCATCTGTGCGCAAGTAGCGCTTTGCAATTTATGGGATCTCCAAACTTTCCTATGGTTCAAAAACTATTGCAGTGACAGAGGTCTGTGCAAAAACAACTTATATATTTTGTAACAGTATATTTATTCAGTCAAATATGAAAACAATATTCTTATTCTTATTCCATCGACGCAACAACCCCATCTGAAGAATATGAAGGTTTTTTTTGTAAACTATAGGAAATAAAGCTTGAACAAGGGGTTTAAAATAATTACCATAGAAGGTTGAGAATTTAATTTTCGCAAAAAACAGCTTAACATCTTTATACAGAGTGAGACAAAACTAATTATTTCTTTTTTGAATTTAATGACGAAAACACAGTAAGAGATATACAAAATTTATTTTTACGAGGTGAAATTGCAGAACTGGAAGTTTTATTTGGGGCCACATAGTATCCTTTACTTTCGATATATAGTTGAAGTTATATTCTTCACTACTCTTTCCGACATGTGACGAGGAATACTCCTGATTTCTTGACGTATCGCATTCTACGAGGCTTGGACGGTTTTAGGGCAATGTGTTTAAACTTCTTACTTGGAGCGAAGCTTTTGCTGTATGGACTGTGGCTCCGTACTATTCTAATTAAACGTTTTCCAATTGGAGTGCATTTAGATTCAGCGCGAAAAACTTTTGACCCCAACTTTGCTCACTATACCAAACAGTGACACGTTCGTTGTGGAAAGGTTTTTATGGATATCTCGTGGATTGTGACCGCTCCAATAATGAAAGTTTTGCATATCAATGCATCCCGATAAGTGCAAATTTCATTAGTAAAAGAGACAATAAGAAGTTTTTATCCATTTTCAGGTGATTGTACTAATAACATCCATTTAGATAGTTCCTGTACAACAACCATTTTATACAGGTGAAAGCAAAGGTTTTGGTGTAACATTCTTCGGTACAGTACAATTGGATAAGTGAAGAGCAATGGTATGATTGCGCCAAATCGCCCCAGAAACTACAAAATAGAACCGTACTGCTCGATATCTTCCTCAACAGCAAAATGGGAATGAAGTCACGAACCTCAAATTGAAAGCGCATCCAAATAGCACGTTGTGTTTCAAACGAAGTTATTGTTCCGAATGTATGCTTTGACAAAAAAAGCTCTTTGCTCGTTCGCCCGCAGGTTGGCTACTAACGGCCGTTCTAGGAAAAACTTCCCGACTATCTGTGTCTAATGAAATCACTTCAGTCACCCTTGGGCAAGCCTAATTTTCATAATCTTTTTTTATAATTAGAAAAAGAGTTTTGTTCCACCCTATACTTTACAGAGCTTTTTTAAGGTATAACACTGACTGCACCATGTTGTGGAAAAATCTTCATTCGAATTGACAGCTTTTTTTAAGGTAGACGATGGAGTGGAAACGTACTCGCCTTATTTCAAACAGTTATTTTAAAAGTTCTTAAAAGGCAATTGGTCCAAATTAATTTATTGCCGATCATTAGTGTCATTTTTAAACGTCTTTTAAGTTTTCAAGCTATTTACTATTATTTATAGATGTATAAGTGGAGCGATGAAATATTAGTTGAGATAAAACTTGTACAGGGTCAATAGCTAAACAATGAAAATAAGATTAAAATACAAAGAAATACAAAGAAAAAGTAAATTTATTTACATGAAACTCAGCACAATTAAAGAAAACAACATTGAGATCGTGATCTTATCGAGCCAGGACCTAAACCTTCTGCAGGCCAACACAATATTCTCCATTTTTGTCCATTTTGTCCATATGTGTCAATGCCTCCAAGATGTAGGGGATTGTGATCAAAGACTGGAAAGTGGTCACAAGTTGGAGAACCAGTAGTTATACAAATTGTTATATTGTCATGCATGGGTCTTACTTTCTTTGTAAGCTGGAACCTAGAGCAAACTATTGCTGAATGATGTACTTTTTCCCAGCGGTCCCTTCCTCTATACAGGGCTTTACGACTATCTCCAGCAATTTGCGGTAAGGGGCGCTGCTCATGAGC
This sequence comes from Sinelater perroti, assembly GCA_036346155.1. Classification (NCBI taxonomy): domain Eukaryota; kingdom Metazoa; phylum Arthropoda; class Insecta; order Coleoptera; family Elateridae; genus Sinelater; species Sinelater perroti. Next base: position 6,122,832 of record JARFIY010000189.1, read on the forward strand.
CCTAGCACCATCACAGAAGCGAGAAACTTTGTGTGCATGACGGTAGGCATTTCAGAGGCATCTTGGCAGATTCAATGATCATTTTGGAGATTTACCTTTCAGTTCTTCTTGTCTGAAAATTACCTCAGGTCAGCACTTTCGTGCTTGATGCCATTCAGTGTTATTTGGACTTTTAACCGTCTCGTTTTTCTCAATCAATATTTTACGATTTCATAGAATGAAAGACTTGTATTGCTGGTCCTGGACAACGGTTGACCTCGTCACAACAATCTTTTTTCCAGACCAGTCATACTATGTCTAGGATTCTGATCGACCTTCTCTTTCAATTTGCAAACAAATTCATCGCTTCTCTTGCGATCAGATCGCTTGCTATGAGTTGTCCTGTCATCAGCTACTTCCTCCTGGTGGTCAAATTCCTTGTACTTATTAGATATTAGGGATTCGAGCATACCAGTTCTGTGATTGTATTCTCTGCTCATTTTATCGGCAATCGTAGATTGTTGATTATATGAAGCCAACTTACTGCGTTACCTAATAGGGACTTTGCCGCAATATAACTTAAAAAAATCCGGATTTATCTGTACTAGCTACATCTCGGTAGTATCTTAAACCTATTTATAGTTTGTTTACTGTAGGAATTTATTGATTGTTTTCATTTGCGTAAAATTATCAAGCAATTTTCTACTTAACTAATCTAATAATTATTTTAACTTAGTCTGCACAATACATTTATTCAAACCTACTAGCTAGGTCAGAGGTTTTAAAGCGTTTTAGTTTTTTAAATTAGTTAGTTTCATCTAACTGTTTCTTGTCCAAAACATTAGGATGCATATCTAATCTGTGGCGATATTTTATCTAATTTAGTTTTTTCTTAAGATCAATTTGAATTACGTAATTTGGCACTTACCACGAAGCACTAATAATTGATTTTAACACTTTTGAAATATTTTTGAATAGTTTTAATATATGAGGAACTAGCGGTGCCCCAGAACCGTATTCATATGTCCGAATAGATAATTATAGATTTATAAACTAAAAATTTATTTTCTCAGGTCATTTTTCTGTCCATTATGATTGTTAATACATCATTTTTGAGCCAATCTTCAATTTTATCTAAATTGTTTTGCAAGCTCTGTGAAGCACTAGTAGATTCGGTATGTGAGGTTAATACGGCCATGTCTTTTGCAAGTGTGGCTACCATTGTTGCTCTAGTTTTTGGTGTAGAAAACATATAGTACTCTGGGTTGAGGTATTACCGAGATAATAGGGTAAAGCTTTGTGTATACTTCAAGCTACTTAATCAGAAACTAAAAAATCCAGCAAACTACGCTTGGCTATTATAGAAAATACAAACTTTCTGTAGCAGTCGTTGCTATTTCTGCCCTCCAACGATTGTGCCAGTCCGTCTCACTCTGGTCCCGTGGTCTTCTCACACGGCCGGGGACCGGAGACCTCCGCATTGTGCTTTAAAGATATTTGCTTTGATTATCTGCAGTCTAAATAAAACTTAAGTATTTGATGGAAAGTGTATGTCAGGCATGCCTTTAGTTTGTACTGCAGGTCTCTATTCTACACTTTGTCAGTTGCTTCATTTATGTCCAAAAATGCAGCAGAGCAATATTTTTCGTGTTCCATGTCATTATTTATCTTTTTGACTATCATATGGGCTTACTCTACGGTCCCATGATTTTCCCTAAAACCGAATCGATGCCCTGGTATTAGTTTCTGTTGTGTTAAAATTGTTTTTAGATGTTTGACAAATAATATCTAAAAAATTTTAGCTAATAAAGGTAGGAGGGCGAAAGGTTTTAATTTTTTCTTCGTTTTAGAAACATGATAATCTGACCTGCTTTCCGACTTGAAGCTCGTTTTGTGATAGTTTGGGTTAAAATTATTTTTCTGATTTCTTCTGTTTTAGAGTTTTTTGTAGGTAATTCCATTTGGAACGGCGCTTCCAGAAAATTTGCTATATCAGAATCTTTTTCGACAGTTACTTGTGTCGGAAATAGTTGAAACACATTTACTGGGTATTTGGCAAAAGCAATTGCGTTTCATTATCATTATTTAGGTTCTCTTCTGATTTCAGCTGCATATAGGAAAAATGAATTAATTTATAAGAAAATTTTTATATTTTCTTTATACAGGTATTGGACAAAATAATGGAAACACTTGTGGAAGTCGAAACATCTAGTGTGTTGGTGTTGGTCCACCTTTAGCACGCTTGAATTCCGAACGGAATATAACGATGCAAGTCGCCATTCTTTATGCAGCACAGCCTCCAGCTCAGGTAGAGACGGAGGAGATCGAAATCGATGTCAAACCCTGTTTTCCAAAGAGGCTCGATGATATTGAGGTCTGGGGACTGAGCGGGCCAGGAAAGATATTGAACCTCATTAGCTCATTGAAACCGCTCTTGAACAGGGCATCATTATCCTGGTATATGGCATTCCCATCTGAAAATAAAGTTTGCACCATTGGGTGGACCTGGTTACTCAAGAGTTCTCTATACACTGCTGCTGTGCCTCGACCGTGTAATATGATAAGGGGGGCTGCCGAATGTCATGATGTTGTTGCGCCCCAAACCATAATAGAACCGCCATCATGTTTGACAATCAGGTGGAGACAGTCCGTCTCGTATGCTTCAGAGAGTGTTTGCCAGACAAACACGTATCTAGTGGTGGGGAAGGGGGTAAAGGGTGACCCGTTCGACCAAATTATACGATGTCTAATTATTGTAAACATTGCACCATGCACATCGCCTTTGAGCATTCATCAGCGGTTGTTTTCTTCTTTGACGTCACAATATGCTTCAAGGGTCCCTGTCTTGTAGCTTCGTTTTTGACCACTATTATGTTTCGCCGACTTTCGCCTTGTATTACACCGCATAATGTCTTTGTTTTGCTCGCAGGTGCTCCAGCTAGACACGCACCAATAATTAGACCTCTTTGAAACACTATCTCGTCGGACATACTGGTCACATACCACACCCGCACAACGTTTTACAACCACACTATCTCGGTCTGCTGTAAGTGCACAGTCCATATTATCTGCAACAAACAAAAAACGGTTAATTTCTGCTGTGCCCAGTGTTACGAGACACAGTGAAAATATGTCTCACTTTTGACAAGTGTTTCTATTATTTTGCCCAATACCTTAGATTAATTGTTAAACGACGATATATGGTGTTCCATAGTGATTTTCCGTCTAAAATCTAGTTTAAGCTATATATTTTTTTCTCCTTTTGAAACCATATTAGCTGATCAGTTGCTATGCATGGTTGGATTGTGTGAAAAATGGCTGTGGCTGGATTGGCTGGAGGACATCCCATTTAGGCTTCCTCTGTATGTATCGTGCTAATTGTTGCAGGTTCACTGGAGCTTATCAATGTCTTGGGGAAATTGGCGTTTAAGTCGTGTATGTAAGTGTCGCACTCCGAGGGAGCAGTTAGTAGCATTCGCCCACTTATTGATGTTTCTTATAAAAGTTTTTATTAGTTTCGAATATGTTTCTCAATGATATGTATTTATAAATCGTTTTGATTTGCATGTTTCGAACAAACCAATGGGGGGTCACTGCAGTTCTTAAGACTTTATTCTGTAGCACTTTGTGCAATTTGTTTAAGTTGGATTTACTGGTAGCGCTCCACACTAGACACTCATAAGTTATTATAGGTCTTAGAATTGATTGGTATATTACAATCCCGCATTGGGTTTTTAGGGGCTATTTATGATTTATGAGTGGGTAGAACATACTAAGGCGGGCGTAACACTCGTTTAATTTGTTGTTGATATGATGGCTCCAAGTAAGTTTTCTATCGAGATGAACTCTTAAGTATTTTACTGAAGAATCAGGAGGGTTCCATTCCATTATGCTGTCGTTAATTGTTATTTGGCGGGGGTTAGCGGCCTCCGAACCGTAAATATTTTTATTTCACGTTTATGTGAATGGATCGCAATGCTCCATTTGTTAAACCATTCGAGGATTTGATTTATAATTAGTTGAGGGTTTTGCTCTGCAGTATTTTTGTCGTTATTGGGGCTGTGTCGTCGACAAACATCGAAATGGTTGAGTTAGACAGTTTGCTAGATCGCTCACATAAATGTTAAAGAGGAGTGGAGCCGGTGCAGAGCCCTGTGGAACGCTGTCAGTAATTTCTGAAGTATCTGAAATTGTTGAATTGATTTTGATGGCGAATGTTGTTTTGGTTAAAAATGATGTTATAATATTTATTAGATAGGCAGAAAGTTTCAGCTGTAATAATTTGTGGATGAGACTGTTGGTCCAGACTTTGTCGAATGCCATGGAAACTAACTACATTGTGAAGTTTGTTTTCGTAGCCTTGATTTGCGTGAGTCGTAGTAGCTGGAGGTCGGTTAAGTAGTTTTCCCGGAATCTAAATTGGAATGATGGTATAATATTTTTGTCTTCTAATTCATAGTTCAGTCTGGACCGTATAATTTTCTCAAAGAGTTTGGTCATGGTTGGTAGTAGGCTTATGGGCCTGTAACTATCTGTGGAGTGTACATTCTTTCTTGGTTTTTGAAATAACAATATATGGGCAAATTTCCAATGGTCTAGAGAGTAGCCTGATCGTAGGCATGCATTGAATACGGAGGCAAGGTAAACCAATGCCGTTCTTGTAAAGTTCTTCAAGACTACGTTTGGTATCAGGTCATGTCCAGGGGATTTTATGATACGAAGTTTATTTATTTCTTTAGGCGACGTATGCTATTTAGGGAAATTCTTTAGGTTACGTGACTTTCCACATCTTGATGGAAATCTTTGGTGATTGTTGTGACAGGCAGTAGTAAAGGGTTCTTTAAGGTGACTTGCGAAAACCTTGCATTTTTCTTCATCGATGCTTTATGTAAAACCATTATCGTTAATGGCAAGCATTACTGTGTTTTTGTTAAACATTCTTCTAGTGGCGTTCCACTTTGTTCGACATGTTTTCTGTAGTTGGAGATTCTGTAGTTGTCGAGTTCCCATTTGACCCTGTGCGTAAGTTGGTTAAGCAATGTTTTAGTTTGAGGATTTCGATTGTTTATCCAGGTGTAGCGCGCTTTATGCTTTTTTTTAATAAATTGGGGATGTAAGGGTGGGTGTGTATACGTAAGTATACTTCTTCTAGCTGGATTTGTTGTGGATTCTTTTACCACTAGTTTGATGTTTTCTGTGATATTGTTTATGTAGTGATCAAGGTCTGCTTTAGTATTAAATGCTGGAGGTGGTTCCAGTGTGCTAGCTAGCTGTATTTGAAATTCGTCCTAATCGATTTTGCCGGTAATTAACATTGGAGGTCCGGATAGATATCTTTTTTTAGAAAGGACGTAAATGATTGTGTAGTAGTTTTTAATTAATATGGCGACTTTTTAATTTAATGTAAATAATGTAAGGATTCCTATCAAATTGTAATATTACTTCGTAAATGTTTGTAGCAAATGCAATATTTAATTAACAAGCATCGAATCTATTAAACTTTTCTCCCGTGGTTTTTTGTTTAGAAAGGAGGGTTACTAACCAGATCTGATTCGCGAAGCCTTGTTGAGAGCTCGTTAGAAGTCGGATAGCCTCCCGCCTGGTATAGACCGTCAGTCACGGATCCGGCATCGCGCTAATGAAAAATATCAGTTTCAGCCCGGAGTACGCGGCAGTCGCGCCGCATTAACATGTCCACTGATTAATTAACGAATTTAGCCGCTCTTTGTACGGCGTTCCGTTTCATCACGGTAAAGTCGCGGATGGAGCAAAAACGACAGCGCCGTGGACTAAGCTTCTCTCTCCATAGTTCTGCTAGCTCGTTAATGTGCTTCATATCAGATAAGCAGATTACATCTAAGCGGCGATAGCGCGCGTACTGCTGGACGTTGTCGCGTGGGGAAAAATTTAAAGCGGCGTACGACTTTATTGTCCGAGCTGCATGCAACGTTGTAGGTGTTAAAAGCCTATTTTCCATTGTGTTCGGTTTCAATGTGGCACTCGCCCCGCAAACAATGCCCGGCTGCCCTGGGATATTTTGGGCCGCCCCCTGCCGTTTCTTCGACTCGCTTTTCGAGAGCTGCAGCGGCCCGAAAGTGCCTTGTAACGAGCGGCCCGTGCGGGAGGAGCGCTAATGGTTTGGGTATTCAAATCGCGCGAAAATTAACAAAACGCCGCGTTTTTAGCTCTAACGGTGCTGCTGCGCGCCGACGTGCGGCACAAAGGGAAATGGCCAAAAGGAAACTTCAGCCAGGAATGTTTGTTGATTCTGCTTCGTCAAAAGCGGCGTTCGAGATTGACGAGCGAGATAACTTTTCAGCCGTCTCTTCGCGGAGAACGAGTTTGAGCGCTGCTTCAAATGCTCGCTTCTAACCAATTGAGCGTCTTACGACTGTTGCTTGTTCCTTTTATAATCTCCTATAATGGTTCCCTAACGATTGCGGCTGTTGTTCTCAAACCGACCGAGAGATTACATACATAGGTCAATCTTAGCATTTGCCACTAGAGGACTAGACGTGATGTAGGAAATGCTATCGGTCGTGTACGAAACGATCTCGATTAAGTGGAATTTTTCAACTCGTAACTCATTTTTGTTGTGGATGCTGAACTAAACGTTCAAGTACTTTAAATGTGTACGAGAGTCATTTTAAAATTAATAATTGGCCAGTGCAAAGGTAAACTCTAAAAAATATTGGATACAAATGTCTAATAGGCGGTTTCTTATACCCGGACATGTGACTTCTCCGGATTGTAAGATAAGGGTTGATCTCTACTAATTAGGACACGCTGAACACAATGGCACCAAGCATTTTGACCTACGAGGTCGGGAATAGGTCAAAAAGTGACCTCGTGACTTTTACATAGAGATACGCTGTGAACATTGTTTTATTTCATTAAAGTGAAGAAGTTTTATTCATTTAAGCTTGTTGGGCGATGGGAAGTGTGTGGGAGATGTGATGAGTCAAAAAAACTTACGCTGTGTAAGAAAAAACTCGTCACTGTGAGAATCAATTGAAATATTAAGACTTTTGCGTAATTATTGCTTATCTAGTGTGTATTTTCGATATTCAATGAAATTCACATCTAATTGTAATTACGTAAAATTGCGCTAAAGCAAGCTTTCCGACGTTTTACAGCATATCTCTATGTAAATGTCACTAGGTCACTTTTTGAACTGTTCCCAACCTCGTAGGTCAAAATGCTTGGTGTCATTGTGTTCAGCGTGTCCTAATTAGTAGAGATCAACCCTTATCTTACAATCCGGAGAAGTCACATGTCCGGGTATACCAAACCGTCTATTAGCCTTTGCGTCTCTTTACATTACTTGTTGGAACTATCGAATAATATGACTAGTAATACTAGGTTTCGAAATATATCTCCAAACAGTAAGGTGCGGATTAGTTAGCAGTTTCATTTATAAGGTTCTCCTTGGTTTTGTTTTGTGAAACTGCGAGGTCTCACGTTGGCATTCAAGAAAACGATGACAGTTTGCCACCTAAAAAAGTTTCTGTGTCAATCAGTTGTTTTATAAAAAGTTAATGAATGGAGAACACCTGAAGCAAAATTGGTTGGTCTATTCAAAATCAAGCGAACGATCATTTTGTGCCCCAGGCAAATTATATTGAGGAGCGATGTCCCTAGAAAATAAAGAATTTAATGATTGAAAAATAACCATATAAGAAACAATCGTTACAATAACTCTGAACCTGAACCCGAACTTCTGAGAGCGCAAATTTATTAATAGAAGTCGAGTTTCACAAAGAGTGAATTGTAAAACAGCAGTATAGCATAAGACCTCTTTGATCCGAATTAATATTTGTACTGGTTGATCTGGATTTTCGAAATGTTCGGACTATCGAGCAAAAGACAGAAAATATCGATTTTCCTAATTATCTAGGAATTTCAACATTTTCAATAAAAAGTTCTTTATTTTCAAATCAAAAATTATTTCTAACGGAAATTACATAGCAATATCTAAAAAAGTAAATCTAAGAAGCTGTAGAAAATTCAGTGATTTTGCTCTATTTAATGTTTGCTTCGTCTGCCTTTTGAGTTCATTTTTTCATTTCGGATAGAATTAGAATGTGACTGACTGCTTCTGTGTGCTTTACATGTCATGGTATCACTTCTGTCTCTTCGTCAGAGCATGATTCTTTCTGAACATGTTCCAAAATATCCATATCGTTTATGGATTCTCGTGATTCTTCTTGCCCGGCGGCCCATTCAAGAGCTTCTTGTCTTGTTTTTCCAGAAATGTGGTTTATCAGTGCAGTAACTTTTTTGTTTGTTTCTCTATACCCTCTAACTCTAATTTATCCCTCCACTGTAACAATGAAATATTGTTATTTTCACCCAAACCATCATCAACTTGTGTAAGAAGTTTGCTCTAAGACTTTTGAATAAGTTCTGGCCTCACTTTTTTCCATCCTTTTGCTAATCCGATTACAACATCTTTTAGATTAATTTTTCTCGTTTTTTCAGAAATATCTGCACCTTAGGAAGCAACAAATCCGTTTTAAGAGATATTTTTGGCAATGCAACTTGACCGCTTGATTCACATTTTGTTCCATCGGTTGCACTCAGGGGGTTACATTTGGCGGCAAAAACATTACAACAATTTTCTTATCATCTGAACATAAGCTCTTCAGGGTGTCCTGGCCTCTAAATTTAGTTGTTGCATTCTTTTCGAACTGCCGGGACAAAATCCGTATAAAGACCAGCCTTTAAAAATTTCTCTGGTAACTCAGGCTTTTTCTGTTCTTCGTACCTCACCGGCAGTGGTTCACTTCTAAAGGCCCATGGCTTTTGAGATTTGCCCAACGCAAGCAATCTCAATTTATGGGCCCCAAAAGCATTGCAGCACGGCATAAATGTAAGACGTTCCTTGCTTATTTTTCTACCTGGAGCTTGGTGAGCAAGTGTCTTTTAGGTAGTAACTTCCAGAAGAGTCTCCTTTCGTCTTCATTGTAGATTTAATCAAAACACAACTGAATTTCCACAATTTTATTTCGAAGCTTGTTTTTAAATGACTCAACAGCTGCCTCATCACTCGATAATTTTTCTCCTGTAATTGACAGTTGTCGAATTCCGTACCTGTTTTTAAACTTATAGAGCCAGCTGAAACTGGCTTTGGAATTAGCATTGTTGTAAGTCTGGCAAAAATTCTCCTGGTGTTGGCACGTCTAGAACCATTTAATGTTGTGTTAAAAAATTACACATAATTATGTACATAATCTATCATCCTTTTACCTTTAAATCTTTCCTGTGAAAATCAGGTACAAACCGTTTTATAAACTTTGAGATATACACTTTTAAAACGTTCATCGATCGGAGAACTTGCTGTGGTGTTATAGGATAGAATCTCTCGTATTGTTTTTTTGTTGTTACAAATCGATTTTGCCACGTTGTATTTTTTGGATAAACCGATCATTGTAGAACCCGCTTCTAAACTCTTAATAATATTAATCTTTTGTTTTATCGGTAAAAACGGTGCTTCCTTTTAGATGTTATCTCTGCTCTAAATTGCAATGCAAACTGAACTCAGTAACGGCCAACAGTCTAATGAACAATGAATAGTAAACAGAGCATTCTTAGAAAACGTAAAACCAAGGGATTTCTCCATTTATGTAGCGGGAATCACAGCCAATTTATGGTGGACTCTTTAAAAACTATATTTTTTGACTTTGTAGAACTGATTTCAAAATTCGATTCTTTATGGCCAAATATGTAGCAAAATTCGGAAAAAGAATATCTGTTACTGTATGCTTATCAAGTATAATCGTCAATAAGTTCATTATACAATTAGTTAAGGCAGAGATCGTCCAAGATACTGTAAATACCAATTATTATTCCATAATTCTGAACTTAACTCCAGACGTATCGCACACAGATTAAATGGCTTCCGTGGTGCGCTATATGCTATCTACGGGAATTCCTGCTGAACAATTTTTGGGGTTTATTCCTAAGTAAATCCTTTGTCCATTGCGCAGGCCACTCTTTACAACTGGTTGTCTCTGCAACTGCGGAGAGCTACAACTACTTTGCTGATTTTTTCTTTTGTACAACAAATCTATACCTTTTTTTAGTTCTTCAACAGAAAGATGGGATGTATTGCAGGCTCAGTCTTACCTTAAAAAATACTCCTTATCTTTAAAACTTTTGTCGACAGCTCAGTGGAGTGCCCGTGCAGATGTCAGTCAAGCATTATACAAATTATAACAGGCGATTCTTGATGCTCTAACACATGTTACTCACGATAGTAATCAGACTACGATCTCGTAGTATAAAGCAAATGTGATAGTGGAAAAACGTAAAAGTCTTGAAATGGCGTGGTAGGTTTCTAGAACAATGTTCTTGTAAAATTTGGAGAAGTAACTGAAAAGTTTCAAAAATGAAGTACTGACACAACAATAGCTTTGGGGGTATCAACAGTTTGCAGGGCGTTGATTTTCTAGATAACCCTGTAAGAAGCTTGCTGATCTCATATCCAGTGATGCAATACCGTTGTTTTTTGAAACAATCCAACCTCTAAATATTTCTCTTTAAGTTGCTATTGTTCTAGTCGCTCTACGGCATATTGTACCATATATTGAAACTACAATCCCTCTACATCTTTTTCAACTAAGATATTTATTAATTATATACTCTATCAATGAACAACGTATTTGTATTATTAAATTCGTTATTTGAAAATACGTCACATTCTTTGTTGATATTAAATGCAATTTGAACGTACATAATCTTCTCTGTAAGAAACGCCCAGCGAGAGTCTAAAATGAAATTATAAATTGAAATATAAAAGAGCGACGCTAAAACGAAAGATTACGACGCAAGTGCCTGTGAAATAGCAATAAAGGGTGATACACGATTATTTAAGGACAGATTTTCCCGGCAAGTGTAAGAATGTTGGCACGCAATTTCTGTGAGCACATTATGTTGGGTTTGTTTATGATAAGCAATGCAGAAACGCTGAATTTTTATTGGCATTATAATGCGAACGTGCCTGAATACATTTAGCCGAATAATGGCACGGGGGTTTTGAAATCTGGAAAATGCTTTTGTTGGAGACCAGTATTGTGTTCGCTTAAATGAACATTTACATTCGATTATTTAGCCGTTTAAAGGAATGGTAAATATTTTTAAGAATTATGACTTAATGTACAATAAACTCAAAACGATTAATCTGAATAAACAAAGTAATAATAGCTATATTAAAAGAGAAGGACAAAAACTGCTGTAGACGCTATATAAAGAAAAATATTAATTTTAGCGTAACATAATTTTTTTATTTTACATTCTTATTAAAATAAAAAAGTTACGAATAGTTTGAGATTCATTTTTAAATATTTATATTGTTATTTCCGTAGATATAACGTTATCAGTTATTTCTTCTAATTGGAAGTTATAAAAATGAGTTACTGAGAATCAGGAATCTTTATAATTAAAAAAATAATAAAAACCTTAATGATAAATAGATGCACTTTTCCTTCGGGTATTTGGCTCATGTGTTAGATTGTGTTTCAGAAATATTATTGCTCTTTCTTAATTAATTATTTCATAGACGAAAAGTTGTTTTTTGCATTTTCAAAAAATCAATTTCTTATATGAGATATGACGACACACTGAGCACTGAGCAGTTAGCAAAGCGATACAACAAGCTTTTGTAGTTGCGAAGTCGACACATTAAAATGGACAAAGTTTTAACACGAATTTAAAATCGCTTTAAATTGCCCTTTTTGCGTGAGACAAGCTTATTTTGCTAATTATTTTATAAAATGTATTTTATTATACGACAGGAAATGTTTGGAGTTTATAAGGTATTCAGACCAAATGGAGTTTCCATTAACGTTAAATAAACTATTCATAAAATGCTTGTATAATCGACGTTGGGGCAAAGGTTTAGTAAATCAGTATGAAAGGTAAAAAGGTTGAAGTTTGCTTTGAGCAAGATTTGAACAGATATTTTTGGTGTATTAATAAATAAGAGAGAATAAAAACCGAGGCTTAACTTTAACCCGAAGGTGATCTACAACCAACCTACATTCGATTATTTAGCCGTTTAAAGGAATGGTAAATATTTTTAAGAATTATGACTTAATGTACAATAAACTCAAAACGATTAATCTGAATAAACAAAGTAATAATAGCTATATTAAAAGAGAAGGACAAAAACTGCTGTAGACGCTATATAAAGAAAAATATTAATTTTAGCGTAACATAATTTTTTTATTTTACATTACATTTTTATTGTTATGCATTTGTAATTATTTTTTAATTATAGAATATAACAAGGTTTTTAAATATAAAATTTATGTAAAAAAATATTTAATACAAAGTCGCAGATGTTCTGTTGATATTGTTCTAATATCAAGCAAGAACTTAAAACATCTACAAATGTCTGAAGTAAAAAGTACTGCAAATTGAAGTCGGAATGACTTTAAGAAATCAAAATTGATGCTTGCATCAACAATGAAAGTAAAGTTGTCAATAAAGAATGTAATACATCAGTAGTGCGTGAGTTCACTCAATCGATGATACACTATACGGCTAAAAGTATCCGAACACCAATTTAGAGTAGTGGATCCGGCTAAAAAAAAATACAAAAACGTTATAGAACGAAATAAAAAGACAGATAAATGGTAACATATGTAGATCATACACGTGCGTTAAACAGACAATTTTGAACGTAGCATGATCATTGGGTGCAATAAAAATCAGTTTTTAAAACATCGGCTTTGTTACAGGTACCTAAGTTAACTATAAATGATACCATTATAAAACGAAAACATCTGAGATACTAAACAGCCATGAGACCAAATGATAAACTTAATGATCATAATCTTTGGAGTGTAATGATAAAAAATCGAATGTCCTCGGTGGCAACGATCACTCGGTATTTTTAATGTGCTTGTGGCGTCGTAGCTAGCACCAGGACCATTTGTTTTCACGGTCGTACGGCCGCTCACAAGCCCAACAGCTACTGCCAAACGTAGCTTCCAATAGCGCAAAGATCACTGCCATAGGACTGTCAAATATTGGAAACAAGTTCCATGAAATGGTGAATCTTACTACAGGACCTGTTAACCGATGGACGCACCTGGGTTTGGCAAATACCAAGAGAATGCTTATCTGAGTATATTGTGCCAACAGTCAAATATGATGGCATAGTCATCAGATTTCGGACTGTTTTTCATGTTTTGGACTGAGTCGCTTAGTGTCTGTAGTGAGAAGGATGAACGCCAAAATATATCACAATATTTTTGACAACTCTCTGCTTCAAACTTTTTGATAAGAAGTCGGGAAAAACATTTTTCGTGCCAATAGGATAACCATAGGTGTTGAAAAACATGACTAGCCTTAACAGGCTCTTGATTTTAATCCCATCGAACGCTTCTGAGAAAAATTGGAAGGCAGATTACGCACCAGGTCAAATCTTCTATCTTCAGTGGTTGAACTCACCGCAAATATCATTAAGTTGGTGAAAATTCTTTCCAGAAGTGTGCAGCCGGTTATTGTTGCTTGCAAATCAGCATCGTACTAATTGTAAGCTAGCCATAGATAACGCAGGATATCGAGCGAAAAATGACTTTATTAAATTTAGAATCATGACCACCCAGGCACAAGACATAGAAGCATACCCTTTCTACTTTATAGACGTATTCAACTAGCCAACTGGACCACGGTGTTCTATTATGAGCTTATGGCTGTTCTAGAATGTATAAATTATATAGAGAACAGTGTCGACGTCATATCTAGATGCACCGTTACTCTGGAAGCTCTAAAATCAATAAGGGAATCCACTGAATTGTAGATGCAACTATAGATAGATATAAGATTCTTCTTAACAATAGCTCACACGTAAATGAAGAACAACTAGCGCACGAATGTGCTCGCCAAAGGTAGGTGGGTAGGTGCGGAAGATGCACCGGCGCAGTTCGGTACCATACCAAAGATGGCACCAACGGCGCAACAGCAAAAAGTACTTCTACCCACGCTGGAAACAGCACGAAAAGCGGCGGAAGACTGATTGAGAGGCTGCGGTTACCACTATACATACCCTGTTGAGCCAGCCAATCGAGGAGGCCCGAAGGAGAGCAGAAAATATGTTGACCAGGAAAGAACTGCAATAGCTATGGACGTCCGAAGATATATTTGAGCTGGAAGACAACTGGTAGGATGCGTTAGGGGTTTTTGCATCCCGGATAAGAAGCTGGGCGCGAGAAGTTGACTGATCGCGAGTACGAGGGGTTGGGGAGTGAGACAATCGCACAACCTGAACTAAAAATTGTGGCAAAGACTAAGAAATGTGGATTTGTTAGCGACGGTGCATAGATAGGGATAAATAAGTGCGGACTGGTAAGCAGAACGCTACTTGTATAGGTCGCATTTAACGGAGGACTAAAAATTGCAGACTCCAAATGCATACTACAGTTGAGGTAGCGTAGATTAGTATTAAATGTTAGGATACCAAGACCAGTTTGCTGTATGAGGTCACCTGGCGGACAAGTTCCGCATGGACCACGGTAGCAATCATATAAAACTAGAGTTGTTAAAGATTAAGCGTAAAAGATTTATAAGGAAAACGCTGGTGAAGTCCCGCCGGGCGGAACATTGGCTGATTTACATTTAATTCAATAACTAGTACTGTCATTAATACTAAGGTGGGCCGACATCCTATTAACACATGCCACATGAGTCTAATTTACAACAGTGGGTGACCAGGTACTTTTGACCATATAGTGTATTATCTATTTAGATTTATAGATGGTGACTCTAGTATAGTCATTTATCAGCTTTACAGCGAGAGCTGTTTGTTCTATCAACGTAATCTAAAATTAGTAGTGAAAGCAAACAACATTTATGATTCTCTTTATTTGTGTTTTAACTTCAAAAAGTTGATTTTCTACAATACTTCCAAGATTGTGTTCCAGTGCTTTAATAGTGGAAATTTTGATCTGTACGATGCCATACAGCCAAATAAAGCCGAAGATGAGAAACTAAAACAACTTTTAGAAGAAGATTGCTGTTATATACATGTCAAGGAAATTTATAAGCGTCTACACAAGCTGGGGAGGATTTACAAGGAAATCTGTTAGTAAAAATGCCAATAATTATGTTGACCACGTAATAAAAAAAGTTTAAATATCTTATAATGCACCAAGTATGGTCACCGAGAAAGATAATTTTGAACAGAGAGCAAGAAAAAGTAATCAAAATACAATAAGTTCTAACCTGTCACGTACTGTTCCTATCATGTGTTGCAGTGCTGCTCATGAAAAGATAAACTTACTAAACATGACCACTAAATCTTATGTGATAAAATAAACTAAGCTTTGATCGGTAGCAACTAAAACTAAAGCTGCTAAACAATACGTTGATCATTCAAAACAAAAACTGAACAGTTCGGGAGTAATAATGACATGAACAGCAAAAGAAAATTTTAATTTAACTAGAGATTAAAAGACAAGTTTTTTCACAACATTTCCAGGACTGGGACCATGAAAAATAATGTATTCAACTTACGAATTAGTGGTTCTAGATCTCGTCAGAGTAATCTTCTTGGCTGTCCAGCTGCCACCGTTTACGAATGTTATAGAAACGAACAGAGCAAGCTTCATCCAGGATGCTTATCGGCACATCTGCCATAGCCGTTTTTGTTTTGCTGCAATATCTTCAAGATGCTTCCCTTTCAGTAACGTTTTTACATGGGAAAACAAAAAAATCATACGGCGACAAGTTGTGTAAAAATGAGAGTTCGGGAATATGATGTTTGGTTAGATACTCCTGAATTGGTATAGCATATTGTCGTTCAATAAAAACCAGTGCCCAGATGCTCACTAGGAGGACGCTCCCGAATTCCTTAACGCAAACATTTCAGCATGTTATTATACTTACTTAATACTAAGCCTTTCTACCTTTAGGTGTAAGGCTAGCGGGGTTGCGCCCTGTATTGTTGTCTCCATTGTTTTCTATCTTGTACTTGGTTTCGTATACCCTCCCATTTTATTCTCTTCTTCTCTGCTTCTTCTCTGATTCTGTCTAACCATCTTGTTCTTGGGCGTCCTTTCTTGTTTTTCAGCTCTTCCGTTATAATGCGTACAGTAGCATTACGGTCTTCTTGCAGTAACTCCCTCATACGTTCCACATTTGCAGAGGTATGTGATGTTGACGAACGACCAAATCTGATATCGTCTTGCACTGAATCTTTGCCCCATCAAGGTCTTTTGTGCCATTCAATGACACGTCTTTTCAATAATGTCTTGTCGCCAATTGTTTGTTGCAACGTATTCCATGTTTTACTAGAGGTTTTTCCACATAACTTGATGTTAACTTTTTGCTCGTAATCCACGTCCATCACATTACTCATGTAACTTTCAACTAATGAACCAATAAGTCAAATAGTGGGTTGCTAAACACAGCCGTGCCACATAGTAAATTTGCATGGAAACTCTTCATCTGGCAAAGGATGTACATTAATGATGCTAGACAAATTTTTTTATTATAGATTTATAACTAACTTTAAGTCATTGTAATTAAGAAAATTTCACTACGTGCATCTTCTTATCAAAATAAAAAACAAAGAAAATTGTGTTTAGAAAGTTACGAATAGTTTGAGATTCATTTTTAAATATTTATATTGTTATTTCCGTAGATATAACGTTATCAGTTATTTCTTCTAATTGGAAGTTATAAAAATGAGTTACTGAGAATCAGGAATCTTTATAATTAAAAAAATAATAAAACCTTAATGATAAATAGATGCACTTTTCCTTCGGGTATTTGGCTCATGTGTTAGATTGTGTTTCAGAAATATTATTGCTCTTTTTTAATAAATTATTTCATAGGCGAAAAGTTGTTTTTTGGATTTTCAAAAAATCAATTTCTTATATGAGACTTGACGACACACTGAGCACTGAGCAGTTAGCAAAGCGATACAACAAGCTTTTGTAGTCGCGAAGTCGCCACATTAAAATGGACAAAGTTTTAACACGAATTTAAAATCGCTTTAAATTGCCCTTTTTGCGTGAGACAAGCTTATTTTGCTAATTATTTTATAAAATGTATTTTATTATACGACAGGAAATGTTTGGAGTTTATAAGGTATTCAGACCAAATGGAGTTTCCATTAACGTTAAATAAACTATTCATAAAATGCTTGTATAATCGACGTTGGGGCAAAGGTTTAGTAAATCAGTATGAAAGCTAAAAAGGTTGAAGTTTGCTTTGAGCAAGATTTGAACAGATATTTTTGGTGTATTAATAAATAAGAGAGAATAAAAACCGAGGCTTAACTTTAACCCGAAGGTGATCTACAACCAACCTACTTGGTTAATGAAATAAAATGTAAAAGTGAGTCAGTTTAGGGATTATAAGGCAGCCGCAAATAATAAACAAATATTAAAGGAATTTTTAAAGTAAGAAGCAGCAGGGAAATTGTATGGAGGTGATGGTTGAATAAAATTTAAGGAAACTGAAGATTAGCTAGAACTGCATGAATGTTAGAAAAACAAGTATTGAATATAGAAGTTAAAATGAATACAAGATTAACATTTGCAAAATTAATTAACGTTTGTTCTGTACACATAATTTATTTAGCTTTATATATAGTCTCTTCTAGTAAGGTGATTTATTATTGAGGTCAGTTTATCACTTTTACTTTGCATAATAAACATAATTAATATCTATTTTATTATTGGTTAGTTATTAAAGGTATAGTTGATAAGGCTACATATTTTGAAACAGGTTTCTCTTTCTGTAGATGATCACTGGAATTTTTGAATTTGTAAAATGTAAAATCTTTAGAATTCCCTTTAACACTCATTTAAATTAACAAAAAAATTCGGCATTCTTCAACTCTACAATGCTGCTAATAATGCTTATCACTTTTCTCAAAAGAAGCCATAATAAGCATTAACTTGCATTTATTTTTGTAGATTACTAAAATTGGAGATTTTTAGAGTATGACATGTAATTGAATTTTGAAGCCTTGCTAATGAATTTTGAGATTTTTTGAGAGCCGTTTGACCTCCGCTCAGCAGCCCCATGGACTTATTGTACTTCTCTCATTTGTTTTGCAGCATTTTTCCTTTATCACTGTCTCTTGCATCAGTCTGTGCAAGTCCCTTACTGGATGGTTACTGCATTCTTCTAGATTTACTATTGGTTTTCCATAAATAGCATACTCGCACAAGATGTCTATCTCTGATTTCCTACTGCATTGCCTAGAGATCAGGTGTCCATTGCATAACCCTATTTTGTTAAGGCATTCTCTGAGAAAATAGTACCTCTGAGGAGACCTGTAATACGGGGGCTATTTTTGTTCAACCTCCGATAGTGCTGCTAAGGATTTGTGCACTGCGCTGTTGACCTGAGGACCGATTAACATAGTCGGCATAATTGATTTTCCACCAAGTGCGAGTTGCGGAACGTCATTCGTTTCCTACAGACAGAAACGAAGAGCACAGCAGAAATTCATTGGAGAAGAGGCATGTTGTCTTCTGGAATTGTTTTGATCCATGACAACGCACGACCGCATACTGACGTAGTAACCAAACAGCTTCTTCTACAATTTCAGTGTGAAGTGTTCGATCGCCTGGCGTACAGCCTAGACCTGGCGTCAAGTGACTTTTACCTTTTTCGAGAGCTGAAGAGAGGTCTTGGGAGGGGGGGTAATGCTTCCGCACCAACTGACAGCGTCAAAACCGTGGAGAGCTATTTCAACACGTTGGCGGCAACTATCTATAAAGAGAGTATTGGAAAACTCGCCCACCGTTGACAAATGTCTCAATGTTCTTGGTGACTATGTGGAAAGTAACATTGATTGTAGTTGACTCCTGATAATAAAATTATCTTGTTATTTACACTTGTCTTTATTTAATGCCTCATCGGAGGTTGAAAAAATAGCCCTCGTAGTTCCTAACTTATACCAGCTTTGTACTAATAATTTTTCAGTTTGTTTATAAGATGATCCTTTTATAAATATTTTTCCATGTCTTTCACGGTACATTTTCCATTTTTTTTGTGTTGTTTCCTGACCCATTTTCTCACCTTGTTTCCTTTTGCACCTTTAAAAGCTTCTATAGCTGATTCGTGGCCTATATATGGCATTCCTATATTTTGGAAGTTACCTCCGAGTTCTTTAACGCCGTCGGAGATGCTTGACTGGCCTTTGAGAGTATTTTGTGAAGTTTTATAATATTAATTCTTTTATCATTTCCATTCGATCGTTCTACTTCCGCTTTTCATGATCAACATTTTAGAAATTTCTGCTTTGTCTTATGCAGATTTGGAAATTATCGAGAAGAAAATGTTATTTGAGTCTTTCTTCGTATTACAAATCTCTGCAAAAAGTTTCCGGGCCTAAGATTAAATTAGCCCATTAGCAATTTCTTTTTCACGACGACGATAGGCGTGACTCGCGCCAACGCCAACCTAAAGCTGGCGCTTTTTCGGCCGAAACCTCGGACGGCGTTTTTGTCCGGATATTTTAATTGCACGTTAGGACACGTCAATTAATTTTGCAGAAATTGAGTGAGCGAACGCCGCGCAACACCCGCCGCCTGGCGGCGCCCGTATCGCGACGGCGAAAAAAGCGCGGTTTGCAAAAGAGCCATCCATCAAGCCTTTTTCTGGGCTGTCGGAGACATTTGTTGTTTTTGCGGAACACGAGCGAACGGCACTGGCGTAACACGTGTGAGTAAGCGCTAATAAAATTAATTATCCGGGAGCTGCGGGTTCGGCAGAGGCATTTGCCTATCTTGACATTTCTTTGAATTTAGGAGACGTGGCTAAACCTAGACATACAATATACAACTAGGGTATATAGGGCGCAAGTTTATTTGCCGTCCCAGTTATTATTAATTAACAGTTGCCGTGCTCTTTGAATTTCGTGCTAAAATTGGGAAGTGTTACTATTGAATTATTTTGCTAGTTCAGAATTTACATATATAACTACTTTTTTTAATGGCGTGACCAAGGCTTAGCTCTAAAATTGTGAGTTTTGAGATGTTTTAAGATGCATATTTTAATAAATTGATTGACGCAAAACATAAATTACATGAAAAGTGAGATTTAAAAAATAATACAAAAGTCTGCACGTTTTGAATTTTAAATTAATAATTTATACTTATAAGCAGGGGGTCGGGAGCTAACGCCGAGTCTGGGGAAAAAGATTTTTACCGCCCCCTACTCTTTTTCTGATATTTTACATATTCGATATTGCTGCATAATATCGTAGTGAAAATCAAGGTCATCATTACTCGCATAATAAACCAATTTAAATGCACAGATGATAAACATGCGAGCTTTGATCTGAAAGCAATGAGCCAATGTTAATAAAATGAAAACGGTTTGAAAAACCGCGATATAACCTGGCAGCAAATGGGAGCAGACTGTAGTGCGCATGCATGAATGAAGTTGAATCAGTGAATCTGCATGGAATTTTTTGTAAAGTTGGAATATTTGTATGCAGGACAATGTACTGAGTGCAGTACGAATAAAGGCATGAAAAAAAGATTTAGAGATGGACGAGAATCTGTGATTCACGTTTTAAAAACCAGCAACAAGGGGATCGTTAAAAAATGTTGAACTTGTGTGGTCTACAGTCGGCAAGGATCGGCGCCTAACGACCCAAGAACTAGAAGATAAGCCCCAGGGATTCCAAAATATAAAGTGTGTAAATTTTTGACGGAATATCTTAAAAAGATCTTAATTGAAGTTGACACTTGGATCTACAACTACAATTCAGAAACAATAGTCTTCCGATTTGACACCTTACGTACGATGTCTCTTGTATCTTGTTCCATTTTTACTGACAATGAGTCTTTTTCTTATTGCAACTATAATTTGTTGTATTATATGCATTGAAACAGATCACGTATTTCGTTTCGATTATCATTTCAACAGTGTATTCTTCTACGAAAAGTAACAAAAAACAATGCAATTGTGTATCAATACCGACCAGCTGTTTGAATTTGTACAGAATCGAATTGCGCGCTCATGGGCATATCTTATATATATCTTTTATTTTAAAAACAATATATTCTGCGTCTCCTCCCCCAAAGTATTTCATCCTCGTCGTGTAATTATTCGAAAATGATTTTATGATTTGTCTACACGATATCGAAAAATGTTTGCAGTCGAGCTAAAATACACCCTTGTAGAAAATAATTTTACTTCTTGCTACTTGTCTATCCAACACGGATAGAAAGAGCCCTTCGGTTACCTCTCTAATTCCAAAACTAATTAAAACTATAAAATCGGATATAAAAGGTATAAAGGTTGTTAAGCCTCTAAATTGGTGGTTTTATCAATTTAATTAAACAATGGGTAGTAGGTAGGTACTTCCTCACGAATGGTAGATGCCAGCCTGTTCATGTGGAACGCGATTTTCTTCCACTCAATTCTTTACCACATGTTCCACCTTCGCGAAGAAAGCAACGAAAAACTATTTCGAATAAGAGTTCCTAGAGAATTTTATAGCTTGTCTAAAAGTGAAGTATATCCGGAGTCAAAATATTCCCCTATTCGGATCTCCGGGGGAAATGCTTTGGGGAAAGCTGAAACACTACATAAAAAAGAAAATCATGACTTGGAATGTTCAAGGTCTGATACTAAATTCTAGAAAGCGCAACCCTTGAGATTATTAAAAGACACTCAAGAACAAATTGTAAACGTCCGACAAATAATTGAAAAAACAGAGCTCGTAGTGCCTACATACGTATGCTTTTTAGACCCTACAGTAAAGTCTTTGACTGTATGCTAGCCAAAATATTGTATTACTTACAAAAGATTTTATGAAAATAGTTCAGCAACAACTAGGATAAAAAGCAGATACTCCACAAACTTCGAAATACCAAAAGGAGTACGGCAAGGCTGTAAGCTTTCTCCTACCCTGTTTAACTACACACGGAAAGACCTCCACAACTCTCAAAGACGAATTACCGTTAAAAAATAGAACAAATAATTTATATTTTGCCGATAACAATCAAATTTCATCAATTAACTGAATTGGTTGAAAAAGTTAGCACTAAAATTTTTTACAATGGACTGCAATTGAATCAACAAAAGCCAAACTAATGAGATATACACGAAAAACATAAAGATCATGTATTCACAATAGTTAAAAGTCGCATCCTAAAATATTTTGGCCACATCACCAGAATAGATAACAATAACCTGGAGAGTCCTATTGTACAAGGAAAGATCAAAGGGGTACAGCCACGAGGGCGCTTTTCCGAAAGATGAATAAATCAAATTGAAAGTTTCACGGGAATATATAGAGATAGATGGGACATAGAACAATGTTAAGCCATGCAACCGCGTCGTTCAGTTATGAAACACACGATAAAAGAGAGAAATACAGTCTAAGATTACTTCTCTTATAAATAAAATCATTATGGTTTATTTGCTACTTTTTTGTTTCTTCATTTCTATTAAATGGCGAAGAACTGATTAGACAATTCCTTAAATTCCCAATCATGTCTCAAATAAGGCCTCAGAACGTGAACAAGTGGAAATAATTGACCTACCGAACAGATTCTTTTTTAATTGTTTATGTTGCCCACCTGATACATTGACGGAACTGTTTGCAATTCATTTAATTCTGTTCAGGATTCCATTTATTATTTTTACAACCGAATCGGCGAGACCAAAATGGACGAGAGTCATTATTTGAAACATTAGAGGAAGACCAAACACCTGTAAAATCAGCAATTTTTAAAAAAGCAATATTTTCAATTGACTCGTACCTTTTTTTCATACTAAAAAGGCATTAAAAATTACAGTACCCATCAGAAATTGTTTATTTAAATGTGGAAGAAACTAAGATAAATACAAAATAAGTAAAACAATGAGTAAAATGAGAGGGAAATCAATCTCTTTCTCCATTGGTGCTTGTTACTTTACCCTTTGTTTGCAGAGTCATGGTCATCGAAGAAATACATTGCATTACTTCATACAAGAGAGCTCTGTGTAACATGCAGTTAGCTTCCGTTTGATGACTAGGAATGTGACCAATTTGAATTCTAATAGTTATGTGAATTGAAACGCATCCCTGAAAAAGACACAGGCGATAAACAAGAGGAAATACAACTAATGAAGTCATTAAGACAATGTTGCTGCTAAGAGTAAATGATATGACTGAAAAATAACGTTGGATTTGTTGATATTGTAATACAATTAAACCAAAAGTGGCTTAAAGATAGCTGCCCAGTAGTAGAATCCCTTGAGTCCAGAGAGGCACAAGTCACTTGCTATTTAAGTCTTTTCTGTTCTTACCGTGATTTACGTGCAGATCATTCGAACGGTTTTAACTAATAAACGCGTGCCTTTTTTCTCATTGTGTCTCTACCTCTGTAGAATCCATTATTTTGGAAAAATGTTGATTTACACCCTTTCTGATTTTATTCACTTGGTCATGTTAAATGGCGTTTGCTTGATTTTTAATTATTAAAACTGATAAATTCTAGACGCACAACAAATTGTATCTCTAGTGTCACGACTTAATATTATCAGATTATTAAGCCAAAATAATTGTTATCAGTGCCTCTATTTATTATCATTTTTTAACTCTATTGATTTTTTTCCTATTTGGAACTACATCTAGTAGAAGAAAGATAAAGGCTAAAAACTCACATATATCGTGCTAATCGCTTGTTGAATCTGTTTCCCTGGTGTTTTTGCCGTACTTGACAAAAGATAAAAATATTAATAGCCGTTTAAGAATGGCAAAATGGTTTGTAATAGGTAAAGAAGAGATATGTCATTCAAAAACGTACAGTGATTATCCAAAATATAATACCAATACTCTTTTGCTACCCAAAGATGGTTAAAATTTTTAAACAGATGGAAACTACTTGGTAATAAATTTATACTACTGAACGATTCATAATCTCTCATCTGAAATGCCAATACAATTCTTAGATAACAATGCAATATCTGTGATTAGCGATCCTCAATGTTTATTTTTGACAGCCCCCTTCAGGACCCGAACGGTTTTTGAAAAACTTTCTGCATTTATTGTTTTGAGATTATAAAGTCGATCATAAGAATACTTTTTTATTCCAGAAAACGATGCCTAAGTTTTTGGTTAAACAGTATATTTTAAATTGTTTTAGTTTGGATGGCGAATGAGTATGGTGCCGTTCTATTAAGTGTTGTCCATTCTCGGAACTAAAATATAAAACCTGCATTTCATCTTCTGTATAATAATCAAAAAATACCTCATTGTCATTTCTTTAGAAATCAAAAAACGATAACAGCATCCATACGGCTTTCTTTATACTGATCGCTTAATATCCATGCTCGCATATATTTTATAGTAACCCAAACCATCAGTAATGATCTCATATAACAGAGAACGTGACAATGAGAAAAACTGTCCTGGAGTTTATCTAGAATAATTTTGTTTGATCACTTCATCAACTTATATCTTTAAATCTACACTTTTTAAATTATAAATTCCGTTTGTTATTCATTTTGTTTTCCATTATTAAATTATTTATGCAAATTTGTAAGTAGTTAATTGAAATTTGATTCGTTTTGTGCTTTTGTCTTGATTAACAATTAAGCTTTTTGCTGCTACAATTCTCTCGACTGCTTGAATGCTTTATAAGTGCTTTGCAATGCAAATTGCACTTAGCTTACTTAGTTGTACTATGTAATTATCTTAGTTGTATAACAACTTACTTAATATTGTTATATATAATTCAGTCTTTAAAGTATTTATTAACGATTACTAGGTATTATAAAGGACGGTACTAAACTTTTAATATTACAAAAATTATTAGTTGCTCTAGAAAAAGAATAACCTATGAGAGTTAATATTACATTTCCACTTAATGGGAAAGAATATGGGTACGCGTATTATATAAAAGGTCACGTAAAAAAATATTTTTATTATTTTGACTTTAATAAGGCTTAGATATTTTACTTTTGTAAAAAAATTCAAGGTTATTTCTTGACATCAAGTGTATTAAATATCTATCATTTCAACCTCACTGTGCCGAATGCCGAGTATTCTTCATAACAACCTTCAGTCTGTCGCAGGCGGCTCAGATTCCAATATTTAGTTCCCAGATTGCTGATGAATAAAATGCCGTTTCTTTTAAATAAATCTCGCAAAACATCTCCGCAACAGAAAGCCAGAAGCTACGAAAGATAGATATTGAAATGCAATTTCAGCTTGCCCCAAAACTAGTCGCTATAAAAACTGTTGGCCTTTGTGTGTGCGCTGCAGCTCCACCTTATGACAATTTCGTTTGTGTTTTATTATGAATCACAGGATGTGATTTTAAATACCGTTGAACAAGATTTAAATGTGGGTAAAATAAACATTTTTGGGGATAACCTGCAAAAAGGGCTAGTAATTCATGAAATAAGGCTAGGCATATTTTGAAATATTCACTCAGAAATAAAATATGCACACACTCGACCCTTAGTTACAATATTTTGCATGACAACCGACGTTCCGGACTCAAAGTCGTAAAGATTATATTTAATCTAGTCATAAAGTTTGCTACAAAACTTGATGCAGTTGCCGTGAATGAGCTATTAATATTTTCATATGGTGGAATATGCCAATTTGTATCTTTGTCCGTTATAAACGTACAACGCTTGATGCAGTATTATAAATAGTAATCATGGGTCGAGGTGATAAAGAACTTTACAAAGTTGGTATCGGGAATGGCAGTATTTTTAAAACAATACCACAGTTTGGAATAAACAAAATGTTTTTTACCATACAACTTATTCGAACACTGTATTGGTTGAGCTCCAGCAGCTTTAAAAACAACACGTGAACAGATTCCTCTAAACCTAAAGCTAAAGCTTCGAATATAAAAAATTATATAAAAGAAAATGAAAATACCATCTAATTAAAAATAACATATGATTAGGGGCGTATCTTAGAACAATAGAAAACTTGGTGACAGTCTTTGAAAAAACCCAGATCAGAAAACCAAAAAGACTGACTGCTTGAACGGTACGCTCACAAGAATTAAAAGGTTCAATCACGGTTTAGTAGAGTCTAAAATGATTTTTCAAAAAAAACATTGGAATTCAGATATTAAACCTTTGTATGTGGTATTATTTTAAAATCAATTATGGAGCTTTCAACGGGATCCAACGGATGCCAGGTCACAAAACCAAAACTACAAAAGTTGGAAGAAAATGTTTCCGATTTTGTACCTGCCTTCTGTACTCCCAATCTTAATTCGTTGGATTATAAATTATGATCTGTTTTGAAAGACATAGCTTGCTCCAAAGAGCTTCCAAGTATTGAGTCCCTAAACGTCCACTCATTGAAGTAGTTGTCAATTTTCCGATCAATCTCTTCGTACCGCAGTAAATGACTGGCCAAGTAGATTAAAAGGTTGTATACAAACAAATGGCGTTTTTTAGTCTAGTCAGTACCTGTGTCTTAAATAAGAAAAATTAAATAGCAAAATGATGCTTTATCATTTTAATTTAAGAAGACTTGAACGAATATTTTTGAGTAGATTAAATACAGGTTTTACGGACAATTTTCAATTTATATCTACTAGACGGAATAGTAGCAAATGTACTGTCAGATGTTTTCAGACATTTTATTGATAGGGGAAAGCATTTTAGACACATAAATACGATTTTTTTTAGAGTGGTAAAGGTGAAGATAACTGCCACCACATTTTGCTTCTCAAAAATCCTATATACGCACCTAAATGAAGAGGTAGTATTTGTATAAAAATTTTAACGGCCGTTTGGACGACTTTGGATTGGGGAATTTTAGAAAGCATTTCCAATTTTTCTTTCAGTTATTAATCGATTGAAAAAATGTTTTTAAAAGAGTACTTGTGGCTTTGGCAGTATATAAGAGTAGCATCTTAATGAAACCATCGTGTGCTTCTGGAACAACCAAAAATTCCAATAAATCGGTTTCGCGCGGGGTTTCTTTATTGTCTTTTTCTTATTTAAGAAATAAAGTCCTATATTTTACAAAAATTATTGCTAATTTTCTGTATACCAGGAGCTTTAGGGTTATTTATCTATAAGATACCCTGAGAAGCAAATATAATTTGTCTAATCTGAAGACCGTCTTTCCAAAGTTTTTGTTTTAAAATTCACAGTAACTGCAGTCCTTCCTGATGCTTTATGATGCATTTTACTACACGCTGGATATTTTCAGCCGTTTGTAGTGTGCTTTACTTTCTACCATTTGTCACTGCACCAGGCTCATAAAAAGATTGCATACATTAAATACTTTATAAGGAAATACTCTATCTATTATCAAGCAATGAACAATATTTTTTTTGAGAGCACGACAGCAAAGGCTTCGGCCTGCCAGACTAACGCGCGGCGAGCCCTGGGTTCAACTCCCAGGTCAAAAATAACGGCAAACATCGAGTGCTCTCCGGCCATCATACAAACACCTTTGGCGGTCGTAAAGTACATTCTCCTTCTTCTAACGGGTCAGACTAGCCACCTGCCCGGAGTACGCCCAACATGGCTCATAGTACTACACGAAATGTGTAGTTAGAAACAGGCTTATAGCCTATATAAGAGTAGAAGAAGAAGAAGAACAATATTTTTAATTCTGTCTTGAAGAATACATCTATATTTAAATTTTTCTAATCAGTTCTCAAATTACGTTCAAAGAATGAGGACGTCTTAAGGTCTGCTTGTCTGCGATCGTTCGAATGCAAGGTGACATATGGTCAATTCAAATAATCATTAAATGAGTAAATTAAATTTTTAAGACCTTAAAAATAAGAAAATATATTACACAAAACGGGACCGAACTTGGATTATTTTTTCTGCTTAACAGAGGACTATGAGAACTATGAATTTGATATAAACGAGTCCCTTACTCCAAACAATACAAACATCAACACCAGTAGTTGTCTAACAACAAAGAACAATTTTTATACGCTAACGCTTTGATAAGTCACAACACAGTTAATCGAAATAACAGCTTCAATGACTAACTGATTGATGTTCTAATTAATTGATTGGCCAAAACAATATAATATTAAACATGCTATCAACTGTCGACAACACAGTTATTAATGGATATTTTATCATAGCTTTTTAAAACGCCAATGTTTTGACAAACCATAAAACAGAAAATAAATAAAATAAACGTATTTTTCATATCTGAAGCACATTTTGCTGATCTTATATAACGTACCATACCATATATCCAGATGGAACAACACAGCAAGGGGCAGTACTGCTAATATGTACTACATTATTGCACTATGAATTATGTTCATTTTAAATGAACTAAATTTATGTTTTAGTTATCAACATCAACGATGAAGCCAGATCTTTTACCACAATACACCTAGGTACGCAACCAATATTGATAAGTACGAAACAATGTTCAACTCATTGGACAATAGATTTCTAGGTGGAGGAGACTGGAATGCCAATTGAAGTCCACGCTGCATAATATTCAAAACAAACAAAACTTCTTCTATTTGTCAAATGCTGATCTAACTTCTTTTTTCCATCTTCTTTCATATTAAATCTAATTGGAGTCTCTCATAGGATCACACTCCAGTAATCTGTACTCTTAGTATCTGTCATTATAAAACCAAACTCACTTAGACCTGTATCTTCAAAACTGATTCCAGCAATACATTGAAAAAAACCAAACCTAAACTTTAAATTAAAAGAACCTAAAGACACAGTAGCCAACTATAGTAGTTTACCACCACAATCGAAGAAGTGGTTTGGACTAGTACACTTACACTAATGTGAAACAAACACGAACTATACAAATTCCCCCTACATATTATCATGTCATCGAGCAGAAACTATAATGATTAACAAGGACGATATTGCCGAAAGATGGAGGGAATACTTCGCTAATTTACTGAACACAGACAATGAAGAAGAAGAAGAAAATGAACAAGAAAGCGAAAACATAGAGGTAAATAGAGACGAAAATGAAGAAATACAAGAGCCGGAACCCACATACGACGAAATCAGGAACACTATCCGCAAAATGAAGATGCATAAAGCATCAGGGGAAGACAACATACCAACAGAACTACTGAAATCCGGAGGTCAGGAGTTATGGAGAAAGATACGTGAGCTAATCCGAATAATATGGAAGAACGAGAAGATGCCGGGTGCATGGAATATAGGAATCATATGTCCCATACATAAGAAAGGGGACAAGACCGTATGCTCCAACTACAGAGGAATCTGCCTCCTCAACACAATATACAAAATCCTGTCACACTTACTACTGGATAGACTGAAGCCACATGTGGAGAGAAAACTGGGAAATTATCAAGCCGGCTTCAGAAAGGCGAAGTCAACAACAGACCAAATCTTCATACTGAGACAAATAATGGAAAAAGCAAGAGAGCTCGGAATCGACATACATAGCATCTTTGTAGATTACAAACAAGCGTATGACAGGGTGAGACATAGAGCAGTAAAACAAGCCCTAGAGACCTTTGGCATACCACAGAAACTAAAAAGACTAATAATAATGACTATTAAGGATGCACAATATAAGATAAAGGTAGGAGGACAGAAAACACAGGCCATCAGTAGCAATGTCGGATTGAGACAAGGAAACGCACTGTTCCCCATAATACTTAACATGGTGCTAGATATCGCCGTACAAAAAACCCCTACATGGAATGATCATCTATTTAGGAACCAGAATCAGATATTGGCCTATGCTGATGATATAGCCATAATCAGCACTAACGAAAGGGACGTAACCCAAACGTATAGAACTCTAAAAGACAACTCGGAAGAGATTGGACTCACAATAAATACAGAAAAAACAAAGTACTTACGAATATCAAGACAAATTGAACAGCCAGAACAAGTAACTACAACTACAGAAATAGACAGTCACTAAATTTAAATACCTGGGTACAGTGATCAGTGAAACAAATGATATAATTGACGAGATAAAAACCCGAATCTTGACAACTAACAGGGCCTATTTCGCAATGAATGATATTTTCAAGACAGAATTAATATTCAAGAAAACAAAAGTACGACTATACAAGGCAACAATAAGACCAACACTAATATATGGATGCGAGTCGTGGACGTTAGTTAAAAAAGAGGAGCAGCGGTTAAGGATATTCGAGAGGAAAATACTGCGAAGAATTTTTGGACCAGTTAACGAAGGGGGAGACTGGCGGCGACGACACAATGAAGAAATTAGGATCCTATATAACGAACCCGACATAGTTAATGTCATTAAACGTATGCGAATACAATAGATAGGGCATGTGGCGCGAATGGCACCCAACACCCCAATACAGAGGATATTTAATAGCACGCCAACAACAACACGACCCAAAGGAAGGCCGTGCAGTAGGTGGATTGACAATGTGTTTCAAGATCTCCAAAAGCTCAATGTAAATAACTGGAGGAAAACTGCCAAAAATAGAATAGACTGGAGGAA
This sequence comes from Sinelater perroti, assembly GCA_036346155.1. Lineage (NCBI taxonomy): Eukaryota > Metazoa > Arthropoda > Insecta > Coleoptera > Elateridae > Sinelater > Sinelater perroti. Next base: position 6,153,232 of record JARFIY010000189.1, read on the forward strand.
AATCGTTGAGTCGGTGAAGACCCTTGATGGGTGGTAAAAACCGAGAGAGAGAGAGAGAGAGAGAGAGAGAGAGAGAGAGAGAGAGAGAGAGAGAGAGACGTGCTAAACCCAAACGACAAATAACTCTGAATCCTGTTGGTAAATCTGTACACAACCGATTAACAAGTTTATTTAAATCAACACTGGAAGACTTATTGAATTTGATATTTGAAACATACATACCCACTGTCTCAATAGAGGATTAGTCTGCGTGCACAAAATTGAGAAACCGCTTTTAGAGAAACGAGACTGAAACTTGACACTAACGGATCAGGAGAGAGCAAATACCTTTACTGACAATTTAGCACTTTTACTTTGACTTTTCCAATTAAACCCGTTTTTTCCGTCAGAAATTCAACAGGAAATTGCAATATTCACCAAGCTCCTGGAATTGACCTAATAACCGAACAAATTTCAAACAGCTGCCAAAAAGCAGTATTAAGCTTGGTCCCATATTCCATAAATTTGCATAAATAATTTTGACAGACAAACCCGGAAAATCGCCAAATTCTTCTTTCTCATCATCTCGTAAGTTTGCTGCTCAAAAGACTGGAGTGCGACATCAGCTTGAATAGAATACTACTGATAGATCAATTTGGCCTCTATGCGCAACACTCCACAACATAAGAAAAGAAAATTTATGTTACAGCTTTTTTAGATATTGCGGAGAACCTCGGCTTAAAATCCTGTAGTAATCGCTTCTTCCAAACTGAATATAATAATTATGCCTCCACAATTATTCTGTTGAATCAGGTGTACCACAGGGTGGTGTTCTGGGACTGTTCCTATATTTACAGTAGAATGGAATAACCCAACTATTGCCACATTTTCGAGCGACACTGTGTTCCTATCTACGAACAACAATTCCCACCTAGCCATTGGTTTTCTGCAAAACCACCTAGCCAAACTTGAAGAATGACTCAATTCTGGACATGTAAAAGTAAATACCAACAAATTTCCATTATTAGGAAAACTGACTGCTCAAATGTCTCGATTAATACTTCGTCAGATAAATTGGTTACTTGGCCGAAACTCTAAATTAAAATCAGAAAACAAGTTACTTATGTGCAAATGTATTCTGTGTCCATTTGGACGTATAGGATAACTATGGGATTGCAGCACGCCCTCAAATTCAAAAATTATACGACTCCAGCCATTCCAAAATTCTCCGTGTTATCTTAAGCACACCTCGAATCCATCTTGTGACCAAAGACTGAACGTTTAACAGACCTGCAAACTTAATTATACTGTATTATTTACTCGATTATACTATCAAGTAATTAAATTTGGAGTATGATAACTGGACCGTTTTTCTCGTTAAGTAAAATCAATTATCCAATTAACCGAATATTTTTAGAGGTAGAATGTAAATACCTAAATAAAATTTAAAAAGATAGACAATAAAGCAGTAAAAACTAGATATCAAAAACATATATCGTGTCTCCCTTTATATTCTGTACCAGGAAATTTTATTTTGTAAAAGAAATGTGATAAAAGGATGTATTTATTGCCAAACTAGGGTACTAGATGTTTTCACATTTTTTTGATTTTCTTTTAGAGAGTTTTACACAATTTCGTATGCGTGATAAAGAAAACACAATCGTTTTGAACGGCAGATCCTCATAAGGTCGTAAGTTGTTTAAAAGTTACAACAATTTTTTTTTACATAATTTTCAGCTACTATTTACAGCATCTTAAGTTACGAGGTAAACGCCAAAAGTTTCCGAGCTGACTGTGTTAACAGAAACAAAATAGTGGCAGTGTCAGGTAGCGTCACCTTTGGTTGAACGTTCATAAAAATTTCAAAAGACAGTTTAACTCAGTCGCGTAGCAACACTCCCTTGAGTTGATAGTACCGCGTTATTTTGCTCCTTGTTGCAAGTCGAGTATCAATCCGTGATTAAATTTCTCAATAAAGGTCTTAATTCCAGTGATATTAAACAACGTTTAGATTGTGTATGCACTGAATCTTCTCTTTGATATTTCGCTGTAAAAGGATGAACGAAGCAGCTTCGTTGGGTCTGAAAAAGCGTTGATGACGAAAAGAGTTATCAGCAAGGTTAGGATTTTCTCCATGAGCACCTTCATAGGCGTAAGATTAGTGCCAGATAGGTACTTTTGTTAGAATTTCAAAGACAGTAACGTGTAACTTGTGTTGAACAATTTTGAACCTCTGTTTCAACATAGAAGACCCTGTTCAGCCCATTATTTCAGGGGAAAAACCATGATTCTGTACTATGATCCGCTAACAAAAAAAGTTACTGGAATGCCGCAGACCGCATGAAAAACGACCAAGGAATGAAAACGATTAAAAAATATGGCCCCTAGCTGTTGTTTTATTCACACACTTCTGGAGTATAATGGGAGCCAGAAGTTTTTGCCACTTATCTTGTAAAGGGCGTTTCATAAAGGGCGCCGAATTTGAATGGCAAACCTGTTCTTATTATTTTTGTTACTTATTATTACTCCAATTGATTTGGCAAACATGACGGCCGGATTTGGGGAAAAATCTTCGAATAATCCTGGACCGTGGAATGCATCCACTAAGAACGGCTGTGTGGTGTGGGTTTTGGACAGTTGGAAATATAGGGCTGTAGGTGATATTATTGACCTGTTTAATTTGGGTTTATCTTTGGAATATTCTTACGGAAAATTATTTGAAGATTTCAGATTGGGGAATCTTAGATGGCATTTCCAGTTTCCTCTTTTAGTTATTAATCTATTGAGAAAATGCTTTCAGAAGAGTATTTGTGGTTTTGGCAGTTTTTGCAAAGTACCATCTTAATGAAACCGATTAACATGTGCTTCTTTTAGCTGACATAGCAAAAAAATTCTATTGTATTTTTTAACTTTTTTTCTTTTCGAAGATATAAAGTCCCATTTATTTTTCAGTAATATACTTTTAGTGCAATAATTGTAGATTTCTGTATTCCAATAGCTTGAGTTTTATTCGTCTATAAAACGCCTGAGAAACAAATATAGTTGTTTGATCTCTGATAAAATCTTGCAGTTGAAAACTTGGGATTTGAAGATTTTGCTTCCAGAAATTTTGTTTTAAAATTTACTGTAACGGTATTCTTGAGAAATACTTTTTAAGTTTTTGATACTTTTCGATACACGGTGGATCTTTTCAAGCATTCGTAGTCTACTTTGTTTTCTAACATTTCTAACTGCACCAGGCTTATAAAAAGAGCATTGCGTACAATAAAAACTTTAAATGAAATTACTTTATTTATCATTATATAATGAATAACAGTTTCATTTAGAATTAATAGGTTATATGAGAATAAGTGTCTAATCCTCTTATAAAAGAGCAATATCATAGAATGCACGAAGTGCGAATTGTATAACTGCTCTAGATGTTACTACAGACGACCATTCAAATGTATTAAATGTAGGGATAACAACAACCCATACAAGAAACCAAACATACTCTAGCAAAATGTGCATTCTATGATAAAAAAAAAGTATACAGAGAACTATAAAACTCAAGAGCTATCAGATTGAGATAAAACTCAAACTCTACCTTTCCAATTGTCAAATCAACCAATGTAACAACAAAGCAAAACGGATTTTACTATATGCGCCACCGCTTCATTAAGTTCAGCAACCGGCTGCATAATTTTCTTACTGAATTCAGATCCAAGTTTAATCAGTTGATTAACTAGAATGGTATGATAGATGTTATCAACTTTCATCAACAAACCTATTAATGAATATTTTATCATTGCTTATAGCTCTTTAGAACACCAATGCTTTGACAAACGACAAATAAGAAATAATACACTCTCTTCAAATAATCAGGATAAACATATTATCTGAAGCACACTTTACTGGTCAAACAGCATTTAACATACTATCTTATACAACGTATGATGCCATTTATCCAGATGGAACATCACACCAAGGGACAGCAGTACTAACATGTATTATATTTATGAATTATCATTATTTTAAACACAAAATTCAAGCTTCAGTAATTTACATTGGCGTCGAATCTAGATCTTTTACTGTAGCAACGATTTATTGTGCTCCTAAGCACGCAATCAATATTTGCGAGTACGAAAAAATAATCAACTCACTGGGAAATAGATTTCTAGCTGGAAGAAGTTGGAACGCTAAGCTTACCAACTGGGGTCTGCTATGCATAAGAAACCTACTACGAGCAATCATACACAAAAACTTCTGCCATTTGTTAATTGGCTAACAAGAAAACTTCTAAACCCGCTTAGCATCCACTTTCATATTGAACCTAATTGGGGTGTCTTATCGCATCACACTTCAGTAATCCTTACTTTTGGTATTCACATGATTAACAACTAAAACCACTTAGACTTGTGTTTTCAAAAACTGATTGGATAAATTTACAGCAATACATTGAGAAGAATTAACAATAAACATCAAATTAAAAGAACCCAAGTGTAAACAATATAATAAGGAGTTTAAATGGAAATAATATATATGTTACAGATTTTTTAGATAGTGCGAAGGATTTTGACCGTGTTAACACTTTGGCTAATTACACGAATTAAAACTTATTCTTCTCATCTCATTTTAAAATTCTATCTTAATAATCGCTTCCTTCAAAATAAATATTTATCTAATTGAATTCGGTGTACCACAGGGTTGTGTTCTGAGACCGTTCCTGTACTCTATATTTACGGCAAATATTCCAACAACAGAATAACTCAATTATTGTCACATTTGTGGACTACACTGCGATTTTGTCTACGTACAACAATTCCCACATAGCCGCTACTCATCTGAAAAATTTTAATTAATATGCTAATACTGGAGTCTAAGCTTACATACACAAAAGCCCCACATAACAATAGGTTTCGTCAAATGGATTGGTTACTTGGACGAAACTCTGAATTGAAAATAAAACAAAGCACTCTTCTACAAATATATTATTAAACGTTTCGACGTTGGGATACAATTATTGGGTTGTCCCAAGCCTCCAGATGGAAAAATTATACGACTTTAAACCCAAAATTTTCCATATGATACTAAAAACACACTTTCGACCCATAACTACTTTGCCATCTTTACAGATGAAGAAAAAATCTCCCAGGATACCACCCTAATGAGCCTCCCCATTAGGCAAAATGTATTTATATTTCTAAAATAAAGATAATTTTGTAGACTTCTGATAACGTCGTAAGTTGTTTAAAAGTTATAGTAATTTTTTTGGCATAATATTGAGTCTAGTGTAGCTACAATTTATAGCATCTTAACTTATATGCGATGTGAAAGTCCGTATGTATGAAATCGAGTTAAACAATGATGAACTTTATTTTCCAATGTAAATGGGAAAAACAAAGAAAGCAATCTTATTATGTAAACCCACATATGAGACGCTTTTTATTTAAATCAATGGAAGAACGACTTTTTCGGAACCGAATTAGCCCTGCTTTGTTGTCAATATCAATTTTAGCAAAATCAAAACGTGCCCTGGTGTCGACGACCTATGTTTACTGGATGACACCCACGTCCCATACTCACATCACGAGAAAAATTAATAACATAGGGGTCAAGTCAAAAGCAGTTCCCCGGAGAGCCACCATCGGGCAGGGAGACGCCCCTTTGTCTGCAGTTCCCCTGGCTATTCATTAGGTGCTCCCTAAGTGAGAATTAATTACCGGCTAATTCGGAGGAGGAGGATTTGTTGCCGGTTGTACCGAATTTTGGGCGCAGCTTGCGACGCGGCCCCCAGGACCGCGTCTGCGGACCGGCCCGCCGTGACTAATTTACAAGTGTCATAACAATTGAACTCGCAGCTATCGCCATAAATCAAAGCGGGCATTAGCCGGGCTTAGCTTCCGCTGCTTATGATAAATAGATTGGCTTGGGATGGATCTGCTTGTTGACAATAAGGCGCTGGTTGACGCATCTCCAGTCGGCTTGCCGCGAAATGTGGGCTTTGTTTGGCGCTGCTGCCGAGATCGGGCTGCGGGTTTATTGTATTGCTGCTGATGAAAGGAGCAAGCAGAAGTCAAAAGGGCGCGCCGGAGCATAATCTGCGTGATCTCGGGGGCGTAAATGGAGAGCCCGAATTCAAATCGTAATTAGATTCAAAGAGATGTAAACACCGCGACATGCAGTTGTCTCAGCTGGGTCGCAGCCTGGAATTTTCACGGTGCGCGTACGTAGATCCGAATAATCTTGTCTGTCATTTATCACGAAAAGCCCTATATAAACGAACTGAATTAAATTCAACGAAGCTTTTAATTTTTTTATATTAAAGCACTAGCTTCATTCTTTTTCTTGTCGGGCTATTTTGTTTGCAATTTGTTTTTAGATTTAATATAAATATAGGGTGATCCAAATTGGAATTCAGGAAGTGTTTTTCTGAATAAAACAAAATATTGGAGCGATTTGAATTTTATAGTTATCGGTGTAAAGCACACACTTGGCAGTTACGTATAAAATATGATGTTGGCCAAATGGCCTTCATGTAGCAAGTTTGTTAACATAAAGTCTCTCCTTCAAATAGCCCCAGAGAAAGAATCTAGTGGGATTATGTCGCAAGACCGCGGTGGCCAATCGATGTCACATATTTGCGATAACACGACCAGGAAATTTGGTTTGAAGTAAAGTGCTATGTGACATGTGGCTCCATCTTGTTGAAATCACTTGTCATTTAAGTTTCCCGATAGCATACAACGTAATAGCGTCGCTAGCTTCGTCCTCAAAAGGAGGCCAATAATTTCTCCTGCCACAATGAGCACCAAACAATGCATTCTTGTGATTGCATTGGTTTTTTGCGAATTACGCGTGGATTTTCACTAGTCCAGATGCGATAATTTTGACGATTCACAAAGCTACTTCAAGAAAAATTACCAAATTTTGCAAGAATCAGCATCGATTTTTACGTTCTCTAAAAACCAGTTCACAAATGTACTGCGTGTACTGGTAGTCTTTGCCATGTGTGTAGATACTAACTGTAAAAATCCAAACTTTCTAACGTTCACAGAACACAAACAGTGCAATTCGCATCCTAAAGCTCAATTTGGATCATTCTGTATTAATAATAGTAATATTGAAATTAAATTAAAATGTCGCAATTTAAAATATCAGCAACTTTTTAAAAACTGCAGTTTGCAGTAAATTGCGCCAGCATATAGCTTGTTTTACATACCTCACTAAACATTGTTGAAGTTTAGGTTTATGAAGAGTCACTGTAATCGGTTTGGATCAGTTTATTACCAGCAAATGTCTAGTTTGCCAAGCAGGAGGTTATTTAGATACGGCCTCTTTCTCTGCGCGATGATTTACACCCACTGTAAAGCCAACCCTGCTTCGGACGGCATTGTATCTAAGGGATCTCGACATCGCTTTATGAAAGCCGGCGAAGTGACCAGCAATTAAACTACAGTTAGCTGGGTTTACTGCCTGAGTTATCTTGATTTCAACTGCACACACGAACAACTTCATATTGGAAATAAACAACAATTCTTCTCTATAATTACCAAACGTAAAAGAGCATGGTTAAAATAAAAATGTATACGCTATGGCATTTTTTTATTTTTACATGGTAGATATAGTAGATCTTGTAGAAGTACAGAAGGAGAACATGGTTAAAATATCGCATTACGTCTTTATTATTACAAAAGAGAGGGCGGGCTCGCTGAAATTTAAAACCTGGCAGATGTCGAATCAAAATTTTATCGAAATAGCTGCCATTCACCCTTGGTTCGAAAACAGAGTGAAGGGAAAATAAAGTCCCGGAAGTTATCCAAACAGGGGCATCTGAAAGCTATTAAAATGCGCGGTTTCCGAAGCGCTCGAAAACATGAAATTTTCAATTCATAGCGGCATGCTGATGTAGCTGAAAATACAGGAGGCAGATGCGGATCTAGGAAGCCGAAAAATTGAATCCGGCGAAATTCGAGCTCCGTGCGGGAACTTACATGAAAGTGTGCATTTGAATTGGAAATTGCGATAATTTTAATACGAGCGCGCTTTCGTTCGGAAAATGGGAAAATCTGGGAATATGAAGAATCGCACGCAGTGCATGCGAGTATCTAAGGCGAGGGTGCCGAGGAAGAAATGCTGATTTAATACAGATAAGGTTTTTAATAGCAGAAAGAGGAAATGTCAAGATGTAATAAGGTGCCGTTGATGCTCCAGTAACTTTACGACATTTGTTGTGTTGAATATTAAATTAGTTTGGGAATTAAGTTACAAATAATGCTTCTAGTAAAACAACAGTATGCAGGAGCCAACAAACACGGCTGATTTGCTTATTCCAATGCCGGTCGTTATACATACGTAAAAATACGTCTCATGCACATGCGCAATCCACTATTAGGTAACAAGTTAGCTATACATAATTAACAAGCTATGATTTTCGACAAAATGAAAATACGACCCTTTACATCGAAAAGTCGTCGACATAAAGTATTGGTTGGTTTACCTACAAAAAGGCCCGAGTTTATGGCAACCAAAGAGTACAGGAAATCTGACGACCAAGAGGAAGTAGTTGTTGACAGGGCCACTTACAGTAAGTGATCTAATCGCAAGAGAAGTGATGAATTTGGCCGCGAATTGAAAGAGAAGATAGATCAGGATCCTGGGCGGAGCAGGACCGACCTGGTAAAAGAAATGGTCATGGCGAGGTCGACAGGGCACTTTGGTCCTGAGAAATTGCCAACTGTTGTCTGAGAAAAACAAAAAGGACAGGAAGTTAAAGGCCCAAGCACTCCTGAAAGATATCAAACATGACAGCGCTGTTTTTTTTAAATTCTTTTCGAACGAAAAAACTGTATTCAGAACAGGAAGATGAATCGCGAAAAAGACCATTGGATCTGCCAAGATGCTTCTTAAGTTCCTGCCATCATGCATACAAATTTTACTTATTTTTTAAATATACAACTATAACATTAGTCTCTACTAAGATTGTGATTTGTATTAGAATAATTCGAATACGTCTTGTTTAACAGTTCGAATACATGTAATAGGAATCATTGAAATATTGAAGTAATCTTTCTTCTTCTTCGTTAGGCTATTGCCTGTTCTTGCTGGGTTTGTCTATTGCAAGGAGTCTTTATTGTTACCGGAATCGTCCAACATTCCTTTTTTCCTCTAAATGATTTATTTATACCTATATTTTATCCGGATTATTCCGTCACCTTCCATTCTTGATACGTTCGCTCCATTTTACTTCTTTGTTATAGCCAGTCATTAATCGCTTACATTTGTCACTATTGTCTTATATATTCACTTCTTATTATGTTCCTCTCATTTATTGATATTTTCTTTTTAATATATATACTCGACTTCTAACATTTGTTATTGTGAGTGGTATTATATCATGTCTTTGTTTCATATGTTAATGTTGATTTAATTACAGTTATGTATGCTCTAGTATTAATTTCGGTATTTAGGTATCTGTTGCTCCCATATGACTGCATTTAGAACGCTTGATATTTAATCAGCCTCGATAGTTTGCATCCGGATCTGATCTTTAATTATATCTGAACTAGTTTCTCTAATTCCCAAATAGTTAAAAATTGTCACCTGTTCTACTATATCTTGGCCGGTCTCTAATTTGCATCTAATTGGAGTTTTACGTATTGTCATGCATTTTGTCTTATTATTAAATTATAAAGTTTACTAGTTTCGGAAATTCTATATAATAGCCTCTTGAGATCATTTTCGCTTTGTGTTATCAGGACGGCATCGTTAGCAAAGCACATTATTTTGATTTCACCTTGTTTCATTTTGTACTGTATCATGTCATTTGTATTGCCAATTATTTTATCTATAATTAGATTGAATAGTAATGAACTCAAAGAGTCTTCTTGTCGTATTCTGTTTACTTTAATGAAGACGCTAGTTTCTATGGTCTTTTCTGTGATTTGACGAGTTATGAAAATATTTGTCCTATAATGGTATTATCGAATTGAACTTATTTGTTAATATTTTAATTATTAATTTCATGATAGTATCCACTAATGTTAGGCCCCTATAGTAATTCGGATTTACTTTATCGCCCCTTTTAAGTACTGGTATTATTGTACCATTTCTTTATTCGTATGTAATTTTTATGTTTTATAGTTTCTTTAACTTAAATATTTATTTGTTCTAGTAAGCTGTCGCATCCGTATTTTATTTTATTATACAATAGCGGCCAAGAATCTATTGACACCTTCTGTTTTAGCAAGTTTCTATACAAAGACTTTATATTTATTCACAACACAGATTTCATTTATTTATGATTTTTCAGAAATTATGATCAGAGTAAATTTCGGAAACCCGGGTTCTCATATATATGAAAAAAATATTTAAAACTCGTGAAATGGACGAAAAAGTTCTCGATTTCAACCGATTATAACAAATTAACTAAACAAACCTTAACCAGTACTTGGCCATTAGACCTTTTGCGTCATCTGTGCTTGGCACTTGCGAGTCGATAAGGGTGTCGACGACATTCTTCTAAATACCCTCCCGAACTGCCTTCAACTCAGCTCATCCCATAAGTTCTTGATGCTGTTGAGATCTGGAGTTTATCTCAGCCGGTCCATAAGATCCACATGGCGGCGCTGAAACTTATTTCGATGTTTCATGTCATTATCTTGTTGATATGTGAAGGTCCTGCGATAATCTGACGTGCTCACGGTAGCATATGATTTTCTAGGATACCTTCCTACACTTGACGATCCATGATGCCCTGTATATGAACCCTCTTCCATGGTTGCTCTCTGGAATAGTATATCTCTATCCGTGCCAAACATAAGAAATCGATTCGTCGCTTTAGATGATCTGCTCCCGGTCTGCGCACGTCCACATTATAAGGCGTTTTGCTCACTCCATTCTCGCAAACTCATAACCCGACAGAGTGTGGGCGAATCAACGAGAGGGGGTTTGCTCCAAAATCCTGTTCTTGAGAAATGTCAGCTGCAATAAGGCGATGATTCTCGCGTGACATCCGAACAATGTATTGATCAGTGAGTCTGGTGGTGATTTTGGATCTCCACGAACTTGCGAAATAACTCATCTGAAAACATTGAACTGTTTGGATGAGAGTGTGATCAGGGACAGCCCGTTTATACGATGGCTTTTTGTACGTATACTGTCAGATTACGGCTTTCAGGGCTTGAAAAAATGATAAAATTAGTAAATTTCTGTATGATTTAATGTTCTAACCATTAATAACTGAGATGGCAAGATGCAATTTGTTACTGTGTGATCTACAATGGATTTTAATTGTTTAGAATTTTGCCACATATATCTGTAGTGAGGCTTCAAATATACTTCAATAAATTATTTTATGAACAAAGATGCAGCAATAATTCGCCATTTCGATTTAGGACATCTCCATTAATGCGTTGTTTAATACCAGAGATAGGATTGTGGTCTACTCTGGCGTTAAAGTCTCCCATTATTAATATCCTTTTACCTTCAGGTAGTTCATTTATTGAAAGTTTTGGCTATTTGCAAAACATTTTGCTTTCATCTTTGAGTTTTCTTTCTGGACCATATTAGTTGCTTGTCATTATAGTGATGTATGGTACACAATAAGTTTTTTTTAAGGAGTTCTTTAAATTTCTCATTGCAATACCCTCTTTTGCTTTTCCAATAGTTTTAACGCCGCTATAGACAAACATAATGTTTAAACCTAAGTATATTTTTCCCTTTTTCTTGGTTTCACTTTGTGCACATATATCTATCCACTTGTTCTTCATTTTTCTGATTTTACGGTCTGATATTCCACGTTGCTATTTTAATTTTGCTATTTTTCTAAAATCATTTCTTCCTTTTCTCACTATGGTAATCAATTTGTCAGTCCCATTCCGAGGCTTATCTCTGGTTCTTCGAACTATATTTAACAGTATCGTGTAGGGAAATATTCCTCCCCTTTTTTAACCGGGTTTGGGACCGGATTTGGTGGAGTTTGGATTAATTTGAATATATGAATTATTCAAATATGCAAATAAAAAATTAAGTGCAGGAGTACGTATTATGGAAATACTTGCGATACAGATAAACAAAAACAATTTCTAAAAAACATTATTCGTTCCATATGGGGGTTTGTAATATTTCGAATATTTGATTACCAGTTCTAATCATTCCAATTATTTATATATGTTACTGAATATATTTAATAATTTTCGATTAAATCTTAGGCCTATTCTCCATCTCTACAATTCATTAAATTGAAATCGTAGTTTTTCTTCGTAGAATATAATAACAGAAAAGCTTCGAGTACTACAAAGAAAATGAAAATTGATTTATCAATAGAAATCTTAACAAAACTACATCTAAATTTTACTACAAATTATGAAATATTTAAATAACAATATGGTAAGACTAATTTCTATCCACAATTGGCGATTATGTAAATAAATCTTTTTACCGTTGAAATGACTTTTGTGTGATGATGTGAATATTAAAAATCTACTTTACAGAATTTTGTATTTAATGACTTTTATAAGTTAGATAAATTTATTAATCACAACACTTTAATGAAGTAATTATTTAGGGATGTGGTAAATTGGCACAGAAGAAATCAGTTCAAGGGCGCAAAAGTATTTATTCCAGGAAAAAATTTTAGTTACCAAACCATTAAGTCATGGGTTTCAAACATATAAAAAAATTGTGAAACTTGGGTAATCCAAAGAAGCAAATTAATTATAGCAAACTCCCTACCTGTAAAAATATGTCGGGTTAAAAGTATGATATAATTATGAAGACATTAATTTAAAACATTAGCTGTACTTTCTTTCGTGGTTAGAATAAGAGTTTTCAACAATATTTATTATCGGGTTATATATAAGGTGAGGTAAAACTTTCGTTCTAATTTTAAAAGATGATGAAGCTAATGGTAATTTGATTTTATTAGACACAACTAATCGGGAAGTTTTGCCTAGAAGGGCCCTTAGTAGCTAACATCTAGAGAAACAAACAACTTTTGCTGTTGAAGTGTTTCTGCATCAGCTTTTCTTGGTCCAGTCCTGGACATAAGCCTCCCCTTTTCGGGGGGTTTTTGGCCATAACTCACCACGCTGGCCAAACGGGTTGGTAAGTATTAGTGACAGCCGTCCACTCTGGATACAGACGCTGTTTGCAGCCGCCCACTTTGGGTCAGACGCTGCTGCTAGTTCACCATATCTGGTTACCCTCACTTGGTTTAGCCTGTGAAGTATACATGGAGAATAATCACTGTTACAGTCGCACTTTTATCTTACGCTTTGCGCTTTTGATCGAAGGTCGATTTTTTGGGCCTGAGAAACTTCAGAAGCAATGGTTCTGTAGTGAGAAAGGGCAAAAGCGCCTGAAAATGTGTGAAGACATCTTAGAAAACGTGCCACATGACGTAGATATTTTCTTTACCGACGAAACGCGTTTTCACATATCGGTATGCATAAAAAAAACTTTCGTTATTGGAGTGATAACAACCAATGATGATATTCATGAAAGGCCTCTCCACAGTGAACGTGTTACTGTTTGGTATAATTAACCCTTGGTTTTTTGAGAAGGGAGGTCAATGTGTTACTGTCACATCCAATCGATATGTAGAAACGGTTCGACAATTTTTGCACCAAATGTCGATTGGAAAAAGTTTAGATCCAACAAGATAGAGCCACAGTCCATACTGCAGAAACTTTTTTTATAGTGCTGCGTGAGATTTTATAATCTCTCAACGCGGTGATATCGCTTGGACAGTCTGCTCATCGGATCTCCCTCCATATGTAGACATTTCAAGGCTAATGCTTACAAACATCGCCCTAGACCTTCCAAGCCCTACAAATTATAATGCGTCAAAATCAGGCTTGTTTCTCAACACCCCTTAAAATAAAGCTTGTATACATTTTATGTTTTTTTGATTTAACCTCAAAAAGAGGAAAAGAGTCTTAACCCACTCTGTATTATATGAACAAGACAGATCTGACTCTAATCTTCTGGAGTTTATGATCAAGACAGTTCGTAAAAAAGTTATTTTAATGTTCTTAAAAGCCTTTTGTAAAATTTCCTTTATAGTTGAATAGGCACCGGGACGTTGAAAATGTTGATTAGTATTTTGTACTTTTGATGTGTGTAAATGTCTAATACATATTAATAAAAAAGTTGAAGATGAGGATTACATTTTTTACAATTGCAGTAAAAGTGGTCTGCGTACTGTATAGTCATAATAATAGAAAGCAACCAACCAGCCCCATAAAGATAAGAATTAAAAATAATTAGTAAATGTAATATTATACACAAGGTTTGTTAAGTCTCATTTAAAATTGAAATAGAAAGAGATATTAATTTGTTTTTAATACATAATGCTTTCCCGAAATACACAATGTTTCCAATAAAACGAGTGTCGTACAGAACTCTGCTACTAGAGTCTGCCCTAAAGTCATTAAGAATCCAGAACAGTTACAGTTATTTTTGTAACTCCTGACAGAATCTCTTCGATGCAGCTTTAACAAGAAATGTAGGGTTTTATTAATTAAACCTACCAGCACCTGAAGCGCTAGAACATCCGATAAAGTTGCCGAATATTGCGGTGCCTTTCCATTACGCAAACGTTGCTAAAATACATAAAAATGAAGTTAAATGAAATGAAAGATATGATACGGGAGGAAACGGGTACATAACCTAAATAATTTAATTGCATCAATTAAACTTTAATAAATAAAGTTTATATATTAGCCACAAAATTTCTTTTATAAATTTTTACCTAGTAATTATTGATTTAATTGTCATCGGAGTGTCCTCATTATTTCCAATTTGTTTTTCTGAAGTCGAGTAATGGTAGCAGACATTAATTAGTTACTGACGAGCTGAACTAAAAGACAACAGCGACTATAAATACTGCAGAGCTGGCGAGGGTCATTAATTTTGCAAGATGTCCGAACTATTGATTGGCGTAAACTTTTAATGGTAAACTAGAGCTACCAGCAGTAGAGAAGAGGGTAATTTGCTTGCTTTCTGTAAGCGATGTTCAATTTAAATAATCACTGGAGTTTTTGAAACGCTTTGATATTGCGATCTAAAAAGAAGTTTTTCGGAATTGTCGCGCAGAAATGTTTGTATGAACCGTAAATTAAATTGTGAGCGAAACTTTTATTATACACATTGCTCTAGTAATGTAAGAGTTTAAAGTTTTTTGATACTTTTAGCATTTTAATGTACGTTTTTTATCCAAGTGGATAAAATTTAAAAAATTGAATATTTAACAGGCTTTGTAATAATAAATGTTATAACTGGTAAAATAATTGTTCAGTTTATAACCTAGTGGTTCTAATGGTAGTTATACTAAGTAACTAAAAAATGTAAAACTGTGTTTTAAAGTACAACTAATTATTATCACTGACTTTTGGTCGGCACTCTGCAAATTACCTCTTCTGTCTACGATACCAATCTTCACTGAAAAACAACGAATTCTTGACATACTTTTTAACCTGATCAAATGACTAAAAAGAGCGACCGTGCGAACAGTTCGAGATAGATCGAAACATCCTTATTTTTTATCATCAAAATCTTTTGCAGCATCTTTTGTTGACATTTCCCCTTTCCAGCAATAAGTGATCAAAGTTCCGGCTTAACTTTGTTAATTGTCATCCGGAATCTGAAGGTAAATACAACACCGTAAATACGAAAAACAACAAAAATGCATAAATCAAACTTTTCGTAAATATTGAGGAATAATATATCTCAGACATGATGGGTGGTACCAGGAAAATTAAATACCCAAAATGGACCAACGTTAGCAAATGGTCAATGGTAGCTGGTTGTTCAAAACTGATCACAGGCAGAAATCAGGGAGATGGACTTACTTTGAAGCAAGCAGCGGAAGCTTAAATGAAATATTCTACTGTGCATGAAAGAAACGGTAAACTAACTACCTTGTATAATTTTTCCTAGTACATTAATTCATGGCTGAAAACAATTAAAAAGTAGTCTTCAATCCCTGAAAGAATTAAATGGTCCGAATTTACTAATAATCTCTGGATCAGCCACTAAGATCTGTACAAAGAACATTATACCAAACAGGAAAATCTCACAGTGTGATTAAAGAAATAAAACTGCTGAAATATCATAGATGTCGACGAAGTCAGGTGGCTAAATACGATAGAGTATCTTTCTCTCTCTACCTACGTCCTCTCTCTCTCGCACCTCCTCTATTTATTTCTCTTCTCTTCCCTCTCTTTCTTTCTCTCTCTCTCACTTTTCTCTCTCTTTTTCTCTCTCTCTTTTCTTCCGTCTCTCTTTCCTTCTTTCTCTCTCTCCCCCTCTCTGCCCCTCTCTTCTCCTCTTTTCCTCTCTCCTTCTCTCTGCCTCTCTTTCTCTCTTTATCTCTCCCCTTCTCCTTCTCTCCGCCCTTCTCTTTCTCTCTCTATCTCTCTTTCTATCTCTCCTTCTATCTCTCTCTCTCTCTCCCTCTCCCCTTTCTCTTTCACCCCTCTCTTTTTGGTAACACTACATTTCCAAAGCATCTAGGCTTCGTTTATCACATATTCCAGTTGTCCAACTTTCACATTCATACAATGCGGTTCTCCATACGTATTGTTTTTAGTAATTGTCTCTTTCGTTTTAGTAAGATGTTTGATACAACTAGAAATTTTATTTTATAGAAACATTGGGTTCTGTTATTTATGTATTGCATTTTCCATCTATGTTTTTGTTTTCCCCTGTTCACGCTTTTCACAGCCCGTTATGTTTGTTTATGTTTTATTTATTTTTATATTATGTCTTTGCACCTCGTTCTTCTTGTTCGCTTTCTGCCAGAAGTCCGATATCGTTTGCATAGTGCAGCATCTCGACTGTTTCAGCTTGTATAATTACATTTGTATTGGTATTGTTTTTTATTGTTTGATGTATATATTAAATAAGGGTGTTGGTGGTGCACATCCCGTTTTACTTTTCTGACTGACTTTGTTCGCATTTAATTATTGTTGTTTTGTTTCGTATAGATTGTGAATTATTCTTCGCTACATATTATTTAAGTCAATTTAAAAGCCTTAAACAGCTTATGCCAATCCAAATTATCAAAAACTTTTTCATTGTTTATGAACCCAATGTAAGTTTGTCTATCTTTTTAAATCACTTTTTCTATGATTGTTTTCCAAATCACGATGAAAATCCTGAATATTTTCTAAAACCAAACTTTAGGTTTTTCTATATTTTCTTTTCTATTCGACTATAAACTTTATATGTATCTTTAACGCATCTGATATTAACCTAACTGTTCAGTGATTTGCACATGTATTTGCTGCCATGATGTTTTTTTGCGAAATCTGATGGTATTTGAGCTATTCGTAAATAATATTATTTAGAGCATTTCTTTCTAGCCGTCTAATAATCTCTGCTGGTAATTCATCTATTCCCGTATCTTTTTATTTTCCTTTGTCAAACTCTTGATTTGATCCTTCCTCTACGTCTTCTTTTTCTTCTATAGCGGGTCTTTATAAAAATTATCTATATATATTTTTTTCATCTAGCATTAATATATATGTATTTCTGATAAATAAGTATGTTTCTTTGTTTGGCTTTTGTTGCGAGATTTCTTGTCTTTTACCTTCGTTCAGGAAATTTTTTGTGTCTCTTTAGATTTGCTTTACGTTACCTTCTTTTCTGTCTGTAATGATTTCTTTGTATTTAGTTTCAATTAATTGCTTTTTTGATTTTCAATTTATTCGGTTTATTGTATTTATCAATATTCTGTATTTCCGTTCTTTTTATTTCTGAGTTTTTGTGCTTTTGAGATTTTATCATCATTTTTACTATTTCTCCGTAATGCATGGTTTTCTATTTTGGCTTGTCTTGAGGTTTACTTGCAGCTTGTATTACAGTCTTTTTAAGCTATTGCATACACTCTCATTATTTCCTCGTCCATCTTGTAAAATAAGTTTTTCTTCCAATCTTTGTCATGTATTGTCATTTTTTAATTTTTCAATATTTGTATGCTTCACTTTTTAAATGTCAGTTTTGCTTTCATAATGACCAAATGGTGGTCACTGTTCATGTCTGCATTTTAATAACTTCTGTAATTCCTGATTTTATTTTTAAACCTTTGTTTTTTGTAACGTAACCAATTTAACATCTTCCTATATTTCCTGGCATGGAAAATATATCTACTTCGTATCTGGTATTGAAAGAGAATGCTGTGCTATAACAGATAGGTTTTGCCCCCTTCCAATCTCTTACAGTCATATTCTCATCATCATTTCAAAAATTTCTTCTACATCTCTTCAATTTCCTCAAATAATGGCGCATATACTTGGATTATTAGGGTGTTTGTTGGATTTTGTATCTAACTTTATCGAATAATTTTTTTATTATTTACTATGTAACGTTTAACTCTGTTTCCAATTTTTCTATTGAGAAGTATCACAACTGCATTTTCTTTTACTGCAGCTGTATGGACTTCTATTTTTAACATTCCATTTCTAATTTTAGATTTTCAATTTTTCCAGTTTTAATAAAATGTTTTTACATACCTTGTTCGAATGTTTGTGGTATGGATCTTCATTAGTTGTCTTCGCCCAGAGATGCGAAAGGGAAACTTATCTTAGGATTCTTTAACTTGGAAAGATTCCATCATATTAATCAAAGAATTTTATCTCCTTTATGCAATGGGTTTCCACTACCTTCACATGATGTTTTTTTGTATTTCTTGTGGACTATTATCGATTAGTCCAAGAAAGTATTTTCTCTTTTATTCTTCTGTGGATATGGTTATACTGCTAGTGCTCGTTCATTTGAAATAGGAATCACCGACTTAAAGGTGAGGTTGACTTTTGATCTCTACTCTTTACTCTTTTCCTACCTACCGCTTAAGGGCGTGATAGGAAATAATAACCCATCGATATTATTCCATAACTACACTGTTATAAAAGAAAAAAATAGAATCTTTTTGAAGATTTTGTTTTGTGATAAAGCGAAAGATCTTTTCTCGTAAATAAGTACTTTTAGTTATTAGCAGAAGATTGCAACAATGAAATCTTATACAGCTTTTAAAATCAATTATAACGTACCTGATATGTTTACCCATTCTATCTAGGTACATTTCGGCTAGGATACATTTCTAAAAATGGTTCAATTGGCCTTGAGTGATAAGATAAATACCAAAAGAGGAGATGTGATCATTGAAAACTGAACTAAGAAATGGCACATCCTGGAAAGAATCCTTAAAGTAAGTACATACTCGGTGTGGACTATGGCATCCTTTTGTTAATTACTAGTTATGCACTGTAATCTATTGAAGTTAAAATTCTGAAGCGACGATATTTTTCAAAGTTTGTGCGCTTCTTTGTGGTGAACGTAATAGGTTTACCATTAGCAGTTTCAAAATATAGTCCAATAATTTTAATAATTTTAAAATCACGCCCAGTCACATTTTTGTTGTACCTTTTAAATTATGAAGGCTTTGCATTTTATCAGGGGTACAAGGAAGATTAAGTCTCCCATATATTTGCCCTCACTGTCCGACCGTCGCGCACCATCTCAGATATGGGCCGATATGACAAACATCACTCCTTAGAAGACCACATTATTACTGTTTATGAAATGTATGCTGGCACTCCATTATTTTTTGAATGAGTTGACCACTTATCAGGCATCTGAAGTCCAAGATCGAACTTAGCAATTTTCAAATTTTTAGTTTATTTCCGCTTTTTGCAGCTGACTTATTCTATCAACATTGTTCGTACTTTTTAATGTATCTTCCCTAACTGTTCTTCAGAAAACTATCTTTTAAAAATTCCCAGCTACTAATTTTTAACATTGTTTTCTACTCTAATCCTGATTATTGTCTAAAAGTGAGTCATTGAATATACTCCTGCTTTAAGCTTTTTGTTTTAAGATTAATTAAAGTTTAATTCTTTAAATTATGATGAATACCACCTGCAGCATCTATGGCTTTTGGTTTTATATAAGACCCTGAAGTTAAATATCAGAAGTGTAATAATGAAATAATTTTAAAATCACTTGCTTACGTGTAACATGTAATTTTGGGAACTTTTCATGTTTTCGATGTTGCATTATGTAAATATCGTAAAAGTCTTTGTGTCGAAATTATCTGCTTACCAACTTCTTTTTCAGATTACATGAAAGATGAAACAGTATCTACAACGTCATTGAGGTAAATCGGACAAATAAATAATAAAAATAATATCATAATACAAAAATAATATTGAGACATATTATTTGATGTAAAAAAATTTCTGCAGGCCAAATCTCTCCTTACCCATGTGTGCCATTATCTCCATGATGGAGTCCTTAAGCTGTCCCCGTTGCATAACCATGCCTGGACCTTCCTTGCCTTGTGGGGTGGAGCGGAATTTTACTGGAACACATACTCCCGCCCAGCAGCTTCTTCTTCTAACCAAGACCAAGTTCTCTCTAAGATATAGCAGTCGGTTGTCACTTTCAGTTTCTCAAAAAATTCCTGCTCACAAGCACCATCACCAACTTTGTATACATAATAAGAAGCACTTCAAATATTATTATTATTATTATCAGCAGATCCAACGATCACTTTGGAGATTTACTTTTCAGTTCTGAATGAAGTCCTTTTTGTTGGAAAAGTATCTCAGAAAGCTAGTACTTTCGTGTTTGCTCTTCTTCAGCAATGCTGTAACTTCCCGTACATTTTGTGTTTCTCAGTCCTAAGGACGAAAGACTTATAGTCCTGGTCGTGGTACACTACTAGATTGTTTTTGACCTCGACACACCCATTTCTTTCCAGATCAGTCATGTTTTGCGCAGGATCCTGATCGATCTTCTCTTTCAATTCACAGACAAATTAATCACTTCTCTTGCGATTAGATCGCTTGCTATGAGTTCTGTCGGCGGTTATATTCAGATTTTGTAGCCAAACCCCGCAATAACTTATATTGTCGATTTTTCAGCACAAAGGGACTCCAAGATCGCAATTCTGTCGTCGAATCATTTTATTGACAACCATGAGTTACTGGTTACGTGAATCTAACTTGTGTTACCTAATAAGGGATTGCGCATGCGCATAAGACACCTTTCCCCTCGATACAACAAAAAAATATTTGTATTTACCCCGACGACCTTGTATATAATAAAATAAAAACAAAACTGATGATTTCTTATAATAATAGTTCCCCGTAACAGGCCTTGAAGGCCTTTTGGAGTCGTAACAGGATAGATCTGCTACAATCTAGAGCCGACGGTATACAAGGGTAGTAACGTTGCTAGCGCTACGTACCGACCGCTTATTATTAACCCCAGAGTTTGACCTTCAGGTACTCATTTATTGCAGCCTGAGTCGAGCTGGGCCGTAAAAATGCCAGTGATCAAATTGGCGAGAGCGGGTTTCGAACCCGCAACTCTTGGTTTCGTAGTCTAGCGATCTATCCACTAAGCCACCACGACTCCTTATATTATTTCTTGATTAACTTAAAATTACTGTATAAATATTGGTAATCACAGTCACTTTACAAAGACTAATAAAATCGAAACTATTTTATTTAGTGTTATATTTGAGCAACCATGAAAATAGTAAAAGAATTTGGAAGTATTTGGTTCTTTACTTTCCCCACATTTCCTGTATTTGGACATAGCGCCCCAATATCGTAACGCAAATTAAATAACACCATAATAAAGAAGTGTGAAATAAACTTCAACAAAAAACCAATTTACAGCAAAATAAATCGCCAGCTTTAAATTCGCTGCTGCCTGGCCGTGCAATAAAGGTTCATGTACCGTGACTGCGACGGTGACCTCCGCTTTCAACAAGTGCTTTTCGTAGCGGCCGCAGCCGTCGATCTTGTCTACAGCGAACTGACAATCTGATCGCAGCCGCCTGATAAGAGAAGCATTTCAGCCGGCGATGATCGCACGCTAATTACAAAGTAATTACGGAAAGCCGCAGTGTCTCCGAAATGAGGCTCCGCCATGCGTAGAGCTTTTGTCCCTGCCTGAAGTACTCACACACTTCATAACGCGTATATTAGACCCGATAAGGATCGAATTACGGCGACCTTTTTGTAGCATTCAGCAATTTTCTGTAACTTCGCTTTGTACGGGTGCCACACTGATATTGAAAAACAGGTTGGAAGCGCAGCACTTTGAAAATAGCCGATTTAAAAGCGAATTTACCGAGGAAACATCACGAGGTTCGTACTTTAGAACAATTAAATTACTATTTTAGAGACATCCATTTATTTCAAAGCAATGCAGCGAACATGCGAGTTCTTTACAAAGTAGAAAAACTATTTCCGGCCAGTAATTGATGTTTAACAGCGGCTAAAAGGTTTTTTATATTTGTTTTCGCTTTATTGAACTACTTAAAATATATGATAAGGATTTATCATCAAGTTTTCAATGTAATTGCTGTTACAAATGGAGTGATTTAGTTTTATCTTTACGGCTGGTAATATTGAAATTCATATCAGTAAGTACTGGCTATTGCTAAATTTTAGCTTGACCCACATAGTGCATTACAGGACACCTCATTCTTAAAATTGTCGTGAACGAACTCTAAAGATACATTTTGCACTCGGTAATCCTCTTAGATTTATTGCCCCACTGCAATAACTTTGAAGATAATAAATATATGGCTATAACTCCTCTTGTTATATTGAAGGAATGGCTTTTTATATCGGTGAGTTTTATAGTAAAAGAAATGTTGGGAATTCGTTTTTATGTGAACACGTTGATACAAAGGGCTTTTATGACGTTTATTGGAAATAAAATAAAGAAGTTGTTAAAGGAATACTTCATGGAGAGAATAAATGAATTCTTTACTTAATTAAACAACATGTTTGATATTACTTTGTAACAATATTAGATGTTTGGTCCCAATTTTATTAAAAAGAAATTTTTTTTTAATTTAGAATAAGAGCAACAATTTTTATGTGTGGTTAATTAGTACTACTATTAGATTTCTATTATTTGGACAAATATACATGATTTAGCAGTTATATAAACTAATAACTTTCAGTCAAAATGCAATGCATTAATAAGCATCAAACTGTAAAGTTCTAAATTGCAGTTATATTTATTTATGAGTAAAATAGTAATATATACATATACATTTTGACTAGTAGTGGATAAACTGCATGCAGTCTGTATGACAAAAAAGTAACCGTCGCCATTTATTAACGAAGCATCGCAGCGACATTTGTGCTAATTTGTTTGAACCTTTATTTCGTCCTCTTTTGCGCAATATATAGTTTGTCCGCACATTGTGCTGTTGATGTTAGTGAATTCGTTTACAGCGAGTGCAAAATGTCTGAAGCAAAATGAGGCAGTGTTCTTAGTGAATCTTGCGAAAGAACCGAAATTAGCGTGTAAAGTCGAATGCATTGACTAAGAAGTGGGTAAAACGATATTTAGAGATTGATAAAATGATCTGTCAAAAAGGGGAATATTCTGCTTCATAACAAAGAAGGGTGACGCGATTTTGTGCCTCTTTAAAGACGAGCAATGCTTTTCCCTGCGTTGTACTCAAATGAAATTCCGCAAGAAAGGAATTTGGGACTTCCTAAATACAATCTGAAGTCGCCTGTGTAGAACAAACTTTTGAAGAAACCTTTATTATCAGAGAAACAACTAGCTTGGACAAAGAAAAATTTGGTTCAGCATTCGGATAATGTTATCTTCACGGATGAGTATTCCTTCTGCACATGTCTTCCTTATCGAAAGCGTGGTCGGCGAAGAGTAATATGACTCTTCGGCGCACAGTAAAATACCCTGTAAAGGTGCATGTTTAGGGATGCTTCTGTAAACGTGGTTTTGGTTGCTTCCTTCTGTTTAGGGACAATTAAAATGCCGAGAAATGTGCAGCATATACCCCAGAAATACTCGCTGAAATCTGGTGTAAAGTCGAATGCAGCAAGAAGACAATGACAAATGTGTGAAGCTATAATCAGTAATAGAGTTGATCGGATCAGATATTATGTGATTCAGTAATAGCTCAATGAAAAAAGAACCTATCTAATTTTATTTTTTTTTAAGATTACAGCAGTCTCTTTATTATTGTTCAGACTATAGAGTTAGGTTTCAAAATAAATCACATTTTGATCTTAAATTCTTTAATAAAGACAGTTATTTGCTCTCCTAATTTATTTCTCTTGACCAAGAACTCGATTTCATCAAATAAATGTTAGCGATTCATTTCAATCTTAGAAAAGCGTTCGGAAGGTAAATTCCCATTGAGTTCTGGGAACGGCTCAACATAAAAAGAAGAAATTTAGACACTATGAGTATTATCTTGTAAGGATCTTGCAGTCGATCTTGTACGCATGCATCTACTTTACTTGCACTCTTGTTCCATTAACGACTTTTTGAGGAATGTTAGGATTTCAAAAATAATTATCTGTGTCTGAACAATTGATTAAAGTTTTCTAAAATTTCGGACCACAAATTTCTTGTCAAAAATGGTTATTGAATAAACCTAAGCTGAAATAGGATAGCTGTTAAGATGCTGAGAACTCATTTCATCTTTACTTCACAAGATTTGCACAAATCGATTATAATATGATATAAGACAGATCGTACCGCTAATTCTGTCGGTATTCTGTGCATCTCTTTATAATAAAATTCTATTGTGGTCGAGACCGATGAGCGTGTAAATATGCAAAGTTAACTTCTTTCATGGTGTTGTGAATAAATTTCGATTTTACTAGGTTACAAAAATCTTCTAAGATATCTAATCGTTCTCATCAGTTCAGAGTGTGAAGTGTATTTTTCAAAACTGCAAATCTGTTAAAATCTGGTCAGAATGCTTTGATGAATTTGCTTCATAATTCTGGACTATTAAACTTATTTGATTTCTTTATGTAACTGCCAACAAAATCAAATATATGCATGGACTCTCTTTGATTTCAAATGTAAAGATAAATTATCTGTTAGCTGCCAATGTTGTTTTTCTTTTGAGTAAATTTCTTCAAGTGTTGGTTTTGAGATGAAACCTAAGCTTAAAAAAAGCTGAAGACTGAGAATACACTTTGAATTCAAAGATTTGCCACACAATCCAATTACGATATAAAGATAATCTTACAATCCTGCGGATATTTTAATGTAATCACCTGTTTTATAATTACACTAATTTGCTATTGATGTGAGCGTTGTACGTAAGCAAAATATTGTTCAAATGTGTTAATCTTTCTTTGGCGGATGGTGTATATAACATTTTAGATACGACAAAATATTTACATTTCTTCATACATTCAAAGCGTGTCATATTTTCAAACCAACATTGTAAACATCTGGTCAGAAGCCATTGTAAAAACTTGGTGTCTTCATAGAGTTCTAACTATTAATTATTTGATTTTTTTGATATTGTCTGCCATACCAAATAATGTCAGAATATATGCATGAGAAACTTTTCTCTTCTAGAATTTAATTTTGTAATTGACAGCAGTGATATAACTGAACACTTTGTTTTTCATATAATTAATTAGAAGATGCAAGCGATAATGTTATTTGAAGAGATGTTTAGTTTTTCCTGTGAGAGTTGCTTTGTATGCCATTCCAATTACGATTGAAGATAAATAAATTAATTGGATTTTTCCAATTAACGAAACGCTCATTCTTCTTCTATAAGATTTCTATGAACGTTGAGGGGATAAAGACCATTCTTTTAATGTAAACATTTTAATCGTTTATTCATTTAATCAACATCGTTCACATACAAACCACATTGAAGTTGGCTAATTAAATTTGATGTATTTAAGTCAACTGCATTCAATACAAACGTACATATCCGCAATCCATTGCTTTCTGAAGCATTGCAAATGCAGAATTCTATATGCCATATGTTAATTTGGAGCTATTTTAATGAGAAAGCAATAATTTTATGACTTTGATGACAGTGCTATGGTAATTGGTAAGAGGTTGACCATCTGTGCTTTGAAATATGGCTGCCATTTTCATCATGACCGGGAGATTATATAGCCGTCTAGATTAGACTGAAAGATGAAAGATGTGTATCAAATAGAAAGATCTCCGTACGTGAGATAAATGTGTGAACCTTCGCCATTTCCTGTTGTATATTCGAACTTGAATTCGTGCTGTGTTCGCATAGAATTTCTACTATATTCCGACTTTAATTTGGATTAAAGCTTGCTTAAGTTTTCGATTCTCTCGTACAATCTACGAACAAAATTCGGCCATTACCTCACGTCAAATGCAATTCCTCAGATCCACCTTAAGTTCTTGCAAACTGTAGATTGATATTTTGAGTACGTGAACATGTATGTTATGGATATTTTTGTGTGCCATATCTTGATAATAAGTCGAAGTTAATGTATCTAGATTATTTGGGTCTGGCTTTAGTGGGAGATATCTATCATTTATTTTACTATAATTTCCTATGAGATTATATAGACTTCGAAACCACTCGAACTATTAATACCAAATAGAATAATCTGTATTTATTCATCTAACGTCATCGCCTGCCCATTCACTCATCCGTTCCCTTTCACACCTCGTAAATGTTAAGAATTTTGAAATGTATGTTATCGCTAATGAATTACTCATGCTCAGTGAACGAAAATTTCTAAGCAATCTTTGTCCCTTCAATTTTCACCTGTCTCTCGGTAGGTATTAAATGTTAAAATAATGTGTACACTTACTATTATTTTCTTAGATGAAAACTGTAATCTAGATCTAACACCCGCCTTACCAATTTTTTTTGAAAATTTACAATGCACCTAATCCTAAGATTAACAAACATTTTTCGTTTGACCTGAACTACTACGTTACATGAGTCTGCATTTTTCCATTGGTTCGTCCTAGTTTTCAAGATATTTTTCTTATTACATTTATGTGCTTACATTGCACTGCGCGCTGTGTCTTACAACACTCAAAAAGATTGATCCTCTTGAACTATCGTATTAGATGTTCTCATGACTCTTGGCAACCTCCTTGGCCATGTATCTATATTGATTTAAGTGATTGAACTCTTAATATTTATTTTCCTTATTTGTTATTGCTTTTTAGTTTTTTCTGTTTAAAATTTTGTATCAACTTTAATAACATACTTTACCAAAAGGCTCCTAGATGTGTCAGCTTCTTATAAAATAAGGATAAAAAAGGCGAAAAAATTACTCCATTAAAATGTTCTGCAAATGCTCTTCAAAAATGAATTTATAAGAATATTGTTCGAAAAATTGGTGATATACCAGAAGAAATTTGACATTTGGTATATTTTTATATATATTTTAAAACATAAACACCTGAAAACATATCACTTATTTAACAAAATACAACATTAATTGAAATTCGAAGAAAGCCGTTCAATTCATTTCTAGGGCCATCGAAGCAAATCTAGGATATTTTTAACTTGTATTTCGGGAATTACACTAGGCCATCTTATGCACATACACAGTCCCCTATTCGGTAATACAACAGATTAGCTTCACATAATCAACAACCTACAATAGTCGACAAAATGAGCCGAGAATACGACGGCAGAGCTGTTATACTCGAATTCATGAAGTACAGGAAAGCTAACAGCCAAGAGAAGTAACTGCTGAGAGAGCAACTCACAGCAAGTGACCTGGTCGCAAGAGAAGTAACAAATTCAAAGAGAAGATTGATAAGGATCCTGAACGAAATAGGACTGGTGAAATAAATGGGAGTGGAGAGGTTGGCAGTTAGTCCAGTAGTCCACCACGACTAATAAAAGCAAGGCGGGCAGAAAATTCAAATCCTAAGCACTGCTGAACAACATCGAGCATGACAACACTAGCTTCCTGAAATCTTTTCAAAACGAAAAGAATTTTATCCAAGATAAGAAAGTGAATCGCCAAAACGACCGTTGGATATGTCAAGATGCATATAAATTTTTCCGTGTCTCTGATGGTGCTGGGGCTTGTGAACGCCCTAGAGGATGTCATGGCACCCCATTTATTTGAGGAAGGTGACTATTGACAGCTATATCAAAGTGCTGGGGACAATTGTTTATCTTTGGATAGAAGAGGTGCCCATTGGGCAGAAGTATATATTTCAATAAGACCACGCGGAAGTTTACAAGGCAAGATAGACTTAGGCATTGCTATACAAGAATTTATATTACCCCGACTTGTGGCCACACTCCAGCCCCGACTGCAATTTTTTTCACTACTACGAGTAGCGGGTGGTCGAGACGAAGGTTAATGAAAGGCATCATAACACCAAGGACAGCTTAAAGGCCTCCACCCCACAGAGGTGCCGATTACGAAACTAGCGGGTCAAAGATCACAAATGGCTTAAATGGCTGGTATTTGCGGTTGTGAGACTAGAAAAAGTTAAATCAAGTAATATTTTACCTAAATGATGCATTTGGAGGCGTTTTCGAGATATACAAGGCCAATATGGGTCTGACCGACCCCCATGAAAATTCACCTCTACTATTAAGATGATTATATTGAGATAAACCTTAGACACTAATCTACACTCTGGGAAATGTTTTGAAATATTTTATTGGCCAATGTTGATACATTTTTTTTATTAAACTCGAAGCACTTAATCAATGATTCACTATAAATAATTCTAAAAGCTACGCCCCATTAAGCATGCATTTAGTCAATACAAATACAAGTAAATTATTACAAATTTATTGTACACTACGAAAAATTACTAGAATTCACTACTATATTTCAAGTTTATCCAATTTGAAATCTGAAGTTAAATCAGTGCTCACATCACTTGATTAGATGTGAGTATTAGGATCTGTAGGAGGATGAGGACGACTAAGGCTTCGACATCCGAATGTAGTGGTCTGCGACGTTGTACAGATTCTTAAACTGCAGGTGATCGGGTCCGAAGAGGACACTAGAATGTGAAGCAAGTCTTCATTTGTGGCACGTCGAGAGAACTTTCTGCTATTGCCCTCGCGGTACCTTCTGAAGTCTTAGTTTCTCTATTTATGAGCTTCTTCGGATAGTTGCCCAAATGGAGAGGTTAAAACTTTCTATCACCTCAGCTCCGTGCAAAGACTGGCCGAGCACCGAAGACTAGTTGCTGATGGTCGCATATTCCATTAATGATTGAATTCTTCTGCGCTTCGTTTTCTCACTGGATACTTCAAAACATTTTGAAGGGCGTCCTCGACTTGTACCAGGGAGATTGTTTTTAAAATTTGAGATGAGCTTACGGTGTCATTGGTGGTTAGTTCAAGAATCGCAAAAAGTCGCAACTATTTCGGTAACAAGATAATTGCCTAGACTATTAACTTTCCGTTTATAAAGGTTTTAGCAGTTAGGTAGGCAAGCTCTGGAAATTTTGTACGATGTTCTTTTTGAAACCAAAGATGATTTTAACCATTTGCTTGGCATGTGGTGGGTCGCGTTAAACATTTTATATTGTACTTTGGTCTTTACTTCATTATCGGTTGGTATATTTTGATAACCAGTAAAATAAATTACCCTAACAAAGCTTTATATAGTGCCAAGCAATTTGTCAAATATTTTTGGGAAAGTGAGGTTTTCCGAGGGATTTTCTAACTCAGGGGGTGTCTATAATCTCTAGTACTGTGTCCTCCGAATCAGCAGGCATCACCCCATAAGCTGATGTAAGCTTGAGGTAGCGCTCAACCTCTAGTTTCTGATTTTTGTCCAGCTAGTTTCGTAATCGGGGCCTCTGCATCGTTGAGATAATGACACATATGGACAATGAAGAAGTAACAGCGTTGGCCTACAGTAGGTTTATATTTCGGCTCGAGAATGTCGTGATGATAATAATATAATTCTTATCATTATTTATTTGAATTATGCTAAGTTTCACGCAAATAAATTTAATTTTTTTTTGTTTTTAATGTTATTTTTATTGTTTGTTTTTTCTTGATTTATCTTCACAACTCTGTATAATTAACGTACCTATCTATCTATCTATACATTTGAACAGAAAGTAAACAAAGAAATTTGGCGGGATTCTAGGCGCTTGATTTACACGAGGAGGTGGTCTGTGCGTAATAAACAAAGACAGCCTAGACATTTGAATGGAAAGTAAACAAAGACGATTGATATGAAATTTGACGTGCCATGCACTGAGCACTTAATTTACACGAGGAGGTCCGGGTGTTTCTGCATGCACGTAGGTCCGCTCTCGCTCCTTGCCGAATGACCGGGCGACAATTATCATTGCCGAACGCAAAAAGGGCGTCTGCCAAGGCAATTTTATTTGCTTCCACCGAGCTGAGCTTCGATTGGAAAGGACATAATCGTATGCCACCCATAAAAATATATATAATACACGTAAGCTTTATGTAAATATTTGGAAGTTGCGCATGCTCAACCAAAGTAGCGGCAGCAATGTCTTTCCAGGCATTTTGCATAATTATATTGTTTTTGTACCTGTTATGGTGTAGGAACATATGCATATTTACTAAATTAATTAATAGTTTCCTATCCGTTGTAAAAACGAAGCCAAAATGTCGGCAATACTAAAGTTAGGTTATACAATTTCAGAATCAAAACAAACATTCTGTTACTGCTGCTAACATTAATCTAGGGAAAAATTAAAAATTACTGCAAATAAACGTAAGAAGTACGTAAAGTTGAACCGATTTCAACGTAAAACGCAAAATTACGAGAGTGCATTATGAACGAGCGCATAAGCTTTGCATTGGTTCAACTTTACGAATTATATATTTCTCATTGCTTATGCTTACGTTCATTATGAATGGGCACTAAGTTAAATTGTTCCACGTTTCCGATTCAGTTAAAAATTTGTTTACATCTTACAAAACTTTTGAGGGAAGGCGGGTGAAAAATTGTCAGCCTAGGACACCAAAAATACCTTTTGGCGGGCAACGCCTAGTGTTAATATATATTATGTGTATAAATAAGTTCTCAGCTTTTTTCTGCAAAATTAAAGTTTTATTTAAAAACAAACAAAAGAGCTTAAGTATCAATATCATCGTTGGCATCGATGACTTTTTGCCATCGTTCGGGTAGCTTGCGAATTCCCTGGTGATAGAAGCTCACCGGCTTCAAGACGATAAAGTTATCGATGCATTTTCGGACTTCTTCTTCTGTTTTGAAGTGCGTATCGGCCAAGTGATGCTGTAACGACCGGAATAAATGATAATCGACAGGGGCCATGTCTGGGCTATACGCCGCATGTGGGAGAAGTTCCCAGCCTAACGCGAAGATGTGTGCTTGCGTCGCCTTCGCAACATGAGGTCGGGCATTATCATGGACCAGGATGACTTTGCGACTTCCTTGTCCAGTAAATGGCCTCTTTTCTTCTATTGCGTCGCTCAAATTGATGAGTCGCTGTTGGTAGCGATCCGCCGTAACTGTTTCACCTGGTTTCAAGAGTTCATAGTACAGCACACCTTTCCAATCCCACCAGATACAGAGCAAATTCTTTTTGGCGTGAATATTGGGCTTTGGAGTCGATGTCGAAGGTTTGCCAGGGTCTATCCATGATTTTTTGCGCTTGGGATTGTCGTACAAGGTCCATTTTTCACCGCCCGTAATAATTTTATGCAGAAAATCCTTTTTTCGGTTCCTTGAAAGCAAATGGAGTGCGGTGTCACGCTGTCGATTTTTGTTGTCTTCGGACAGTTTATGCAGAACCCATCTGCCTTCCTTTTCTATCTTACCCATTGCATGAAAACGTATGGAAATGGCTGGATGAGTGACGCCAAGCTGTTCTGCGAGCTCTTTTTCAGTTTGCGCATTGTTTTGATCCAGCAATGTCTGCAGCTCATCCGCGAAATCTTTGGTACCACTTTTTGCACGTTGCATAACTTACAGCATTCTCACCATATGCAGCACAAATCATTTCGGTGGCTTCAGCAGCGTTTTTCTTAAGATGAAACGCGAAGTGGATAGAAAATCGAATATGCTCTTTTGTGATTGCCATCGTGAACACAACTTATTATTGATGTTATGTGCATGAAACGCCAAATCGCATGATGTTTCGAAAGACCAAATGTCATTGTTTTAAAACCGCAAGAGGGCGTTACATATAAACGGTGATTTGCGTCCTGTGAAATCTAAAGCTGAGAACTTATTTATACACCTATAGTAAGTTATTGTTACTCAGAGGATTAAATTGATGTTGTTCATTACATTATGGTTCTTAGATTCAGATTACAACCAGCAGTAACTAAATATTTATGGTACCCTAATACTTAAATAAAACTCTTTTATTACAAACGAACTTTTTTAATGATGGCCTTCTGGCTGACATCACAAATGTAACATTTTAACTTTCTGAACCAACACCTGCAGTTGAATGAACAAGTTGAACTCAGCATCACGTCGATTTTTTGCTCTCTCTAGCAACAATTGCTCATTGCGAGCAATAAACGCGCGTCGGAAGCAACGCCCTGAGACGCGCGGAAAACGAGTTTGGGGCTACCCAAACAGCCCGTAATTAGGGGCTGCGACCTGTAATTCTGCGCTTACCTCCTCCGCCGCAAATTGTTTTCTTAAAATAATTATCCGTCATTAGTGCCCACCGGCTGTCGCTGATTCGCGGTGTCAACGAATTGGGACGTCGCGCCGCGGCGTCCAATTTTAGGCGACCCAGCGCCGGGCTTCACACGAGATTGCAACATTAGTGGCAATTGCCTTTTTGCTGCACCGACTCTCGAAACTCGCTGAAATGGAGGCGGCACTTGCAAGCGGGAATGCTAGAGTTGGACAAAAACGTGCAAGTGGTGGTAATGCGACGGGCTCTATCTGCACTTCCATTTTGTGCTAATAGCTTTCCATAAGCTTGCACCAGCGATGACCAGATGAATTTTCCGGAAGTCATCAATGCTGACTTAGATCTCTATCTTCTGTAATGTCCAGCACAATTGACAAGCAATACAAGGAATGAATTAATTTCTTATTTATAGAACACTAGTCTAGCATTTTGATATAATGTTGCCTCTACTCATACTCATGTTTTTAATTAAAATGTATTTATTTTGCTGGTATATCTCTTCTTTAGTTTTACTTAATCCAGTAACAGTTTTTTCGTAATATGGCTGTACATTTTAAAATAGTGTTCTGCGCATAATTATTGCAGCAAAACTATTAGGGTAGCATCAAAATGTAAAATAAGTAATAGGGAAATTAGATAAATCGAACATCCACCTTCCTTATCTGGATTTTGTAGATTTATTAAGATTTACCGATAATTGTGATTTCCCTGTTACCAAGTTCATTTATAGGAATGATTTACCTGTTAAACTGATAATTTTTCTTTTGAATGTGGCTGCCAAGAACTGAGAAGCGGCTGCAAAATTTACTTAGAAGAAGATAGTGAATTCACGAAGACGTTTACTGAGTCTAAAGAAATTTATTGGCGCTGATTTCATTGAGGTACATACAAATAGAACAGTTAAAAAATCAAGTTTGGATTCGGAACAAAATTGCTTCTAAAATAAGTCAATTGTAAGACTTGCAGTAAATAACCTGAAATCAAACAAATTGTTTGCGTCACCTAAAAAAATCAAATTGGGACAATTAAATAAAAGAATGTTGCAAAAAGGTGACGGTTTGAATGTAACACATACTGTTTATTTATCCATCTAATTTTATTTTGTCTGCTTCAAAGTAATCTTCTCCCATTACCATACACATACGCAAGATGTAATCCAATTTTAGAAAGACAACATATTTACTTTTGAATTTTAATTTACATCTCCTTCTATTTTTGTTTTATCGCTTCAACTGGATCAGATCGGGTTCCTCAAAATGTTTTTTTAATCGACAGGAAAAAGTCACTTGATGACGTAACTAGATAATACTGTGCTTTGTAAAAGTTTTGGTGAAAACCTCATGAATAACGATTGCTAAGTTTTGATGCAATCGTTTCAATCCCAAAACATCACTGAAAATTGCGTCTACTGATCTTACTGATATGCCAAAACCCACAGTCAAATGACGATTTTCCATTACTTTGTTGCTATGTTTTCGTTACTTTCTTCTGAGATTGATGTTGATGGACGACCAGAATGGATTTACGACCTTCTTTGAACAGCTTATGCCACAAAAATATAGTTTTTCTCGATAAAGATTGGTTGCCGAATGCTTTCTGCACCATTTGAAAAGCTTCAGTAGCATTAATTTAATTTTTAAGACAAAAATTAATGAAACTTCTGCGTTTAATAATATTAGATACAGGGTCTGTGTTTTAAGTAATGAGAATAAATCCACAAAACAAAATTTATTACAGATATCACTGCAAAACTTTGGTAGTCTTCAAAGTATGCTCCTTGAGCGTCAACAAACTTCTGCAGGTGAGTTTTCCACGCGCCCTGAAAGTCAGCAACTGAAACATCCTTCAGAGCAGGTGTGCAAGCCGCTTTGACAACATCCAAGGTTTCGTGGTGGCGTCCTTTGAGGGCGGTTTTCACTCTGGGAAAGAGGAAAAAATCTGCAAGGGCAACGCCGGAACTGTAGGGAGGCTGAGGAATCGTTGTGATGCTGTTTTTCATCAGGTACTCTGTAGCAGTTGTGACATGACACATTCTCATAATGGAGCTTCCAATCGGTGGCAATTTCTGGTCGCACTCGGTTGACCCGTTTCTTCAATCTTTTTAACACTTCCACGTAGAAGGCACTATTGACTGTCTGTCCTTCAGGCACAAATTGCAAGTGGACCACACCTTTCTTGTCGAAAAACACAATTAGCATTGCTTTGATTCTGGACTTGGACATTAGAGCTTTTTTTGGTCGAGGCGATTGTGGATTGTGCCATTCGGTGCTCTGTCGTTTTATTTTGGGGTCGTATTCAAAGATCCAACTTTCATCTCCGGTAATGACATTTCCAAAAGATCTTTCGAAACGGCCTCACGGTTTTGCATTTGCTCGTTCGTCAAAAATTTCGGGACGAATTTGGCGCAAATCTTCTTCAACCCAAGATCCTCGACGATGATTTTGTGAACAACCATTTTATCGATTCCTAGCTTATCCGCGATAAAATGAATAGTTAAATGCCGGTCCGAATTCAGCAAATCTCGCACACGTTGTTCGTTGTCTCCAGTTCTTGAGGTTGACGCTCTCCCGGGCTTCCTTGAACATTTTGTGCCACCTAAAAACTTAAGCTTGTGATAAGCTTTCACTGCTGTACGCTTGCCGAATCATTTCCAGCGTTGATGCACCAGATTTTCCAAGGCGAGCACAAAATTTGATTGCGTAACGCTGTTCAATGCTTTACTGCATTTTAAGCTTGCACACACTTCTTTGCAGACGTCTGCGCCGTGCGTGATCTTGCCTCTACGGAAGCCAGCAGGTGACTGCCGCTTGGAGCGTATTCAAGGTTAAGCTCCCCTCTACCGACTCCAACCAGTCCCAGTGCCCTCTGACGTATATTCGCGTCAGCACAAAAATATTCTCATTACTTAAAATACAGACCCTGTATATTAAAAATCAAAGAAGAGAAAAATTTTATGGAAATAAATTGCTCTAACTTATAAACTATATGATATATCAAACTGAAATTAAGAGCGAATGTCACTAAGGGTTGTGTGGACCATTTTTTTTGAACTATGAATTATTCGCGATTTTCATATTGTCACCTTATTTTTTGAACCTAGTATGATATACTTTCTGATAATTTCACACAACCAAATAAACGGCAGAAAATTATATAAAGTTGATCTTTTCAGTGCTTCTGAAAAATAAATAATGTTCATGAAAGAAGGCAAGTAAAATAAAACTAAAGAAATAAAGCTAACAATAAGTAAAGCAAAACTATGAAATGTTAGACCGTGACAAACAAAAATGAAAACAAAATAAAAATAATTGTTATTTTAAAATAAAAATTTCACAAATTATGCTAATCGTATATTGTAAATTAACTGTTGACAGACTGGAGGCTATGGAATAAAATAAGTTTGGTAATACTTGTAATACTTTACTAAAAAACAAATTAAGCACAATTTACCGATTCTTCAAGGTGTGTTTCCCAGGTACATACTGTTATTGTGCTTTACGATACACTATTTCGTCACTTCAAAATAGACTTGTAAATGTATACTATTTACATTTCAGGGGTTCTCTCATTTCTCTGAAAGTTTCCAATTGCATGTGAACGGGACCTTCCTGTAAACGTGTTGCTAAAGCAGGCCGCCTGCAAAAATATTACAATCAGTTAATTCGTAATTTTTCCATCAGAATCATCGATCGTTGTTTGTGTTTGTCGTTTGACTTTATTTGTTTTCTCCGGTGCAGGTTATATAAATCTAGCGAATAAAATAAAATCATGATTGCCCACATCGACTTGGAAACGTTAAATTACTCTTATATATTTTCAAAATCTATACAGAAGTTCTGATTGATTGATGGACCTCGACCGCTAACTAAAAAGCAGTTGATTGACGACAGATTCTTTTCTAGTGAATGTTTGAGAAAATAACGGTAGAAAAAAATAAGCAATAATACTTACGAGAATGAAACACCAAGTTAAGTTAAAAAAAATTGTTGCTACGGCTTTGAACAAGGTGAAATATCCAACGCATATGGTACTCCATTCGACTACAGTTTTGACTACAGTTGAAAGAAGCAAGCGAATTCACTCAGTTTAACAAAATCACCAAAACCTGTGAAAGGAAAAAATAAGCTAGTAGCAATTAGGGGCATGTGAGGCGTCAATACAATTTTTTTGAAATGTTATCCTTCTACCAGTAAAATCACTATCGATGAGTAACTGATTCCTTTTTTTAAGGGGGGGTCAAGTATCCTCCATTAACATCTACCAAACAAAACAGATAGGTATGATAATATTGCTACAATAATAGACCTTGTTATCCTTCACTTGGTGTTCCAAACTTGGGAAAAGAAGTATCAAAAACTTTAGGTGTGAACCTTATTTCAGGACCAACAGAAAAATCGACTACTTTTTTACTAGTTATGAACTTGAATCCAGATTGCTGTTCAAAGACATAACATTTGCAGGGACACTCAGGAAAAACTAAAGGTGCACACCACCAGATTTTTACCTCACAGTTGACGAGATAACAAAGCAGTTTTTTTAATTCTTAAAAGACAACGACTTCACGATACACCACAGATAGAGAAAATAAAATAAATTTGTAATTAATACGTACAAGCCTTTTTTCTGGTCTACAGGGTAACATCATTTCTTATCAATTGGCACTATTATACAAAAAGCAAGTCTCTAATATTTGCTTACAGAAGAACAGAACTAATAACGGATCATTTTAGATAGCGTAGTTTGAACGATTTGAATGATCTACAATGAATCTAGTACCAACAACGGCAAAATGTTCTATTCAAAAGTAAAGAAAAGAAATGATATTGCATTTCCTTGTCAAAAAAAAGATGTCAAGACAATATTATAGTACTTAACGGAGAAAATGTCTACGTGCAGAAACTGGAAAAAACGAGATTGTTGAAATAAATCCGGGATTTTTTTTAGATCGTACTGCAAAAAAGCCGAAAGGCCGCCTTTTGCGCATGCACTATCCCCTATTAGGTAATATAACATGTTAGCTTCACATAATTAACAACCTACGATTGTGCTATACTCGAATCCTTTCATGCCGAAAAATCGCCGACAGAAACGATTGCGTGGTTTGGCTACAAACAAACACAATTCTGACAAATCTGACCACCAGAAGAAGGTAATTGCTGACAAGAAAACTCACAGTAAGCGATATGATCGCAAGAGAAGTAATGCATGCGTCTGTGAACTAAAAGAGAAGATTGATCAAAATCGCGGGCAAAGCATGCCTGATCTGGTAAAAGAAATGAACGTGGCGTTTGGCAGTATATCAGGACCTGCACTACAAGTTTTTCTTTCTGAAGAACCGTCAAATGTTAACTAAGAAAACCATGATGGATAAAAGGTTAAAAGTCCAAGCACTTCCGAACGACATTAAAGACATTAAGGACTACAGCTCTGGCTTCCTAAGA
Source organism: Sinelater perroti (assembly GCA_036346155.1). Lineage (NCBI taxonomy): Eukaryota > Metazoa > Arthropoda > Insecta > Coleoptera > Elateridae > Sinelater > Sinelater perroti. Next base: position 6,191,055 of record JARFIY010000189.1, read on the forward strand.
TTTCTTCAAGGCAGACAGATGAATCGCCAAAACGACTGTTAGATCTGCCAAGATACCTCTAAAGTACCTACCGTCACCCATACAAAGTTTTCCGCCTCTGTGATGGTGCTGGGGCTTGTTAGTAACGGAAAGGGTATCGTGGCGACCCACTTTTTTAAGGAAGACCTAAAAGTAACTATAGACAGCTATGTCAACATTCTACAGACAATTGTCAAGCCCTGAATGAAAAAGGTAGTTGCTGGACGGAAGTATGTGTTTCACTAAAACTCCGGGCCAGTTCACAAGGTAGATAAAGGTAGACTCAGACTTGGCTATACAACAATTTGTATTACCCCTGGTAGCCACTCTCCAGCCCCGACTGCAATCTATTTAACTACTACGTGTGGAGTATGGTTGAGGCAAATGTCATTGAAAAAAATCATAAGACCAAGACCAGCGTAAGAGCCTCTATCATAGAGGTAATAGAGACACATATAGACAAGGAGGGTGTTATCCTGTATTAAATTTAGGTTCTGGCTCGCAATACTTTAATTTTAATTTTAATATTATTTTTATTGTTTATTTATTTTTCAGAATTACCCCCATGACTCTGTAGATAAACAATGGACAACTTGTTTGGAAACGTTACGATAAAATCTAGGGTTAAATGTTTTACATTCTGTGATAGGAACTTGGCACCCATAACTTAGCATAAAATAACCATGACTGAACGGTTTTTCCTGCAGTGAAAATGAAATTAGAAATAGAAGCAAAATGAGCTTTAAATAAACTGGAAGTTTTAGGATCCGCCCGGTGCGCAATTTTTATGTTTAAAATTTAATTATAACCTGCCACATCGAATTTGCGAAGCAGCTATTTTTAATTACAACTAAGGTATTCGGAGCACGTTCCTTATAATAGAGACTGGAATGTAATTAGCTGATAAAAAAAGTTAGCACCAACTAGCAGCAAATTTAAGGGGAATTCAGCGGCACGTTCCGTATTATTTCCCTTTACCTTCGTTTGAATAATCTTTTGTGATCATTTGTGTCAAGTTAAGGTATGTTGCAGAAACGTAATTATTTCAGATAGCATCGCGCTCACCGGGCGTCTACATGGAACGAGCAACATGAGGCTGCCTTTAAGGTGCTACGTTTGTACAAACATCTCGCCAAAAAGTACTTTTAAACAAATACAAATAAAGCGAGAGCGCTCCAAAAAGGACACCTGTTTTTGAAGTCCATTAACAGCCTCTATCACAACGAGATAGCGCTAAGTACCTTGTCGCCGATTTACATCATCATTCCAGGTATCGTAAACACTCACACCTACAAGCGGAATAAAAAATACGAGCCGCGAGGTGCTGTATATTATTTTCTGCGCTTTTTTATTAGGAACTGCCGAAGGACAGCAGGGCAGACAATTGTCGCGCGGTCACGCTCAGGTTAAGCAGATGTAGATCTCCGGGTCTTTGCAGCAGAAGTAATTATACAAGGCTAGCCAACTTGAGAGATATATGCAGTCATAAATAACTACACAATTGCAGTAGGAGGATTAAGCTAATGGACTTAGCTTCTCATGCCGTGATTCCCTATTATACGATTTGCTAAATGTATTGCTGCATGCACTGCAATAAACGCCAGCGCAGAGTGTAATCTCGTTAGTTGACTTCGTCCCTTTTTCCTTATTTTTGTGCTCGAAACAATCGGAAATATGATATCAGAACCTTTTTGCAATTAGATGAGCTTACCAATTATCACTGGATGGGGTTTTAAGAATAATTATGTGATTATTGAACTGATTTATTTTTATCCTAAATTGAGAGGCTACTGTAGATATATAATTTTAATGAAATTATAAAATGAATATTCTACATACAAACGAAATTTTCCCAAATTTTCAAAAGAAATATATTCGAACGTTATAGAGAAGTGGATGTGTGCTACAAGGTGATCCCTATTACCGAAATTATTCACTGCGGTTCTGGATGAAGTTTCTAAATATCTAAAGTGGGACAATAAAGGTATTAAGATCGACGGTTGCTACCTGAGTCATCTACGTTGTGCATCGTATAGTCTTTAGTATTAACATTAAAAACAATGATCATAGAGCTGCAACATGCTTTCATTAAGGTTGGACTAAAATGAGCATTGGTAAGACCAAAGTTATAAGCCGTAGTACATTTTCTTGGACACGACTTAAAACTCGGAAAGGAAACCAAACTACGAAGATCACAATAAGAATTGATTTAACTTTGGCTACTTTTGCCAGGTTGAATTATATCCTCAGGAATTCCAGTCTATCCTCATATTTAAAGAAAGAAGTATGACTCGTGCGTGCTACCGGTTACTATATATAGCATGGAGCCCATGACTTTAACAAAGAATAGTCTAGAGATGATTAAAATAACACAAAGAACAATGAAACATATAATATTAGGAATAAATTTGAGACATGAGGTAAGACATGAAAGAACCAAGACAAAGACATCATTGAAAAAGTGACGCAGTTAAAGTAGAAAGCTTACCAGGCAGGATCTGCTTCTATGGCTCCTAAAACTAGTACACTGAAGGCCCAGGGAAACAAAAAGAAATATGGGCAGGCCACAAAGACGATGACTAGATGATGTAAAGAAGTAGATATGAAAGTAATGGTTTCAAATCACGCAAGACCTAAAGAGAAGAGTAGAAGAGGCTTATGTCGAGCATTACTACGAAATAGGATGAAAACATTCTAAAACTAGTAATGCAAATATCCTTTCTAAATGTGAGCCAAAAGGGAGAAAATAAAAAATGTGAAATTAAAGGTAATACAGATGAGAAAAATAAACAATGCGGTAACGCAAAACAACAACAAAATACATCGGTGTTAAGTAATGTATGAGTGCTAAGCAAAAGTCTGCTTGAAAAGTAATGTTTGTATATTACGGAGAGGTACTTCAGGTGGAAATTCCCAAGAAAATTTTTTTATTGTGTACCAAGTATGTTCAATAGTGACAAAGAAAATTTTATTCTGATTAAATTTGTTCCAAGCTACAAAGTTTTATTTATTTACGATATAGCTTTAGTATGAGCCAGCGAGGTCACGTGGTTGAGGGACGGGCTGCGATGCTGACGGACCCGGGTTCAATTCCCGGTGCTCTCTGATGCCTGGCGGGTGGCCTACTCGGTCACTAAAAATAATTGAGTACCTACGTTCATTCGAACAAGGGGTAATAATGGCGGTCGTCTTAGGCGCGGTGCTTGCCGCATCGCCCTGCATCAGAGATGGTGCGCGACGACTGAGCACATTGAGCGAACATATGAGAGCCTTAACCTCTCAGTTCGCAGGCCGTGCTCCCATGCGGCGCGTAGAGCCTTACCATTACCATTATAGCTTTAGTATGTTACCTTTCTTCATATAGAGTGAATTTTCATTTGACAGTTTTATTATCGAGATGTAATTTTTCGTCTTTAAATAATCAAATATTCGGACAGTATGTATTTAGCTAGTTTTCCCAATTGTATAATATGTTTTAATTTCTTTTTAAAATTTCACTTGTTTCTAAGGTCTTTATTTCTTGAAAAATGTAATATTTTCGAAGTATTCAAAAAACAAAATCAAGATTGTAAGATTGCGTTTTCAAAGTTTGCGGGACTACAACCAAAGCACTATATTTTGGCTGGAACCAATGCGAACAGATAAATGATATTATTCTGACAAAATACAGTAAACCACTGAAAACTACAGGGAAATTTTGCTTAAACTTGTGCGTGAATAATTAACGGCGGGCTGTATAAAAACAATATAAAAGAACTTTGGAGGATTTGATGAAAACGGAATAGAAACCGTAACTTATAAACAACGGGGATTGTTTGATCGATGTTCTTTGGAAGTAATGGTTAAAGATACCGAAGAATCAATTTGTTCGCACATGGAAGTTCTGCAAAAAACATGATTTTATAGCTAAGCAACAAACGTTATTTTATAGTGTCAAAAAGGAAAATCTTCAAGAAGGGAAGCCCTTATTGAATGCGATTTCTCAGAGAATTACAATTTTCTTCTCCAGAGTAAAGCACAATCTTACCATTAGAGTTGTATAATGGCAACAATACATCCCAGGGTTGTTTACGATAAAGAAGATAACATACTAAAACATAAAAGTGTAGCATTTATTTCAGATTGTTTAAAGCACGATACCGTTTTAGTGCATTTTTAAACTATTTGGAAGATTCGAACTAGGTGCTTAAATTACAGAAAGCTTATTATTCTTCGGACGGTTTCAACAACTTATGCTTACACGAGGAAAACTTTGGTGTAGCTGCTGAGTAGCATACTTGGCCACTACCCATGGAAGGGGAGCGTGCGACGGGGTTAACGACACTTTGAAAAGATTTGCTACCAAATAAAGTCTTCAATGACCGTACGACAATCAAATAAGGAATCCAATGGAATTATATCTATGGGCCAAAGATAATATTTCTGGTACGACATTCGAGTTTTGTAAAGACTAAGAATATACTGAAGAAGAAAAAATGTTGAAAATAAAAAAATAGTTTTATAGATAGGTAAACGATCATTGGAACTTAAAAGTTCCATTGCTACGTCCCCAAAACGAAGGACATATTAGAAACGAAAATATTTTTATTTTATTTGGAAGAAAATGTGGTGCTACTAAATAAGTCAGAAATAAGTAGTACAAGGAAAAGACCTTTGGAAAGCTCAGTAAAACATTCAGAAGGGCTAAAAGTAGTAAATACTTTTTTTCAGGAGAAATAACAGCGAATATATTCAACAGTTTTTAATGCTGTTGTAAGTCCCCTTTTAGGGGAAAGCTTGGGGCTGTAATGGCTTAGTGGTCAAAATCATCGTTCCTTTGTCCTGAGCCGGCGCAGGCGAGTTCGAGTCTCGCTCAACCCATGGATGTATGTGATCTCGTCCTAGCCTTAAGTGCATGTTAGCAGACACAATAAGCCCTTGAGGCTGCAGTGCTGGTAAGTGCGCATAATAGTAATAATAATAAAAAGGAAAAGCTTTCTTTAACAAAAAAAGTTCAATAAAGTGCATTACAAATAGTTTTACATTGTAATGAAACAAATGGACGCTGCACATATTTTGGAAACTCTTTTTCACTACATACCCAGGCTCGTCCCATAATGAAATTTGGTATTCAAGTAGTTAACTAGTAGTAGAATAATATATTTTTTCTGAAAATTTTAAAGTCGTCGCTTCTGAGATGTCAAAGGTCAAAGAGGGGAGGGTCAATGACCTCAACAGCCAGCAGCACCGAATCCTGTCGTGATGTACATGATATAAAAGCTCTTCAGCTTTCGATTAGGATTTAGTTTACCTTCTAGCTATAAATATGACCAAGTATCGAGGTAGAGCCTGTTTTGGTGATTTTTTTAATGTCCGAAACCAGCGTTCTGAAAATTAGTTTTTTGATTCTCTCTACGAGTGCTAGTAAAATATCAAATTTTATAAAAATCGAAGATCTCATATCCAACGACCCGGCGACTTGGTATGGAATGACTTTATAATGCCTTTTTACCGTTTTCTTAGTAATTGCGTGTACTATCATTGTCTAGTTATACTTCTAGTTTACCACAAAATATTGTTTTATGATTTTTTTACATAATATAAATAAATATACATATAATACTTAATAAATTATAAACTTGCTATTGCAATAATGTTAAGCCCCGTGAATACGTTTATTATTTTTTATTTGATTTGCTTTAGACACATTTTTGCAGATAGACTAGCTACAGCAGAGGAGCATAATTTTTAGATCTTTATATTCAGTATTATGGCTAAAGAGCAGATAAATAGTAATAGACCACTTCAGGGGAGAGTTTATGTTAATTAAAACGATGGAAAATGGACACGCAGAATATTATAAATTACCGGTGAAAAAATGTCCAAACCTCATGTAACTGTCAAATTATGCCAAGGGCAAAATTATCCCAAGCCAGTAGAGATTACCTGCAAATCTTGCATTACGACTACAGGTAGTCCCGCGGATTCTGGAGAGGAGAGTTACAACAAATAATATAAAGAAAAACGTTGCAATCTCAAAATGCAATTTCATAATGTTCAGAACATTATACAAGACCTATTGGTCACGAACATGTTTGCAACAGGAAGGGATCATAAGTTACTTAGCAGCAAATTCATAATAAATTATAAAGTAGAGACATTGAAAATCACAGCAAGTTGACAGTGGAAAACTAAAGACAAACAAGCAAAAAAAAAGTTTGTAGACAAGTCTAGTATAGTAAAATAAGAAATAGTATCCTTGTGGAAGATATACGCATGAAGATGATAAATGCTTTACAAAACGCTGGTTTGAAAATTACTGAAATCGGTGTTAACGGAAAAATAACTACAAAAACCAAAGATCTTATTGAAAAAAGAAAATGGTTATAAATAGAGATAGAACTTTAGGAAGGAATAGAGAAATTACTGGTCACAATAAATATATTGGAAAGTATAAGGCGTTACAATGATGAATTAATTGAAAGTACAACACAAAGCAACAGCAATCTGAAAATGCTAAGAAGAAAAATTGTAGAAAATAGAGGAGAATTATATAAAATCCAATATAAAAACGGTACTGTTACTATAGTTAAAAATAGAACTCCGAAAATAACAAAACTTCTACAAACAACCATAGACCTCGGAGATTAGAAAAATGTAAAGCAAAGGACGATTCAGAGTTTGAATGAATACTGGAGAAAATAACTAAAAAATTTAGACATTCATAAGAGAAAAGAAAAATAAAAAACCACCGGATGACTATGGCATCATTTGAAATTTAATTAATCCTTTAGCTCCATAAAAGGATAGGGCACTTTTCGATAGTTCTTTGGACTTTAACGATTGGCTTGTTTTTAATGTTTGATTGACACTAATACTGCCACTGGCTATTTTCACACATCACTTCACACGATTTTTCATTTCTTTTTATCCTTGGCTATTATATTGATTTTTGTATCTTCTTTTTCCATGTATTTTTGGTCTTTGTTTTTTTCTTTAATATTGTATTTTAGTACTTGTATTGTCAGTTTTCTCAATGTGTGGCTTGCCCAATTTTATTTTCTTGTTTTTATTAATTTCTGTATCAGTTCTTGTTGGCTTATTTCGCAGTTCTTGATATGTGATTGTTTCTAACCAATATATTTTCAGTGTGCTTCTTAGGCACTTGTCTGTAATTTCTTGGTGTTGTCCACATAATAACATAGTTTTTAAGTTTGTATTAAATAATCTGTTTTTGTTTTCATGTGCATTGCCTTGTTCTGTCAATTTTTTGAGTGGGTTGAAAGCTATGTTTATTTTACTGCCTTATTTTCTCTATAAAATTTTCTAGGTAGTTGAAATTTCTTCTAATTTTTCTCCATTGTTTACTATTTCTATTTTCATTTTTGTTTTCTTTATATTTATGTTCAGTTTAGTTATCTGCAAATATTATAACATCAAGTGTTTTATCAAACCTCTAACTAATTTCTGCTTTCTCATCTTGTGTTATCCTGATAACCCAATCGATTGTAGTCAGGAATAATATACGCGACAAGACACGCTCGTGTCTCACCCCACTTTCGATTTTAATGTTTCTTGTTAATTTAGTTTATGTATTTATTTTTGTCACACAATCTATATAAAGGAGATTAATTATGCGTATTAATTTATTCGGCATGCCATACGCTTTTACTGTTAACCACATTTTGTTCAAAGGCGTGTTCTAAATTTATAAAAATTATTTGAAATTTTTTTGCCATTCTTCTGCTTGTTCGAGGATGTTATGTAGAATAAATATTTTATCAATCCCGACCAATCCATCCTTTATTCAACTAAAAAGAACTTTCGCAAAAATGTTGCTTGCTGTATTTAATAACATTATTCCTCTCCAGTTTGAACGTAGTTTTCAGCAATCTTATTATTAATATTTTATATTACAGTCTATTAAAACATCTATATAAAATAATAACTAAACTATTAAATAGTAAATTTGATTTCTACCAGCTAACCGAGCAGGCGGATTCCAGAAAAAATTTAATACAGCAGATTATCTTCAAACAATCCACACCCTGACCCGAAAGGCAAACGAATATAATATACTAATATTTATTGCGCTCATGGACTACAAAAAGCTCATTCAATTATGCGTAGTTCCGGTAATTTCACACGTGCAAATACCTGGGCGCTGACTAAAATATTACCAGAATGATTCAACTTACGCAAAGAGAATGAACAGAATTAATTCGTGGACTACATTAACAGAAAGAATCGATAGATAGAGAAGGGACTAAGATACTACAACAGTTGTAGCGAACAAAAAGTGGAAATGGGTTGAACATTTAGGAGGACACAAGATGGTGAAAAAGTGCAGTAAATTGGAAGACCATGGGATTGTAAGTAGAATTTTGGAAAACCGATAACACGATGGAGGGACGAAATTAAAAAATACAGGAACAAATTAGATTAGAAAATTATAAGATATACATAATGGAAGAATGTCGTCGAGAAGACCTTCATCACTTGGACTAATAGCGAGAGAAAAAGTAAGAAAGAGAAAACGAAAGAAGGAGAAATATGTTTAGATATTTAGAAAGAATCTTAGTTCATTTCGCAAATACAACAATGATTGAGATTTATGTGGTAATGTAATCGATTTTTTTACAACGCCTAACCCGAATACCAACAAAATCTGCTTAAACAATTTTTTCTCAAGTTATTAACTTTCGACACCCAACAGAAACCATTAAAGAAAGAAGAATTAACCATTGTGCTTTGGAATTTACTAAACCACTTGAAACTTTTAAAAAGAATAATATTTAATAATATTTTATGTCCTTAAGGACAGGTAGCATTTAATAATACTCACGTTGGTTATAATTTTTGTGTTGTAAATGGATATTTGAGTTTATTTAAATGTTTTAATGGAATTCATTTATTAATTATTAGAATTGTCCAGCCTCTAACAATATATTTTTTTAATTGTGTTAATTCCAACTGCAAATTGGATGGTGGAATTATGGGGCACACTTTCTACATACACAAAAGAAAGTTCTGTCGTTTGTGCGGGTGCAATAATTCCAATAGTACGTCTTACATTGGTCGTTCGTTAAATTTAAATCTGTTCACTTTAATTTAAAATATAATTCCAACCCTTAAAAATGTTTATAATATAAAAGTGTTTACGAATTTTAACTTGGGGCTAACTCTACAGAAGCTACAAAAAATTATATTACGCTTGAGCAAAGACAAATACGTTAGGAACGGCCCAGATGTGATTTAATTTTTTTTGCAGGGGATGAATCCTTAGAAGGCGAGACCAGATAGGGCAACTCATCAAGTTTAAGTGTCGACACATTTCTCTTTAACGTGTCAACAGCTTAGAGACTTGTTTAAAGTAGGTGACGAAAACAAAAGGAAGCATTTACACAAAATAAAAAAAGAAGTGGAAATTATGTAAATGGATAGGTATCACAGAAATTAACTCCTAATAACAAATTACAGCATCTTACAGTCTAAATATCTTCTATTTCATGATTAAAATAAAATAACTTTTTGGATCAAATTTTGACTATTGTTGGAAAATGGATCATGTATTCCAACCATAGACCTACTCACCACTGGCTATCATCAAGTGCCAGAATGTCTTAAAGAAAAATTGACACAATGAAAACTTCTTCTCTGTTTTTGGCGGACTACAAAAGGAATTATTCACCATGAATATCTACGAGTTGGCCAAAACCTTTCGTCAAACTTTTATAGTGAACAATTCCAACGAGTGCATGACGCATTGCGACAATAATTTTATTTTTGCGAGATAAATCCCGGCCACACATAGCAATAGGGATCAGAGAAAAAATATTTTAGGATGGAAGATCCTCTCCCATTTCCCGTATTCCCCAGACACATCTCTATCAGATTATCACCTATTTTTATCTTTGGACTATCATATGCGTAAGTTAAAAAAAGTAGAATTCAAAATGAATGGGTCTTCATTTAGTTGGTCACCTATTATTAAATTCTTATCGAAACCAATTTAATAAACCTGGTGCTCTATGAGAAATTTCTAGAAAATGTTCCCAAGTACGCATTTATTAACATCGTTTCGTTCAAGGAAGCATCAAGATACGCGCTCGGCTTGCAGTCCAAGGACTTTTAATTTCCTCCACTTGTCCGGCATTAAATACTTTTCTTCATTTATTTGCGGATGATTCCCAAGTAATCTCGGCCATTAGTCCTAATTAGCGGCTTTAAATAAGTGACAAGGAGAGGCTGCTAACACTCGCAAAGAGCGGCAATTAAAGCGTTCGCATTATGCATCCCCTGCCAGCGCCGGAGCGAATTAGCGGCAAACAAAACGCAATAAATCGCGCCTGCACCTCGCGCCGCGCGCCGGCCTCCCCACACATCCATAAATCGCGAAATCCAAAAATGCGAGCGTGGCTCGTACATCGCCGCGAAGCGCCACGCTTCCTGCTTAGATAGGTGCACGAGCGCATCAAGGGATCTTCAAAGTTTGCGTTATCTTCGATCGTTCGAAGAAGCTTATGCGCGGTGTGAGGATCGGGGGGCTCTTGGGACACTATCGTTCTAATAGGCAGAAAGTTGAATCTTGATAGCGTTCTATGGAGCGCAATTTTACTTTTCCTTGCTTGCTCGTTTGCCTTTATCGTAAAGCACTTTAATTACCTAACCACCGTTCTTCAATGTATGTGCATTCGGTAAGATGCGCGTGTTGATTTTTATATCTCTTCCTTTATTAGGTGTTGAACTTATCAATTTTTTCGTAAAAAACCATTTGGCGTATCATTTTAGTGGGGTTGTAAACTTTAGGCCAGTAAACTATACAAATGAGTATCACATTTGTTTTAACAAACTTTTTTGAACCGCACTACCATAGATTGATAGTTTGGGAAAAAGACAAAAACTTTTATTGGTCTGACCACGTAACAATGGTTATATCATGGCAATCCCCCCCTCACTCCAAGAAACACGGGAAAGGCAGGAGAATTTTGTGAATTTTTAAATGAGCGTATGCGTAGAAATCAAGACATCGAGCTAAGTGAAAGAAAATTAGTCTTATGGCATCAAACCCTAAAGCACATCCTAGGACCCCAGGAAGATCAAAATATCTACGCATCCAAAGAGTGTCGATGCGATGCGCAATGCAAGAGATACTTCTGCCCCAACAAACGCAAATGTGGTGTTTTCCTAAAGTCGTGGCCAAGACTGTAGTAGTGCTTAAAGGAATGTCCTGATTCCACGGAATCGGTGAATAATTTATACCAGTAGTAAGGCGTAAGGGAAAGCGTTAAACGGAGCCTAGAAGAACTACCTCCAAATATTCTCGTTTCTAGCAGATTACAACTATCCCAAAGAGACCTATTAGAAGATATCGCCATTGCGCTACGGGAGAAGCGGCACTGGCCGAAGCTGCTCGAGCTCTTTGAATAGAGAAGACTCAACTTTACGAGGGCCAAGAATCTGGACAATTAGCATCAACCCAGCCAATGAAGACGACTACGGACACGCATCAATTTCCCTATCATAAGTCATTACTGAAGGTGGGGAGGCCTATCCGGCTAGTTCTACGGCATACTCCAGTCACATTTTGTAAATAAATCAAAGAATCTTATATGGCCCAGAACATACATATCACCACCGTTCGCCAGATGAAATGCACGAGACAAAATTTAATACTCCCTTTTGTTAATTTAAAAAGCAGGTTCTGAAAATACAATTTTATTCAAAAATAAATGTTTGATATTTTTATGTTGAAGCTTACAAATGCAACGTTCTATCGAACAGCACTATGCCATTAAATTCTGTGTAAGACTTGGAAAATCGGTTATGGAGACCACGTAGGAATTGATCATTACCAAGGATTTGCAGATGCGAAAAATCTGTGCCAAGCTCGTCCCAAAAATTTTGACATCGCAACGCTTCCCCAGTCCCCCTACAGTCTCGATTTGGCCCCCGGCGGACTTTTTCCTGTTCCCCGAGTGGACAGCCTTCAAATGACACCGCTATGGGACCGTAGCAGAGGTCCAAGCGGCTTCGACCCGCTGCTTGAAGGGTATTTCGGGAAAAGACTTCCAGAGCTCCTCCCAAGCATGAAAAACTCGCTGGCAGAAGTGTGTCGACGCTCAAGGGTCTTATTTTGAAGAATTTTAATTGTTTTATCGATATCTTCCCCGACATCCGCGAGGGTAATATGGAGAAAAAGAAGAAGAAGTATCGATATCTTCAATATATTTTTTCCAAATTTGATCCCATTACTTTTTATACGAACCGTGTATATGTAAATTGTACAAATAAAACAATAAAGCGAAGGATATGTATAACTCAGGTTAGTTTTTTGTTTATTGTTTACAATGCAATCTGCTAGAAAAACTAACATTAAGTATTTTTGTGAAGTGAAATATGTTTCAGTGAGCAGTGATTTCTATATAAAACAGTACATAATTGTGAGACACTACTTTTTTTTATCTTAAGTCACTTGGTAGACAGTTATTGGCCAAGATAATTGCCGAAAAGTTTGGAAGTTTTTCTAACACTTAATTTATTTTACACTACACTTATTGCAGGAACTTTTAGATATCTTTATTCGTTACAAACCGGGGAACATTTGTCACAGCACGCACTACTTTTGTCTGAAACCTCTCGATGATGTTGATATTTGATTTTGTGTCGATTTTCCAAAGCTTCAACCAGTAGTCCATACCGGTTTGAAAAAATATTGTATGCAAGTAATTTATTGCTGAGTGAAAACTGGACCTAGCAGCCAATAGTGTTTTTGGAAGTTAGCTCCTAGTCGCTTGCATTTTCCCAAAATGTGCGTGCGCCACGTCAGTCCTTGTTAAAGTGGATGCCCAAATACTTAATGCTGTCTGCGGTAGATATAACTTTATTATTTAATATTATTAATAATGCCTTTCTAAGACATTTTGTAAAGGTAATGTGATTTGACTTTACCTCTTTTACTTTAATCCGCAATTAGGCCACTTTTCTATTTGCTGTGGTAAATTTCGGGTTTCAGTTGTATCTCCACGTGCAGCTAAAATGTGAATGTCATCTATAAATGTGGTCGTAGTTATAGTATCCTTTACTGAGCTATATTTTGAAAATAAGGTAGGTTTTTTGAGTTTGTACAACATTACGTAATGTTAAACCTCGTCAAATGCTTAATTAACATCCAGGAGTACTCCTACAGGAGTAATTTTTCCTTCAAAACTCTTACTAATAGAGTCAACAACTCGATTATCTTGTTACATCGTGGAATGCTGGCATCTAAAACTGAAGTGATCACTCGATATCTGATTTTCAGTTATCTTAGACGTAATGGGCAGCAGATTAGGTGTTAGTAATTTTGATAACGAAATTTTGTGCTAATAGAAGAATAAAACTACAATAAAGAAATGATTGCAAAGGGAAATGTACAGAACATCTATTTAAAATGCATCGTCAGGTTAAGATGCAACATATGAGATCAATTCGGAAAGAAATATCTATTTGGTTATTAATGACGAACACGTTTAGATACAGAAACTTTGTTACATATATTGGTACATTATTTTTTGACATAATTTCCATGCCAACTGAAGCACTAGTCATAACGTCTTACAAAACTTTAATTACCTTCTGCAGAAAACTCTCCCGCCTAGGAATGAAGCCACCATGTAACAGCATCTTAAAGTGCAGCATTATTATCAAAACGGTGCGGCTTAAGCCACCGTTTTTTATCAATTTCTTGGGTAAGTTTATCGCTGACTACAGATGGACGGACTTTTTCTCTCATTGTGCACGTTGGTGTGTCTATCTTTAAATATGCGTCAATAGTAACGTATGATATCTACTCATTGAACATTACACAGTTTTCGATGATCCACAGCCGCTGGAAGCTTCTTCGTACACAGAAATCGTATTACTGTACGCACTTCACATTTAGTCTTTCTATGGTAGTGTTCATTTGCAGTTGAGCTGTTGAACAAATAAACTGCAATATAACCTTTTTCTTCCACTCCACACTGACTACTGAACTATTTCTACAGCATCACAGGACGGGCATCGCATTCCCCATTTATTTCTCGCGCATGCGTAAAAGTTTTTTCTGAATTTCTTCGTGTAATACCCATACATGAAAAGTAGGTTCGCCCCACTTCACTTGATTTGAACCCAAATTAAATCCTAAATTAATTTGATATAATAAATATTAACGGTTTTAACAAGTTCATGTGTGAATTGACGATAGCACAGGTGCGATTTCTGATATTGTCCCTAAATTTCTCAATTGTGTATATATTCATTGCCACAAATAAAAATGAATATCGGTCATAACAATTCTGAGCCCAGCAATCTCAGTAGCGTGGCTTTGAAAATCAGTAATCATCTTCTTCTTCAATTAGTTGTAGATAAAATTCTTTTAAGAAGACCAAATAAATATGAGTAGAGTAAGGAGTTAAAATATAATGCGCCGATATTGCGTGTACCAGCCACGAAACACCACATACCCATCTTTTAGTCGTATAGGTTTTGCTCGTGCACTATGTGTTACCATGCAATATGTTGTTAATGCAATGTGAACAATGGTGGGAAAACGCAAGTAAAAGGGTTCACTGTTGGAGAAAAAATATTTTTGCCGTCCAAATTTCAACTTTAACTTAGTATAGGTGCTAAGTGAAGCATCCCCAATTTAGAATTGGATCAGATCTTCTCTATTTTTACTACATTAACGAAGCACTATGATTACGTTACTTTTAATATTATCTTTTTAAACTTATTTTTTCTTCTTAAATGCTCTGAACTGTTAATCCTATTTTATCCCCTCTTTTATGTTTAAAAATTTGATGGCATTTACGTATATTTACCAAGTAAACCCCAATAGTTTTGACCCAAGAATGTTAGCAATAAATAATGTCCATATATTTCAACACATTTAATGCATCTCTGAAGTTTTATCTGCAAAATGCTGTAAAACAACCCTTCAACGTGGTTGAACGTTCTACCTCGAAGGTCATTCTTTAGTTTTCAAAATAGGTAGTAGTCACTGGGGGCTAGGTGTGGGCTACAACATAAATGGAGAAGCTCCTCAGAGCCACAGTCGTTTACTGGACAAAAGACGAAAAATTTAACCTAACATATCACATCTCTTTTCTTTAATATGCCGCGAAATTTATGCAGTAAGTTGGCGCAATGCTCCCATTGTGTTTTTTCTTTTCTTAGAATCAATTAACAAAATTCCCCTTGAATCCCAAAATGATCTTCGGTGATTAAGACACCTTTGTCTTTCTTGGTCCATTTTCTCTTTCTGCTGGGAAATACTAGCACAGTATCATGGTTTCCGTGTAACAATAGATCAAACATGTTTTTCTTTGTTGGTGCGACAGATCACTTGTTGCTGTTTTTGAATCGCTGATAAAGGTCGGGATACATATCTAGTACGAACTTTAGTTATAGGAAGGTGCTAATGGATAATTCGTCGACTGTGTGGAAAAGCTAATAATTCTTTTACTTTTAAGCGCGTAATTCGCAGCACCTCACGTTCGACTAGGGCGACGATGCTTTTTCGGCTCAAACAAAATAGTAATGTCTATTTCTTTACAGTGGAATAGAAAAGCTAACATTCGTTGTTCACACTCTCTAAACGTTGTTTAATATCATTAAGGCCAAGATCTTTAGTGAGAAGTGCCTCGGCACTCAACAATGTGCAAAATTACACGGCACTACGAACTCAAATAATTGTTGGTACGCGACTAATCAAAGATGGCGCTATCTGACATTACAACCATTTTCTTTCTGCTATTACTGGAACATGGTCGGGACGAAAGCGTTTGGCGATTACCTCGTATATTTGTTTTTGTTCGCTTATCCACGAAGTGCCCCCGGTAACTCGTAAACAATGAACCTAAAAAACTGTTTTGCAAATAAATTTATCCCATTTATCCCCCGGAATCCCACAGTAATTTTATTTTTGTGTTGTAACCCGCGCGCCCGCGTGCTACTTTTAATTGCCAAATTGTGTTATAATATTGCGTTGGCGCTGCCGTAATGGACTCGCACATGAAAAACTTCCAAGGGAATCATTTTGTTAACACAATAAAAATGTAGCGGCTCATCCATCATTCATGCTGCAGTTTATCTCATCGCCGGATAATACATTCCGGAACGTGTAGTTCGGTCTTATGGAAACAGCGCTGGTTGTGGAATTTATCAGCGTCTAGGTGTTTTTGTGGAATAATTTCAGCTGCTTCTTCTCGCCTGCTTCATACATCTCCCGGATTTTGCAAATGTAATAGTACAAGATGTCTCAAATAGGTCCATTCATTATAAAGCTCGCTGGGGTTATAACAGATTATGTACTTTAATTTAAAGATGAAACTGTGGGGACATTTTTGAGTTATCACCTATACAGACATATAATAGTTCTAGCATGCGCACGGCTGTAATGCCAAATAATTAAAATGCAAACATAACAACTGACAGCGTTTAGCCCAAAGAAAATTTTTGATGATTTTGCTTATTTGATATGTTTAATTTGATTGATTGGTATGATCATATGGGATGATTCAAATTGGACCTCAGGAAGGTTATCCTTAATGAAACACAAAATATTTGAACAATCCGAATTTTATTGCTATCAGTGTAAAGTATAGTTTTAATGTGATGCTAACCAAATACCCTCCATGACTCCATTGACATGCGACCATTGTTTTAGTGAAGTTCTAGATAATACTTTCCTCTAAATGTGGCTTTGTTTCAGCAATTACATATGGGATATTCTCTTTTAGCCTTAGAAACGTAGCAGGTTTGTTAGTATAAACCATTTCCTTCAAGAAACCCCATAGATTATGCGAGATAACACGATCAGGAAATTTGGTTTTAAATAACGTGAATGTTTCATGTGCTGTGTGACACGTAGCTCTATTTTGTTGAAACCATATGTCATTTAAATTGAAAAAAGTTCTTTAACATCTTCGATAACGCACACCATTGTCAGCTTTGTCCTCAAAAAGTATGGGCCAATGATTCCTTCAGTCAACAATCCACACCAAACAGTGCTTTTTTGATCCATTGGTTTTTCGAGAGTAGCTCTTGGATTTTAGCTACTCCACATACGACAATTGTGATACTTCAAAAGAAAAATGAGATTCACCGCTTCATATGCGTTTTCTTTTGCAAAAATTAATACTGACTGCTACGTTCTCGAAAGTCCAGTTTACAAATGCGTTTCTGGTGATCTTTGGTGAACTTTAGATACCACCTGTACAAATCCCAAATTCCGACATTCACAGATCCCAAAAGGCGGTCAACTCAAAACCTGAAGTTCAATTTTTTTATAGTTTAGAAATTGCCTCCTGAATATTGCATTGAGACTTATACTCAAAGTCTTTTCTATGAGGAGTGTGAATTAATAACAAAATTTGATTTTTAAATAGAAATTTAATAAAACGCAATGAGATGGTTTTTCATTTTACAAGCAGATTATCGAATACATCATAATGAAGAACATCTGAAGTAACATTTTCTCAGTAGTTTTGTATATTTTACCATTAGCTTTGATACGATTACTAAATGATGTTAGTTGTTTTATCAAAATTTCTTCAAAACTCTTTGGGGCTTGGTCTCTCGATTCGGCGTTTTTAAACTAGTCTTATTTATTCTTCAAGTGAATTTTCAACTGAAAAATAAATGAATATGTAAGACAATATTTATGTTATTTTTTATGGTTGCCTGTAGTCTTGTGTCTTCATTCTGTTGAGGGCTAGAAGGCAGTGAATTTGAATCATAGCTGTAATTACTTTACTGAATTTGCTATCAATTTTGGAAGAATCATCACTCTTTAAACATCCGAGCAGAAGGTTTTCTGAATGTAAATTTGGTACTCATACGTGGCTGAAACAAATATAAACCGGAATTTATTTTTTACGCGATGTTCCTTTAGTCAGCAAGAAGAGGTACCATTATCCGATGCATGATAGATCATTGCTAAATTTCTAGCGGCAGAGGGTGTAAAATAGTCCAAAATTTTGAAAAGACTTAAGACACAGTTTATAGTAATATCTTTAAGAAGTTTCAACTGTAGTTTTGACGTTGGTCAAAGACCAATGCAATTGGAGAGAATATTTGCATTGTTTGTCGCTTTTCTTGAGAACCATTGCTGAAATTACTTATGAGGTCGAAACAAATTGTAGGTGTTCACAACAACGAGGCCCTTTATAGCTGCCCAAACTCAACAACAAATTAAGGATTTGTTTTGGACTACACTAGAACAACTCTATAAACCATACTCGTCGCCCTACGATTATCATTTGCTTAGACCACTAAAAGGAGCACATGCAAGATACAGTTTTGACGATAATTTCACTGTTGGCGCATTCATGAGCGATTGGCTGGTGCTACAACCATTTTTATTGTACGATAGGATGATCAAAAAACTGTCTCTTTGTCCTAGAAAATGTATTTCTAAGTCAGAACATTATTCTTAATGTCACAATATAATAATTTTATATTAAATGTACGAGACAATTTACTTTAAAGAACTATTAAAAGAAGTACTTAAATCGACCAAATCATCGATATTATTAAATTTAGCATTAGTGCACATTTTAAATTTAACGTTATTAATTTTTTTAGTTTATTGATATTAAAATTGAATTTTATAGAAACAAACAAATAACCTATATATTAATTTTATGTGAATTGAGATTTATAACTATTTATCACGGTGGGTACCTAACTTTATATATTTTTTTGGAAATTAGTCATTGGTTAATTTTTTGGATGGATTAGAAATTAAAATTTCATTTCACTTCCTCTTCACCCATTGTACCTTACGGTGTTGGAGACTTGAACCGTTGTTTGAATTTATTTGTATCCTTTATAAGGGTCCATTTCTGCCCACTCTCTTCTAGCTGCTTCTTGGATGTTATCTTTCGACTACAGTCTAGGTTTTCCTCTAATCTGTTTTGAGTATCGTTTACTGTTATTCGGATTAAGTGCCCGTACCATTGTAAATGTTTTACTTTTATGTCTTTTACTAAAGATGTGAGTACGAATACTTCTCCTATACTTCTCACGCTGTTCCTTCTTGTCTTCCCTTATATTCGCCTGAAGAATATGTTTTATTTCCACAGATGTTAACCTAGATTTTATTTATCTATATATTGTTTATACAGGTGCATTTTTATGCTTGTTTTCCCTATCAGCGTGTTGTTACCTTGACACTATAGTCGGTTTTATCTGTTTATTGTATTTTTAAGTTCTTGGTTTATACTTTCTTTTTTACTGTTCAATATTCCCAGATACTTATAAGTATGCACATATTTATATGTTGCCTATCGATTTGTGTGTTGTCTTATTTTTTTCTTCTCTTTTGTCTCGTGTATTATCCTTGTTTTCTCTGTATTGAGTGACATTCTGTTTTCCTCAAAATATTTTTTTCGATACATATGTCAAATTTTGTGTCAACGCAAGGTTTAGATTGTGATATCCCTTGTGCCTGTTCTTTATTTCTCTTTTATATTTATATATTATAAACAGGAACGGGAGGTTTGGGTTGTCTCTTTCTTGATTCCCCTTTCCATTTGAAATTTTTTTGATATTTCATCATTAGCCTTACCTTCCCAATTACATTATTATTTATGTAATTTTTGGTTTACTTATGGTTAACACAGTGCTTTAGAAATGCGTTTAGGTGATACTCGATCCAAGACCACTTTTAAGACTAGAAAGAGTTCCTTAATCCCTTCCATTATTCTAATGTACATTTGTAGTACCACTCAGAATAAACGTGTATATGGGTACTACGATGTTTCTTTCCAAATCTCCCGATATTTGCTTTGTATTCTGTGCTTGTTGCCGTATCTTTTTTGTCCATTTGATATGGCAATTTTTTTAGAATTTCTAGATCTATAAGTTCTTAGGGGTTTTCTTTAATTCCTCATTTGTTATTTTTCCTGAATTTCTTGGTTCTGTTTTTCTCTTAAGACTGTTGTTCTTCCTCCTCCCAATTTTCTTTTCGTTATTTTATTGCGTAGTATTTCTTCCATGTTTTAGTATTTCTGTTGTTTTTGTAGTTTCCCTGTTTAGCTTTAATATTTCATTCTTTTGGTGCTTGGTTTCTATTTAGTTGTGACACTAAACTTGGTTATAAAACTGTCTTTGGTTTTCTATGTAGCCTAACGAATTCTTTCCACGTGTCTATCTCCACTGGTTTTGCCGGTTTTTGCTTCGTTTTGTTTTACTAGATATTTTTTTGTACTTTCAATATATTTGTGTTAGAGTTCCTTCTTTTCTCTAATTTTATTCTTCATTTCATTTTTTAGTTCTTTTAATACTGTTTTTGGTTTTATTTGTTTTTCTTGCTGTTCTTACTAGTTTCTTAAAAAAGTTTCCACTTTTTGTTCAGGGTTCACTGATTTTCCGTTGGAGTTTTATGTTCTTCTAGTTTATTTAGGTTTTCCGTTAGTTTGTTGTCGTACCCTTGCCTTTCCCTGGATTTTCTAGTATTTCTAACTTAATTTTTATATTTCTTGGTTGTTCTTTGAATGGTTTCCTATCGTTAGTATGTACTATCATTAGTCTGTGTTTTGTATTTAGCTCTACACCTCTTATCGCTAAATTATTGAAATTTCAAGAGAATAAAATTGACAATTGTTATTATTATAGAGCTTGTAAAGGCAAAAAAGAAGACGTATGTATCGACTTACAGTATTGCTGTTGCAGTTTTGCTTAATCCTGTAGATTTTATTAGATGCTCAACCTGGCGCATGCGAATACGCACACTCACACTTTTTTCAAAAATAAACTTGCGTTTATCGAAAATTGAAGTTTTGCCTTTGAGATAATTTTTGTGTAATTAATTTTAAACAAATTGTCATATAAAATAGCTACTGCATTCAAAAATATTACTTTATCTGTTACTGACCAATATTACGTCTAGCTTTGTAATATTTTATTTATAATTAAATATCTGAAAAACTACTAATTCTATGTTTGTATAGAAAACAGCAAATCTCAGTAGTACAGACCTCTGTTTTGGATTTTTAAATAATTAATAATATTTTACAAATTCTGTAAATTTTTTAATAACTGAAAACGAATAACATATTATTTAATTAATTTTTTAGTTTCATATTATACTTATCAGTTTACAGGTTTAATTAATTTAATTAATTTTTTGTAAATTTTAATAATCTAATTGAATTGAAAAACGCGAACAAACAAAATGAGAATCATAAATAATTAAAGACAAATTGTTATAGCTTTTAAGTACTTGCCCAAGAAAGTTGAAACTTCTGTTGCTTCTCAACGTAATCTCTGTCTAGATGTACACATTGTTCTGCTGATGGGACACTTCTTTAGGGGTATATTTTGCCTATTGGAAAATCTCTGATGCAACAGTGACACCATTGAAAAAATAGTAGCCACAGAGAGTGTTGTTTATGGCAGCATCAAGTGTCAACATGTTCTGAGACATTGCCACCCGAACAGACTTGCGTTAATTGGTCAACATTTATGGGACGCACCTTAAAAAAACGTTCCGAATTTGTAGGTCACCTAATCGACGGTTTTACATAACAACTTGCTCCACTCGCGCAAATCTGGTTTGATTTATTATCACACAACACTCGATCTTCTTTAAATTTTTGCAGCCACGAATGCATATTTTAAACATCTACAACGCCTTTAACACATGTCTCACTCAATTGGCGATGAATTTCTATGGACGTTTTTCCACGCAACAGAAGAAAACGAACTATTACAATTTGTTCTTAAACACTAAGCGTCGCCATTTAAGTATACAAAACAACATTCACTGCAATAGCGGTAATTCGATTTGTGTACATTCCATGGTGCGTCATCTGTATTACAAATTTAAAAATATTTGCTGCGTTTTTTAAAATAAATTACGTTTTTCTACTTTCTCTCACTGCCGAGGAAAAAAAATTGGAACTCTTAGAACTAGAAGGCACGTCGTACAAATGAGCAGATTTACAATAAACAAAACAATATGAAATAGTCTCGTGAACGTGCAAGATCATCTGATATGATTATACACTGCCATGGTGCATTATCTGTCATGGTATGAGGTGCAATGTGTTACATAGATAAAACTCCTCTTACTTACGTATTCAAAGATCTCAAATTAATTTGAAATATTATAATTATATTTTAAAACCGTTGGGTTATTTTAGACTCGAACATATTTTGATGGAGAGATTTTGACCTGACCTGAACGCTATAGACTAGAGTGTCTGGTTAATGTTGAAAGCTCGGGCCTGTGTAAAGCTCAATAGAAGTTTTACATCGCTCAAGCAGTCTCTTCTAGCTGAGTGGGACTGCCTGATTATGTATAAGGTACAATGCATAATCAGTTAGTTAGTTGTATTAAAGCCAAATATGGGCGGGAGGGGGTTCATTTTGGTCATATTGTAGGAAGTCATTCAGTTTTTTTGGTTCATTTCTATCTACTAATAAAATTATAATGAAAAATACTTCATTTTACTTCGTAGAACACTTTAGTCTTGGCTTATTTGTTTAGAAGCTTTTTTATTATGGGCATATTTAATCGTCAAATATATGTTTCCTTCAAGTTTTGATTTCAAAGTTGCCATAGACATTTTCATATTAGTTTAAACTAGATTAAAACATTTCATTCCTTGGTGTTCGGATACAATTAGATTCGTTTGTTATTGTAAATCGTTACAATATCTTCTTTGACTTAACATGTCGTATAATTAAGTCTAGAGGACAACAAATTAAAAAAAGCCGAAATACTATTTACAGCATTTACATTTCTTTTAATTGAACAGTTCTTAGATTATCGAATTTTTGGCTTACATAAGAAAACTGTGGAGATCCGCCAAAGTGTACTGAGCACAACTGCCTTTAATCTTAAATTTTGGATTTAGGATGTACGGCGAATCTACTAATAAATCAGGTTTGTTTGAAGAAAATTAGGCCAGGCTGATTAGGCCCAATAAAAAAGCCTTTAACCGAGAATACATACTAGTAATTAGAAACCGTATCTTGATTCTACTGAATAAATACAGTACTTTCAAATTTCCCATTTTAATTTTTCTTCAAGTGGCAATTACTTTAAATTGGTGACCTCGGCGTGATCGAACGGCTGTATGAATGTTTTATTTTTACTTTTATTATCAAGAATATTGTGAAGGCAGATATTGTTTAATTAAGTCTGATTAGTTTACAAAACATGTTGTAACTAATAACAGAACTACTTTATACAATAAAATGAGAACGTGCAAGTTTTGAGAAGAGATAAAAAAGACATAACTTGGAAGAAAAAGACAGCGCTGAATTAATGGTTTCAAATAATTTAAGGGAAACAAATTAGAAAGGAACTCGAAAATCTACAGACAACTAATTATAGTGTTCAATAATAAAAATGAAATAATTTGTTTCTTTTATTAAAGTACGCATTATGAGCTATTACACAATTAATCACCTCCCTACTGATAACAGCTGCTTCACGGGCTTTTCTCATTTTTATGGACGGCCACACATTGTCAATGGAATTAACGTGTGGAGACATTGTCGGCCACTCCATCGTAGTGAGGTTATTTAGTTTGTTTTCACGCACTCCACAGTTGTTCCAATGTTTAGGGTCATTATCTTTCTCAGCACATAACTTGTTCTATCAGAACCAAGAAGTCATTCATTATACTTTAACAAACTTTTCTGGGTGTTCACAAACAAAAAGAGACAACCGTAACTGCATTTACAGAAGCATCCCCAAAAATTCACTTTTACATGGTGCTTTACTGAACGTTTAGAAGTCCTGTTACCCTTTCGATAAAAAAGACCAGATGCCCAGAAAGAAGACTCGCTCGTTGACTCAATCTCGTTTCAAATCGCTTTTCAGATGATAAAGGTTCTTTAAAGTTGATCGAAAGCAAACTTTTTTATGTAGGCAACTTTGAACCGTATTTAGACCGTATTCTGCAGAGTTTCACTTGGGCACAGCGCAGTGAAAGGTCTGGCTTGTCTTCAAAGAGATGCAATATACTTTGTCCTTCGTTGTTGTAGCACGGTCTGCTCCCCTCTCCCGCAGATTATCTACATTCCATCTTCCAAACATCACATTATTCAGTTCTTAATGAAAACCTCCAACTTCCGCTTTATACGTCTAGTTTCGCTCATTTTTCACGATTCACTAAAAATACTGCCTCCTATCATTTCAGGAATTTTGCACTCATTGTAAAAATAACAAATTTGCTAACATCAAACACACAATGTGCCGGCAAACTACATACTGAGCAAAATAAAGATTTAAACCAACATAGATAGTGTTGCGGTACCTTTTTACCAAATGACGATGATCTTTTTTGTCATACAGACACTAGATCAAGATGCTATTAAGACACAATCTATATGTTCTGGCAGTTCATCCAAACAAGACATGAGCAAAAAATAAGGAAGGATAATTACTTAATTGAGTTAATTTAGTTATATTAATACGCAACTACTAAAATAATATGAAGTAGAACTCTTTTTCACTTTACCCTAAGTGCTTTAGCCGAAAGAAACAGGATGCTGGTGCAGGTCTCAACCAAGTGCCTCCGCTCGCAATTGCGTTGCATTTATCACTCTGCATGCGATTACGGCCGCTATCAAGCAGCTCGAATCAGACACGGCATAATGCGTTTTATTTTATGCACGGCCGAATGGCCCCTGTATCATTAAGAGCGTCAAAGCAAGAGGCCAGGCCGCGCACGCTCGCGTTATTTTTTTATTAGCGCCGCTCTCCACTTGCATTAAGCGTTGTGGACGGACAGAGGTGACCTCGCCGCGGATTCCTTTTAAGCCCTAATGGACGCCGCGTTTTTCGCAGCCGCTCCGTGTGCATGAGGGCTAATGGCGCGGATCCATCGATTTGTCATTACTCGGCGATGGGCGTCTCGCGCACTGACCTGGATTCGCCGGCCCTCTATGCATTTCATTAAATATGCAGGGTGATACTCGGTGCGCGATGTAGATTGAATAGAAGAGGATGACAAAGCAGAACGCAAGGGGAAGATGTAATGCATATTTTATGCTAATTTCGTGAGTGTTGGAAATTTCATCTTCGCCCCTTGGTGCAACAGAGTTCTGACCCCAAAACAATTGTTTAATACAAAAAGTCTTTATTTTTAATATTCGCGTTTTTCGTCAAAAATCTTCTGTATTACAAACTAATGGATTTGGTATTATTTATTTAAAATTCAACTAGGCAGCTAATATATAGAGTATTGCACTATTTATTATTACGCTATCGTCTTTTGGATACTGCCATATGATACACTTAGCCGCATGAAGTTCCCGAATTCTCGCAGCCCACACAAATAGTTCCAACTCTCTGTTCGCGATTAGATTCAATAAACTTAAGCTAGTTAGTTGAGTCTGTTGGTCGTTTCATTAAATGTTATTTAGGATTTAAAAATTCTAATTTTGGATTCCGATAGAGCTTGAAGAAGTAGCAAAAAAGAGTTCTATGTTTCTATGCTTCATTTACCTGTTAGTACATTGGTTTGCAAGAAAAATTAAAACTTAGGTTCTTGTTTTATTCAGAATATATCTTGAGATCTAAAAGAGTGGTATTATTGTACGTTCTTTTGTTTCAGGTGAGTAACCATCGAAGAATGCGACTTAATCAAATGATTCCAGAGGAAAAAGGTTGAAGAAACTACTTAAGGGCCTCTCAGGTACAGTAAAGCTAAATTAAAAAAATTTGTGGTAAGAAAATACAATGAGATTGCATATATATTTGAGATGTATCAAAACCATATCAAATATACCATATCAAATTATTGCTCAATGCTCTCAATATCTTTAATTTGAGTCCTGTGGTATAAAATTGTCAAATAGTAGACATCTGTTACATAATATTTCTGAATCTGAGGTGATTCTTGCTTTAGCTATTTATACAGGGTGGCGCTAAGAACGTGAACTGATTTTAAACATTTTTATTGTGCACATTTCTGTTGTGATCATTTAATTAAAACTGAAAATAAAACTACTATTTATGGACCATTTTTCCTCTCTCGAAGTTCTAGTCTCTTTAAAACATTTTTCCTGACTTCGGTTAGCGCCTCAATTTCCCCACGAATACTGTCTTTTAATTCTTGGATGGTTCTTAGTTTATTAACATAAACCTTACCCTTCAAGTAGCCTCAGAGAAAATAGTCTGCGGCTGTTAAATCCGACGATTGAACAAGCTAGTTGGTTGAAGAATTGTCTGAAATCAACTTTTTGCCAAAAACCTCTCTTAAAAGGTCTATAGTAACTCGGGCGGAATTTGCAGTAACTCTGTCGAGTTAGAACTACATCATATCATTATCATTAAGAGTAGGACGCAAAAATTTTTGAATCATAGAGCCCGATAATTCTTTGGAATGTCACACTACACCAAACTACACATTTGAGCGATATAATGTTCTCTCATGAGTAAGTCAGGGATTTTCACTTCCCCATATTCTACAGTTCTGTTTATTAACAAAGCCATTAAGGTAAAGTGGGCTTCATAACTCATTATCAAATGATAGATAAAGTCTTCATTTTACGGGCTAATTCTTGAAATTGTATGACGTAATTTAATTAATGATCTACAAGCAATGTTTAATTGAAGCGAATATTTTCGAGATGATATTTCTGGATTGTTCTCGACGCTCTCTTGTGTTCGCTGAATATTCGCTTCACTTCTGGCTAATCATGGAAATGGAAGGCAGAACTCTAACATTGAAACGATAATGGGAAGCTCTTATTGAACGTTGTTTTTCAAAAGACAATTCTATAATTTTCGTTCGCTGCGCGACTGTGTATCTTTTCATAATTAATTTACTAGATCTCCTCTACAGGGTCTGTAAAGAAAGAAAGAAAAACTGAAATTGAAGAAATTAGAATTTTTTAAATTAGTTCGTTTCTTCTGAACTACACTAAATGAATAAACCATTAACAATATTAGCGTTTGTTGTTACGCAGTAAATACCACTTATTTGGAAGTGTGGGTTGTACGACACATTATTTTATTTTTAAGGAGTAAGATTTTTAACATCACTGGAAAGCTTTTATTGTGCCAAATTTAATAAAATTACACGCTATAACTCTATTTATTTGTAACATTATTTTTGTTGCATTAGAGCAGTTCACCTTTCTTCCGGCAACTTGACTTTCCCTGCTGCTTCGCTGCCTGTTATTTATATCTCTAGCATCTGTTCTGAAACCTTCCTGTAGCGTTGGAACTTTCTACTACAATCTAGAAATTTCCGCACACGCACAAGCACCGCACATTAAAGGAATTACGTTCGCCGCTCGACCGTGATGATTTGGCGGCGCCCAAGTATCAACCGTGAACTTCACAAGGTGCAGTGCCTTTAAAGGGAGCGTTCAGAATTCGCTCCAATATCTTACAATATTGAACTTAATGTACCATCAGAGAACACTAAGCTCTGACATCGTGTATTTTTTGATCACGTATCTGTGAACTAATGTTCTTAGCTTACGATATAGTACCATTGCTGATATCGTCACTAAAAGGACTTCTGAAATTTACTGGATGGAATTGACCCTAAGATCATCCGATGTCTAAAACGGCTTCCATACAGCTATTGCTTCAGGCGGCGAAATAAAAAATTAAAGGAGGTAAGGACAAAAGAATATGAAGAATGAAGCAGATGAAACATTATCTTGAAAATAAAGCCAATTTTTGTTCAATGAATAGAATCACTCAAATAACGCAGAATGGTCAGATATTGTTCTTTTGTGTCTGCCGCTTCGTTTGAAAGTAGTCCTCATGTTCGTGATTTCTCCAGCATTAAAAACATCTGAAACGTGATCTTTTTTTGGACTTACCTTAATGGCATGCTTATTTTAAAGAAGAGAGAAAAGTTATAATTTCTATTGCCTTTTTAATTTAATTGCCTATTTTGACAAGGAGTCTGTTGTGCTTTACGGATTATTTTTTTGATTCTGAGCTGCATATTACACATATCCTGTTCAACGAATTTCTTGCTTGTAGCGAACACTCAATACCCCTTGAAGACAGCAGCACAACTTACTCCATACACGTGGCGAATCATTTGTGCAGAATGCTTTAATTTTTAACAAAATTTAATATTTGCTTGTTACTAGTTATCTATGACTTCTATACTGCTGCAATAAACAACTGCAAGTAACCATATGATATAGGATAGCGCTTTCTGCGGATAACATAACTGAAAAATTTCACAAGGGGACGAGTTTTTAGAATTTATTAACTTTAGTGTTGGTTCAGCACTCGTTACTAAATACATGTCATGTATCTTTATGGTGCTCATTTACCATTAGCTGATTCGTTTTATTTTTACGTTGTCATTATATATATAAACTTATTATTTTAGGCGATAAATTTTCTGTTTGGGTTAAAGCAGCGGTCGTGTGCATTCAAACAAATGTAAATTACCAGTGTCGGTTTCGTAGCAAAAAATATTTTTACATTGTAGATTAGGTGTAATAAGCCAGCGACGATTTTCCCGCAACGGGAGCTACCATCAATTCTAAATCAGTGATTTGAGTGTAAAAGCAGTAAGACAAAGACCAATATTTTGATCTCGTTCACACTTACGTACGACTTTTAACTACCACTTTAATCGCTTGAACATTCCCTTGACTTACGGGTGGTATACTGTCGACGTAATGGATTTGTATATGCTTCTTGGTTGCTAGTATTTCGTATATTGACAAATACGCTGCAAAGTAATCTTTGAGGTAGCAAAGGTGCAGGCTCTCCCCAGGTGTCGACCGTGCGTAAAGCAATTATCGACTAATATACACTGCTTATACCTAGCTGATTAAATGGTAATACGACTTTAATAGAGCGTAGGGTCGGTGAGGTACCACGTTATCCTATCTAGGAGCGGCTATGGGAGTACCGGCGACGGTTACACCGTGGTGTTAAAGAGCTACTATCAGAAACGTATTTATAACGATAATAAAAGCTACAGGGCTATCTGAGTACTAATTTAATTAAGTGAACCTTGATATTGCGACGTATTATCGCCCAAAAAATGAATATTTTTTTATACTTTTTCTCTCACTACACAAACGCGGAAAAGCTTAATAAGCCGGGATCGACTTTTCCGGATCAAGCTCGAACATCACCTGGCAAGTTAGAGCCTTGCTTGATTTATTAGCAGACTTGCTACGAATTCTAAATTTAGAATTTTAGCGTGAGAGCACATTCGTGCTCCTGCATGTTTATGTTTTAGCTCGTAATACTGACACCTGCACGTAATGCTTGCTCTATACAAGGAATTATGTCCCCACCTATCATCGCGCCAAATTGATAACTCTGTGCAATTGTGCTGCATTTGATTTTAATTTTAAGCAAATTTACAGAGCTTTTTATATATAGATGGTCGCTTTATTACCGATAAAGGAAAATATTATATATATAGTCAACGTGCCAAATTTCCACTATATACAGGATCGTCGAGGTAAATCCCGAAAATAAATAACCATGAAAACAAGAATATAATACAAAAAAATTAAATGTATTTACATGAAACTTAGCACAATTAATATAAATAGTAAATGATAATCAATTATTCAACTCTCGATCCAGAACTTCAACCTGCCAACACAATTTTCTACTTGTCTATGTGTGTCCTTCCATAATAGAGGCCCTTAAGCTGCCATTGGTGTTATGATGCCTCTTATTGATCTTCGCCTTAACCATGTCCCACACATAGTAGTCAAGAGGATTGCAGTCGAGACTGGAGGGTGACCACAAGTTGGAGGAGCAGTAGTAATACAATTTGTTGTGTAGCAATGTCTATGCCTTTCTTGTCTTGTGGACTGGAGCGGCTTGACAATTGCTTCCAGCTCATTCATATAGCTGTCGGCCGTCAGCTTTGGGCTTTCTTCAAAGAGGTAGGATGCCATGACATCTCTTCGCTGCCCACATGCTCCACCAGTATCACAGAAACGGGAAAATGTGTCCAGATCCAAAGGTCATTTTGGCAATTCACCTTCCTGTCCTAGATGAAAAAGAATCTCAGGAAGTCAGCGCTGTCGTGCTTGATGTCGTTCACTATTTGGCTCTTTAACTTTCTGTACATCTTGTTTTCTCAGGTCAAAAGACCTGTATTGCAGGTTCTAATGTGCTATTAGACTCGCCACGCCCATTTCATGACTGACCTGGCAAAGGAAATGAGCATGACTGCTCCGTTCAAAATTCTAACCGATCTTCTCTTTCAAGTTGCAGACGAATTTATCACCTCTGTTGTGATAAAATGGTTGTGAGTTGATCTGTCAGTTATCTTCTTTTGGTATTTCCAATATCTTGGACACGTCGTAAACTTTGATCTTTTTATAGACTGTAACTGCGCAATAAATTTCTGTCAACGATTTTCCGGTATTGAAAGGAATATTGTTGATTAATTTTTAATACCTAAGAACCACAATTCTATCAGATAGATCAATAATGTTTTAAAACTCCAGTCTTGCCACTAGGACTGTATTGTGCATCTTCAGAATTGTCTAAGTCAATTAACAATGGCAAACATCATAAAATTTGAAAGTGCTGGAAACGTGAGGATTATTTATCTAAATTAACGTAAATTAGCGATCAATATGCGTCCTGTATTTTTCTAACATGATTTTAGTACGCACAACATGTTCAGAAAGACAGTATTTTTAAAGCTACTTTATAATGGTAAAGAAGACTGAATTCTGCAATATCAATATATTGAATATGAGTTGTTCAACTAAATTGATAAGTAATTGAGTTTATTCTGTTGTCAGTCTAATAATTCAAGATATGCACGTTCGTAAACCAATCTAAAATGTGGCCTGTTAAAGTGGATACATCCATCTGATTCCGCTCTTTATTAAAGCTAAATTGTGCAGGTACTTTTCAATATCATGCAATGTGTATTCATTGTCTCCTCGAACTTGATAGATGTTTTATATTATGGATTGTATCCCATATATTTCTATTTTAATTTTCTATATATGTCGGTAACCTTTATATTATTTGTACATAAAAACACCGGAAAGGTAATGAAATTTGGTGTCTAATTTATGTTCTTATTTTAGTGCCCTCTCTCATGCATTTGGTATTGTATGTTTTTAATATTTACATGTAGTATTTCAGATCTAAATGATCTGAAAAATATTGTTGATTAATTTTTAATACCTAAGAACCATAATTCTACAGATAGATCAATAATGTTTTTAAAACTTTAGTTTGAAGGACTGTATTGTGCAAACCAGAATGTTAAAAATTAAAAACAGACAGACAAAATTTGAAAGTGCTGGAAATGTGAGGATTATTTATCTAATTAACATAAACAGCGATCAATTGCGTCCTGTATTTTTTTAACAATTTTTGAGTACGCAACATTTCAGAAAGACAGTATTTTTAAAGGTTTTTATAATGGTAAAATTTTATACTGAATTTTGCAATAAGTTATTAAGTATATGAGTTGTTCAACTATATAAATCTGAGTTTTTTCTGTTTTCAGTTCTAATAATTCAAGAATGCACGTTCGTAAACCAATAAAATGGAATTACATCCATCTGATCCGCCTGAATTAAAGCATTGTGCAGGTCTTTTCAATATCATGCATTGTCTTGGCTGGCCTGCGCTTTATGACGTTTGCATAATGGCATTGTTTTTAATTCTGCGCGCTGCTGGGGGCGTGTTGCTGCAAGTACTCCATGTTCAGCGGTTCCGAGTGCAGATGTTCCCAGAGAATCGATAACTGAATTGCACTAGACTTTGCAGCGTGGACACGAACTTTCATACATATTTGTGAATTGCTGCAATTATATGTAATCGTCTAATTTGGCGTTATATTATGAAGTGGTTAAAAAAAATTGTAAATTTCTGTGATAAACTTTCTGTAACTCAAGTCGTAAATGTTTTCGCCCAAAGCTGTGAAAGTTTTTAGAATATTGTGTTTTTCCTTTTTTAGCACAGCAATTTTAATTTTTTTAGAGTCTGCCTTGAAAAATTATAACCAAAAACGTCTGTGTTGTTATGCCAAAAACGTGCCACACCAATTAGTTGTTTTGTTTGTAAATTGTAAATTATTGCATTTTTTCCTATTTTGTTTTATGACTATAATGCTATTTTATTGTTGATTTAATGGTTTAAAAGTAGCCCTGCCCATAAAAAGAGGCCCAGCTGCTGGTTACACATCACGCTCATCTGTTCTAGAATGTTGCAACCAGATGCAACCAGGGCTTCTTCGGTCTCGTCGAAATAATTATGGTTTTATTTGGCAACTTCAAGTGCAAGAAAAGAAATAATGATTTTATAACACGATGGAACGGAGAATTAGCCTTTCCACATATTTACAGTAACAATCAACGCCACGATCAATTCCAGGCGGCAAAGGCGTGCCGCGCCTCATTTGCTGGCAATCAGCGCCAGAGTTCCCTGCCCTTGCGCCTTCTCATGAGCCGACGATTCATTAGTTTTTTCGCCACGCTAATCAGTTCGGCCTTGCAGGGAACGTGCGTGGAGAGGTCGGCATTATGAAAATCAGCAATAATTGTTTCTAATTTTTTCTCTTCCGTCGAACCGTAATTGCGGCCGGCACGCATCGGGAGGTCGAGTGTGAAAATCCGGGCTTGGCGCCGTACGGGGAGGCTAATTGCCGCGCTGGTCGTTACGTTCGGGCCTTTATGAGTCAGGTAATGATAACGCGGCAATTATTAATATGGGACTTGGGCGGAAAAAAGCCGCCGCCGGGCGGCTTCCAGGAAGAGTTTTCGGCCGTCCCGCATTTTCACGCCCAATTTGCCGGCAGTTAGAGTAATTGGGGATGACAAGTGCTCGGTCACTTTTCATCTGCTTGCCAAAAGCGTACATTGCTCTCAAATAACTTACAATCATGTGTTCCTCTTTACAAAATTATTGTCCGTTTCAAATACCTAAACGGCAAATTAAGTTGGAACGATATTAAACCTAACAAAAGACTGATAAAACTCAAGAGTTCGAATAAACTGGCATATTGTTTTTGATCAAATAACTACCTATAATGATCGATTTTACTAAAAAATAATCTACCCTCAGTAAACAAAATACAAGATAGATGCATTGTCTAAAAAAAGTTTATCAACTCTATATCTTCTGTTAAACAAATATAAAATATAGTTTTCCTAATTTTGTAGACCTTTAAACCTACGTATTACTAGTATATCTTATTTTTCACTCTACTTTTATAGAGATGAAATTCCTTATCTGTTTCGCCCATGATTAGTTATTGTTAATATAACTAATATGAATGGTGAGGCTTTGCACTCTACCAAGTAATATGGCCTGCGAACTGAAATGTGAAGACTTCCAAATGTTAGCCCGTTGATAGATAAAAGATAAAAGAAATGAGACAAACAATCACATATCAGATAATCGCATTATTGCTTCTCGTTAAAAGTGAACAGTGGTACTCAATTATTTTTAGGAATTAGTAGACTACCCGCCAGGCATTTGGACCTCCGGATTGAACCCAAGTTCGTCCGCACCGAAGCCAAAGATCTTGAATGCTCTATCACGAATTGACAGAAATATAAGTAATATAGTATTGTAATGTGTTCATCCAAAATTAATATGAGGGAGGAAAAGTATTGGAAACACTTGTCAACAGTGGGACATATTTTCACTGTGCCTGGAAACACTGGGCACTGCGTAAATCAACCGTCTCTTGTTTATTACAGATAGTATGGGCTGTACACTAATAATAGAGTGAGACACTCTAATTGAGGACGTTCTGCAGGTGTGGCGAGTGACCAGTATATCCGACCTGACGGAGTTTCAAAGAGGTCTGATTGTTGGTGCTCGTCTAGCTGAAGCATCTATGAGCAAAACAGCTCAAAGGTGACGTGCATGGTGCAATGACCACAAAAACTGGACGTTGGAGGACTGGCAATGCATCGTTTGGTCGAACGAGACACCCTTTACCCTCTTTTCCACTACTGAATACATGTTTGTCTGGCGAACACCCTCCGCAGCATACGACACGGACTGTCTACGCCTAATTGTCAAAAATCATGGAATTCAACAACCCCCTTGTCTTATTACACGGTAGGGTCACATCAGCAGAGAACCTTTAGGTAACCAGACGGGAATGCCATGTTCCAGGATGATAATGCCCCCATTAACACCGCTGGCCCTGCTCAAGAGTGGTTTTAAGAGCATTCTGGTGAGGTTCAACATCTTTCCTGGTCCAATTTCCAAACACAACAACAAGGAGTATTGGAAATGGAAAAATCTAAAGGACTAATAAAACACTAGCAACGCCGAAACAAAGAATCAAAATAAGTTAAGCCGGCAAAAATGTCCAAAGAATAACAAGAACATAAAAAATATATATAGACATAGAAAGTAGGTAATTGTAAAGTAAAAAATTATATAAAATGTAAGAAAGGATGTGAACACAAACGGGAATTTTAGAGTCTATGTAGAAGTCTACAACATTTAGGAAAAAATTTCAATCACCAACAACGAAACCAAAAACTGGGAAAAGAGACTACCAAAATACTTTTTCGCAAAGCATAGGAATATTTAAAAAATTAATTAATAGAGTAGTTAGCTAGAGTAGTTTTTAAAATAAATGCCTATTTGATAAATACCTCCGGCATAATGATTTATGAAATCATAAAATTCAAACTTATCAAAAACTCGAAAAAATATCTTTTATGCTTCAAGAAAAAAAGATTTTTTAAAAGATAATAAGAACAGAAAAAATGTATAGACACATAAAGTAAGTAATTATAGAAGTAAAAAATTACATAAAAAATAAACAGTGAAAAAACACATAAATGCGACTTTTAGAATCTACGAATAATAATATACAAAAGTTTTGTTACTATAATATTACTGAACTTGCGCAAATGGAGAAAAAACAGTATAATACACTGATAAATCAAAATACTGCACGGCATGGAAAGCTACAAACTGATAAATAGCGTAAGATACAGCATGAAGTATGAGATACGAAAAGAATAAAGAAGATACGACAAATAAGATCTATAATTTAATAAAAAAAATAGAAACAGGAATCATTTTGGAATGAAGACCAAAAGGACCGGCAAATTTAAATCAAGGAACTGGAAGTTTACACATGTGCTAAAAATTTGAATGGATTATATATCTGAATAGATGACAGTTATGTAAAAGCATTTTATTTATTCGTCAATCAGAGCTAGTCAGATAACAAGGGCAAAAAATACCCTTCAAATATAATAAGATGATAATGAAAGTGCGTGGTCTTTAGAAAGACAAATTTTAGAAAACAAGAAATGGAAAATCAACATAATAAGCACACCCACAAGTAAACTTTTTCTAGAAAATGCCTTTAATGAGCACTTGAAAAATATAAACAGAATAGTTAAAATGATGTGCATAAATAACAAATAATGAGGATTATAAGGAGGCTAAAAATGGAACGACAAAAACAAAAAACTATTTTAAATATTAGCTAAACGAAAGGTGGAAGCCTTACCAAGGAAGACAATCGGGATCTAGATTGACTATATAATAATATTACAGAAGAAAGACAAAATATAAGATCCAACAAGGATTTCGATCATTTCCTACTAATAACACAAGCAAATATGATAATAGTAAATAAATAGAAACTGAAAATAATGAGATGAAAGAATAGGCTAAATGAAATACCTAGAATAAATAGAAAATTAACTAAAGAGAAATTAAGGAACTATGAACATCGAACAGAAAGAAATTCTATTATTAATGCGACCGATATAGTAATAGTAGAAAGAATACTTTAGAAACGTCAGCATATAGGAATATATAAAATATATAGGAGATGTGAAGACGTAAACAGATAAAGAAGATGATTACACAGAAGGGATTAATTCGATAATAAAGCAACGAGAAGAATGGGAAAGCCGCTAGATCAGATGATATACTAAACGGAATGATAAAGACTGATGGAAATAAGTTGAATTGAAGAGCTATACATTGAGGCTTTAGATTAGTAGTTCTTATACTAAAGAATATCTAAAAGGAATTATTCTATAGAATGCAACGTACAATATTATTATAGCTGAAATACAGAAGAGAATGAAATGAAGTAAAGATATAATT
The DNA here is from genome assembly GCA_036346155.1 of Sinelater perroti. Classification (NCBI taxonomy): domain Eukaryota; kingdom Metazoa; phylum Arthropoda; class Insecta; order Coleoptera; family Elateridae; genus Sinelater; species Sinelater perroti. Next base: position 6,227,128 of record JARFIY010000189.1, read on the forward strand.
ATAGGTTTCGAATAGAAAGGTCGACATTTGAGCATAATATCCAATTAGAAATTTTAATTACTAACTTTATATAATCATTTAATAGTCTAGAGCGCTAAATGAATAGTAATTTCAAAAATCCCAATACTAACAGGAGGAAGTACATTCAATTAATTTCACACAAATACGAGAGTAAGACAAGGAATTCGACTATTAACTATACCATTCAATATCGTACTGAATTGAGTAACAAGGGCTGGTTGTAAAGGAACAATAACAAACAAAGCTACCCAAGTAGTAACATATGCAGCGACCCCATTATAATACAAGAAGTAATATAGAAGAAACAAGCGATAAATGAAACTGGAAGAGAGGACTAGGAACAAATTAGGGAGAAACAAAACGCATGATAAACAGGGACATAAAATTTGAGTAGAATTTTGAAGTTGTTTCCGAAATTAATTTGCATTGATACGTTATTGAATATGATATACAGATTAAACCGACACGTGATAAATTGTTCGGTTGAAAAGGGCAAAAAACTAGTTTCTCCTATAAGAGCTCATTTTAAGCCCCGAAAAAGTAAGTATTCGGCAAGGCACTCGGACCAAATACCTAAATTATATGAAGATGAGCAAAGACTGCACATTTAGAGAAAAAAAACAATAAGAAACAGGTGTTGTTCAAAGTAAACAGAAGATGAAAAGGCTTGAAGATATCAATGAAGAAACAGTTGGGTTAATTAAATCTAAGGAATACAATGGTTTGTATATATAAAAAGAGCAAAGAAATAGATTGTTGAATCGAAGCTCTAAACAAGTATATTAAGAAGAAGACTGAAAAGTATGTAGGAAGACCAAATGAAAAGTGACATAGCAAAATATGAAACAATGAGATGAATAAAGAATCTTCAGAATGGAAGATAGTGGATGAAAACAATAAATAAAATAAAGGCACACAAAAAAGTAAGTTTAGTGACTTACTACAAATAAAATAAGCTGAAGCCTCAAATGTGTAGCTGTTACTCTATTTGAAATGTATAGCCTTTATTATGCTACAATAAGATACATTATTTGAGAAATAAAACCCCCATTGAGTATTAACAAATCACCACAAGATTCACAGAGCAATAAGAAACTTAAAAAAATATTTAAACAACAATCATATACTTTATTTTATGCACTCTGTTTCTGAAAAAGACGACAGAATATTTATTTTAGACTACCACTAAAAATTTAAAGTATCTACAATAAATACGACACCAGCATGGTATTGCAAATGAAAACAGGGTTATTCCTTAACTCAAATGCCTGACGGATGACCTACTCAGTCACTACAAATAATAAAGAACTTATATTTATTTTAAACGACAACTAATAATGGCGGTCGTCTACGTTGTGGTGCTTGTCACATCGCCCCGCATCAGAGATGGTGCGCGACGACCGTGCAGAGAGGGTGGACATATGAGACCCTTAACCTCTCAGTCCTCAGGCCGTGCTTCCATGCGGAGCTCTAGAAACTTGCCATACACTAGATCGCTTTACCGATCATAGAAGATGATCACAGTTCAGAGGTCGAAAATTCAATTGAAATATTTCAACTACTTCGTGTGTTAACTCTATCAAGGGATGCCAACCTTACGAACCTTATCAATAAAGAAATTTAAGGGAGTTAAATTGAAAGTGAATTAATTTCAAATAAAATTTTAGGACACAATCTTATTGCGCATAAAACTCTGGAACAATTACCTAAGAAAAGCTTTAAACTTAAGTATGATCCGACTCCCTTTTCCAATAGAATTTCACGCCAACATCATGGACACTACTCAAGAAAGTAACATGCTACCGTCTCATTATTTTGTTATCAGTTGTGTTAATGATGTTTAGAAAGCTTCCACCCAACATGCTGAAGACACAGTTTGAAGAACGCGGCCTAATTTGATATAGACATGATTTTAAATAAAGATAAGACAATATTGTTCTGTAGTCTTCTTTCATGTAAGCAGAATTTTGTTAGATTGATATTATTCTGCAACGATGTGCAATAGTGAAAACTATTATAACAAATGCTTTGTTTGGTTGGCTTAACCAAATAAATCTTTGTCCACCTATTAATCTACTTTCGATAGTGTTCTGCAATGGTATGTTAAATATGACTCTTCAAAAGAAGTATTTTTTTTTGTTATTTAATTAAAATTGCCTTTTTTTCTTCTTTGACCTTTTAATTATTTACAACTTAATTAAAGACTATTTTAACTTTATGTAAAAAAATAAATTTCTAGTTTTTCAATTCAAATTTCCCATCCGACACCTAACCTATCTGTTGAAGAAGAAATTTATTACATTTGATTGTGAATATATCAATAGGTGGTTTTGGCTAGCTCGCTGTGCAACTTTAAAAGCCGCGCCATTCATCTGGCTATATTGACGGTTTACGAGGCAAGCCAATACTTTCTCGGAAACATCGGGTAAACATTAATTTTTATTTAAGAACATCTGTTACAGATCGTTTCCCCGACTTGAAAGTGCTATATTTACCTACACTCACAAAGCTCCTTTGATAACCTCTGAATTTACAACGCCTTGTAATTTTAAACATTCCCGTCACAAGACGGGTAGACAGTGAGTTTTCCTGCATTTCAAGCATTTAAAGGGCGTTTATCTGTGGGGGAGCCGTTTTGATTAAATTAAAACAATGAGAAGTTTACATTTATTACTTTTGTTTACAATATTCAAGAAGCATTTTTCTCCTTCGTCATTTTAGGTTTTTAACTGTTTAATTGTCTGCTGTACCGAATTCATACTAACAATGTGAGCAAGTCTGTTGCTTTCATAATCTTAGAAGTGCCTTGTATTAGCAGACCTTATTAGTGAACTTGAGTGAAACAATATTGCTTCAAAGCTCCAAAGTTCAGAGGTGAAGGCTTCTAGATTAAATGTGTTTACGATGAATACATTAAATCTAATACGTAGTAAAGAGATTGGAAGTGTGCTCAGGTACCGTGTTTTATCAAAGTAAATATCGAGCAAACTTTAATATTTATTTTGGCCTTAAAATTGAGGTCACCATCTTAATATTAAACTGGAGAATTTCTAAGTGAAAAGTTTTGGCGACACTGCGGTTTTCGGAACTTTGCGTAGACAAGAACCGGTTTAAATATAGAACTCTAACAGATTAAGGCGCGCTGAATTAAAACAACGATCGGTGGTTTAATTTTCTAAACTGTACAATTACTGTTATCGACATTGTAATGAAGAACGAATAGAATTGAAGGTGCCAAAAATGTAGTTAACTGTTCAGCAAGTTTTCAGATATTTATACTCAGACTTTCGGGACAATATACACAGTAAATATTTGATATATGCTATTGATTATTAAAATTGCATCGACAAGAAAAAATTGCGAATTTATAATTAAAAATTCACCGATTTATTTATCAATATATGACAAATAAATGATTAAATTTACAAAACGTTTGACCACATAATTATATTTAAATTTCTGCAATAATATATGGCTCCACCTCGGGCTGTCGTGATAATCTCTAGTAATCTTTGCATTGATAAAAATAATAAACGGTATCATGATTGACTGCAGCCCATAATTCAACCAGATTTCTTGGAGGCTGTGGTCGAGTAATGATATTCCAGATAACTTGGATCAGCGAAAGGTGAGATTTGTTTAGTTGGAGGAATTTTAATGTGTTACGTGCAACAAGTATTCAAACATTATCTTTTTGAAAGATTGCTTGGGGTACCTTGTGAACCAAATGAAGTACCATGGACTGTAAGACCTCGTCGAAGTAGATCTGATTGGTAATGTAAATGGTATCTAACTCTGACTAGAGATGACCTGCCATCACAACTGATAGTTTTCCATATCATACCCATACCCGCAGTTGGGCTTTTATGGTACGAATGCAGTCTTTTTGCTCCCTTTCTCCGCGTCGATAGCGTATCCGACTATCGTTTCGGTTTGAACAAAAGTCTTAATTCATCAGAAAAGACGATTCTATGCCATTCATGCCTCTATAGACACCTTTATTGCCAGTGCAGAGAAGTCAGTAGTAGTTAGAAAAAAAGACGCCGTGATGTTAATCCCACTGCTCATAATGGGGGTCAAACAGAAGAGGTAGGCAATAAATACCGTGTCTTTCGTTGTTATACTAAGATATTTGAAATCAAACCACGGTCTGCAGTCTCAAGCCTCCGAAGATGACGATCTTCCTGGTTGATTGCCCTGCGTACTGCTCCAGATCTTGGTTTGCGTGAATGAGTGCTTTCTTCTACACACCAGTACCTTATTTATCCCACAATACTACGATGACAAGCAATTTTTTGTCCTATTTTTTTTGGTAAAGAAACATTCCCTTCATATAGGCCAGCAATACGTTCTTTTTCAAATTCGTTGACTTGTTGATAATGCCTCCGTTGTCGACGAAAAGGCATTCTTACACCGTATAAATTACACGTCCTAAATTTAAATGGCCAAGAACACTTCCATGCTTATTTTATATGTAAAATCACTATTTCCCGCATTCCTCAAATCTAAGGAACAATATCATCAAATGGATAAACATAAATTTGTGATTCTTACTCTTCAGTCGTTTTCTGTCTATAGTGTTCTTAATTTAATATGAAAAATTCAGTACATTATAATTTGTTTTAACTGTCTTGCGACTTTAGTAAACACTAGTGTATTGTAAGAAATTAAAAATTAATCATAACATTGAATAATTTATAAGGTCAGCATTAAGCAATTCCATAGCTATGTCTTTTGCAAACTAATACCAAGCGTAAGATGCGAGTCAAGCAAAATCTAAAAAAATTGATTAAATTATTGTGTTCTTGCATTTCCATAACTTTGTATAAGAGTACCATTTTGGCAATTATTAGTTAAACGGTGTAAGTAATGAAACAAAAAGTTTATTATTATAAACTAGACAGTTCGTAAAATTTTATAAAAATACATTTTGATGATAGTTTTTCGCTATTAAACGTATCAGATCTCTTTTGCACTTCTTAGAACTTCATATTTCTTATATCCTTCACGAAATTGTTGGGTGTAAGTCTTTTTATTTCGCATATGAAAATTGTTTCACTTAACGTTTTCTTTCGAGTCATGTGTAAGTCAAAAAAAATTATAAATGTATTTTTGCAGACTTGAGTAACACCAGCTTTCCATTTGGTAGATTGTTTACGAACTTTAGTTATCTATATTAGATCCATCGATAATACAGTAGTGTGGTACAAACTAAAACTAAACTAAAAAATATCTATAGTAATCTTACCATCACTCACCATCCCGTTTTCTTTTTTTTTCCAATTAGCATTTATATTTTTTAGTTCTCTACTCTCTTTCACTTGGGCGTTTTTCGTAAATTATCAAGAGAAAATCATTAATCTCCAATCTATTCTATCTAGATGTCTAAGATAGTGTACTATGAGCCAAGTCGTATCTTCTATTTAGAGCTGTTCTACCAACTAAAAGTTAACTGCAACTGTAATTTACTCATGTTAATCTTATAACAGTATTCATAATCTTACAAGACACTAAAATAGATTAAATAATGGCTGAAAGTATGAAGAATCAAAGCGAATGAAAATAAATCTCAACACGCTACATTCACAGTGAAGCGGCGTGATAACTGCCCACAGGTAGACACCTGTGTCAACGGACAACATTTAAAGCATTTTTCAAAATACATGTGACTCTATCTACATCGACATCTGACTTGGAGAATTCAGATCTTTAATAAACGCAAAAAAGCGTTTAAGCTCAAATTTAGTATATTATAATGAAGGTCGCTTTGAAACCAGTCTGGACGCAGTAAATTCCTTAAGAGAAACTGCCAACACTTTCAGCATAGGCATTATTAAAAGATTGCAAAGTAAAATGTTTTGAACTATAAGTTCATGCGCTGTGGTACATGCCCAATAGAGTCAAAATGACTTGTGTGTATCTTGAGTGAAATAAAAGATACAAAACTCTAGTACAGAATTTAAAAACAGACTAACTATGCATTTCAATAAACTAACGCATAGATTAATGCACGAAACATACAAACCAAAACGATTAAAATGATTTAAACCAAATGAACTTCTAACTCAGTTTTAACCATTTCTTGCATCTGGTTATTCGATAATTCACTTGGAATTAGTGAATTTTTGTAATGGCCTGGTTTGTTGTAGACCTACTCCATACGTCTGAGAGCAATTTGTAAAATAAAAAATGCAATAAGCATACAAAAAAAAAAGATCTAAATAAGTTCCGATCTATAGCAACTTTCTAATGTACATTAAAAATGATATATGACGACTTTAATAATAATGATCACTTCTGTTTTATCAATATTAATATCAAAACTATGATTCTTTATGTTTTTAAAATAATTGCTACCTTTTATATCTTCTAAAGCTTCTCTAAAAATGTGTTTTAAATTAATTTTATCAATAAAGACACATGCAGCCGTGTCTTGAATCTTTATATTCTGTTTTTTTTCCGTTTAAGCTCGTCGAAAAGATGGCATTCAATATAAAATTACGATGGTTCTCGAATACGATAACCATAGGTATCGCAATTCGTGCTCCTATATCAGTGGCATAGTAAATAGAATTTCACGTGTATAACCAGCATTTTGAAGTGAAATTAATTGTCTACGTGTCGCAGAATTTAAGTGTTCTTTTACGAACCCAAACTTATCGTTCTGTAATCGCCAAATATATTTTGAGCAAGTTATGATATTAGATTTTAAGTATTTATAAAATATGTTTCCTGGATGATAGATACAACTGAAAACTGGTATCAGTTATTTTAAACTGTAAGCATTAAGAAGCTTTAAAAACTATGTATTGTCCCATCCTAACTACTTATTTGCTTTATTACAGCTGGCGATTAAGTGGTACTTCCAAGGGGGCTGCCGTATAACCATAACTAATGAATTTTAGAGAAATTCCAAGAAATTCAAAATGTTTTTAATAACAAAAAATATATTTGAAAATGTCATTGCGATTAATATCACATAACAAGCTTATTTATATATTATTAAATGGAGATCAAATATGTTGAGAATTGACTAAAAGGTATGTACGAATTTTTTACTACAATGAAGATCTGGCTTTCAAAACGATTTCCCGAAAAATGAAGACATGAAAGAAATCTCAAATATTTTTGAGTAAAATTGGTCAAGTTGTTTACACTGTTTATAATTAGTTAAAAAGACTGGGTAGAAGTAACAGTTACATTGATAAAAATGTCAAAAACCCAACAACCCACTCTACATGCGGCTTATTGTACACCATATGGATGACAGTACTAGTTTAGTAGCGTCTTAGTTGTAATTTCTGTATTTCGTACAGTATCAAAAAACAGCTCTTCTGCTATTACTAAATGTAGTTCAAAAACAATGGGTTTTTTAAATTATTGAAGGTTTAATCAGTCCCAGATTACAATAATTTTTCAGTAAAGCATAAATTTAACATAAAAGTATATTAAACAACGCATTCAAATGGAACATATTACTCCCCATCAAAACGGCTAATTTAAATGCCACTTATGGATATGAAACTAATCCAACTGGCATTTAGTTGCCTAGTCAACATCAACAATAAACACCATTTGTTAGTCATCAAATCTTTTAGCTTCAATTTTCATTCCCTAACAAACATACAAACCCTTAATAATTATCCATCAACTTAAGTTTTTCCACGCCAGCTAATGAACAAATATCTACCGAACAAAATGATTTAGTCAAATTGATAAGAAAAGAAAAATGCTAAAACTTAGCAGGTAAACAGAAAACATAGTTTTAGATCATTCTACTACTAGCAGCAAAAAACGTATGGATATATAGCAAATAATAAGTACCGAAACTTGAAATCAAATGACAGACACTACGACACGACCAAGCAAATCACAACGGTATGGTGAAAATGAACGATACCATATCGAAGCACTAAAATACAACACCATTAAACTTAACGCATTTATACCAGGCATATGCAGAAAAATTATTAAATACCTACCAGATGAAAAAGTAATTCATCATACCTATCAACCTGAAAATGAACAATTTTACAGAATTGTTATCAAACATATACATAATTCAATACCTACCGAAGACATTAAAGTCTAATTAAAAAAAACGAGACATCAAACACGGAACATTATGAATTTATAACATAAGGATAACAAAAGATCTTTTATGTTAATTTAGAGCCTAATGAAAATGATAAAAGTATATTGGAAACTGAATTTCTCTGTAATAGTAAGTGTGGTAGATATCAGAATTATGGACACTTCAGAACTTACTGTGCTAGGCTATAAATGTAGTAAACCACGTAATACTAAATTTAGTAAATATAAAAATGAACTTCAGCTTAAACTGGAAATCTAGTTTATACATCAGCTACTAATGCTAAGTTACCAAAGTATATGTCTCAGAAATATACCCACGAATAGTATTCAATAATACTGCAGTATAGAGGAAGGGTAGACATTTCTTCCAAGAGGAATTTAAAAATATTTCCATTCAATTAATTAATCGGAGTACGATCCTCATAAATGGCTATGCATAAAGGCTTTCTTAAACATGAGTTACTAACTTTTCTAAATTTAAACAATATTGATGTGCCGTTAATATTAAAAACAGTCTTCACATACATAGAACAATTTCAAATTACTCCACATATAACACAAATCATCATGATACAACCTATGAAAGAGCTGCTCTATTTCATCATCATCAATTAAGTCCATTTTAAACTGCAGAAATGCAAGCCAGAAATATTGAAATATTGAATTGCATTCAGTTTTCTTACTGGTCACCTAGACGCACAGTACCTACTGATAGCTATAATGAACTTTTTTATACGCTTAGCAACATAATGGTGACTGAAATGTCAGACATAGCCACTGGGGTTTTCGACTAATTATACCAAAACGGATAAATGCATTCAAAGCACTTGTGAGAAACAAGTACATTTACCATTCCACTAGTGTACCAATATAGTGTCCTACTGCCTCGAACAAAATCCTTAATTTACTGATTTTCTGCATTTTAAAAGGGTTGGCTACAAACATTATCTTAACGGAATCAAATAATGATTTATCATTTGATCACGTGCCAATGATAATGAACTTAAGTACTAGAATTATTAATAAAGAACTCACATCTTGCCTTGCAACGAAGGAGACTGACTGGCTAAAATTCCAGCAATGCATTGAAAATAGAGCATATTTTAATAACCTCATAACAGGTCGAATACATAAGATGCTACCAAGAAAATCTGTTATATTGTGGACAATAATATATAATCGAATGAGAAGTATGTATTACTGTCCTATGGAAATTATAGAAATATGCGAATATAATAATGGGGTCTAAGCCTGGAAAACCTTCAGAGGATGTGATTTCTTATAGACTATCATGTCCCTACTAGACAAAGAGTTGAGAAATTGTCCCTTAAAAGACTACTAAAAACACGGATACCTTAACACACTTGTTTTTATTTCAGTTTTTATATAGGAGGGCTATTTTATAATATAGCAAATATGTAGAGTGAGATATCAAGAAGTCTCAAAGAGTCTTAGACATAGGCTGGGCATTTGAACGGATCTGGTACACTGGACTACTCTATAAATTAAAAATGCTGTTACCAAGCCATTGCGATCTTTCAGCTCAGTCCCATTTTATCGCTTTTTTTTTATTAAATATAATAATGAAATCTCCTAATTTGGTGCGCCACATTGCTCCTGTATTGAACATTTACTGCTAACCTACCAGAAAATCAAAATATTATTATTGACACCTTTGGTGATGACATCTTGTCATCTTGTTTATGTACTATGACCCCATAGTTGCATCCGAAAATCTTCAACGTCACTTAAACTTATTCAATAAATGGGTTGAGAAATTATTATAAACAGCTTTTACCATTTAAAGATCTACATAAAAACCAAGCGCCAGCAATTTAACGTATATATTGTTTTTTTTGGACGAAAATCTAAATTGGCCTTAAGTAACAACTGACATTAACAAGAAATATAAGACAATAGGCTGGACTCAGATCAATAAGAGATCTAGTCAACATGGCAAGAGATAAAAAAATCAGACATGTGTGGTCAACATTCAATAGAGTGTACAGGCAGTCGAAGAAGAAAAACAAGCTTCTAGTCTGCAATACAATGGTTAAACTAATCTTGAACTTGTGGCGTACAACTCAAGTGATATCCCGAGCTAACAGGGACAAAAATCACCTAACATTCCCAATCCAAAACACTCCACGTGCTGGTAGATGCCACGTAGTATGTCCCAAATCCAGACTATTCATAAGGACTTTGGAACTTCATTTGTTGTTGATCCAAAAAGATCTTTTCGACTGCAGTCCTAGACATGAAGCAGGCGTTCGACAAGGTATGGCATCAGGGACTGTTGTACAAAATTAAACTCCACTTTCCAAGCCAGCTCTATTTGCTATTTAAATCATACCTTGCTGACCGTCTATTCCAAGTCAAAATCAACAACACGGTCTCTGAGTACCACCACATTACATCAGGAGTCCCGCAAGGCATTGTACTGGGGCCATTCCTCTACCTACTTTACACTTCCGACATGCCAACCACAAACGACACAGTGCTTGTCACATTCGCGGACGATACGGCTATTCTAGCAGCTAGTGAAACACCGCAGGTTGCAACCGATCGCCTTCAGCACCATCTGGACCTACTACAGGACTGGGCCAAACATTGAAGGTATCAATTAATACTGAAAAATCCGCCCAAATAACTTTTATCAGCACGAGCAATCTGTCCACCAGCCAGATCAGTCACACTCCCCTTCCCCTGAAAACTGAAGTAAAATACTTAGGGCTGCATCTCGACGCAAAACTCACTTTAAGTACCCATATTAATGCCAAAAGAAAACAACTCGACCTAAAACTCAAGAAAATGTACTGGTTGCTGGGGCCTCGCTCTCAACTTTTCCTCACAAACAAACTCCTTCTATACAAGAGCATATTAAAACTCATATGGACCTATGGGGTACAACTTTGGGGCTGCACAAAGGCCTCGCACACCAAAATATTACAGCGGTTTCAATCTAAAATTCTCCGCCTGATTACTAACGCACCTTGGTACATTCGGAACGATACCCTCCACACAGATCTGAACATCCCAACTGTTGCATATGAAATCCAGAGATTCGCCACCACCTACCACCACCAGCTCGCAGGGCAAGAAAACAACCTCATCGATCAGCTGTCCAACCCACCTGCAATTGTCCGCAGACTCCAGCAAAATTGGCCACAGGACCTCATCCACTAGCTTCCACAACATTAATTATTCGGGAGAATAGCACTGGCTATATCCCCCAGATAACATGTAATATTCTATTATTTACTTATTACTCAATTAAAGAGTAGATTGTAAATAAGCAAGAAATAAAAAAAATGGTTGATATAATTTGACTGTAACTATTATGATGCTTCATGATCACAACAGTGTATCTAGACATCAATTATCCGATGTCTAACCACCCAAGAGAAGATTAAAGAGGCAGCTGGCCTTACGACTTAATAGCAATCTTGCTTGAAAGGAGTGGTATTAGTAAATGGTTTCTCCTAACGATGTCTTCTGAGTGTAATAAGATTTACTTGATACTCCTTGTAGACTAAATTGTAAATACACTTATTCTCAATTAAAATAATTAAGTTGACAAAAGTGTTCTAAGTAGAGAATAACCAGTTAATCAAAAATTTTTTATCTTTTTAAAATATGATAAAAATGTGTGCTTTTTTACATGATCAGCAATTTTGAAGTATGATTACGATTTTGGATCAACTCTTTGGATTTTACTAGCTGTTTTAGAAAAAATGTAGGTTACCCAAGTTGGTCTTCTGTCTAGTTAAGGCCCCGTGTATTTGGCTGGGTCTGCTTGTGCTATTTAATTTTTACGCAGTGTGGCAGCAAGGCAAGTTTCTTTACTTAGCGTAAATATAACATGAATTAATTTGTTCTCATTGTTCTTTACTTATCATTTTGTTAACCAATGTTTATTTAAGTGATTTAGTAAATTCCTGGTTGCAGAATTATAGTCATGGTGTGAAGTTAAGATCGATGTGTCATCGGCGTATGTAGCTATGATCAATTAGATGGTTTTTGGGGGGTCTGTACAGTGAATATGAGCCTAAACTTATCTATATCTAAACTTATAATTCTATCTCCTCCTAGACGCTTCAACCGATTTCCTTGAAACTTGCACACCACATTTACAACTATATTTGCTAATTCAGCGCAAAAAATCAGCCTTCTAACTTTAACCGTTTTTGAATTATTTAAATATTTTGAGTACAAGGGAAATTCCTCCCAATGTTTCTATTGTTTGTAGTGTTAAATGTACGCAAAACATGTGGAATGTTCTACACGACTGCCTAGCGTCTAGATCAGGCTTCGTCGACGAAGCTTGCGGGGTTCTCTTGTTTTATATGATTTTATAAATTTGTGCCTTTTTAGTTTTATATTTTTTAAGTTTTTGGTATACCCTAGTTAATGGAGGTACTGAACAATTTTTTTGTTGTAAATTATTTAGTTCAAAGTATTCTATTTTTTCTGTTTACATTTTATTCAGCAGTACACCTTGAACTATCAATGAATAAAGATATATCTAATTCTCTGACATGTCAGTTAACACATGAGCGAAATGACGTGAGGCCAAATGCAAAACATGAAATATTTAATGCGTGTCTATATTTTTATTGAGAAAGCATAAGTTTAACAATTAAACAACGTCCCATAAAAATGCAGCACATTTAAAATCAATAATAACAAATATTTTTAAATAGTCAGCAAATCTTTCAGCTTGAATGTTTCATTCAAGCCCGCCTTAAATGTCAACACACCAGTCCATTATAATTATGCGTTAAGTCAATTCTATTCTTGGCAGATAACGAATATCTGTCCAATAGATAATCCTAAAGAAAAAAGATTAAAACTTAATAGATTTACGAACAACTTATTTTCTTATTCTATCAGCTATCTATTAGCACCCAATATAAATAGGAATTTATAGTAAATTTAACTAATGAACATTTAAACTAATTACAGACTGGTAACAATAAAAACACCAGAAAAATTCCAAAACCATTACCACGACGCCAAAGTAGTGGAAGCTATTGTAAATCTTGTAGGGAATAAATAACACTATAGCAAAATACTAAGACACAGCACAGCTAAACTAAATATACAGAAAAATTACTAAATACTTAAGAGATAAAAAGTAATTAATCATACTTACCAACCTAAAGAGGAACGATTATAAGTAGTTAACAGGCACTTGTACCCTTCAATAACTACCGATGGCATTAAGAACGACTTAGAAAATGCAGGACAGCAAACAAGGAATAATTGAAAAGGGATTTGTCTATAGCAGTAGAATAGACATAAACTCATTTCAAAAATGGCAGGAATTATTCAGTACACTAGACGCTAGAACTATGGGTAATCTATAAGCTATTGTACTAGCAAATATTCGTGCGTTAAATATAGCGAACAGCATAATAAAATATAAGCCACAGCGCACTGCCCTGTGCTAAAACGTATTTGATAGGATATAGGTCAGTGCATGTTTTTTGATGTTTTAGTTGAAATGTCCTATCCGAAAGGTAGGATCTTAGAAAAAAGTAAAAGGGGTGTGGAATAAATGTTATGAAATAATCCTGTATGCCATATTTTGTCGAATACCTGTTTTATGTCAATGAAAACAGCTAAGCAATATCATTTTCCTCTTTTTTGAATCCAAACTGGTGGGTAGGTAGAGCGTGTTCTCATTTGTCATGTTCGCTGGCCTTTTGTGACAATTTTCGTCGGTATTTTATATAGAATTGAAAGGAAGCTCACGGGGACAATATCATGAATAATATTATATAATATTATGACTTGCCCTATTTTCCATTGTATTGCGAGGAATATTTGTTCATCCAGTTTTTCTCAGAAATTCTGTTCTTTTGCAATAAACTTACGGTTTCTTTGATGTTTCTTGTATTTTGGCTAGCAATGTTATCAAATGTTAATTCTAGACATGATTTTACAGTCTTGCAGTTGAGACATTTGATTGCGCAAAAATCCACAAGGTTAGGTGTCTTATTAGACTCGAAAGGCCAATAGGCAAACTAATGTGTTGATAATTAATTTATAAAAAAGTAATAATTATGGAGAAAAAACTCTATGGCCTGCGTCGGAACAGGTGTTGCGAACAGAGAGGTTAAGGCTCTCATATCTCATTCTCGCTGTGCTCACCAACTCTGATACGGGGCAATATAAATAAATAGTGTTATAAATTTGTATAATTGTAAGTACAATAGATAAGTAAATTAGTACGTTTTATTCACCGGTGCCAAGAGCAGAAACCTTCTTTTTTCTCGTCCATATTTACTTCTAAATGTGCTATATTTGTGGCTGATTTGAAAGCAGTAGCTTCCTGTTTGAAGTTGTAGGTACATCCACTTTTGGCTGGTCCTCTTTTTTTTGTTCCCTTTGGCCACTAATTTCCTTCATTTGGTATGGGTGGATATTCTGAATTTTGCAGTTGCACTGGCTTTATTATTGTTCTTTATCTAATTTATTTTTGAAAATATTTTGTTTACAATTTTTTGTGCAACACAAAAATGTGTATTAATTAAATTTTAGATCATCTTGATTCCCCTTCTCAAAATAAAACGTGAAACATTTTTAAAACTGCAATATTTTATAAAAATTACCATTATCTGCATATTTCTTAAAATCTCCAAACTTTTTATCTGGTCATCAGTTTTCCAAAAATACTTGAAGCCATAAAATCAAAACTGTGATATTCTAGAGGTGATATGTTCACAAATGGTTGTTTTTTAAGTATGTTATAATTAAAGGGAGATTGATTGACCGACAACGGGCAAGTAACAAAGTGCACGCAATATTCTTTGATTCTTGTTAGCTTAATTAAGTTTTCGGATCTAACTCATTATATTCAGGCGATATATATTCTTAATAGTACACAATTAAGTTACTCAGCTAATTCCGGGCCTGTTTGAAAAACTTTCAAGCGCTCCTCATAAAAATCTCTTAATCGCCCAAATGTAGAAAAATGATCAGGTAGAAACCTTCTCATAAACTACACTATAAGTTTGAAAACTTATTAAAACTCGATTACGAAAAATAATTATAAGTAAACAAGAACGACAAGCTAATTAGTGTTTGGTACAGTAAATGTTATTTATGAATCAGTGAGAAAACCAGGAGAAGTCAAATAGGAAGTAATTTTTATTGTGTGTTAATTAATTAATTAATGTCCAATTTTTAATTCATCTTCAGGGCGATTCAATTTTCCGAAGCTGTTAGCTACAATATATATAGTTCGTATGACAAGAAAGTATCTGTGGTCATAAGGAGGCACCGTAGCGCTATGTATATTAATTCGTTTGAATATTTTTGGCGCAGTAGTTTTCTGGAATTCGTTATTTTTATAATTCCTGAATCAATACAAAGTAGTGTTTTTAATGAATCATGGGAAAGGGTCAAAGCTGATGTACAAAGCGGCTGCATAATATATGCGAAGTTGGAGGCATTCGTTAAGAAGTGGGTACAGCGATATATAGAGTTAGAAATGTAGCCCGCGTTACAACAGTGAAGAAGGATAAAGCGACCTTGCGTCTCTTTGGAGACAAGCCAGGGCTTTTCTGTACTGTGGCCGCGCGAAACTCCCCAGTAAACGAATTTATTTCTTTCTAAAAACGATTTGAAGTCACTTACGTAAAAAAAACTTTTCTTTTCGATTAACTTTAAAGAAAGGCTTGGTGGTTACCATAGAAGGTCAAAGGGCAAGTGATCTGATTGCGATTCTATAGTTCGACACGCTGAACAAAAGTCAATTGGACCAAACTCAAAAATATATAATGCCCGAAATTTCATCTACTAACAGCTAATCTGTTCATTTGTATTCACTGAAAGTCTATTTTTAATCAACTAATACGTTCTATATAAAATTGCATTTTCATAAGCAACCCTTTTAATGGCCACTTTTATTGTGCTCTTAACCGTGTCGGCCATGAAATTGTTAATGAGTCACTAGTCATTAATTCACACCTGTGCGAATTTTATTCCCAAAATAGATTTACAGCAACCTATGAGGGCAACTTTGACGCCATTTTTCGGGCATTATATATATTTTGGACTTTGGTCCAATTGACTTTTTGTTCAGCGTGTCGAACTTAGTAAGAATCACGATCAGATCACTTGCCCTCTGAAAAACTTTTCTTTTCGATTAACTTTGAAGAAACTTTCATTATCAGTAAAGCACGCGGACAAACAAAATTAAGATTGAAATAATGTTATTTTTATGAACAAGTTTTTTCTGAACATGGTCTTCCTTATCGAAAGCGTGGTCAGCGAAGAGTAATAGGATTCTTTAGCGCACAGTATAACACCCTGTACTAGAAGGAGTAATAAAAGCAATGGGAATAAACAAAAGCATAGCACAGAGGTCAGCGCAAACAGTAGCATATGCAAGTGATCTCGCATTAATAACCAGAGTCAGGGAAACGCTAGAAGAAACACTAACCACATTAAAAACAAAAACAAATAAAAGAGGACTGAGGATAAACGGAAAGTAGACAAAATATATGATATGTACAAGGAGAGAAATAATAAACATAAATTTTAAGAAAGTAGACCACTTCAAATATCTGGGTGTCATCGTCAGTGCTAAAAATAACAGAAGTGCTGAAATTATAGAACGTATTCAAGCGAGTAACCGGGCATATTGGAAGTATCAAAAACTACTTAAAAATAAAAACCTCAGCAAAAACAAGACTCAAAATATATAAATCAGCAATAAGGCCAATAATAACATACGCGACAGAAACTATGTGTTTGTCAAACAGAGACCAAGAGAAATTAAGAGTGTTAAAAAGAAAAATCTTAAGACCAAAGAAGTGCATGGGGAAATCAGATCCCTGGTGAGCCACGAGATAAGACAACTAGTGAAAAAAGCAGACATAGTACAGTTTATAAAGGCGCAGAGACTAAAATGGTTTGGACACATCCAAAGTAGAGAAGCACACGAAATAATAAAGAAGGTAATGGACTGGAGACCGATGGAGGGAAGACCGAGAGGAAAGCCAAAAATTGGATGGGCAGATCAACTATATGCAAGACATCAGATATTTGAGAATCAATAATTGGTGGGAAACAATTCGGAACAGGCAGGAATAGAACTTAGTGACAAATAAGGCAAAACAATACACGTAATTGAGGAAAGAAGAGAATATAAACCGAATATGCGGAGTAATCCACCACAACAAATGAATTAGAAGAGCTTCAGATAAGAAGCGACCTTCATTCTGAGCCGGAATATAAACTGACCATAGTTTATATATTTATTACCTCTTTCTGTTTACAGGCAATTTAACTCAAGTCTGCTGAAAAGTTTTTTGTTCGGACAGAACTAGTTGGGTGTTGCAACCAGACAATGATCTTAAACATCGCACCAATATATGCAATGCATAGAAACAACAATTTACGATATATAGCCGGCAACATTTCCAGATGTTAATCTCATTAAAAATGTGTGGTCGTACATGATAATAAAGTTTAAAAGAAAGCTAGTATGGTCGATGAAGCAGCTGTTCAAATTAAGAAGACATGGCGATCTTTGACAAATTATTATACAGAAACGTCATCGAAAGCATGGGAAAAAGTTGTGAAGCTATAATCAGTAATGAGGTGACTGGACCAGATATTATGAAATTGTGGAATAGCTCATAAAGTATATTTTAATAAAAGGAAAATAGGAGAATGTCAGGTAACAGGTTCAAGGTGCCTAAATTCATTTTTAACACTTCTGGTGATCGTAGGCCAATAAAATTGAGATCATTGTAAAGCACAACACGCCTATCAGATTGGGTACCTTTTTCAACAAATAAGCATTTTACTGACACTGTCAATTAAGCAAGCATTTAACGCTCTTTAATTTGGTACCAGTTTATCAAAGTGCGATCACTGGAAGTGCCAAAAATGAATTTAGGCACCTTCAAACATTCTCCTTTATCCACATTTTTTCAAAATTTATATTCAAGATTTTAGCGGTCACCTTATTATTGAACAAACTGTATGTTTATGTGCTATGTAGTAACCAAAAATCAATAAAACAACTGATTATTTTTTCTCATTTTTTCTTTAAATTTTTTCTATCTAATATTTGGAAATAGTTTCACTTCCAGAAAACTTCTGTCATCGATTGATTAACTAAATATGTTTATAATTTAGCTATAATTAAAAACAGAAGCGTGCAATGAAGTAATGAAGTTAAAAGTTTTATTTTCGTATTATGAAACCGAAAACAAATTTTAAAGTTTTCTTATCTAAATAGCGGCGTTGACTGTTACTACATAGAAACTCATATATTCCAGGATTGACAGGTCATTATGGTAAAAGCTTATCATTTTCCAATTAATCTTACGCTCGAACCGTCTAGGACAGGCTTAATTTTTTGCGATGTTAAAAATGGTAGAAAAATTGTATGTAGATGACTTTCCTGAAACGATGGCATTAAAGTAGACATTTCTTAATTATTTATTTACTGGCAAATTGTATTTAATTCGGGTATTTTTCTGAATAAAACACAAGATGTTGGAACAATCCAAATTTTATACTCCTAGCTATTAATGTAAAATATAGAGTTAGGAGTTACATACAAGGCCTTCATTATGTGGCGCAAACTATAAAAATTCATTATAAAAAACTAAACAAGATAAAATTCCAATTGTTTTTGTATTATGATGAATAAATAAAGTTCAGAGCATTATGTTTTTAAAATTACTGCCTTCACTAGAGATGGTCGTTTCAACCCTTTTTTCAAAACTCTCAGTTGCGGGTTTTTTGATGCCCCCAGAAATGACCACAACCTCTTCTGTGATGCGATTCTTGAGTTGGTCGATGGACAATAAATCCTATCCTTTAGGTAACCCCACAAGAAGAAATCGCATGGGTTTAAATCGGAGGAATTTGGGGGCCCCTCGATACCATCTTCTAGCTTACGGGGGAGCGTCCAGACTTATGATGCTCTTTCCAAAGACCTCTGTGAGGATGTCAAAGATGCTGTGAATCCGATGGGCGGTGGCTCTATTTTGCTCAAACCAGTATTGGTTGGCTTGTCTTTGTCTCTCGCAATTGGAATTCATTTCTCGAGAACTTCTGTGTGATAAAGTTCTTCATTCACATATTTTGTGAGAAACGGTGGTCTGACAATTTCATATTGGGAAATTGTACACCATATACCAACTTTTTCTGGGTTCAATCAACAATCTTCGCTCAATTTACCCAATGTTGGTAATTTTGTTTGTTGGCATAGTCGTCTAATTCCAAATCGGCCTCATCCGTGAAATGGACGTGCTTTATGCCCAACTTTTTGGTCCAAACCATCTCCATGATCACTTTTGCAAAAGTGAATCTTTCGCCAATATTGACCTCGGTCAGAGGCGTTTGCAATTGAATCTTACACTGAAATGGATTCAATTTCTTGCTGGGGATGGTGCATAGAGTCCACACTTACACCAAGTTGAGTTGCGTCCTTAGAGACCGAAGTTGTGGGCTCTTGTTCGTAAAGCTCCCGAGTTTGTTCTACTGTCTTTCTGTCTTTCTAAACTTTCCAATCGGCCTATTATAAAATGGTAAAATAGACAAATTAATTATAGAGCAAATTTTATCATAGTATTTCTTACCTTGCTATTGTAGAGACAGACTAAGTAGTGTGCTTGTCAAACTTGACTTTGAACCCAGTTAGTGTTCCTTTCGGTCCCTTTCGTAAAAGGTGATCATAATGAAGATACTTTCTTCGGTTGAATAGCTTCGGTCTTAGCTGACGCCATATTTAGTGTTGACCTAGAGTGCAAACAAAACTCTAAACATTGACCTAGTTATAAATAACATCAAACATAAAATTAGCTGAAAAGTTTGACCAGGGTGATAAAAAACTTTTTTGGGTGACATAATGAAGATCCTGTATTAAATATATTAGCCAAATACCCTCACAACTCGGCTGACATGCGACAAATTTTTTAGCGAAGTTTTTCATAATGCTTTTCCATAAATGCGGCTGTATTTCAGAAATTATACGTCTGATGTTCTCTTTAACCCTGGAGTCGTAGCAGATTTGTTAACATAAACTCTTTCCTTCAAATAGCCCCAGAGAATAAAAGTCTAATGGGGTTAAATTGCAAAACTGCAGTGCTCGGTCGATTTTACTCTTTTGCGATATAACACGTCCAGGAAATTTTGTTTGAAGTGAATGTTTCACGTGACATGTAGCTCCATCTTGTTGAAACCACATGCCATTCAAGTTCAAATGGTTGGTTTGATTGAAAAAAAATTGTTTAGTATTTTCCTATAACAGTAACAGCGTTGCCAACTTCGTTCCCAAAAAAGTACTTGCCATTGATTTCTCCAGTCCAAAATACACACCAAACAATGCTTTTTGGTGGATTCATTAGTCTTTCATAAATTGCGACAATTTTGATTACTTACAAAGCCATTTAAAGAAAAGTGGATTTTACTCCTCAATATGAGTTTTTTATTTGCAAAAATCAGCACCAACTGCTATGTTCTCTAAAAGCAAATTCAGAAATGTACGGCGTCTGTAGAGATTTTTTGTAGACTTTGCTGTGTTTGAATACCAACTGTACAAATTCAAATTTCGAACATTCACAAAAAAACGAAGGGCGGGCAATTCAATTCCTAAAGTTCAATTTGGATCGCCCCATACAAACAAATTATGGTTATAGTAATATGAATTTTGGTATTGTAAAGCGAGTAGACTTCGAGACAATCACTTCCTTAAATTAATAAAATTCTGTTACATCAACGACTCCAGCAGCAGGATTGTGCGTTTCCTCCTAATCATAAATTTGGGACGCTATTTCTGTGCGTTATTTATGTGTTTACCGCTCCGCGATATTCCGAAAATGAAGGCCCTTACGGCTCGTTTATAAAAAGCTTTGTAATTTTATATCCACGCTAAAAGCCGTAGGTTTCTCGTGATATAAAAATATAAATTATATAGTTTATGGCATTCAAGTCGGAATATTTTATTCGCTGGTAATTACGGCGACGCTGATGTGGCGGGGCCACACAGAATTCGACAATTTATAAACATTGTCAGATGTCGGCCACGTAATCGTCGACAAAATCATAAAGGTGTGGAATTTCATTGCAATTTTTAACGCTGCCGCTCATGAATCCAAACGTTTCTTCTCGTTAGGAAGATCGAGGGTATAGAGTTTTTGACAGCGTAGTGGCAATTCGGAGTATTTTATGTTGATTATGTTGAAACCTTATTTACTTTAGATTTTTAATTGTTTCAAGGCCAAGTGTTTTGAATTCATAAAAACGTGCGGTTGCTGAATTTGCGAAAGCCTTTAAATGTCAGGAAATATTGTGTGCATACCAGCCACGATCGATTTTAATTTTATACCACGTCATTAATGTAAGCACTCTCATTCTGTAATCTGTTTTTCTTGTTACTTTGTTTTTAATTTTGCTGACAATCCAAGTATTTTCAAGACCCGCTTGTACAATAAAATAATATTTGTTTAATGCTTTTTACAAATCTACGTATTTGTACACTACATAATTTAATAACTAATTACTGATTACAAACTATTATTGTTGAAAAAGGTAAAAGAACTTTTGAGAACAACATATTAATTTTTATCCTTTTTTTTACAAGCTGTATCTAATTGTCCTGCTCTAAGGAGTCTCCGTACATTTCCTTAATGTATTTTTCTTATTTTTTTATAGCATTGTTATTCTTCTTCTGTTTGGATGTTCTTGAATTTAATTCTTTCTGTTGTATTTTATCCTTCTTCACACGGCCAAGTACTTCAACTACTGCTATTATGATACTTTTAATAAAAGTATGCTGACAAACATCTAGAAAGTACAGAACATAGATAGTACTTTCTAACTAATGAATAGTTTTATAGTTTGCTTTTGAACTGATATTAGGTTGTGTTTTACTGAAAAGTAATCATATATCTCATATTAACCAATGCTGCATAGAGGGTCCGGCAGAATGATCTCTTTTTTAATTGACCGCTGCGCAATGTATTGCTAGACGGCGCTCGAGTCGTACATTCTAGAGTAGCACAAGACATGCCATTTTAGTGCCCATCATGGCGTCGAATTTGTCTTGCAGGACCATGCGAAGAATTCTATACTGCGATCTTATGATCCCTCCCTAGAAAATTATGATGGTTCAGGGATTTCAATAATGTGACTGGTATGTTTGGCAAGCGAGGACTCCGTGAGTAACCTCTTCACAGTCGGCGTGTAATTTGGCATTATAGGGCCATCTTTTTTTATGAGGGCAGGACGCGTGGAGACTCACACCTACTTGCTATGTTGCGATGTTACGCAATTTTCTAGAGCTCAAACTTAACAAACGTGAAAATGCACATTGTGGTTTCCAATAAAATGACGCTGCCACACACACGGTCAGAATTTATCGAAAAGTTCTGGGAAAAATGTTTCCAGGCTGCTTCATCTCATTACATGGTGACATTCTATGGACGGCTAAATCACCAGATATGTCCCCTTGCGATTTATTTCTGTATGGACATCTGAGGGCTGAAGTTTTTCAACGCAGGTCGTGGACTATTACGGAATTAAAGGATGCTACTAGCGACACGATCGTTGCAGTACCAAAGGAAGTGACAAGCAATGTAGAACTTTAAGGTAAGTCTGCTCATACGGGCAAACATTTAAACGATATCATCTTCCAAACTGGTTGATAAGAAAATGGCAAATATTGTTCGATGTGATAATACAATAAACGGCGATAGCATTTTACCACATGTTGAGATCTTACCAAAAAGTGTACTGTTTGGCGAAAGAAAAACAAACAACATATACTTATCGCTTTTTTTGCTGCAGTCCCTTTATGTAAACTGTCCCTCCCCTCATTTACATAGCATCTGAGTTTTTTAAGCCGCTACAAATACAAACAAATGATTTCACTACTTATGTTAAATCTTTGCACTAAGTTTTGGAATATTTGACGCTAATTTTATACAGCAGTCTCTCTAAAAATATAATCATTATAGGTAGGTGGTTTGTAGCAGTGAGATTCATTTTTAATTATCTCATGTTCTACGATGAACTGATTTTGAGAAGTGCGGTCACAGTACCCAAATAAAATATAAAGCTTAGATTATATTGTGTCGCAGATCGAAATGATGATCAGTACGTGTGTGAAGATAGACTGTAGTGTCACAAGAAACTACCAGATGAGAATTTCGGTGTGATTGCTTTGGATGAAGGGAGTTGCTGTTTTGGATATCCATTCAAAATTAGTAGCTGAATAGTAAAACTGTGTTTCATTGGATGAAAGAGCAACGGGCGTCTTGCAAATACGCGCAAGCCACACATTGTCCAACGTATGTCCGACTTGATGCACATTCGTTACACTGGCAGATGCAACAGGTATGTCTCACGGAACTTTACATACCATTATCCATGAGGACTTAAAGATGACAAAGGTATGTGCACAATGTGTATTCCATACTCTCATCACTCAACAAAAGCGTGTGGAGGTATGCCAACAGTTGCTGCTACTGTACAGCGTGTATATGAAAGCATTGTTTGAGTATTTGGCCACGGCAGAAAAACCGCGGCACTGGTATGAGACGCTGGAAAAGAAACGCAAGTCTATGGAATGCCACCAGATTGGAAGCCGTTGTTCTATGAAGCCAGAACAGGCATTTATTCAAAACAAATAATGGGTGTCTTTTGAGATTAAAGAATGTATAAGGGCTGCTCATTGTGCGATTATTATCAGTGAGAAATACTACAAGTCACTGAAACGACTTCACCGACGTATTCAACAGCGCTATCTCAGAAAAGCAAACGCAATGAGTTTTTTCGACATGAGCAGCTACATGTTAATTCGGCATACCGTTTCCATTCTGTAGGTTCTATAGTGCACTGTACCAAGTAACTATGTGGCGAAATGAAAGAGATAGTGCGCGGTAAATAGTTGTCCGTAGACGAGCCTTAGTTGGCTGTCCACAAGTAGTGTATTATACCTAAAGAATAGTTTGCAGTAGCGATGACAACGGTGCATAAATAATGAAATATATATTCACTTCTTCCTAATAAAAAATTAGTGGGGGAAACAATTGTGGTCCCCAAATATTTTTGAACGCCCCAAGTAAAAATTTAGCTAATCCCGCCTTTATGTGCGCTTCTTATGTGCGATTCCAAAATGGAATTAAGTAATTTATATTTCTTTTTAGATAATTTAGATATTTATCATTTTTCGTTTGTAGTCCCTCCGCTTAAAAATAATTTTTCGAACTCTGAACAAACACAAATTAAATTAAATATTTTGAAATTTTAGATTCTCCGTTTTTACCTCAAAATAAAAATTAGTGACCTTAACTGTCACTGAAATTAAATATTTATAGTACACATTTTGTAGCTGGCTCTCTTCTGCCATTCAGTTATTTCTCCTTTTGGAATAATGTCTTATTTTTGACTCGGAAACGGAATAACGTACATGAATAATCGATATAACCTGTCAAAAAAAACTGATCCGGCGTTGAAAGGTAAATTTACTATTCACTTATTTATAACATGAGAAATTTTTAACAAACAGCTAAAGGCTTAACGTTATTGGACAAAATTTTTTAATTTTATTAAAACTTGACTATAATATTACACTAGCCTATAATATTCGGGCGTCTTTCATATTGAATTTTTTAGAAAGTACCAGAAAACTACCATAGGCTCACCTATACATCTCTCACGCAAGAGAATGTTTCAAGTATGTTAGGCGCAGTTAGTACTTAGACGGTTGAAAATAAGAGAATGTCCTTTATTTTGTGTCAGAAAATAGTCATTGTCAGATTAATAGGCGTAGAAAAAAAGAAACGTCATTAAAAAACTTTCACATAAGTCTTCTCTGTTTTGCTAGTTTGAATACTGAAACTGGTAATTAACAAATTTCGGGCAGTAATGTCTTCCCTAAAGCCCTGATTTAGCTTACATTAACTATTATTTATTACTGAAATTAAAATATGGGAACAAATATCGCGAAGGTTGTGTTCAAATAAAAGAAATTTGTCTTAATTTATTGTCTCTGCGCCTCTTGCGCTACATATTTTATCCTTCCTCGTATAGTGCGAATTTGAATTGTTCGGTTGCACTTACAATGCCACTTGATTTATAACTGCTGCGGCACTTTTAAAAGTGCAGCGCAAAATAAAATGAAAGCATGAAGCTATGTCTTGCAGTTCTATGGAGCAGCTTTTAGTTTCCAGCGAATGCATCATGATTTAAGCCCCGAGTTCAAAGTTGGAATGGGCTGGATAAATGTTTTATGGCGACATGTGAGGATCTCGCACTTGTATGGAAAGTTATGCGTTGCAGTTTAACTGAAAGCGTTCGGTTTGTGCCTAGTTTAAGAAGCGATTACGGACAAATGTGCTGGATTAAAGAACAAAATTTTGTTGCTTCAACATTCTCTGTAATTCATATATCACAAATTATTGTTGTAGTCTTGCATGTTTCTTTTTATTAATTTTCCTATAATTGTACAAGGTAAAGGGCGTTGCAAAAGAAGCGCAGGATTTAAATCGTTCGCCATTTTTTCTATAAAATTGGCAGCGTTCTGCTTGGTAACATTTTGTAATAAACACGTATGGAGAGCTATTCGACGAAGGAGCTAGTGATGATTATTAAATTCCTTATAAGCATGGGGAATGTTTCGCCGAGACTGTGCGCAAATTGCGTAACATTTTCGCAAGAAAAAATGCGTTAAATAAGACAATTGTGAAAAGAATAACTAAAAAATTTGCTATTTAGCTGCAACTAAGCATTCTAAAAAGCACCATTTAGCTGATTTTAACAGAAGATCTGCATCTGCACCCATTCAATATCAACTAACCCAAGAACTAAAGCCAGACCACTATTTGAAACGCCGGCGGCTTATTTCCTAAAACATGTGGATATCCTTGGTCGACAAGGTTTAAGCCCCTAATTTTTCTTCTCTGAGAAGCCCTGGCTTGGCGTGCCAGTGAAAGCGCTTCCAGGGTAACTTTCCAGGGAAACTTAATGGTGACCCAGGCGTTTAGGGAGTCTTGAACATGCTAAGGATGGCGGTGATGTCGTTCTTTCAGGACAATAGCTCTACTGAAAAAGCCACATCGAAGACTCCCCGTGCGTTGAAAATCACTTTGCCCTTGTTGGTCCGCTCAAGCTCCAAGAATATGAGCGGCATTGAGTGACGATGCGGGCCTTGCCTCATCTTCCGCGCCGTAAGAATGGGGATATCGTTCTCGAGGAGCTCCTGCTTCATCTCCTCCTCGGCGACGTTTTAGGAAACGCCTCTCATAACGGCCCGGAGAGACTGATCAGCTTGCAGCAGATGGTAGTGGAACTCAATCTTCACCTTTTCCAGGAAGCAAGTCAAGTTTCTCTAGTCGTCAGATGTAGCGGTATGGATAGAAATTCCACCCGCTACATTCTTCACTTTTTAAAGCCGATCTTCGGCTCGTGGATGGCCTTGCGCACAGAAGGCCAAGTTTCTTTCGCTTACAGAATCACGAACGGGATTATTTATCGTATCGGCAAGCATCTCAGTGTCCTCCTCGAGCTGACTAAGTAGTGATGATAGGCGCCGGAGCCGGAGGAGATGGATGGAGTCATCTTTACCTTGGCTTGACGGTGGACTTAGCGACGCTTGTTAGCGGGCTTAAATCTCCGCTCCTCGCTTAGAACGGGCGGGGCAGCGCTGACGTAGTCGGCAAGGGTATTGGAAACGACGCCTAGGCGCTAAGGGTGGATTTGGCGACTACGAGAGTAACAGCAAGTTCGAATTGAAAAAGCATTCTTTGCGTGCTTTCATATGTGCTACTGACAATAAGATGAGCAATCATGGCCAGCTGATCCTCGGGACGCATACCAAAAAACTCCTGCTGATGTTCCCGGTAATTCGGATACTTCGCGATGAAGCCTTCCCTGTTGTTGAGAGTTGAGAAAAACTGCACAGTCACAGCTCGTATGAATATCGGCTGAAAAATCTCTGAACTATCACGCAACTCTGAAACGCATACGGCTGTACACGACCGACCGCATGCACTGCTGAGTTACGAATACCAAGAACTTATCACCTCACAGCGTGCGCTTGTTCCTCTAGAGATTCGTGAAGACCAAAGTTTATACTAAGAAAATGAGAACGATTCCTGAATTAAACGCAAAAATTCCAAGAGTGATCGAGAATTTTGTCAGAAGAATTCGAAACATCTATAAAACATCCTATTCCACATAGAATGACAACGTTTACCCTTTAAAATAATGTCATAACTTTACCAATTAATAAATAAATAAGCAGTTTTTCTAAAATTAAATCTTGCATTTCATTTGAGTCGCCCTCTATAAAAGAAATATTAATTTTAATTAAATTTAAGATATTCTAGGGTTCAATTTTAAATTCTAAATTGATAGCCTAACGCTTTGCGTATTGCAAAATTACTATAATTAGCAACCAGTTCGCTGTTTTTTCATGTTGTTGTTGGAAATCATAATTGCGCCCCAAACGCCGTTCATGCCGATACAAATAACATAAGCAATTAGCGACCTTTGCAAAAAGCTCTGGATTGACAGCAATCCTATTTATCTTCCTTTTATGGGCGCTCGTCAGCCGAAGCGTGGGGCCTTTGAAGCAGGCGCCTGCTTGGCCGAATGCGAGCTGTCGATGCCCCAAATCCCACCATTTCCCCACGAAACCCATAAACTCACACATGCATAACCTGCACTTTAATTGGCTCGAATTCCTCGTAGTCCCATGTAATTTCCGTGCCAGCGCTCGGCGTCTCTGGCGACAGCATAAAACTTTTATGCCCGCTTTGAGGCATGCTCGT
This sequence comes from Sinelater perroti, assembly GCA_036346155.1. NCBI lineage: Eukaryota > Metazoa > Arthropoda > Insecta > Coleoptera > Elateridae > Sinelater > Sinelater perroti. Next base: position 6,255,051 of record JARFIY010000189.1, read on the forward strand.
GCAACAACCTCTGGCCAGAAATTTTAGTTGGGTTTTACTGGTGGTGATTATAGGTAATTTGATTAATTTATTAACACACAATGATTAACAAAATAACATCGAAGGCAGTTTAAAAAATAATCACGTCGTTATCCTGATATCAAATTACTGCAGCAGTGTAAGTTGTCGCTCAAGCTAGAACTAAATAGATACATACTGTCTATTCAATAATAAAGTGACTGATCTTGAAAGATCAATTTTTTTATTGGAATATACATTACGAGCTATTACGCAATTAACTAATATCTGGTCCAATCACCTCCATTACTGATTACAGCTACATTTTTTTTCTATACTTTCGACGTGGTTTTCTGTATAATCATTTGGCAAAGATCGCCAAGTCTTGTATTTTCATATAACATCATACATATTCAAAGGAATTAACATGTAGAGACATTGTCGGCCATTTCATCCTTGTGGCGTTATTTTGTTATTTGCACGCAGTGCACAAGTTACTGCAATCTTCTTGCAGTACCCAACTTGTTCTGTCAGTACTGAAAAACTTTTTAGCAGACTTCAGTAAGCATTTTTTTACATTGTCCATAAACAAAAAGACACAACCAAAACCGCGTTCACAGAAGTATCCTCAGACATGCACTTTTATACGGTGTTTTACTGTGTGCTGAAGAATCCTACTACTCTTCGCTGACCACGCTTTGGATAAGGAAGACCATGCCCAGAAAAAACACGTTCGTGAAGATAATATTGCCCTAATCTCGATCCAAATTTTCTTTTGCCCACGCCAATTGTTTTTCCAAGTGCTTTTCTGATAATAAAGATTTTATCAAGTTGGATCAAAAAAATTTTTTTCACTCACGCGATTTCGATTCGTATTTAAAGAAATTTGAGCACAGCGCAGCGAAAGGCTTGGCTTGTCTTCAAAGAGGCTCCTTTTCGCCAGATTATCTGCTCTCCCAACTTCCAAAAGTTGGTTTACCCATTTCTTAACGAATGCTTCTGACTTCGGCATATTTTGCAGGCGTTTTATATATCAGTATGTCTACTGGATAAATATATGAAGATCTTTGACTAAATAATACTTTACATGGAGTAAAATAACTCCCCACTGTGCGAACCGTATCATTCAAAAGACATTGAATTGGTAACTACTCATAACAATAGCGTCCATGTTATAAGTAAAAATTATCTTCCTATGATAGACCAAATTTCCAAACTGTGATCTTACCGAAGAAAGAAATTCAAGTCAATGTGGCGAAATTTCTAGTTTGAAAAGAAACTTCATCATCCGTTAAGGAAAAAAATAAAGGGATCGTTGCCTTCTACAATTCCTCTGCAAATCTTATTACAACTATCAAAGTAGAGAGACAATGTGCAGATGCACCATCAGCAACCTGATCTTTACTATAATTTAAAGAGAAATATCTAAACTCAATGAGGACTAATCAAATAAAAGCGGGAATTATTTTTTTAATTATATGGTGATAAACGCGTTTTTTATGGGCAATAAAAATGTAATAAACACGTATGCAGATGCATATGATAGCACTGAAAACTCTGGTAGTTATCAATTATAAAAAATGGAATTGATCCATGATAAGCCATTATTTCACAATCAACAACATTTTAATAGTCCAAATAGTTTAGTAGTGTTTTGGTCAAAGTTGTTATCATCGTCCGAATAACATAAGACAAGAGTCTTTGTCATATGGGTACCGGGTGTGTTAATCCCTGAAAGGAAGCAGGTGCGAGTGGAAGTGTGTTAAAAGCTTCAAGATTTAGTACCACAGCATGTGAAAGCTTACCGGAAGCCCATCATTGCTACTTCACCACTACGATCTAAAAACTAAATAGACAAGCGCAATTTGGATATCACTAAATTCTACACTGATTTTGTCGGCAAGAATATTAATGCCGATTTCCTTCCTTGATTGTGGTGTGATTTTGTACCATCATAAAGTGCTTCTTCCAGACATGTTGAGTCGAGTATATTTGAATAATTGAAAAAAATATCAACCGGGATGTTAAATAAAACATTTTCTGAGTAAAACAAATTGTGATAATGTCTGCAGATTCTGAAAATCATAAGGAAAATGCAAACTACTGACTATCTCAAAAGTATATATCAAAAAATTCCTATCATAAAATTAAGAGATAATATTAAAGTTGTATCAACCAATAGGTGATCACTAATATTGTGTGAGTCGGGTGAGAGAAATGTGGCTATTGTTGTGATATGAATGGATTTGATTTGTTTCTCGCATGAGAACAAGGAATCCAAATATCTATTCAAGACCTTAGTCGGCAGCGATGTTGAGCGCGCACGTGACATGATCTGTTGGGGAGAGAAATGGCTATTGATTGGCGAAAATGCTTCCCAAAATAATTCACGTTTTGACATCTGCTGGTAACATTTATGTCAACATAGTTATTGGTAACAAAACATGGGCCATTACAAGGTAGAGAGTACACTAGCAGGTTTAAAACCTATAAGAAAACAAATAGGAACAGAAAAATTAATGCTTGTGACAATTACCAAAATGTGAAATGTTTATTGACAGATTAAAGTTTAATAAACGTTCATCCTTTTTTGGACGATATTATTGATCATTTGGCTGACCTTAAGGGCGACCAATACAGAAGAAAGTCAGGTAGGTACTCATTGTAACTCTAAATAATATTGTACAGAACTAGAGGTGGATGAAAGAAAATGCACATACCTGTAGAACTTACATATATATGATAGAAATGTTGTACTTTAAATGAAATGTAACCCTAAATGACAAGAGAAGAAGGCTTCTCAAATAGCATATCAGCTTATATCCATCCAATGGTTTGAAGACACTTTTGAAAATTTTTCGTATGTATGTCAGGTGGCGCAAAGATGGAGTCTGTCCGATAACCTAAGCAGGTGCTAAAGATGGAGGTGTCCGTTTTCGAGAAACTATAGGGTTAAGGAGTCCGTGTGTCGATTTATCCGCTGTAACCGGCTTTCTTCTGTCCACCACCTTGCGGTTGGGTTTACAAATACTAAAGGCCATCTAGAACATTCATTTTGTAGGATTTGAGCATCGTGATATTAAACCTAGTAATTGTTTAATGGGACGCATGCCATATAATTGTAGGTGGATATGCATGTTGGACTTTACCCTGACCAGAAAATATACTGCAACCACGGGTGAGGTGAGGGCTCCTAGGGCAGCTACCGGCTATCTTGTGACGGTCAGTTGTGCCAGCATAAATACACGTAGGAACAAACTTGTCGGACTTATCTTACATGTTAGTCGAATCCGTAGACGGACAGTTACCGTAAAGAAAAGTGTATACTAAGAAATGCATAGAATATCAGAAATGCTTTAGAATGTGGTGCAAACGATGGTCGCACGTTATCACACGGCCGGCAAAACAATTTTGGGTATTAAATACTCCTGAACCTTGACAATGCCAGGAGCTCGAAATGTCATTTTGATTTTGAATGTTAATCAGTATTTGGAAGAAATGGTTACTGTGTTGGAAGATTATTTACCTCGTCATGTGACCATATTCAAGTGGTATCAGGAGTTTCACAGAGAAAACTTAAATCTGGAAGATGCTCTGAGGTCAGGGTACCCATCCTCTGTCACAGAAGAGATTGGCTCCGTAAATTCAAACCATTCTGCACGACCACTTTTAAGAAAAAATTATTTTCTTTGAGTGTTACCTGCCGTAACCAATGAGCATATTTCACAACGTTTTATAATGGCGCAAATTGCTATATATTTTTGAAAAAAGGACATACTGCTGGATCAAAAAGCCAAAAAGAAGTTTTTCAACGATGATGACTTTCCAATAGCATGTGATGTTGTGTGTGGTTAGATCCTTAAAAAAACTTGGAAGGATTAGTTCGATGATTATATAATATGTGATGTATTATAGAACTTTCCTAGTTATCCGATATCAAAAATGTATTTATTATATCTGCAATTTGTTTTGTACAACTTATACTTCATTTAATGTAGACTTTTTAAACTATCCTAAGTTCTTTACTGTTTGAAACCAGATGACCCAATAAAAGTCTCTCTTCCGTAGTGATGACTACTTACATCAGAGTTACAGCAGTTAAAGTTTTATTAGAGAACCAGGGAACATTAAGCGGAAGATTGCTGTTGCGGCGATTATGACTTCGCTTTTACTGTCCCGCGCTCATGCTTTCTCCAACCTGTTGGATCCAAACTCCCGCCCTGCAGTAAATCTGCTCGCGGCAATTAATTTTTTCGCGGAGACCGGCTCCTAGTTTTACACGGCGGCAACATGGGCTTTGCATGCGATGGAGGCGGACGCTGGCCCGTGGCGGCCCCTCGATCGCGGCGAAATTAAATTAAATTGCATGCTTAGATACCCGACGGTTTTAAGGCTGTAAAATCAATCTCCATGTGAATTAGCGTGCTGGGCGGCCGCGGCGCTTACGCAACCCGAGCTTTTCGGAGAACTGCAGCACTGCCAGGCATGGCTTTCGTTGGGAGGCGGAATCGAGGTAGATGCAAATTTGATGCGGCTAGGGCTGGGCGCCATTTACATTTATTGTTTTTTCTTGCTGTGGGCATATTGGTGTTGATACTAAAAGAGCGAGTCTGCAGGTTCATTGGAGTGGAATCGGTACATGAAGTCCTAGATATACATAAAAAGTGTCTTGACACTTTTTCTCATTGTTTGAGATGGAACATGTAAATAAATTTGAGAAAAATATAAATTTACTATTACACGGGTACTATTTGCAGTTAGAAACCAAAAAATAAATGTCACCAAGTATTATTGTTATAAAAGATAGACGTAATGTTGCTATTTCTGATCTTATACAAATAGACTTCAAATATGAACATTTTACGGCATTTAGAGGAACAACTAATTATAAATCTTGAAAATTATTATTTCATTTGCAAAAACATAAGATTATACCTAATGTTTTACCATATGAAATGGTTTAACGACGTAATAATACGTTTGGGAGTTATTCTTAACGTGCATTGGAGCCATTCTTATAAAATACTAAAAAATAAGGAAAAACTCGAAAAATTCAGCCGCATTTGCCTTAAAGAGTAGTACTCTTCTAATATAGTCTTTGGTGTGGCGGCCTTTTCGCCCTGAACCGCTTGTATGCCGCGGCGGCATGCTGGGGGGCTTTGATATCTGCCGCTACGTTTTGCCATCGCACGCGGGACGGCATATGGGGTTTTGCTCAGCCGACAAGTCTGCATACGCCGTCGGCGGCACCCTTTGATATGAAAGGTGCTGTCGAATGAAATTTCCCGCAAAAGACCTACCGCTAAGCCAGGCGCGAAGCCCGGCGATATAAACACACCGCAACGCGGCCAATTCGGTCGTGTTTTAACACCCCGCAATACGCACACCGCAACGCGGCCAATTCGGTCGTGCTTAACAACCCGCTTATACTCACACCGCATCGCGTCCAGTACGGCCGCATTTAACATCCCGCAACATACACGAAGACAGCGCATCAAGGTGGCCACCGTGAAACCATCGCCGACGAAGCCGAAGCCGATTCAGGTGAGCGATTTGGCTTTACTTTCGGTTGATATCGGTAGCCACCCCCATCCGCATTCGCGCTGGCCGTTTAAGGGATGATTTGGGCCTTATCGTTTTACGTTTCAAAACGGGCCGTACTACGTATCCCACACCGCACCACGAGGGCACGGCTATTTACACGCCTGCCTCTCCAGTCTTTAAACTGAGCGTATCTAAACGCATAAATGGTAATTACCAGTTTAAGCATCAGAACTAAGTGGTAGGTAAAGGAAAAGCTCCTCTTTCAGAAGAAGTAATTAACCAATTCAAGTAGATAGATTTAGATCGTCCTTTTTGAAAGATAAAGAACTGAAAGATAAAAATTGGTCATACCAATTGGTTTTCAAGTTTATTTTGTCCTATATTTCGTTGGTATAGTGGGTTAAAATTAAACAGTCTGTAAATAATTGTAAACTAATGAAGCTCTTAATTTCCTGGAAATGACATAACCTGAGATTGTAGTTCACAATAGCAATAAAGAAATGTTTAAACTACTTTTACGCTTACATGTTTGGAAAAAAATTAGCTAACCGAGTCTACACTTCAGTACATAAAGAAATACCAGCATAATACCAATTTAGTAAGTAGAATAAGCTAAACTGACTACAACTTAATCACATAGCAAACTTGACTTCTTCATGGTACATTGAAGATAATTTGAGGAAAATGCAAACTGCTTTATAATTTCTGGATGCAGCATTTGCAATAATCCTTTCTAATTTCCAATAATGACATGGACGAAAATCAGATAAAGATGCAGATGTTCATAATGCAATGAAACTTTTTTCAATTTTTGCTGAATAAGGAAGAAATATACAGTGGAACGTACTTGGAGATAAAAAATGGATGCCAAAACTCTATGTAATTAAAACCAAACAAAAAATTTGGTTATTATTCTTTGCAAAACGCCAAATGGTTTTCTGTAACCTTCTAGTGAACATGTTATAATAGTTAACCCCCCTCCCCCAAAGATATCACTAAAAAATGTTTATGAAACATACTGAAATCACCTACGTTGTCAGTGGTGCGGAAACGAAGCTGAAGAATCCAATTTGTCAGTAATAGATTCAGTAAAAACGCTACAAAATACAAAAAGCACGTACGTAGTTTCAGACTCATTCAAAGATCTCGTACACTTCAAAATGGTTACCACTGTTCAAAACATTATATTCTAGGTTGGAATCGCAAATAAGTGCCTCGTTGTATTGTTATGCTTAACAGTAATAACGGAAAAAATTTTCTTCATGATAAGGTCTTCCGTCAAAATTTCACACACTTTAGTAATAGGAATCGTCTGTCTCACCTTCTAGTCCTCAAACTTGTCAACCTCCGATCATCATTGATTAAACCTGAATTCATATTTTGGTTTTCTATTCGTTGGTAGTCTTCCAAAGAGTGGACCACTTTAACAAATTATTTGCCATCTCTGCCTTTATATATGCTGCACTCGTTGCATCGTGTCCAAGAACTTTCTGAAATAGTTTGTGTGGGCGAGAGTAGCAGCTTCACACAAAATTTGTTACAGATTTGCTACTTTACTGGTTCAATCATTAAAAATTCACGCTAGATATGGTCACTTAAAGGTGTCCAACTCGAAACTTACCCGATCAGTAATGTCGTCTTTATTCACGCATACTTATTACAGTCTATTCCTGTTTTTATTATTATACTGTAATTGTATTATAAAATTTTGTACTCCTATTACAATTTATAGACCAAAGGTCTAAAGGACTACTGATAAGAAAACAAATATAAGCTATGATAAACATAATTAAGAAAACAGAATTCTTTTACAAATACGGGAAAAAAAATTTCTGTATAGATTATTACGTTTCCAAGGTAAATTGTTAGATGGTTAAGAGATTCAAAGACATTGCTTATCCTGGTAAAGATAAGAGGAAGAATGAATTGAAAAACTATTATTCAACCTAATAATGAACAAGGATAACGATACATTTTAAAAAATTGCCAACCAGTTCAGGGAAAAGGAAGATAACCATAAAACTGAGGCTAAATTAGCAACATGTCATAACCATTAAAGAGAATAGGATGTAACAGAATACATTTCCCATCAAATTGTATAAATGTGGATGCTACAGTCCGTAACATTAAAGGATGTTGCGATTTCTTCTTCCCCCCTTAAAAACAAAAAAGGCAAGTACTTAAAGATTAAATAACCTCTTATAGTTTTTTTTTTGTAATTAAATATCAAATCGTACGCAGACTAAGCGTAGTTTTAAAGGTAGTAGGAAATTCGCGTCTAGATTTTACGCTGCTTTTTTGCACATGGCTCCGGAAGGTGCGAAAATGGCTATTACCGAGTCTACTAAATGTGGTAGGTTTAAAAAACTTTATAACCAAATAGACAAATCAGTACATGGGGTAAAATGAGATTCTACAGATATCCCGTATAACAAAACTATTTACTAAAAATCTAACTTTAATTTTTCTTGCTGGATAAAACAACTTATCAGGAAGAATGTTTATGTGCCTATTACGATAAGTAAGCTAAAATTAACAAACATAAAGAAAAATATAACATGCAAGTTGTTACGAGTCGCGACTACGTTTGGAATAATGTGTACACTACAGAGCCAAAAAGCTTGAATTTGCATAAATTTGGAACTTTAAGCATCTTCAAATAAATCTTAACAATGGATTTTTGCATTCAAAACTGGCAAGTGAGTATGGAAATAATGAATATTGGATTGCAATTTTAAAAACAGTTTTGAAGTCTGTCCCAAAAAATTGTGGGAGTTCAGCTTACAATTGTACTTTATTAACCCAGAAATATGAATTAATATGTGATATATCACGATTTTACCTAAATAAATTGAGACGCTGCCCGTTAACTGTAGGACACTTTTAGAAAGTAAATAAGTCGTCCATTCACACCAAACTCTTCCAAAATGTCCTTGAAAGGCCTCCGTAATAGCTACATAATGAGAGATACACCGGGTTCATTAGTAGTGTTGAATGGGGTTAATTATTGGTGCCCACAGGTTTATTACTCTATGGACAATATTGTAGTGGTGACTAGAGTTATAATTCATGATATTGAAAGTTTCCAAGACATGTACTGATGTTAAGTTATAAGGCTTTTTTGCAAACTGATCAAAGAGTTTCGTTAGGCGTCGGTAAGTGACGTAAATGATTCTACCATCCTCCAGGAGTATCTTGTGGATAAACAAATTCGATGTATATACAATATATATGGGCATGTGTAAATACCTAGTGAACTTTACTTAAGACTATATTATTGCAACTTTTAGTAGAATTTTTGCCTATTAGTTTTATGAATATCAAGGCCAATAGCAACAATGTGGCATTAACTTACTTCATTTTTAGCACAGAAATGTAATTGTTTAGAACACCAAAATGGATAAATTTGAATATCCGACTTATAGTTTGGACCTCAACCTTATAAAACTCTTTTAGAATCAGAACCGTTGAGTCTACAAACTAATGGAACAGCAGTCAGTTTACATTTTTGCACTTAGTTTTTTATTTAAAAACACAGTATTTACAATAGAACTTTAGAATTAATACGTGTAAATGATAAAAATGTGGTAGTTTTCAAAATACCAATCAAAGAAGCTTTAGCAAAGCAACCTACTGAACAGAAGCTGAGAATGAATCTCTAGGTGATTAAACTAGAGAAAGTGGCCATACCAAAATAAAATGGACGCAGCATTAGTAGTATAACCAACAGATGAGTGGAAAAATATTTAAAAATTTATAAAATAAAAAGCTTACGAAACATTAGGTGAACAAAAAATACTATGAAAAATGGTCTTGACTCTGGAACCAATAAAGAGAACAGACAGTTAAAGAAAAGCATATAAGCTGTTTAAAATATATGCAAAACAAAAAGGAAGAAATTGGATCGAATAAAAAATATAACATCTAATGCAAAAATCTCTTATACGTAAAGCATCGAGATAGCTAGAATATATTTATAAAATTATGTTTGGGGGAGACAAAACTTTGCTTGTAAATTAATAAGAACTATTAATAACGAAAAAAAAAGAACATACTATAGAAGATGAGTGGTGGTTTATCCATTACTTTAACAGTTTAGGATGTTACATAAAATACGATATAAACCATGATATACAAACCAAGATGCATAGATTCCAGCACATATGTAGAAAATAATAAAAAAATCTGTGGCAATCCCTGTCTTGCTGTATAATAGCGAAACTTATGTTTTAAAACAAAAAGACCATTTGCACTTCCAAGCTTTAGAGATGAAATTCTTGAAAACCTTTATAGCATATGCTACATCCGACAGTCAGAAACGACTACATAAGAGGAAATCTAGGAGTATAATCTATCTTAGGAACAATTAAAACCAACAAGCAAGAGTGAAAACTACACGTCGAAAGAGCAGAAGATAATCGACTACTAAAGATAGCATACAACTATAGCCTTGGTGATAAAAGAGACATGAGTAGACGGAAAAAATATGGTAATAGATGAGCCGGAATAGGTCCTGTGACCTAAACCTTAGGTAAAAGAAGAAGAAAAGGAAACATTTATAAATAATCTTTTAAATAGAAAAAAAACGGTACTAAATTTATGGTGCTCTAAATTTCAAAACATTTAATAAATTATGTCATAGAACTAAATATAGTGGCGTTACAAGAACTAAGATGGAAAGGACATGGTAGGATAGACAAAAAGAAATTCACACTACTGTACCCGGGAGGTGACAAACAAGGATTATATGGGGTAGGATTTATAATAATGGAAGGACTAAAAGACCGTGCAATTGATTTTAAACCAATAAATGAGAGGATGGCCTATTTGAGAATAGAATCAAAGTCTTTCAACATATCGCTATTAAATGTATATGCAGTAACTGAAGTAGCAGACGATGAAGAAAAAGAAAAATTGTATGAGAAAATAGAAGAAGAAATAGACAAAATACCAAAGGAAGATATAATAATAACTTTAGAGACCTTAATGCACAACTAGGCAAGGAGGAATATATTAAACAAGTAGCAGGTAAATACACAATGGAAACAATTACAATGACGAAAAAACATGAAGAGGACTTCAGGATATTGGAGAGGAAAATATTAAGAACGATACTAGGACCTGTAAGAATAGCGGAAAATGAATATAGGAGTGGGATGAATTTTGAACTAAAACAAGAAATTACGTATGGAGAGCTGGCACAGACAAAACAACTTTCACAATGTTAAAATGGATACAGGAAGTGACAGAAGACCTTAGAAAGATTGGAATCAATGATTGGAAGACTAAAGTGAATAATAGAAGGCAGTGGAAAGTAATTTGCGAGAAGATAGAGTAGTAGATGGGTACTCCACTTGGGATGTATAGCCACTATATTATATATATATTATATATACATAGAACAAAACGCAGTGTAGAAAATATTAAAATGAGTGTGATTAGACAGAGAAATTAAATCAAAGGAAATTGAGAAACGGCTAGTATAAAAATATAAAAGTACATAATCATATTTCATAAACATAAATATTTAAAAATACAACTTTAGCACAGATAAGACGTCCCATTTATAGGCAACACATTTAACAAACACAGACCTGGAATTAAATATTTACAAGCTGATCATAAGATAAAGGCAAACATAGCCAGCACGTAATGGAAGAAAGTATAAAAAAAATAATGAAAACATTAAGATCTATAGAATTAGAAGAAAATAGAATATAACAAAAGTTAAATCAAACTGAAACCGAGAATATAATAAATTAAAAATGGAGAGAGATAAATAATGAATTGAAATAACAAGAAAAATGAATTGAATTATTAAAAAAGAAATAAGCAAGAAAAAGTAATATATATAGAATTGGCGAGAAGAAGGAAGAAAAGACCTTGGACATAATACACAATTTTAGTCATAATAAATAAAATAGAAGTAACTCCCAACGAAAAGGACAACAAAAAAAGAAAGAAATTTCTATGTTAGTTGAACTAAACGAAAGAATAAAAATTTAAATATTAAGAGTAGCTAAGAAATTAAAGTGAACAAAGGAAATTATAAGTGAAAATTAGTATAGGAACGTATAGATACAGAATAATATACCAAGTAATCTTTTCAAACAAGCAAAAATAGCGGTTACAAAGCAAATATATAATCCATATTTACAATAAACTATTTGCGAATGGCGAGTAATACATAATAAAAGCCCTAGGATATAAGATAAATAATGGAGATTATATAAAGAACGTGGAAAGTAAAGAAACACCTATAGCAAAAACAGTCAACGAAAGATCGCCAGATCAGGAGAAACTAAAGCGAATAACTAAAACAAACAGAATTTTAGGTGGAATACCAAAAAATCTAAACAGTACATAATAAAACAAAATAACATATTGCAAGGCAATTAATGAGAGAACAATAATAACTTGTATTAACTGGAAGAAATAGTTAATAGCATACAAATTTATGATCTAATATAATATGCATCAGAGGAAGAACCTTAAAATTCCACATAAAACTGCAACGGGTACTAGGTGATCTGAAGGAAGAAAACGAAAAAACAGTAATGGGTTTTTCGAATAGCAAAGTAGGTAAAAATCACGATAAAAAATAGGGAATCCATGAAGAAGAAACTATAAACAGCAATGGAATAAAAATAATAAATTTCTGCAAAAGAGATTACTTAATAATAGGAAATACAACATGGCAAAGAATTGAGGACCCTTTGGTGTTGGAAGAACGAAATGCTAGAAGTCTAACAGACTAAGACCTAAAATATTTTTTTATAAAATTGAGACAAAAAGAAGTATAAATTGGATCAAATCACAGACTAGTAAAAGCCAAATTAAATAAGAAAGAGGAAATAAGAGAATGTAGTGGATTGGCCTTACACAAACTTGAGGATAAGGAAAATAAAGAAAAATATCAGAATGAAAAAGATAAACAACTTCATAGGCGGAGGAACGGAAAACACAATGGACACTAGGAAAAAGATAGATGGCTTTTGACGAGAGAGTTCTGGAAAAAAACAGAAAATATATGTGGAAAAAGTAAAAAAAACACACTTAAACAGGACTCAACAGAGATAGATAGGTAAAAGAAACGAAAACAACTTCGAAAAAATGTATCCAATCAAGACAACAGAATAATAAGAGGGCAATAGGAAGAGAAACAGTGAAAGAAGCCGTCAAGAGAGCAAGAAAAAAACGTGGACAAATTTGGAGAAGAAATAACAGAATATAAAATAGATAACGGAAGGTTGTGAACGACAATAAAATAAAATAAAGGAAAGAAATAAAATCAATGAAATACAACCACGAACAAATACAAACTGATATAAAAAACCACTAGAAACCTGAAAAAAAATATTATGCAAACAAATATTAAATGTTAACATAAACAGAAAAAACAAATAGAAGTAGAGAAGACGAAATTGTTCTAGAGATGATCAAATGATTGTGAAAAAAACAATAGAATGGATATGGTTACAAGCTATACAGAAAAAATTTAAGAAATAGGCTAAAAGAACAGGTAGAAACAAAATTGGGGGAAGAACGAGTAGCTTTTAGACAAGCAAGAGAGACAAGTGATAACATAGATATCACAAGAAACATAACAGAAAAAATAGAAAGAGAGCAGCTATACTTAAAATTTGTAGATTCAAAAACAACCTTCGAAACGACGAATAAAAATGAAACATATAAAACATTGAAAGAGATGGAAGCACCTTAATAAACGCAATTAAAAGTACACATGGGGCAGTTAAAGCGCAAGACAAAGATTAGAGGAATTTAAAATGTATAGGAGGATAAAACAAAAGATAACAAAAACAACAAAGACATTGAACGTAAGGATACTACATTAGAAAGAGTAACAACTTCTTGAATGTATAATAACAGAAGATGGAAATTATTAAATAAAGCGAGTTAATCAACAAAAAAATTTCTCTTCCTAAATAAAACAGTACAGGACTATAACATAAGAACAATACCAACAACTTATGCGTGTAAAAATTGGACACTATAAAAAAGATAAAAATAAACGTAAAAATGATAACATTAGAGATAAAACAAGAACTAATATTAAAAATGTATATAGTAGAAGCAGTAAAACTGATATGTCCGTATGGTGAGAATGGAACCGGGCAGATTGCAAGAAAAATAATTTAAATTTTGAAACTAACCAAAAAGCAAAAAAAGAAGAAGAAAGTGGATGGATCAAATTAGAGAGATAAGTTTAGAAAAAGGAAAATAAGTACCCTAGCAAGAAAAAGAGGGACATGGAAGAACTGGATACAGAACACGAATCCCCCTTCGCCCCTGAAAAGGCAAACAGGATTTGCGAAGAAAAAGAAACAAAAATAATAAAAATACTCTAATGAATGAAATAACCTTAAATTAGTTGCACTTTAAGAATACCCCCCAAAAACAGCGTTCTAAAAGCTTTGCTTCACAGCATCATCTATTTATGTTGTAATGTTAAGTGCGCCTTGTAAACTAGTTCACATCTTCATCCAAGCAGAAGTAGGCGACACTTAAGCAAATTAATAACGCCGCTTCTACTAAGGAAACGCAATTAATATCGCCATATACGCGAACTTGCTTCATAAATTCGTCCTGTCGCTCGCCGCTCGGAGGATTTTCCGCGCTGCGGCGAGCGCAGTTCCTAGCCGTCGTTTAATTGAGGTGTTTTTCTGTTCATCAGGCCCGCGGTGGCGCCGTAACTCGATTAGTTGGCGAAACCATCGCCGGTTAGCGAAGTTATTAGAACTCTGCCTGCGCCGCTGCTTGCTTTGAATTCTGCCGGGCTGCGGATGGAACTTTCGTGAGCTTATTAAGTTGTTATTGAAAAAATACGGCGAGGTAGCTGAGGATTACGAACCTGCGGGGAATTATTTCATTTGTGTAGTACTTTCCGCATCTGCGTTCGTTTTTCTCCCTGTTTACAGGCTGTACTTGGTTTTTTGTGTTCCAGAAGGTTCATGCTACTTACATTCTCCTACACTATTGTTTGTACTGCGAAATGAAAGGATGAATCGAACAAAAACAAAACACACGCTTTGTTTTTCCAAGATATGCTCCAAACATTTTTTCTGAAAAAGTACTCGCAGATTAAAGTTAAAACTTTTGTTACTTCTCAACGCAATCTCTGTCTAGACATACACTTTCTGTTAAGAAATTGTATGCCTATGTCTTCGCTAAACACTTCTTTAGGGGTGTATTCTGCCCACTGGAAAATCGCTGATACAATAGCGGCTCGATCGGAAAATTAATGGCCACGGAGAGTGCGTTTTATGGCGGTATCACATGTCAGCATATCCCGAGACATTGCCACCCGCGCAGCCTTGTGTTCGTCGGTCAACATCCATGGGACCGACCTTGAAGAAACTTTCCGCATTTTCAGGTCGTCATGCAAAATGGACTCCACAAATCCTACGGAGTTGTCAAATTTCAAGGCGATATTACACACGCCTAAACGATGGTCTTCTACAACAACTTGCTCCATTCGCACAATCATGGTTTCGGTCCGACTGGTTCGTAGCCGAAGGTGCTTCGGTTTGTCACACATCTCTCAACTTTCTTCAAACTTTCGCACCCTCCAGCGCACATTTTTAACATCCATAATGCTCAATTGGCGATAAATTTCAATGAGCGTTTCACCACGCAAGAGGAGAAAATGGGTGGTTATATGTTGTCCTTGAATCTGTGTACATTGTATGGTGCTGCCGTCTATATTACAAATTAAAAATATTTCTCGCGTCTTTTAAAATTAACCGCATCTTTCTATTGACTCTCACTGCTGAGTAAAAAATTTGGAGGCTTAGAACTTGAACGCGCTTTGTATGTTGGATGAATAGAAGACGCACATGCTTTTCAGTTGAGGCAATTGGATTCACGAATCAATTCATGTACAAATTGAAATTTTTTGTCTCTAATCTCAAGAAATACTAGCTCTTACCTGATTCGTTATTTTTAATGCTTTTTAGAAACTTTTATTACACATTTCCAAGATATTTAATTGTGAAAAATTATAAATAATTTAAATCTAATTACAACTTCCTTACAACATTTGGTATTTTCATTGTCCGTTGATTGTGAGTTCTCTACAAGGTCTTTCAGTACAAATGTTCTGCAAGCAAAACCAAATAGTGTCTGTATTTTTTTTTCTTTAAAAGCTAACGAACTATATATATATATATATATATATATATATATATAGCTTTTTCTGTTTGACTAAATTCCTTGGTTTTATTTTTTCTATTTGGTTTTCTTCATCTTGCTCAAATGTAACATTAATTTTGCTGTTTAAAGGCCATTAAATTTATTTTTAATTAATTATCTGTGAGCTGGAATTTAGCTGGCAAAGTGTACGCTTGTGAGCCGCTTGAGGGAGGGATTGTTAACATGGTCAACAAAGGCCGTCACTACCAAAAGTGTTGCTTTAGTTGCTCGACTGTACGTTTTCATCAAAACGATTCTCTGCTGGAGGATATGTTAATGAGCAGGTGTTAATGCGTTTAGATTATCAGGATCCCCCGACAATAGGACCAGCGGCCTCGAGTTTAGAATTGCCTGTATTCTAGCTAGTAAAGTATTCATAACCTTGTAACATATGCATTGCCTAAGGTTTATTTTAAATGGCCTTTAACTATGTAACACCAGCTTCACGAATTCTACTAAAATGTAGCGATCGTGATAGCACGAAGTGCCGAAATAGAAATTTTCAAATTGAAATAATCGCTTTAATTTATTACATAACAATTGATTACCACAATGCATATGACTTTCGTGAGCATCATGAACAATAATTTTGAGGACGTGATGGTGCTACGGTAATAAAGCCAGAAATTTATGATTATAAAGAAAAAACAAATTTTTCAAGCCACCGTCCACTCCAAGTAGACAGATATAAAAATTTATGAGAGGGTTTAGGGACCTTAATTTACTATTAGTTTCTACTTCGCTCTTTTTTCTCACTTACTAATTCAATTTATGATTTAAACGCTTGTGGATTTCATGGTCCTACTAACTTATTGTCCTGATAACGGTTATTAAAGAATCTATAACAGAAAACTACAATTGTCTGAAATTTAGAAATATTCGAATATTTATTTAAAAACTCCACTTTTAGGAAACTATTAGTTATCAGAGAAACTTTTCGTCTTTCTAATAATTCATCATTTTCTACATTAAGTACGTTGACAACAGCATTGCTATATTCAAACTCCGTTAAATTCCAGCCAATTCAGGTCGTTTTACCATACTTAAGCAATTTTTTTGATAAGATACTCTTGAAATAATGTTAGTATGGTTCTCTAGTCCCTTTACGTGGTACCATCTTTTTGTCAGTTAATTCTTGAAATTGAGCAATTTTACTGGCAACGAACGTTTCCCAACCGTCTGGCGTAAACGACAGCTAAGCAAGTTGAATTCACACATAGAAAATGTCGCAAATTGTGTTTAAAATTATTAATATTTTGTGACTTAAGTTAGCTAATAATGAAAATGCTCCGATTAACTGCAATCTTGGTAGAAAGATCGATTTTAGTGGTGCTACTCACAACAAGACATTCAAGATAGTACATTCCTAGACGAACAATATTAAATCAAAATTAAAAGAACCAAAAATCCACCAACAAAGTAAGGTAACAAGAGATCTAATAGAAAGGAGAAGTAAACATAAGAAACATCTAACGAGAAAAGAATTGAAATCCCTGAACAAAGAAATAAGACAAAACGTAGCCATAAAAGTATTGAAATAATACTACATATCATAGAGGAAAGGATGTCTATGGGGGAAAGGATTTATAAGTCTGACCGAAAGAACGGGAAATATTTACCAAACCAGAACAGATACGTTAATAGAAACTTTCTATGCGGACTTATATACGTCCGTTACCACAGAGCCCAAGAGATTTTAGCGCACCTCTCACTAAGCACCATACGGAAACGTTACGACAATTATCCAACAATAAAGCGCTCGGACCCGGTGAAATAATTATTGAAATGCTAAAATCTACATGTACAAGTTACAACTTACAAGTTAATTAGTACTTTTTAATATCTGCATTGACAAAAAAACAACCAAACGACTGGAATGCTGCCAACATTACTTTAATTTTTAAAAAGTCGAAAACGCTATTATAGAATCATATACCGTTCTTATTAATTTCCTACTTATGCAAATTGTTTACACGAATAAGCGCTAAACTTGATGAATTCCAAACACTGACCAGGTAGGCTTCAGAGCAGGGTATAGCGTTCTAAATCACCTACGAACAGTAAGGCAGGTGATGATGGAAATTTTTTACGTTTATAACCAAATCTTCGTAGAATCCCACAAAGCGTCCTATACAGTCGAAATCTGGGGATTAATGACCCCCCCCCCCCAAGATACAGAATCGATTTTCGTTACATCCAGCCAATTACGCACATGTACACGAATGCAAATATCGTTGTCAAATTGTTCGAAGATACAAAATCTATCATGACTAAATGAGGAGTAAGGCAGGGTGGCCCTCTCTCTCCTAAACTGTTCACAAATTTACTAGAAGATGAATTCAAAACACTTTATTTAAAAACTAAGGGAATAAACATAAACGGCGAGTATCTCAGTGACCTGAGATTTGCTGACGACATTTTGTTGTTCGCAAACTATGATAGGAAAGCTACAAGAAGCCACGCAGGTAGGACTCACAATCAATATGTTAAAAACAAAGCTAACAAGAACGGTGTAATACCGTAAAGGAAACTTTCTACAGCGGTGCGAAATCGCAACGGTCACTTCCGGTTGCCGTTAACCGATTTTTAAGTGAATCCGTTGAATATAACGGAAGTTATAATGTCTCCAGGCACACAGACAGACAGACAGGATGATAATCTCATTAACTCTCTACTATAAGCTCCTCTGTAGATAGAAATAGGAATGGTGGGAGGGGTTGCTATTGAATAGTAACGGATAGAACTGACTAATGAGGTCACATATCTGGAGCAAAAATTGATTTTTAAAGAGCCTACCCAAGTAGCAGATCAATCGAAGAACTCAACTTACTTGATCGACTTTTGGCAAATTAAGAAATGTTTTTAAGGAAACATTAATGCAAATCCAAAAAACAAAGCGCACTTGCTATACTAACATATGCTTCTGAGACTTGAGTTAACAAAAACCAACATGGAAACACTGAAGACGACACAAAGGAAAGTGGAAAAAGTAATGTTAGGAATCAGGGTACTGGATAGAAAAACCAATGCATAGATAAGGAGAAAAACGAAAGTCGACGATGTAGCGGAGAGAATATCCAAACGAAAATGGAGATGGGCAGGCCATTTTGTATCTAGACACAACGAAAGATTGAATAAAAAGGTGGCTTTATGGAGACCTCGAACAGGCAAGCGGTACAGAGAAATCCCGAGAGCAAATTGGAGGGATGACATCACAAAAAAGAGCAGAAAAATCTTGTGGAGGCGTATATCCAAAACTGGAATGGATTCTGACATAGTTATATACTGATGATGATGATAACTACAACTTGGAACCAAACAATCGTACCGTTGTGTTACCTAAATAATCCATTGTTTTTAAATAAAAGACTTCGGAGATATCGCAAAACTCGTGGAATTTGACGAATTTTATTGGATTAACTGATAGGGCACGTGGTCAAAAACTTAATTCTGTAACAATATGAAAGTCGAATTTATTCCAGCTACTATAAATATACACAACAACAGTGACACCCAGTCTAATTTTAATTGCTATAATTTTTGTATAATAATTTTGGGTTTAATAACAAAGGTCTAATTAATCTAAGGTCGTCGAAAATTTATTCAATTGTAGACAATAGAACTCTTTTCGTCATCTCGTTATTAAATTCCTTTACTGAATATTTTAATGTATCGTTAATCGTATTCCGCAAAAGGCCTAATGTTTTAATCCCCTCTACGTTGTTTGTTAAATTTGAATAGCACTTCTGAACAGTTGGATACCCATTTCTTTAATGCAAAGCTACCCTGAGCTAAGCAATTTGTTATCTGATCGCTTATTGCTATAGCTTCTGCTATTGGCAGTGAGTAAATCATCTTGCTATAATGATTTAATACCTAGATGCTAATGTTTTTTGTTTGTGAAGTCCAATGGATTTTGATGAACCATCGTTTTAAAGTATTCATCGATAAATAATTTATATGTAGAAACTACCCGTACCTTAGCAATATCGGCTGCCATAACAATTTCACTTTCTTAAATTAATAATAATAGTGAAAAATTCAGCCTTAGGACTTATTTTTAATTATTATTTATAATTTTACCATTGATTGATTTCATCAATCCATCTAGTAATAATAGTTCCCCGTAACAGGCCTTGAAGGCCCTTTGGGGTCGTAACAGGAGAGATCTGCCACAATCTAGAGCTTACGGTACACAAGGGTAGTAAACGTGGCTAGCGCTACGTACCTACCGCCTATTATTACCCCATTATTGCAGCCTGAGTCGAGCTGGGTCGTAAAAATGCCAGTGATCGAATTGGCGAGAGCGGGATTCGAACCCGCAACTCTTGGTTTCGTAGTCTAGCGATCTATCCACTAAGCGACCACGGCTCTAATCCATCAAGTGCTACGCCTAATTTAGTAGTCAAACTTTCATGCTTCATTAGCGCGTTATGTGGCAAATCAATAATATTAGTTCAATGTATGGCTCTCTCCGTATGTCCTAAATTCTCGCATTCCTTCAAAAAACTTACATATTCTATTATTAATTGGGAATTATTTATTAATTTTCTTGCATTCGTTTAAAATCTTTTAAAGCCTACAAGTTTCATAGTCAGGAGTTTACATTTGAACAACACGACCATCGGGTAGTTCATAAGTATTGAAAAACCGTTAGTCTCAATTCAGCTCCTCCTTGTGAGAACAAGTTTCTGATTACATTGATCCAACACTCAAAATGTTTTAATGTGCTATCATAAGAGACTGATGATTTTACAGTACGTGCCTCATCCATTACAAGTCTGCTAACTACCCATCCTAACATTGTAGTTGAGAATAATACTAAGTAGGAAACAAACTTAATTGAACTCATTAAACATGGATTTAATCATTTATTCCCCTTATGATTGAGATGAAATTGCTAATCCCTGAATGTGTTTCGTTAATATTCTTGCACAGCAGTTTTAAGCTTTCCCACACATTTTGAGTAATAAAGTCTGTCTGAGACCCGGAGTCGAGGAAACCTAATGATACACGAAATTTTTCGGAACCAGCTGCTACCTTAATTTGTACTGTAGGTAACAGTACATTTAAATGGCACATTTGTGCTGAATGCGCCGATACTGAAGCTATTGGAATTTTAACTAAATTATCAATGATCGAAGCTTGAAAATTTGGGTCTGCGTGCACTAATTTATTTTTGTTTTCATTTATTTTCTTATTACAATTTTTTAACGCACCTTTAAAGCATTTTTATGTCGGATAGTTAGTTGACGAATAATTTAAACAAAGTCTCATCTTCGTAACTTGTTAATAATATACTGTCGTCTGAGAATGTTTTACGATAATAGATCGGATTCCCTTCCTTATACGAGGTACGTTCAATTTCTAAGGCCTCAAATTTTTCTGAAACAGTATTTACCCAAGGAAGTTGAAAGTTGTCTTACTTCTCTACGTAATCTCTTTCTAAACGAACACATTTTTCACCACATCGTCACTATGATTTCATGGTTTCTGAGAACACTTCAATAGGGGTGTGTTTTGCTTACTGAAAAATCGATGATGCAACATCGGCTCTATTGAAAAATGAACGGCCACGGAGAGTGTCCTTCATGGCGACATCACGTGTCATCATGTCCTGAGACATTGTCACCAGCGCAGCCTTATATTCGTCGGTCAGCATTTCGTGAGGCTCACCTTTGAAGAAACTTTCCGCATTTCAGGTCATCATGCAAAATGGAAGTGCTAAGTTTAGAGACGAAATCACGCTTATCTAATCGACGGTCTTCTATAACAATTTGCTTCACTCGCGCAATCATGGTTCCGGTCAGGCTGGTTTGCGGCCGATTCTGCTTCAGTTCATCATCACAACTCTTGACCTTATTTAAACAAAAAAAAATTTTAACATCCATAACGCCTTCACGTTTCACTCAATTAGCGATGCATTTCGAAGGGGGTTTTACCACGCAAGAGGAGAAAACGGATGACTACACGTTATTCTTGAACACTAAACGTCGCCATTTGAAGTATACAAAACAACACTCACTGAATGGCAGTAACTCGACCTGTGTACATTGTATCGTGCTGCCATCTATATTATAAATTCATAAATATTTCCCGCGTCTTACAAAATTAACCGCATCTTTCTCTCACTCTCACTGCTGAGAAAAAATGGAGACCTTGGGACCTTAAACGCACCTTGTAGTAAGAGCACTGAAATTTAGTCGTTGAATTAACCTAGCATCAGTTCTATATTTACTACTAGGCGATTTATTGATATTGCTTTTATTGAGCGTTAAATTCCATTCTAAAGAATGTCTGACAGCATTCATCCAAAAATTGCGTCAACGTTTCAGTAGTAGGTAAACATCAGTTTCTAATGCCACATCCCACATTTTTGTCAGAAAATGAAATTTCGACGTTAACGAGTAAATCAGTAAAATGCTTAAAAGATCTTCACTTGACATTTTAAGAGTTTTGAAGGCTTCTCGATTTGACGAAAATGTATCTATAACTCATTGACGAGGGTGAATTTTTAATCATAGATAAATTAAACAGATGATGAATGTCATGCTGATAGATTCATCGTTTATTGTCACAATTATGTTACTACAATTTCCATAATTGTCACTCGTTGCTTCAAGTCATTTAATACATTTAAACCAAAGCTTCCTTTACTGTACAAGGCTTTAATTAATAAATTCTATAATAATTAAGGAATCGTCATTTATTATTGAGTTGAAATTATCAAAAAATGCTTTTCACTAAGTATATTTGCATTCGAATGATTATCAACTTTATTGTTGATAATTTAACTCCAGATTGTCGTTTCCATTATTATCATTCGCATTTTTTTAAATTATTTATTAAATTCTCTTAAGCTCATACTAGTCAAAAAGTCAATTACTCTAACCATGTTATAATAATTATTTTTTAATTGTGCCCATATTTTTCTTTCACTTAAATCATTTTCTTCTATATCTGTTTGTATTTATTTTTTAAAACGCAATTTTAGTTCCATGGATATCACTACATTATTACTATCACAAAGAATTTTATAAACTGCGATAATTGATGTATTCCTCATTAAACCCTTTGTCCAGACCAATTGTGATGCATAACAAATATGCCTTGACTAATTTTAAATGGTAATATTTTAATGCTGCGACTCTTCCCAATAGAAACCGATGGCCTTAACTTGTAATATGGGTAATCAAACAATGACGCATTTTACAATTAATAAAAAATGCAATTAATATAACAGGTAGCCTCTTATACGCAAAACTTGTAGCCAATATCACCGTTATTTAAACTACAAATCATTTAGTATTTATAATAGTCCTAACAAACATACAATTTTTACTTATAGTCCATTATAATATGCGCGCAAGCGCCACTTGTAGCCAAAGAGGATAATGAAAGATGTGGATTAGAAAAATGACAAGATTGTTGATTAAGTACTTTACTTCAACCCATCAGGATCCGAAGACTTATCAAAACTTGATAAGGGAGACTGGTGTGGCGACATATCGCTCTTGGCCCGTCTGTGTGTTGGTCTGTGATAGGGTGACCTATGATATCTGCCGGCGGGCGTTTTGCTGTCGCAAACCGAAACTGCAGAGGGCTCCTTTTCTCTCGGTGTGCGAGTCTGTGCATGTGCCATCTGTGTTGCTCCACCGCGAAACTTGGTATATTTTGGAAGTTTCCCATTTTCTATGCATTTTTCATACGCAAACCGCTACTGTGTGCCCCATTAAGCCTTTCTGCGACTGGAACATTTTTACATTGGAGCGCATCATAATTTCCCACTAAAGCCCGGTGTGAAGTAGTGGAAACCAGGAAAACCTCGAAGAAACAGCAGTACGAAGCCAGTACAGGTGAGCGATTTGCAATTTACCCGTTGGTTTTGATGTCAGAGGCCGCCCCTCATTTACTTTCGCACGGACTATTTAGGGACGATTTGGACCCGCGCGTTTCCCGGGTTTGGGTCGTAATTTTTGTTCCCATCCCGCCACGAGAGCACGGCTATTTACACGCCTGCTATTCCAGAAATAACAAAGAAAACTCTATGAGAAAAACATACATAATTTCACATCTCCAATGTGAAATGGGTGAAATGAGAGATAAATCCCTCCTAGTGATTTTAACTTATCACTATTAAAGAAAGAAAATTTTTAGACACATAGAAACCAATATAAAAAATTTAATTTAGTCCTACTATTTTATATTGAATTAAAACCTAATCCTAAGAATAGACTTCTACAGTATAACAGTATAATCGTTAAATTTGTACCTTTACATCCTTTCAGAGATAGTTACAGAACAGAGCTCCCACGCTTTGGCTAGTCATACTCATTAAGTTAAATATCTTCTCATAAATCATAACCTTTACATAATGTGTATATATGAAAGCTACTTTACATCCAAAAGTAATTTTAAAATGCTCAACTATATTATCCGCCATTCAAGGCACCTACCCGAAAAAGCAAAAGGTGATAACTCAGTTATCATTAAAAGCGGCTTAAAATATATTATAACTTGCCTGAAGCTTGTTATATTTAAATATCACCCGTAACAATTTTGCCATTTTTGATCACAGCTCCGGATTTTTTTTCTTATACTCTTCAATGCCTATTTTGTAGCTTGTTAAACATTTATTATGCAATAATGAAAACCCTTTAACAGTCGTTTAATTTTTGAAACTAAAAATTATTTAAAAAACCGCATTCGAAATTTAAAGTGCATGCAAAAATATTCTTTCCTTGGTTAAAAATTTTCTAATTGATAGCAAGGTGTGACCATGCAGCATCTTACTACTTTTAGCTTTGACTGCAACAGAGCACACATTAGACAGGTTTTCTTTGGTTTTAATCATTCGTGGATAAACGGATCAGTGTTATGCACCACATCTTTGTAATTTTTATCTTGTGCGATATGGAAACTCTTACAAAGGACGAAACCTCATTTTCATATGCTCTTGCGGTTCATGCATATCTAAATCAATTTTCTGGAAATGAAGGGCGCTGCGTTGCTCAATATTTAGATGCATTTGCCTTTTCTAAGCAAAAGTTCAAAAATGTGGTCATAGCAATAATACCAGTACACCAAGCGGAGGTACTTACGGCCTCTGCTTACCTAGCAGATTACATAACTTATCAGTTTCTACCATATGGATAGACTTGTATTATATAAAGTGTAAAAAATTATATTTCAGCCCCAACTTCGTTCGGTACATTTACATACTGGGTTACTGAATTTAGACGAATTTCAATAAGCTTAGGAGATTCATCACATTTTGGCAGGCAAAAAACTGCTATTGATAAGGAAACAATTAAATTAATGAAAAAAACAATAATAAGTGAAAGCAACATTTAAACACGAAAATAGAAGATAGGTGCCGCGTTTATTGGCAATTTACCAAGAGTAAATCTATATGTATGTCTTTTTGTGAAAAAAGAATAATCAAAAAGTGTACCTCTGCGATAAACCAACTCCAAAGAAAACAAAACGATTAATTTAGCTAAATAGCCGAATCTTTAGGATGCCCTACGACTATCATGAAAGGCTTCATTCAGCTCGAAGACTTGTTTCACCAAGATAATACCCCATTCCACCAATAGTAATTGCGATAGCAAAATTAGACGAATACATGCACAATACTTGCCCGACTCGGCTTCTTTTTACTTACCTTCAGCTCTAAAAAAATTGTTTCGAAAAAATTCTCATCTAAGAGTGAAGGCGATAAAACCATAAATAGACGATCTAGGATTTATTTTATTTTTCTAAAGAGTTCAAAGCGTGGGACTAAACATATAGCGCTGAAATAAGGCTATATACCAGGAAGTTTAAAAAAACGTTTTTCTTCTAGCCTATATATCTGGTAATATTGCTTGAAAGCACACGAGATAGGTACCGTCATATTCTCTAACCCATTGGTTATTGAAATGTGCAGTAACGTTTTTACAATATCTGTCAGGTCCTACTATAGTGACCAAAATGTGTGAACAGGAATGGCGACTTTGTAGAAAAGTAATAGCACCTCAATTGAAAGTGGATATTCTTGTTTACATGTCCTTGAAATATATAGCTCATTTGTATAATAATAATGGGGTGGCTCAACATCCCCCGTGGAAACTTGGCCTACGACCTGAGAGATTAAGGGTCGCCCTCTTTGCTCGATCGTCGCGCACCATCTCTGATGCGGGGCGACGATAGCTCATCTGTATACCTTACTTATTAATAAAGTCATTGCGACTGATAAGACTTTTCAAAAGACCCCGTAGAAGAATAAATATGATTTTTTTTCCAAAAAATTAAAAAAAATAGCCATGTTTGTTAATTTTCGTGGTGTTAATGGTACAGCTCAACATTATATTAATATCTAAAATTCAATCTACAACCTTTTAAAAACCAATTCCGATAAAAAACACTCAGTTTATGAATAAATAATTAATTTCTGTAATTTAATGGAATGCTTATTTTAACTGTGAGGATTTTCTGCCAATAATATTAATTGTATTTTATTAACCTAAAAATTGAATGCAGCTGTTCGGTAGTAAATTTTAAATTTTCAAAGAAACGTGTAGCTATCGTATAGTCGATACTAGCAAAAAAATTATTAACGCCTAAATAATGTAGAAAGTAAGTACATTTTAATATAAATAAATGGGGATAGCGCTGCTTGACATTGAGCTGATCCACAGAGGTAGGATGTTAGCAACATAAAACTATAATAAATCCTACAGATGTTTGCACAGATACACAAACTCGTTAATATGAGTTTCCTAAATCACATTAACATTGAGTGCTAAATGTAGTATTACCACTGTAAACCAGAATTTTTAGGATAATTTATGTATATCTAACTTTTTCATTCAAAACAATATTTAATATGCAGTCTCCAATGGACAAACTAACAGGTGCCGAATTTTGGTATAGATTGTACAGGATGATGAACGTATTGCAGCGCAATTTGAAATATACTTGCCTCTTGTGAAAAATGCTGAATATGCTGAAAGTGTTCAGAAAGAAATGAATCTAGTGCATGATATTTTGGAAGCCCTTGTCAATCCATTCATTTTTAATGCCTATATGACTTCTGTAATGTTTGCTTTTAATATGTTTATAATTCAAAGTGTGTTGTAGTAAACTCTCCTTGAGGTATCCCAATAGAAAATAATCAAGTGTTATCAGATTGGAAGAGCCCTGTGGTCAATCTTTAATTTCGGCCATCTTGACGCATAATTTGTAAATGTCACACTATCATGTTCCGCGATGTCCTATTCATTTACAAAGGTACCGAATATTTCAATATATGCAGCATATATGCAATCATCGTGTCAAAGAAGATGGGGCCAATTATGTACTGATAAGACTTACCAAGCCAGATACCAATCTTTCTTTGAATAAAGGGGTGCTTTGAGTACCGTTTGGGGACTTTTATTCCCTCAAGCACAGAAATTTTGAGAATTAACTTGTTTCAATAGGTGAAACCACCCCTTCTCCGAAAAGCGCATGCAGTCTAAAATGCCTGGATTTTCCTGAAGAAGGGTCTGAAGTCGTCCTCATTTTATATTTTCTGTGGGATAGAGCAACACTCCATACACGTCAGCTTGAGCGAAATTAAGACATTTTCAACAACCTCATCATTTCGAAGGGTCGTTGGCCTTCATGCTCACCTAATTTGACGCCGCTCTTTATTTTCTAAGAGGCACGTGGAAAAGGAAGCTTATCTTGACAAACCATGAACCAAAGATAGTTTGAAACCAAACATTGTCGAAGAAAATCAGACAGCGATAGCAGCCGTACCAGAATACGATATTCCGGATTCGGCACGACTGGGAACAACCTGTACGTTATTCTCTTGCTTTTTTAAAATCCAGAGAAGTCAGTTCAAAAAAGAAATGAAAAATCTTACTTTATTATAATAATTTCAATGTCCCTGTCATTTAAAGAAGAACTAGACAGATCAATACCTGCTGATAAACATTCCTATTTATTACTATCGAAAATACATAGTTATACTAACTACTATTATACGTTCAGCGAATACATATAGTAATAAATCATCATGACACACCCCTAAACCGCCCCTGAAACGCCGAAGCCAGGTTTAAAATATAGCATTTATAAAAATATTTTATGTTTACTTACCTCTTTGCGTTAAACTGATGAATCAAAATTTAAAAATTCACTTTTATATTACACACTGATTAATAGTGAGCTACAAATGAAATCACCACTTCTAAACGCAGCACTAACACATGAGTGCCCAAAAATGGGTCAGTGTATACCTGACTACTGAAATACCCGCACTTTTTTAAACCGGCCAATAACGGACAGTTATTTAAAATGAGCGGGAATTTTTGACAGTTTTATACTATATGTTTTCGTTGAACGCAGTATAGTTAGTTCTATTGTTTAATACGCTCCCTACATTTGCTGATACGTTTATATCCAACATCCCCCGTATGTATTTTTATATTAACATAACGTTAAGTTACTACTTATTTTTGAAATTTCTTTAGTCACTAAGTTTTAACGCATTATTTTTATTAATCAAGCTCTACAATAACGCTTATCGAGCGACTAATTTCTATTTTTACTTGCTGGTGTTTGTTTACATCGAAACTGTATTGATTGTTCCTTATTACATGGTACGCAATAAAGCTCAAAAACAGTAAAACCTTTACACGGCTAATGTATTCATGTAAGAGCTACAATTTCTTTTCTGTTATTCCGACACAAACAGACTTTTCTACATATATTTATATTTACGTGTGTTACCATCTCACAAACACTCGATGTGAATTCCTCGCATCACAGGACTAAACGGTAGTCCAGTTCGGTTCACACTCACACTGTAGTATGTTCCCCTTTATACTCCTCATAGTAGCAGTAATGCGGTCTTAAGTTCATCCAATGTTGTTGGCATCGGTGGTACGTAAACCAGATCTTTAATGTATCCTCTAAAAAGAAATCGCAAACCGTAAGATCGGAAGACTTGGAGGGCAAGCCGAACAACATTGAATTCTCTTTAGCCCATCGCTCAATCCAGCGGTAAAACAGATCTTTGTTTAGAGAGTCACGCACCATACTGATAATTTGAGCTTCATCTTGTTGGAATTCTCTGTTAGTTACAAGAGGTATGTTGTACGTGTCACAATTTTTCACTGAAGAAAAAGAGTCTGTACACATTTACTTTCGGGACTGCACAAAAAACATTAAGTTTAGGCAAAAGCCATTTATGTTCCACAACGGGATGAAGATTTTTTGTGCCCCATATTCGAAAGATTGTCGCAGTTCACCTTTCCAGTTACATGAAATGTCGGTTTATCGCTGAACACTAAAATGTCAGCAAATTGGTCGTCCTCTATTGTTTCCTGTATTGCCATATAAAAATCGGTTCTTTTTACACAGTCGCAGGGTCGTAAACTTCGCATCTTTGAAAACGGTACGGTTTGAATTTGCAGTCACTGTCGCAAAATCTTTCATATAAGTTGCTGCACGATACGAAGTTCACGACTGCTTGTGGGCTACGCCCGAAACTTCCCCTAACTGCCTCCGCGGCGACGTCAGAAACGCTTGATCTTCCAGTTTTTAGGTTTATTTACAGAATCTGTATCCTAGTTGGTCCACCGCCCCATTTTCCAAACATGGTTCTATGCTGCCACCTGGACGTTTAAAGCGAAGTTTGGAAGCCTACATGTTATAATTAAATGTAACTGATTTATATTTGATTCATCCACGTATCGCAAAAAACCAATAAAATATTTTGAATATTTGCTAATTTTACAGATTTTCGGAAATTTTGTTAATGATGTCAACCAATATAAGGTGTCGCCAACGGCGTCATAAAACGAAATAACCCTTATTTATTTACATTGCTGCTCAAGAAGGAAGTACACAAAGTTCCTAACGATTTTCGCTCTTCGAAACTTCGCTATATTTAAAGTTTTCAAATTTGCTCATACTATCTGCTAATGAAAGTATCAGCAGGGATTTTGATTGAAGTTTCGCTGTACACTTTTAAAATTTTTACAATATTTCTGCATTTTAATCTTCGGCTCAACAATCTCGGGCGAAAACAAAACATTAGGTTTTTGTTGATTATCCCACCAATGTATTTTTAAAATATTGTTGTAAAATTTAGACCGGGGAACAAAAAGGATGTATGTAAAAGAAATTAACAATTTCAAAAGAGGCTACCTCTGAAGGTTTGGAAACAATAATTACGATGATATTCCATTTATATTTCCTTGGGTCTCTAGTTCTTTAAATACCTTCCGTCTTGTACATTTTTTAGATGAAGAGACTTGTATGTATTAGGGGGAGGAGCAATTATTACTTATAATATTTATTTTTGTTGATAGTGATACAGATTTAATTTAAAAAGCGTTCATTTTTCACAATCGCTCTACAACACATTTCATATAATTTTGAATTTGAAAATTGCTGTCATTGACATAATCAATTTTTGTAGATTATTAAGTTTTTGAGTTCAAAAATTTATTTAACTTTAAATTGCTTATAAAAATGTTGAAAGTAAGAAAATATGGGTAATGTAAACTGTGGGAAGTGCTTTCAACGAACTCTAGGTTTGAAACCAAAATATACCAGCTTAGCGTATTTATTCGTAGATGGCAGGCAATGCATGAAACGGCGCTGTGATATTGGTTGCCTGTGTAGCAGGTGGTGTTTTAAGGTTTATGCTATTATTGAAATTTCTAAATTTAAACAAAAATAATTAATTTATGTTAGTCGTCCGTAAAGTGGGCGTCAGAGCTGTAAAATACAAATATTTCAAACTACGCGTGTTTGACATATTCAATTTTATTCTCTAAACAATTCGTGGGTGGCGCAAAATTGCGCACTTAAATATGAAATTTATTAGCATTCCCTTCTCGAGGTGTTTATTTGCATATTACGCGTTTAAATAATAGCGGCTCGTGCTGCGGCGAGCTTTGACGTGTGGCCTAACCCTGATTGCGTAAGGAAGGAAGCCGTAGGTTGCACGATGTCACCAGTAAATTAATCATGCGGGAGGTGAAAATTGCGAACTGGCAGAGCGTTTTCCCGGAGCCCGATGCACTCCCCGTGCAAAGGGGGGCCGCACGCCACGTGGGAAGTGGATAAACGAGGTGTCCGTCAACGTTACCCACCTAAGGCTTTCGAACTGGAACTCGAGCGGAAGTTTCGCATGGCAGATAGCTCGGCTCCAATTTCCATGCCGATATCACGAGCGAAGTGCAATTTACAATTTTGCTGCGTTTCCCAGAAGTGCGCGGAACTTAAAATAGCGGCGTGCCATCTGCATCTATTCGAGCAATTTTATGTTTCTCGTGCTCGCATTAATATTTACACCAATCTGGAACTATTTTTCAGGCGCAAGGGTAGATGAATCGCTTTGATCGTCTATAGGTGCTGCGAGCTAATAGCCGCGTTCCTAGAAAACTGCAAACAATGAAGTAATTTTCAGAAACGAAGGCTTGACTTACATCTCAGGAATGTAGGTGAAACCCTGTAAGTTGCAACGCGCCGTTCTGATTAGCATGAGATGAAATAGCTGCTGTTTTTGCAGCGGAGTTGCTTGCTGACGAAGCTGACCTGTATTATGTAAACATCCGCTTTTGGACCTACAATAGCTCTACATATATGTAAATGAAAATACGCATTATTCTACATTAGATTTGTTCTCCATTTGCTGTGCTCATATTCTACTTCATATTATTAGGAAAATACTAAATTGTAACACAGTTATGTATGAAAACACTTTAACTATTTTTTTAATTTAATAATTATACATTGCAACTAGTCCAAAGACCAACCAGCAGTTCTTATTTAAGTTAAATTATGTAATGTTTATATGAGATGTCACCCATCGGTTGTCTTCTCAATTCGCGCAGTCTGGCACTCACTTTACGTGTGTTAATACTTTTGCTCTGCTTTCACAATAACCCTTTTGTCACTTCTCACTAACTCAAAAGGCTTTGTCATCTTGAGTCTTCTAATCCTGCATTATTTAGGAGTTGTAGAGCTCTAATATTTACATGTTCATGAAACCTGGTCTAGTGCTTCTGAACAATATTATTTATTTCCTCTAATACAATTTTATCCCTATCTCCCTGTAGATATCGCTGTTCAGATTTTTACCCACACTCCCAAAACAAGAGGGGGTGGCGTTTGTTGCATTGCTACTTCAAGCTAAGCAAGGTGCTGCAGTGGTAGAAGGCAGGATTCGAATGTTATGGTGATCGGTTCGCTTTTTATTATTTTTATGCACATTTTGGGAACGTTATAAGCAATTTTTCGAAGAAAAGAGACAGTTTTCGGTCCAAACAAGGCTTTCTTCAGGGTGCAGATACGGTTCGTTCTCATATGACACAAGATTGAAGCACAAAAGGCTCGTTTTATGAAGCAGTAGTTTTCGCAGTCGTCGTGAACACATTCTCCATGGATATCCCGAAAGCAGACCTCATTGATGTTCTAAAATTCGTGGTGTTTTTCGACCTTGATACCCAATTTTGATCTAAGGATACGTAAGCATCGCTTCAAACCTGGGTGACTGACTGTAGCTGGTTATATACATACATTGCAATCTGTGTAGGTTTTACATCAGTTAGATTATTGAGCGTCACATGATCGTACATTGCTTTAACTATAATCTTGTATTTCCTGAAAAGTATACGACTAGTAGTTACACAATTCCTATCGTCTTTGGCGATATAGTTTGATCCCAAAAGGTTTGATTGCCCACTACCAGCTTTACGCATTTTATGTAGAACTGCTTTACCAATTCTTTGGGCATCTTACCATAGAAGCTGCATTTGACAATAAGATTAGGCATTGTGTTGTTCCGCAAAGTTTTCATAACTGTTTCCCCGAAAGCACCGCCTGTTTCTTTCAATACAATGAATAGCTTCCCAACAAGCTTTCCAGACATAGTCAACGATGCTGCACCGTATAGTTCTATGTTGTAGCATTCATTGCCTTTGCCACAGCTTTCTAAAGTGAGCTTGGAATAAAACTCATAATTGAATCCTAACTGATCCGTGTTAATTACATAGTCAACATCGTACTCGGGTATAATTACACGGGCGTTAATCACAAAGAAATTGGCAGATTTCACTACCTCCTTATAGTCAACGCTATGGCAAGCTGTCACTACTTTCGTTACCTTGTGTGCCTTAATTCTCTGATCTTTCTTAAAACGATGCAGCCATTTATGGGAAGCTTTAAATTCACATTGTATCCCTTGACGTTTTTGGTATGCCCACGCTTTTAAGCGAATCGGTCATGCTTCGACAGATTCTGTTCCCTAGCGCTTCTAAACTTATTCGCAACTGCCTCATCAATCAGTTTCATTTTTTCAGCTCGAGTGTCTCCGCTCTCAACTTGTGTTGTGCGAGAAATTCTCGGAAACTTTGACTGAACTCCTAGGGCTCTGATTTCTCTTGCTAAGAGTTTTCCAAAACTTTACTACCTTTTGCATGCACAAAAGAAAAGTCATCTCCATGTCCACTTGTTTCCATGTTCTCCAGTTCATCGCCACTGTGTGAATCGTCGTCAGATTTCGATACCTTGTTTTCCGAATCCTCAGGTTGATTGTCTATATATTTGCAGTAATTCAAATCCTCTGGATGTACTAGTACTTGCAATCTCTCTCTTCTTCGCTTGCTTGACCTGACGGTCAAATATTTCTAAAAGAAACTTCGCAAAGCTTCTTTTTCTCCAATACAATGTTCTTTGAATTAAGCATCATGAGTTTTGACAAAACAAGCATTATTACGCTAGCCGTAGATCTAATCTAACCTAACCTAACCTTTTTTCCGGGTCTAGAGAATGCTACTTACGCACTGCCGTGCCTTTCCAGCCGTAGTGTGGGACTCGCCGAGCCTCTACCCGCTAAACCCCATATCCCATGTCTTCGTTGTTCGTACGTTGTCCTGGGGCTACCGATCAGGTATTATTTCAGGACGCAGTTCTTTGTTATTTTAGATCACATCTATTGCTTTTCCTTTTAAAGTTTTAATTATGGTATTCGCAATGGTTGTCCAGTTTTCTTTTGATTCTATTATAGTCTTGATTATGTTTGTTTTAGATAGTAGTATTGTGTCTAGTTTGATATTTGTTTTTAATCTAATAGTGTTCCATCTATTGCATTCAAAGAATGTGTGTTCTGGGCCATCCTGGTTATTTTTGCAATATATAGATATCTCTTCTTCTATTTTACCTATTCTTTTTTGATAAGATCTAAAGCTACCATGTCCGCTTAGAAATTTTTCTATAGTTTCCGATTTGTTTGTTTGTTTTTATTTTTCGTATTTCTTATAGTTTTTGGTGTATAATATAGTTTCATTAGTATTGTTACATTTTTCCAGGGTCCAGGGTTTACATCTGGGAACCTTCCCTTGTTAGTACTTATTAATGTTATTTTTACTAACACAGCCCGATAGTTGATAACCGTACGCCCATACTGTTTTTGTTACTTCTTTAGTCAGTATCGCGATGTCAGAGGAAAAGGTACCATCTTCCGTTCCACAACGGATTATTATCAAGTTTTTCACGATATTCGAAATTTTGAAAAGACTTTAGGTATAGTCCAGAATTAACACTCTTAGAAAAACTGAAGTATATGTGTAGCATAACTATTTTTGAAAGGTGAGAAGCAGTTGACTATGAAGATTACTAACATCCATAGACTAGCATGACTAGGGAGAATATTCGCACTATTCACCGTCTTCTTAAGGGCAGCCGCTGGTTAACAGTTGTTCTATCAGAACAAAAAAACATTTCAGCAGACTTTAGCAAACATTTCCGGTTGATAGTACACATTTTACACTTTTACAGGTTGTTATATTTCTCGCTGAAGAATCCTATTATTCTTCGCTGCCTACGCTCTTGATAAGAAAACTATGCCCAGAAAGAAAACGCGTCTGTGAAGATTATTCCAATCTCAGTTTTTCTTCGCTCACGCCAATCGTTTCTCCTCGTGCTTTTCTGATAATAAAGGTTTCTTTAAAGTTGATCGAAATGAAACGGTTTTCCCATGCAAGCAACTTGGAATCGTATTTAGAGAAACCTAAATTTCTTTATTGGGGAGTTTCATTTGGGTGCAGTGCAGTGAAAGGTCTGGTTTGTCTTCAAAGGGCACAAGATCGCTTTATCCTTCTTCGTCTACATTCCTAATCTCCAAACTTCTTAAGGAATGCCCCTAACTTCGCGTATGTTTTTAGCTTCTTTGCACGTCAGTTTTGGTCCTTTTGCGTACTTCCCTGAAAACACTGTTTCGTATTGCTTCAGGAATTATAAAAATAACGAATTCACTGACATCGACGACACAATGTGCCAGCAAACTATACTGCGAAAAGAATTCAAACGAATTAACATATAAGGCGCTACGTTATGTCGTTATGACGACGAGGTTTTCTGCATAATCATTTGGCAAAGAGCATAATGCTCTTTTTAATTTGAAATGACAGTTGTACGATCAAGAATTTTTAATGAAATTAACATCTAAAGACAATGTCGGCCATTCATTCCATCGCAGTGACGTTATTTTGTTGTTTCCACGCACTACACAGTTTGCTGTCATTGTTTTCTTGTACTTGTTCAGAACCAAAAAACATTTCACCAAAATTCAATATGCATTTCAGGTAGATGCCACATTTTCTCCGGCTTTTTAATTTTCCGTAAACATAAAGAGGCAAAAATCTGGTTTACAGAAGCATCAACATTTTCGATAAAGATCATGCCCCAAAAAAAAGACTCGTCCATGAAGATAATGTTCTCCCAGTCTGGATCCAACTGCCCACAGCAGTCGTTTTTATAGGTACTTATCTGATATTAAAAGTTTTCTTTAAAGTTGATCGAAAAAAAATTATACAAACCACTTCCAATGAATTATTTAGAGAGATCTAAATTCCTTTCTTGCGGAGGTCTGGCTTGTCTTCAAAGAGAGGCAAGGTCGCTTTTATCCTTCTTCCTTGTTGTGAAAGATCGTTTACATTTCTAAGCTCTAAATATTGCTGTACCACTGCTTAACGATTGCTTCCGACTTTCGCAGATATTTTACAACCGCTTTATACGTCAGTAAAAACACTGCTTGTATCGCTTCAACAATTTTGCACTCATTTTAACTGACATCAACAACACAATGTGTCGATAACCTATATACTCCCCAAAAGAGCATGAAGTAAAGAGTCGAACAAATTACCATAGATGGCGCTACGGCACCTCCTACCAAATGACGACGACCACTTTCTTGTCTACAGACTGTAGACTACAAACTTTTGCTCCAGCCAAACAGAATTTGCAAAAAACGGAATTTTATTGTTTTAACGTTTAGTTTATTTATTGAGAATTTGTCTTACTTTGTGCAATTGCCGCATTTCTCGGCTTTTACTTACTTAAGTGATATTTGTTATAAAATATTATTTACTGTTGCAATTAGATCAGAACGAAAATTTATCACCAAACTATCGGCCGCAATATTGAGTGCATTAGAGTTGAATTTTCGGGAAAAAACGTCATTAGCCGTAACAGTTCATGCAATGGAACAAAATTTGTGAGTAACGCACTCTTTAAGACTACCGAAAAGAAATTTCCCAAAGAGGAATTTATTCCCCGGAACTTTTAAGAAGATTTGTAAGAAAATCCTTATAGGACACGCAATTTGAGCTGATAAGTAAATAACAGTCCATTATCTTTATTCGCTTTATATGAACGAAATTCATCGCTGCACAAATATATTAATCGCGTTATTAAACTAACTGGACAGAATTAGAATAATCAGCTAAGCCCGACTTGAGCAAAATTACCAGAGAAGATCATATTAATTACAGCGAATTTAATTTTTAATTAAAATAAAATATTCAGAAGTTGTCATTGTGTGAACTCAACACATTTGATCCGATAGACTAAAAATAACTAAAACAAATTCGCCAACGGCAGCATTGTCAAATTACCGAGGCAAATTTGTTTTCCGAACATTTATTTTAATAAAATGGAATTAGTTGCAGTATTACCCATTAGCGCAAACATTTGGTTCAATAAACCGGGCCTTGCTGATGTGCCATTAGCGTCAGCATTTTAACCATTTCAACAAAATTCTTCATAAAAAAATCTGTAGCTATATTTTCTGCATACAGAAAATTAAATTTCTAAAAAGCACATACTCTCGCTACATTTACTTTTTATCAATTTATGGGTTTAATACGACAGAGTAAAAAATAAGTAGGGCAGAATTCGCTAAAGTAACATTACGCCTAAGTGCGAGTTAAAAAATATTAATAAAACTCTCATATTTCTTTTCTTTGAGGAAAGTCGAAAATTCTGCAGCAGAACGAGATTCATTACAGACGCACTTGGAATCCCATTAGTTAGTCCAGTGAAGTTAAACTCGCCAGAGACTTTCTAGTGGTCGCTTCATTTTTGTAATACGTGTTGTGTGGATTATGATTTATTAAAGAAGTCGTCAGTCACAACATTTGATTGATTTGACTTAGATTCTTACGACCGGTTCAGTCGAATTTCAAAATAACTAACATGCAAGATACCCATTTGGACGAGTTTATAAACGATGCTGCCTCTTACATCTAGCTAAAATAATTGCCTTAGGACACGACCCTTTAGGATGGCATCAAAACTGAAATTAGTGGAAAATGGCAGGCAGACATGGAGAATGGTGGGAAAATAAATATTTGTTTTATTAGAAGTGTTTTTAAGCGCCAGCTTTGCTCTTTATTGTTATTTTATCTATTATTATCTTCTTTGTCCCAAAGTAACCGGAGTGGCTTAAAAAACCCAAACAATTAAGAAATCTTGACAAAAATTTATAAAAGTGACGATTTATACGTTCAAGAAGTGCATCAAATGATTTTTTTATGCAACCGACTGGAATGGTTTTGAGATTGATCTTCAATTGATGCAAAGCGGTTCATTTGTATCGACGAATGCAGCTTAGGAAATAGGAAATGGTTGCAGAAAGTCAAATCGGGTGAATACAAGGGTTCCTGAAGAAAAAAATTGATTTTTGGCAAAAAATTGATGGCAATTGACGAACGCTGAGAAGGTACATTACCGTGCAACAATTGCCAATTGCTCTCAAGGCGAACACAGATATGATGATACTCACCATTAACTGTTATACCACTTGGAACGAATTCTTTGGGAAAATTTCATTTGGTGACTGCCAATCAGCATTTTAACGCTTGGGTTTCTGGATCATATTGAAAACACCACGTCTCATTGTCAGTTGCAGTTGTTTTTTAAGGACTCTTTGAGCTTCTCTAATGATATGTTTGTGATGACTAGTTTGATACAATTTTTACTCATCCATCAATCGATATAGAACAAACTTACAATTTAACTTTCGTACAAGCTATGACGATGCTCAGACATTGTGGCGATCTTGTGGTAGTTTTACAACAATTGTTGTCTTTGATGTACCAAGTTTTGTTATCACTAGACTCACTGGAATTTTTTTATAAATTTTCATTGTCTGAAACCCCATAAAACCTTTG
This sequence comes from Sinelater perroti, assembly GCA_036346155.1. Lineage (NCBI taxonomy): Eukaryota > Metazoa > Arthropoda > Insecta > Coleoptera > Elateridae > Sinelater > Sinelater perroti. Next base: position 6,293,306 of record JARFIY010000189.1, read on the forward strand.
TGACAAATCATTATTTCCCTAGGCGGTCTTAAGCATTTCTGTTGGACTTTTGACACAGAACTTAATGTTGATCTTTGGTCTTATTCGTTTTTCGAGCGACGTATACTTAATGGGTCATTGTCAATACAAATATTTTTGTTCCTTTCACTTAAATTATCCAGCTATTATCCTTTGAGGTTTATAAACCGAGATGTATTATATAAAAATGTTATCAACATTATAGTATGTAGACCCTATGTCCTAAAATAACCCTAATGGCTCTATTCCAATGAAATCAGTAGCGGTATTTGTTGATGTTGATTTATGAAATATCAGCCTTCCTTAATGGCAAGGCTCTAACGTCCCACGTGGAAGCAAGGCCTGCGAGCGGTTAAGGCTGTCATATGTTCGCCCACTGCGCCTGTTCGTCGCGCACAATCTCTAATGCTGGGTGATGTGGCAAGCACCGGCGCCTTAGACAACCGCCATTGTTACCTATTGTTCGAGTTAAACGCAGGTGCTCAATTATTTTTAGTGACTGAGTAGGTCACCCACCAGGCATCAGAGAGTACCGAGAAACGAACCCGTCCGTATCACAGCCCACTCTTTAAGCACGGAATCACGCTGGCGATTGTCAACCTTATTTTATTCACTAGATGTCTGTAATAATGACGTGTTGTAAAAATGGAAAGAAGTTTTGTATTCAAACTTTGTACCAAGAAGTGACATGGTGTGAGATAATATGAGTATAAATCTAATATAAACCGCAGTTTCTTTTTTACACACTGTGAGGTAAATGGGGGGGGAGGCTCCAAATCATCTAAAGAGAATTACCCTGTAGAGTATCTTGCATTACATCATCCGAAGGACTAGCGTGACTAAGGAGAATGTTCGCTCTATTCACTACCCTCTTGAGGGTGATCGCCGATTAACAGTTGTTGAAATTACTTATGAGGTCGAAATAAACTATGATGATGCTCAGACAATCATTACTGGTGATGATCTTCTTTTCACAAAATTCTTTATACAATTTCGCACATGCTTTGATCAATTTTATCGATAACACGTAGGATTTCGTTCTTGGGGTTGCCCGTTAATAGTGTGCTGCCACACACCTTGGATTTCAGGTAACCACATAAACCCCACAAAAAGAAGGCGCACGTTATTAAATCACAAGGTCTTGCTATTCAGTTGATGTCACCATTTCATGAAATTACATAACCAGGGAATCGACTGTTGCTTGAATTATATGGCAAGGTGGCTCCTTTAAACTAAAATCAGATTTGTTTCAAATTCATGTTGCCAGTTGGTGCCAAAAAACTGAGTTATCATGCGACTGTAATGATCGCCATTCACAGTTACAACATTCCCAGCATCATCTTCGAAAAAATAAGGGGCCGATCACACAATCTACACAGAGCTGTTGGGGTTTCTTTAAATTTTCCAATTTTCCAAATCCGACAATTTTGTTTGTTTACAAGCCGAAAATATAGCTCTTTGCTAAAAATTATTTTTCAACTAAATTGAGAATCCACTTTATAATGCTCTAAAAACCAGTAGACGAATTATATACGGTGAGAATGGTCAACAAACAAACTTTGCGGAAGTTAAATTTTGTATGTACGAAGATATTGTTGTGCACGATGCCAAGTCAATGTTTGGATTTTTAATGTCATTTTGACTAACTACAGAAATATTTATACGACATCTTACCCTGATACTGATGGGGTCTTGCATTCAGTATTCAATTTTGTAACTCTATCTTTGGACAGTCGACTCATTTGGTGCATTCTTGTGGTCAAATATTCCAGGAGTTTTCGCACCATCTTCGCAAAAATTTTACCGAATTTTTAATGCGTTTTAATATCAACTGGCGGTTCTTTCCCGTAGCATTCCATGTTTGCTAAGAGGAAGAATCGTGTATGACATCTGACAAGTGTTTCTGACCGCAAAACAAAACAAACATTCCATACATCAATCCCTCAAAAGTAAAGGCAAGTTCCGGAAATATAAAGAAAAAATTACGCTTTTTAGTGCAAGATGGCTCAAGTAACGGAGAAATAAAATGATCCACTTGATAACATAAGTTCCCAATCACTTGGCTGTATAGTAGCCGCTTTGTTATGAATGAAGTTGAGTCCGGCAAAAGGCGGAAATTCCTCTTTACGAAAGTTTAGAAATCATCGCCCTAAATGCATGCAAAAAATTCCAATTTTATTAGTTATTTATATTAATTTCTACGTTAGATGTATAAGTTTTGATATGTTATTTTTTAAGACAGTATACTTATTTAAATTTAATTATGCACTAGACTGTTAAAAAATATATAAAGTTATCAGCGCTAGTAAGAAATATATTTATATACTTTCGGTGATTTCAAATGCAAATTAACCAAATTTGGAAAACTGTTAATACCCTGATTTTATTTTTCGTAACAAAGTTATTAATTATTTTAAAACGCACCGCTTAATTAATTGACTAACTGGCTGGTTTGAGCAATAATCACTTAGATGTTTTTTCAGTGGCAGAAAACAAATTAGCCATAGTTAATTTGCATTAATAAGACGACAGCAAAAACGCGGATCGAATGTTCGGAGCAGGCGTGATGTAATCTCTCAAACTCCACCGAGTTCTAATTGCTAATTCGAGGTCACGATAATAGCTTTTAAAAGTTTTGATGTTTTATAATACCAGAAGTGCGGAATTATTTAAGACGAAGGTAAAAGTCCTGATGCTTTATTGTTATTGCCTAGGAACATGCGAGAGAAAAACCAAGAAACACTCGTTGCTCTTTAAGAGCTCTTTACGTTATATGAGCGTTGGCTGTCGTAACCCAGTTTATTTATCTTTTATAATACTATAAACTGTTATGTTATGAAGTAGACTTCATATTCGGTTGCAGTCCTACCAATTTTAATTTGCATTGGTTATTTTAATAACTTATTTTTAGAAATTTGCTGTCCTTGGTATTAAAGTAAACACATTAATTGTCTACAAAAAATTCATAGTTTAGAAACATTAACAGAAGTGGGTCGTTTATCTGTGCTCGTCTTTTCGATTATCTTAAACGCTAAAAATGCCTAAATAGATTGGTAGTAAATTTAATTTTAAATCGTGTTTAATACTCAAATCAGACTTTCATGAAACACAAAAACTATAATTTGTTGGGGGAAATTTACATTGATCTTAAAATGGAGCTTGGATTTTATTGTGCTAAGAAATTAAAAACGAAAAAGACTGTCGTGTTGTTTGTTGCCGGGTTATTAGGCCGTGTTAGAAGTTTGAAAAGTTGTAGCTTTTGAATTTTAGAGGATATTTCTTTGTACGATGCCCGCCGCAGTTGTGGACGAAGTGCTACGCATGTGAAGACTTCAAATCCGCTCTGATAACCCAAGAACAACCAAAGGGTGTATTAAGATAGGGTTTGCTAAATTCTTCCCATTTATTTGATCAAAACGATTAATTTGCATATTTAAAACTGACAATAATATGGAAAAAATTTGGAAAAATGTAGAAAAACGTTGTCACTTAAATATGTAGGTATATTGTTCCTGGCGTAAAAAAGTAAATTGAAGATGATCTTACTCTTAAGCAAAAACATCTTAAGTAAAGCATTTAATAAAATCTACGTTCTTCTTACGATCAGCAAGTTAAAATTCAGAGCACTGATTTTTATGGCATGGAAATTAAATAATTAATTAAGCCTACTAATTGAAAGTTTTGAAAACTTAATCTGCAGTTCAGGAAAACCGTTTCGAGTGAGGCTGATGATCAACTTGTTGAAAAATTATCTACATCATAGAAATCGAGAGGAAGACTTAGAATATCCTGTTATAAATGATTTCCAATAAATGACCAATTGATTTGGTAATTTTACAAACATTTAGAACTTATAACATATTCTAATATAAGAACTATTTATTTTTAGCACTTTTGGTGCTCTTAATATCGTTCAATGCTTATATTATGCAATAAATATAATTATTAGAAAGTAGGATGTTAAACACATGAATCTCCACAAAGTGATGTACAAAAACATTGACAATAATCCTTTGAAAGTAAAAAATTCAATTATTAATTTTTATGACGTTCATTCAGTCATTTGGGGGGGGGGTGAAAAAGATTTCTTGTATATTATTCTAATCTTAATAAGGAACAAAACTAAACAATATGATTATAGTAAAAATATGCGCCTATTACGATGAATAACATTAGATGAACTCTTCTAATACTGCAGTTGGGAAGAAATTCCCTGTATAATTACTTCTAGGACAAAAGGATTCAAGAACATGAGAATTTATAGCTACAATTTGCTACCATGGATTGCTCTTTTAGAGGACGTAATTATCGCTAATAAAAGCACTGGAAATATTTTTAGGGGTGAAGTTAAGTATCTTGCGAAGTCCGCTTTAAATGAAGACGCATACAATTTAGGGTTTATACTGAAGTACCAATTAGGGCTTGTAAGTAAACCAAAATAGGGCTGAACATCTTGTAGTTATTTTAATACGAAAGTTGACATACTTTTGAATGAGAAAAGTCAAATCAAACAGGTCGACGAATTGAAATAGATGGATGTTGTCATAAATATTAGCGGAATAGAAAAAAAGGAAATTAATGAAGGAACACAAAAAGGATGATAAGTTTTAATAGCTTTGAACTTAATATGGCGGGCCAATAATGAAAATAAAAATAATAAGAAAAGAATTGAGCAAATTATGGCGATGAAAACTCTTTTGTTAAGGAAATAATACGAATAATTGCCCATGAATCGGATGTGAGCAGAAAATAAAATATTAATGAAGAAGCACGAAAGAATGACAAAAAATTTGTTTAAAGTTATTCGACCGCTTACTAAGAATTTATGATAGAAAAAAGCGGAACATTCATTTAGTTGAAAATCACCCGGAAAGAATAAAAAAGAACGAATGAGGAAATCTTGAAGTATAGAGAACTAATTGAAAAATTAGCTTGTGATCGAGAGGCAGGGAGGTTGGAAGCATTCCCAATTATTAAGTAAATATTATTTTACTTATCATGTATAATGAAATCTAAACAGTGCTTAATGCTAATCAAAAATTTTCTGTACTCCTGTGTACTCTGCTGATTGTCGTTTTCTTTTTTTCCGAGTTTTATTTTTTACTACTTCTGCCCTTTATTTTATGGTCACTGCCTGTTGTGAACGGGCTTATAGCATTAGTATCTTGTTCTGTTCTTTTATTTGTTAGTCGCCATTAGAGCTACTCCAAGTTTATGTTATTTTCTATATAATCTAAAATATGCAAAAGGTATAGAGAAAATGAAAAGTTTATAAATAAATTTCCAAGCTTAGCTTCTCTTAGTTGTGTTTGGATATATAGAGTTAAGCCTCCTCAGCAGAAAAAAGAAATGCTACTATGTTATATATAACGCACTATAACGGAGATTTTGACAAAGGAAAGTTTTGATGCGCACATAAGACTTTACCACCGGCATATCTCTTAAATATTGTAGATGTTCTTAATGATCTTATCATACAAAATATCATGCAAATATCAAAAAAGTCACTTAAAAATAATCGGTTCTTGGAGATCAAAATTTTTCATCCCGCAACAAACTCAAATATTTTTTGTGCGTATTTTAATATGTGCACAATTCTATAAACACATATATAGCTTCTAATATTTAATAGTTTACTGCAAGTAAACTAACAAGCAAAGTTCACTATAAATTAGTTTGTTATTTGAGGTACAGATGTACTTCTAGGTAAGTTAAACATAATTCTTAACATGGATATTATTCAAAGATTAATATAATACAATTTTTTATTATTAGGCATATTGAAGTGCTTATATGTTTTTTTCTTTTTGTTACAGGTGAGTAATCAGCGAGGAATATAAAATTATATATGGCAAAGGACGAAGTAAAGCGAAGTACTTAGGAATGCTTGCGTCCCACAAGGTAAATTAGCATAGTACTGTTTAAATGTTAACTTATCTATATTAACATATTATTACTCTGTATTTGAAGATCGTGAGTAGCAGCATAATTATTTACTTTTAATTCTTTATTAAGACATGAAAGAACAACAGTTCCAAAACCAATACTCATCCTACAACTTAACGATATAGCGTATTTTGAAGTCGTAATTAATTCCTACGGAGGAAGAATTTTATGGAATTTCGAAGATAACATTATGAAATACTTTTTAGCGGCCGACCTTTCGTTTATCGACAAATTCTTGTATTCTTGAGCCAACATGGGGAACGAGGAATTGGAAACCATTAAAAGAACACGGGAAACATAGAAGCTATCCTTACCTCCAAGTTCAAATAGAATTTTTGAACTTGATCCCGACTGCAGACGTACAAACAATACTACTAATTACGAAAGTGCTTTTGAAAGAAATTATTACTGGCTAGTAATATTTTTGAATGCTTAATTTGCATTTCAACAATTTTGGAGTTTTTAAACTCTAAAAATAATTTTTAACCCGTTGAGCCCTGAATTACTTTTTCCTTTAATATTGGTTTAAAACCACATCAGGTAGCTATACAAATATAAAGTGGGTGTCAAAGGAAACATTTGCAATTTTTATTTCGAAACTTTTACAAAAATATGAGGTTCTATTTGATTCCACTAGGAACAAAGTGACTTGTCATCAGGTTTTATATTTTATGGAGTTGCAAGAAATGGTTTCTTAGCAAACAAGGTCTGCAATAAGCACATCTCACTTTATTTTGTCTAGTTGATGTTTGCTGTTTTTTGCCCTCTTATTAGAGGTTTAAAGTTAATGCTAATAAGGCCATATGCAACTGCTAAATGAAAGTGCTTTAAAGTAAGACTTTTGTTCTCTTTGGTTTGATTAGCGTATATAGCGAAAGAATTAGCCAAACTCAAATTGACACAACGTCGAAGAAGGTGGTACCGTCATGTCTTGGATTTGTAATTCACTTTATATAGAGAAATATAGAATTTTAATTAATTGTAGCCCTTATAATCTTCAAGGAAGTGATCTGTTGGTTGCTATGATCCATTCTTTCGACGTATTGTGAGTAGCCTCTCTTGCCTTGTTGTAACGCAGGCATAGATTCTCTTCTCCTACAAATCCTTCATAAATTCCACGCTACCGAAAGAAATGTCGAAATATATCCAGTGACTTTTGAAAATCAAATCTTTGATAAAATCTTTACAATCACAGCTAAGTTTCATTAGAATCAGCCTTCTCAGTGTAAATTTGGAATTGTGACACGCCTGATGATTAATTGGCCGGGATTTATATTTTTACAACCCATCTGAGTGGATTTGAGGAACATAGATTGTCAAAAACATATTTATCCAGTAAATTTGGTCATTGATTTATCTACACTTTGTTGTTATGTGTATATGGCCCAAGAGCTATACAAACAATCTCAGTATATTGCAAATAAAGTAAATTTATAATGTATAAGTGATTTCATTACACCGAAAGTTGTAGGGCCACCATGCAACTGGGTATCATGAAAGTTTGTCTCGAAGACCAGTTTTTCAGTTGTGTATTTAAAAAAAACATAAAAAGGTGTCATTAGGACACTTTATATTATCTTGTACATTACGACCACAGTTTTCTTTAAATGTAAAAAGTGTAGTAACGTAGCTTCTACGGTCACAGGAATTGCTTTTTCTTGGCTGTCAAAATTAACAACAGTTACATACTGTCGGTCTTCAGTACATAAATCATCTGAAATTTCGCCACCAATTTTCCTAAAAGCATCAACTTGCCAATAATCCAAGAAATTTTCATCAAGGTCGTCTTCTAATAGAGCTCCAGGTGTAATTGACTCATTATCTGATGTAATGTCACTGAATAACAAAAACGTTGCATTCGGCGACAGATTTTTATACCTAGGGGTGTATTACTGAGCTCTACCAAGCCAATGAGTGCAATAATAATTATAAGCCTTTGTGGTATCAAATGGAACAATTGGCTTTCATCATAAAAAGGAAAGAATCTATGCTCCAGAAATTTTAACGGAAGCATGTATTACACTAGTACATGTATACAACAAGAAATTAGCTGATATTTTTCCAAAAAGCCGGATAAAATAGATTTGAGGAACATAAAATAAAAACAGGTTAGAATTAGAGACAGACTTGGCCTAGTAATTGTCGTCACAGGTTACCATTGATTACAGTTAATTAAAAAAAATATTACGATTCTAGCAATATTATAGCAGGACTTGCAGAATAATTTCTTAAAAATGCGGTTCCACACGAGCTCAAAAGGGTAACGGGGTTTTACTACCAATTTAATGTTTTTTTTTACTGACCTTTTAAGTTTTAAGAACAATTTAACTATATGTTTATAGAATACCTAACATGTTCCTTACTTGTGCATTTGATTATTATGTTGTATCTACATTAATTTTACAAGTTAAAGCTATAGGAGGCCGTACCAGGAAAATGTACTGCTAGGGAATCAAATTTGGATCATTTACTCTCAAATTATACCTCTAGTTTCATTATTAAATGACTTCGCTTCGCTTCGCCACTTACTAACTTCATGTTGTCTGTCTGTCCGTCCGTCCGGCTGGGAATTTCCAAATTCTGTTTTCACCAATCGACAGATGACCAAAAAGGCTTGTTTACCAGTGATTTTGAATCTGATTGGTCAAAGGTCAGCTAGACTAGAGGGTTCTCAAATTTGCCACTTCGCTATGCGTTGCAAGCTTTGAACTGTAAACTAAAAGTTACACTAGTGAAATCAGAGGACATCAAGAACATAAGAAACAAATACCACACGTGACTTTTATCGCAGTATCCTCAAAACTCTATGGAAAGCCGAAATTTCTTCTAAAATTATAATATTGACATTTTTTGAGGTAAATGGAGCCATTAAATTCTTTTGTGGGGTTATGAAGTAATTACTGTTAAAAATATTTAATCGCATGCGATAATTTTCTTCCAACTCATAGAATACAATAAGTACAAAGAGTATGTTGACAAATCAGAATGATACATCGTTTCTCTAGGATTTCACTAATTTGAGTTTGTCTCGTTTTCTCAATATATAAACTAATTAAACAATAGTCTTACATGGTAGCAACTGCATTTAAGGATTATGCCTTTTCATGAAGCAATTTCAGCAATTCTAAGGAAAACAAAGTTCATGTAAGGATTTGGCGAAGTCTCGTTCCCTCCTGGGATTGATAATAACAAAAAATCATAAAATTTGATTTTGTTGTCATAAATAGAATAATTTCGTTAATGTTGTAGCACCAGAATTTTGTATCTTTGATACTGATATGTTTGTTTGACAGAAAAGTCAAATTATTTCTTACAGTTCTATAAAATGTAGAACTTTGTTTCTGGTCCCACCAAATTGAACTGCGTATTTTTTTAAAAGCTTAAATAAAAATTGCAAATTTGACATCTGTTTTATATTCATTTAGTCCAGCTGATGAAGTTCTAAACCCATACTAAAAGAAACAGTGATTCCAGACTTAAAAATTGAAAACTACTTTTAAAGTACCGACTTTACAAAAAAATTGTTGAAATACAAATTAAGTATTAAAAAATAATATTACTGTCACTGCCACGGTAGGTAATAGTTGAAAATAAATGTCTAAAATCGTTGTCATCTTGAGTATTTGAATGTCGGGGAGTTTCATTCGATTTTGTCATTTTTGGAAAGATCAAAGGTTTCCAGTCAGGATCAAGTTCAAAAATTTTATTTCAACTTGTGAGATAAAGATGGTGCCTTCTTTTTCCCATCCTCTTCTAACTGATATAGCTAGGGAAATATACACTGAAAGGATTTGTTTATAAAAGTTCCAATACATCTGCTTTTCATTTCAAGAACTTTATTGTGTCTACGGTCAGAACCGATGCATAAAAATCTTTCTTCTTCTTCTTTTGATTCTTCTTTTTCTTTGTACCCTCTCCTATGTTCGGAGGTTGGCTATCAGAAGGTTAATTTGTACTTTAGATACTGCAGCTCGGAAAAGAGTTGTAAATTGGAATTGGAAATTGTACCATATACTAAGGTTTTTGAGTCATGATTCTCTTCTACGTCCAGGACCTCTACTTTGCCCTGAATTATCAATTGCAACACTTCATATTTTAAGTTTTGCATGGCATGACCTAGATATTCCAATTTTTAATGCGTGCATCACTTCTTTAGTTATTGCTGGAGTCCTTTCATGGTTTTCTATATTAATTTCTGTTTGGCCCTTTCGTCTTGAAACATATTCATTATGTAGTCTTTCCACTGGAACAGTTGTTTCTTTAAGTGTTTACCATCATCATAAATTAAGTTATTGAAATGTTTCTGTTTACATTGTCCAGTCATTGGTTTTACCTTTTTATGCATATTGTGACTTTAGTATCTCTTATCTAACTCTTCTATTTCGTTAAATTGTTTATTTATCCACTGTTTCTTGGCCTCTCTGATCTTTGTCCTGATTACTTCATGTATTTTTCTGTTGACTATAAGGTTCTTATTTTTATATTTACGTCTTTTGTGCATAATATCCAAGATCTCATTTGTCATCCACGGTTTGTTCTTTTTTACAGTTTAAAGCATCAGATATTGTGATGTGCTTTCCTCTATAATTTTCTTAATAGTAAGTCAACTTAAATCTACGTCATTAGTCTTTATTCTTGTTCTTCTTCTATAATGTTCCTATTTAGTTCGTTTGTGATTTTTTTGCTATTGTATTTTCGTTTAATTTAGTGTAATCATATTGTCTCTTCTTCTTTTCTGTTTTATGTAGCTGTTGTAGCTTAATATATACTAGAAGATTATGGTTCGATTGCACATCTGCACCGGGGTGGACCTTAATGTATTTAATGTTATTTTTAAATCTTTCGATTAATCTTTAATAAACTATTTGGTTTCTTATGGCATGTTGTGGATTGTCTGGTGCAATTCATGCATATAACCTTCTGGGTAGGTATTAATAGAACGTAATTGAAATAATAAAGTTATTTTCTTCGCAAAATTGTATTGATCTTTCTCCTCTCTCATTTTTTTGTCCAAGTCCGAAAGAACCAACACATTTCCTTGTTTTCCTCTGCCCACTTTTGAATTAAAGTAACAACGCATATGTCAGATTTCTTTTCTGATTTTTGAATTTTCCTTAATTGTTCCTAAAAGTCCTCCCCTTTGTCGGCATTGAGAGCGTAAACCTGAATGATGTTTATGTTCTTATGTTTTCCTGATAATTGTAACATTATCTCTATCTGATATCGGAACGACGTTATTTACATATTTGTCTACTATATATTTTGTTGATAATTAACTCGACTCAATTCCAGAGGTGTGGGTCATTGTTTCTGCTATAGTATATTACTTTGCCATTTTTTGTTTGTTTGACAACTCCTGGCATCTCATTTCACCAAGGATATCTATCCGTTGCCTGTTCATTTCTTGTAAGGTGTTATGAAGTTTACCACTTTCAAACATACTTGTGATATTCCATGTTGCACTTTGTTTTTTCCACCCGGGGATTCTCTGCACTCTTTGCCCATTTAAGGGCTGCCGGGGACTGAGGGCTGATACTTTCTTAACTTCTGCCATTCTAATTTTTTCTAAGGAAATAGTACGATGGTTTCCTTCTTGCCTTTCGCACCGCTGTACCCTCCGCCTTAGGTATCTTCTAAACCACTACCCGAATCATTTTCGTTCCATTGGGCTAGATTACTAGAAGTGCAGCTGCCCACCAAGGGTTGCAGGCTCTCCCTAGATAGTTATTTTTCCATCCACTTTCACGATTTTCTATCATCTTGAAATGACGGGTGATACTGCCTTAACTCGCTGCACCCTGAAATTTTGTTGCATAAATACGATTAGATGAGGATTTTGTAAAAAAGATTGATGACATTTTCACTTATTTTTCCTTATAAGCTCACTTTTTTTGTTATTTTAGAAACAAGATTTAATTTGGCGCACTTCAACTTTTTTCCTAAATTTATTTGGGTTCATTACTAATATCAAACCAGTGCCGCATATCGTTTTGTAATTATATTTTTTGTTTATTTATATGTCTACACAATATTCACAAACCTACCAATCATCATCATCATCATCATCAGCCTCTTATTATCCACTGTTGAATAAAGGCCTTTTCAAGTTTGTTCCATGCGTCTCTGTCTCTTGCGGTTTGAATCCAGTTTTTACCCGCCGTTTGTTTGATGTCATCCGTCCATCTTTTCTGTGGTCTTCCCCTGCTCCGCGTTGTAAGTCTTGGTCTCCATTGGATTATCTTTGTGTCCCATCGGTTTGGCTCCTGCCGTGCCACATGTCCAGCCCATTTCCATTTCATTTTTAGTATTCTTGAGATTATATCCGTCACCTTGGTTCTCCTTCTGATCTCTTCGTGATTGATTCTTTCTCTGAGACTGACGCCGATCATAGCTCTGTCCATAGCCCTTTGAGTAGTTCTAAGTCTTACCATACTTTTTCTCGTCAATGTCATTGTCTCCAGGCCATATGTTGCAACTGGAAGCACACAGGTGTCGTAAACCTTTCTCTTCAGGTTAGTTGGTATATCGGTGTTTTTCATTATAACACTGAGTTTTCCAAAGGCAGCCCAACTCTGGCTTATCCGGCGTGAGATTTCTGCGGTCTGATTTTCTTTCCCGATCCTGAATTTGTGCCCCAAGTATATGTATTCCTTGACTACCTCAAGATTGTTGTTGCCTACGTTGATACTCTCTTCGACTGGGCCCATTACTTTCGTTTTTTGGACATTCATTTTCAGGCCTACGTGTTCTGATGTTTTGAGGAGCTCATTTAGCATGTCTTTGAGTTGTTCTAGGTCGTCGCTAATTAGGACAAGATCGTCCGCAAATCGAAGATTGCTTAGGTATGTTCCATCTACATTTAGTCCCTTTCGCTTCCATTCAAGGTTTTTGAATATATCCTCAAGACGAGAGTAAACAGTTTTGGCGAAATAGTATCGCCCTGGCGCACGCCTCTTTTGACTTTAATTTGATTGGTTGTTAGTTTATCATTAATTTTTACTTTTATGGTGGAATTTTCGTATATATATTTCAGTAGGTCTGAATACCTTGTGTCTATTCGGGCGTTGTCCAGTGATTTTAAGATTGCCGGAATTTCAATGGAATCAAATGCCTTATGGAAGTCTATAAATGCAAGATAGATGGGCATGTTGTATTCTGTGGTTTTTTCGATGAGGGATCTGAGCGTTTGTAGGTGATTATTAGTGCCATAGTTTCTTCGGAAGCCCGCCCGCCTGCTCTACCGGCTGGTAAAAATCCAATTTAGTTGTTAGGCGGTTTGTAACGATCTTGGTCAGCAGTTTGTAGAGATGTGATAGGAGGCTAATGGGGCGGTAGTTCTCCAAGTCTCCGCTATCGCCCTTCTTAAATAGTAAGATGACTTCCGCACATTGCCAAGCACTTGGAATCTTCGCTTCATAGAGACATTTGTTTAACAGAGTGCGGACCTACCAATCGTGTTCTATGAAACACAATTTTAGTAAATTTAAAATGCGACATCAGTTTCAGACAATAAACATGTTACTACTCTATGGGCATGTAATGAAATTGATTCGCTTTATGACAAGAAATATTGATCTTAATTGTTTTTTTTTCGTTCATTAAATATTTACAGCTTACAATTGTTATATATCTTACAATTTGAAAAACTGATGCAATATTTTCATTTAGAAGGTTTTTTTACGCTTTCTTGTAATTATACGGGAGTATAATCATTTGTATAATGTATTTTTCGGTAGAAAATCTAATAATGGTTTATGTTTTAACTATTACCTAGATAAATCATTTGGATACATAAATATTTTTTAAATTAATTTAGGATTCTATACAAATTCTTTTTTAAGGTTGTGATATGAAAAAGTTATTCACCTTCAGTTACATAATTATGCAAATTTTCAATTTGGGGAATTTCCCACGCTTTCCAGTTCCCCAACAAAATTAACTGGTTGATGTGAATCATACGCCGATAAAGCGTGAATCAGACCTGTGGGCCAGGGGCGAAAAATGGGATTTTCCACTACTCCGGGCAACCTCTAGCACTTTTTTATTGCGCCCATTTCGATCCCACGGATTCGCCAAAACGGCAGACCATTTCCTGCAACAGCCGCCAACGGCCCCAGATAAACATCGGGACCCGTTTCACGTGGTGCTCGTGGGCAAGCTGCGGGACAGGTAAAGCGGTGCAAATTCAAGGTCAGGCCACTTAAAATTTGTTCGAGGGGGTGGGCCGGCCGAGCATATGTCGAGCAGCCCGCTTCCTATTACCTACTCTTGGTGCTGCGCGGCGCTGTCCTTTTCTGGCACACGCCCTGGGCTTGCGGAACGGGAGGGAAGGGCCGGCTATCATCCGCATCCTGAGTTTGTCCCTATCGGGGCCGCACACACCTTTTCCTGTGCGTATTGTGCTTTTGAAAGAGGCCCCAGCGTTTTGCTGTGGAACAACCAGCCCTTTATTATATGAGCGGAGCAAATAGTGTACTCATAATAATTTTTTACTTTATAGTTCTTAAATAGTATAGTTTAGTACAAAATCAGTTAATTAAAAATGTGAATAGAACTATTTTTCCCGAATAAAAAGAATCGTTATAGAAAAATATGAGAAATATTTTATGAACATTTTATTTATTGTGATTCTCTAAAAGACAAGAAACTCTATCGATGTCTAACATATTACGGCGGAGACACTGCTAAATTCTCTCCTTTTCATGTTAAAGTCATGGGAAAGATTAGGAGGACAATGCCATCTGAAAAACAGTATGGAACTGGAGAATTGAATATTGGACATATGGGTGACGCAAAAATTCGTATTCAACATGAATTTTTAGGTTAATATTATGGTGTCAAAGACAGTCTCAAACGGGAGCAGGCGTATACTAAAAGGGAAACCTGCAGTTAAGCTTTTGACTAGGAAAATATACATCCGTTCTTCAAGCGGGGGTATTTGCTATATTATATATTATATTCATGAACAGTCAGGCATCCGTGAAGGCAGTGAAGAACCCGAGAGTAATGTTCAGGGTGATTTGAGAATGCCTCGAAGAACTCGGTGGTTTGGCAGATCAACAAGTTAATTCTATTGTGGGTACCACGGTGTTGTGGAATTGCAGGCAGCAAAAATCTGATGAGCGAGCACAGAAAGAATGATCAATTCCATATAACGCCCTCAAACTGGCGCAGGGAGTATCTAAAGGTACAATAAAAATCCGATTGAAAGAATATGCTGAGAAAATATACCGGGACAAAGATATGGGAAAACCATTATAAAAGGACCATTTTGTAAATGAAATGAAAAAATGATCTGGAAAAGTGCTGTAAAGAAAATAAGAGAAGCATAATAAGTCCACGGGACTGCAGTGCTACCAGAAACACATGTAGATCAAACAGCTCTCAACAAACAAAAAAAAACGCATTACAAAATTAATAGCGGCATTGAAAAAGATAGCAAAAGATTAAATATATGAAGTAAAAAACTGAAAGGCATGTACCGATCTAAAAAAGAGAATATATATGATTCTAGTGAAATATAAATGATCTGGATAGATACATAATCCAAGTAAACAGAACAAAGTTGTAGAATTGGTAAAAAAGGGATAATCATTAAGAGAAATAAACTAGTAAGAAGCTGGTAACACCATACAATGACCAAAAGTATTCTATATTAGGAGCCTCAAAAGTTCAGAAACTGACAAGGTTGGGTTTAGAGAAAGTTCTAAAATAAAGGAACAGATGAAGAGCATGAAGAGAATAAATCAATCTATAAAAATGATTAGCCACAAATGTAAAAGACCTAAAGGGGAAAGGCCTGCAAGTCTGCTGAACAGAATTCAGAATTCTAAAGAAGGTGGTCATTAAATTGTGTAGCTATTTTCGAACTAATTAATAAAATGAATGCTGAATTGTCTAAAATTCTTTCATTTGAAGCTCTAGTCTTAACATTTTATAGCCGTTACAGAAAACAGTGACAAATTAAAGTTCACAACGAATATACTCTTAAAGAGAAAGAGGATGTATCAGCTATTAAATTGTATTTAATAATACGTAAATAACGCAAATAGGCGATGAAAATATCAAATCCACATGCTATAAAGAAACTGGACTGAACAAACCAAAGCACGTAATGGTTTAAAAGATAATTTAAAGCTACCAATTAAAAATAAATATTAAATTATAGAAAAAAGTTGTACTTGGACAAATATTTCCTATAACCGTCATATAGGGTACCTTTCAAAATTATAGGAAATATTTTCTTTCATTGTCCCCAAGGTGCTCAAGCTTCGACCCTTACCTTCCACTGATTTACGAACCACAAAAATCAGTTAGCATTCAGCCGTTGCAATGCACACGTCTGCCTGCTCTAGGGTAGACCGCAGCGATTCGTAACCAGGAGCACGTCTGCCTATTTAAGTTTATCGCTAGCTATTTCTGGCTTACCTGTCACGGTATCGCGTACATTAAAATATACGTTTTGCACATCGATTACGTTTATGTTTGTAATTCACCACCCTTTAACCTATAAAGTCATTGAGTAGTTGCTTTTTCAAAATAAGACAAAAACTTTATTTTTGGCAGACGATAAAGGTTACTCTTGTTGTATTGAACCACACACGTAAGTTTTTCAGGTCCTCTTTTGCTGTCATAACTCATAGCATTGGCTTTTCTCTTAACGTTCCTAGATATTCTAGCTTACGTACTTTCATTAACAAAAACAGTTTTTTCCTTGTCCATTTTCTAGAACAGTCTAATTGGTGACGTGGTTTGTCCACGGGATTCTCAAGATTCGTCGGTACAACCACATTTCAAACGTTACGAATGTTTTACAAGAAGATTCAGTCAGTCTAATATTCGACTCGATAAAGCAGCACAAAATAAACATAACATTGTAACATTTAAACAGTTTTAACATTTTCGAAATAGAACTCTAATTTTCTCAATTCATCATTTAATCTTTAGCTAATAATCACGTATTTCACTAATTGTTGTTCCAAGATAAGTATACTACTCTGTTAAAAGGTAAGGTGATTGATTGAATATAAAAAGCATTTATCTATTCATCCAAATTCAAAGTAATTTCCTCCCGTTACGATACACATACGCCAACGTTTAGTCCAATCTTGGAAAATTTTCATGTTCACTTTTTGGATTTTCCATCAGCACTTTCTTCGATTATTGTTTTATCGATTCAACTGAGTCAAATCGGTTTCCTCGAGGTGTCTCTTTTAAATCGACTGAACAGGTAAAAGTTACATGGTGACATATATGGAGAATGCGGTGCTTATAGATAAAATTTTTGGCGAAAGAGTTTCCTCTCAAAACAACAATTAAAATTGCATCTACTGAACCTTTTGATATAACCACTTTTTCGGCAAGCTCTCTTATAGTCAAATGACGATTTTCCATCGCTTTGTTTTTTTTTTTTATGTTTTCTTCAATTGTCGATGTTGATGGACGACCAAAATTCATGGCTCATGACCTTCTCTGAATAGTTTTTATGCCACTGGAATACAGTTTGCTTAATTGATCACTAAATGCTTTCTGCACCATTTTAAACATTTCAGTAACATTCATTCCGTTTTTAACATGACATTTAATGCAATTTTTGTGTTCAACAATATTAGATATTTTAAATTCGAAAAAAGGCACAAAGTGTATGTAAATAAGTTGCAAACTATTTGACATATTAAAGTGATATTAGGAGCGTATGTCACTGAAGGTTGTGTCAGCATAAAAAAGTTTTTTGAACTACGACTTCACGTGAGTTTCAAATTGAAAAGTCACTTTATTTTTTGCGTAGAGCAGTATGTATTTCTATTTTTCGGTTATTTATCATAAGTTGGACAACATGGTTGTTGTTTCTTGTCATGTACCATATATATATTTTTTTTTTGTTGTTGAAATTCAACAAAAGGCCTATCTCTCACTAATGTTCACCAGCCGAAACATTATCTTCCGAAGATTTTTGATCGGCATCATCATTGGCATATCTTATTTACATACATTAATAATAGATATTAATATTGATGTCTTCTATTAGTCCATGGAAAGTTTGCTTCAAACATACATTAAACAATAGTGGTAACAACACGCAACTCTGTTGAACCCCTCTTTTTATTGAAATATCTTTTGACTCTTCCCATTGAATGTGTATGGATGATGTTTGGTACCCATATAATTGGTAATTATCCTTAGGTCTCGTTTGTCTATTCCACTCTAATTCGTAAGTTTCTAGTGGTCGTTATCCAATGATTTTTGATAACCAATGAAACATGCACTAAATAGCAGGTGACATCTCTGCATCGTTGGAAAATGGCTAGGATACTAAACAGGGCCTCTCTAGTACCTAACGCATTACCGCATTCAAATTTCGTGCGGCTGAGATGTTCCTTCTAAGCATGGTGGTTCCGTAAGACTAACGGTACTGTAATTGTTGAAATATTTGGCATTATGATTTTACCTTTCTAAACAGAGATTGCAAAATAAAAATTAAGTAGGCGAAGCAAAATCAAATTTATGAGGTAATCCAATGATTTTGATAGGTCTATTTGGTTATTATGTAAAAACATTAAGAAAGTTGAAAGAGACATCATAGAAATGGCTGTACATTTGTACGTGTAATAATACAGAAAAATTCTATTCTTCTTTCTAAGAAAGTTTCCAATTCTTTAAACGACAGGTTGGGTGCTATAAATGTACGAAGATATACTTGAAGTGTTTAGAAACTTCATTCATGATATAGTGTCGAATAAGTTGTAATATCAGCATTTAATTCTATTTTTTACTAGAAAAGATCTGGGGCCTGCTAAAAGACAATTTTATAGATAACAAGTCAACGAAAACTGTTTCTGGTTTAAGCTTTCAGTAGATTCGCTACCAGCCCATGAGATCACACAACCGTGCAATAATTTGGGCTGACCGTGCCAGATTCGATTTTTCTCATGACTGACTCTTTAATAGTCTTCACCGCAATCCTCTGTTATAAATTGAGATGCGCACTAAAGAGTACAACTTAAAGACATGACACCTCATTGTCATTTAATTTTCCTTTGTAAAGATAAATGCTTCGCGTAATGTAGTTCATGGGTAATCACAGAGGCACTGGGATATTAAAATATTTCTTAGCATCTTCAAGCGGTTCTGCGAAAACCCTGAGAGCGTATTTATGTTCAGACTAGGTATGTTTATGTTATTTGTGGCGTTCATCTGCATTTCAATTAACCTGATATTTGTTTCTTCAATAAGTGGACTAAGTTAGCTTAGTTCGAAATGTTTCTACTGATATTTTGTTTGCGTGTCTTTTACCTTAAATAAACTGCAATCCGTTGGTGTTACCAATCCAGCACTGTGGCCTCATTTTGCGATTACCCGGCGTTATTGTTTACATTTCGCTTAAGTAGGTTGAACACGCATATCGGCGTATATTTATTTTTCAGCGTGTTCCCTGAAAAAAATTAACGGCTCTCCTCTCAGAACTAGGCGCAACGCTATTTGGATTAAGGACAACAGATTGATTAATGAGTTCTACATAGGTTGTAATGTTAGTGCGTCCATCTAAACCTTGGAAACGAGCCAGTGGTGAAAAATGGTAGCAGGCAAATTGAAATAAAATGAATCTGGGATCCTGTTTGCACTTGGCATGTAGAACGACATTAACACTCTAATTTGACTTTGTTACTTTCGACTTTAACTTCGTTTTTCTGCGTTTATCCATTTTTCCTTGGTTTGCCTCTTCTTCTTTCTTATGATTTTTTGTTCCTCGTGTTCTTTTCACTAACTTACTAGGGTTTATCTTTATCTAGCAATCGTGCCAACTTAGTTGTCTTTTTTATTTTATTTATTATTGGCTCTTGTTGAATAGTTTCCCTTATTAATTTGTTGGTGACTCTATCACACTTAGTCGTAGTTCCAGTTTTCCCAACATTTTCTTAGTACACAGTACAATCTGTTTGATTTTTTCGCCCTATTTGCTAATTGTACATCTATGTTTCTATCATTTTTCCTAGATAATCGTATGTCGTTACTGTCTCAAGATTTGTGTCTTTGCATTTTAATTGTGTTATCCAATTCTTTCTCATTTATAATCATTGTTTTGTTTTTCTG
The DNA here is from genome assembly GCA_036346155.1 of Sinelater perroti. Taxonomy (NCBI): domain Eukaryota; kingdom Metazoa; phylum Arthropoda; class Insecta; order Coleoptera; family Elateridae; genus Sinelater; species Sinelater perroti. The sequence continues at coordinate 6,313,361 of JARFIY010000189.1, forward strand.
GGTATTTATTTACATTTTTAGTATTTCGATCTCTTCCCCCCACATATCTATTAGTCTTCGAATTTTTCTTTTTGAATCTGCTATGAGTACGATGTCATCTGCGTACGTCTATTTTTACTTGTTCTAGAATTTGATATCTTATTATAGTTTGTAGGTATTTCGTTCTTTCCCTGGTATTCTTAATCACCTTACTTATTACTATTATAAATAGGAGGAGGCTGGGGCTGTCTCCTTGTTTAATTTTTTTCTTCCATTTAAAGTATTTCGATCTTCTCCCTGCTATCTGTGCCTTTCCTTTACTCTCTTGTAAGTATTACGCCCAATTTGAACAAGAGAGTTCGGAATGTTGATTTCTTCCAAGCAGTTCCATATCACCTCTCTCTCTCTCTCTATTAAGTCGAATGCCGCTAAGGTCTATAAACGCCAGGATAATCTCTTCTGCTCTCTAGACTTCTCCTTATTAGACTTCTTATTATACAAATATTGTCATTCGTCTGTCTTCTATCTCTATGGCTCTGTAGTTGTCATACCTTACTTGTTTTCCGTTCTTGTGAATTGGCACCACTAAGTTCTTTTCCCAGTCGGATGGCATTTCTCTTGTTTCCTATGCTCTGCTGCAAAATGTTTTCTTCTAAATATTTAATTAATTCCGGATCTATTTCGTCGTCTTCTCCTGTTTTTGTATTTCTTACGGCTTGTATTACTTCGTCTCTTCTGATGCTTATTATTTCAGGTAATTCTTCGTCCTGGTCTTTGTTTTGTTTCCTTTCTTCTATTGATTAAATTGATCTTGGTTATAATGCCCAACTAAAATAAATAACATTGAGAATCTTATTATTCAATGCAGCCCCCATCAGCGGCAACGACTTTCTTGAGTAGGGACCTAAACCTGCTGCAGGTCAATTTTTTGATGCCTCCCACACGTAATAGTTAAGGGGATTACCGTTGAGACTGAAGGGTAGCCAAAAGTTGGGAAATCGGTGGTAATACAAATTGTTGTACAACCGTCTTTGAGACGTTCTTACCTTGTAGGTTGGATCGGGGTCTCTATCCAGGGCTTGACAACTATCTCCAGCACGTTGATATAGGCTGTCGGTGGTCGCCTTTAGGCCTTCCTCAAAGAAGTGGGGTGCCATGGCATCCCCGTCGCTGCTCACAAGTCCCAACACCATTACAAAGGCGGGAGGCCTAATGCATGATAGTAGGCACTTCATAGGTATCTTGGCAGATCCACCTTGCTGTCCTGAACAAAGTTTTTTCGTCCCAAGCCAGCTTTGTTGTGCTTGATGTAGTTCAGCAATGCTTTGTCCTTTAACTTGTTCTTCTCACTCAACAGTTAGCAGTTTCTCACGTTGAAGACTTGCAGTGCAGGTCTTGGTGCACTACTAAACTGACTGTCGATATCTCCACGCCCATTTCTGTTGCCAGGTCATTCATACTCCGCCCAGGATCTTCTCTTCAGCCCTTCTCTTACGATCACTTGCCCTCCTCCTTTTTCTTGGTTACATTCTAAACTTAGGTCGTTTTGCAGCCAAACTATGCAATAACTTCTATCGATGATTTTCCAGCGCGAAGAGATTCGAGTATAGTAGCTCTGCGGTCATATATCGGCTTACTTTGTCGGCAACTTGTTGTGTTACTTAAATTAGACAACTTTTCGGCGGTCCCACGATACATTCTAAAAAAATTCCGAATTTGACGACCCTGTATGCTATCAAAAATCAAATAGAGTATTATAACATAATTCTGTTTGGTTTCGGTAATGAATTAATGTAAGTAGTTTAGTTTCTCGAGACCCTTAGTTAAATGTGTTTGCGGCTGATTGAAAAGTCATATAAATCAAATTAAACAATATTTATAAAAATAATTAAGTGAACACTATCAATGCACTTGATGAAGCAAGGGATGTAAGGGCTATTGATTTTGAACCACACAAATGCGTAAATACTTCTTTGACCTTCCAATTGAATATTTTAACATAATGAGGTCTCGGTGTTTTTACATGATCTCTTCGCTTCAACCCTGAAATTTGGGTAAAACTCACATAATGAGGTCTTTTGGTACAACATGGTCGGCCTGGGATTACCAGCTGTGCGGCAATGTCGAAAGCCTCGCCGTTATATAATGAGGCTTTGAGATTAAGCGGCGATTTATCACTGTAATTTGCGGCTACAATGCCGCCGTTTTCTCCCGCGTTGGCGGCCCGTTAACCTTGTTTCAGGTGTTGTGGCCGGCTCATTGCGATGTTGTGATCGTTATTTTGCTCAGCTGCTCGGGCTGCAGACGCAAATTAATCGGAAGTCGCTGAGATGACGCTACCTTTATTGCGACTTCACTACCCATTTATAATCAAGATGGATAGGATTTAAAAATACAAAGACATACCAAAATATTTGTGCAACAAGATAAACTTCACCAGAAGAATAACGTTCCCTTCTCTGATGACATTGCGAAGAAAAAAGTATTCATGGTTTACAGTTCACAAATGATGTATGTTTGCTGTCATTTTCAGTGTTTCAAGGATTTTGAGTGGAAGTTACAAGAATTGTAATGGGAAGCGGAAAAGGCTTGGCCGAGAGTGAGGGAAAAATCAAGGATTCGGTGTAGGCGTCAAGAACGAGTGCAGTTAGTAGGTTATTTTTATTTTAAATTTAATGCAAACTACAGGGAAATGTTTTAATGCTCTATGTAGAGAACAATTAAGTAGATCAGACTTTTTGCATTTTTACAGTAATATTGAATATTGTTAGTATAAAAGAATCTACTATAAGATATACCAAGAACAACTAAATAGAAAATTAAAAAAATTGTTGGGAAAAATTTGAAGCTTTCGAATAACTTGTTGGTAATTGTAGATGGTAAATCGTGCTTCAAAGTAGGTGAGACCGATTGGGAGAAAACAATATTTGGAGTGGTAAAGAAGGTAAAAAGATTAATCTGACAGTAAAGTTTATGTTTGTGTAGTTTCAGATTAGGATTTTACATTGATAAAAATATATACCAATAATGAACAATATATTTTTTGGCCAGATATGCTAACATATCAAAACAAACACATCTTCCAAAAGTATCACATTCACTTTAAGCCCTTTAAAATCCTACAAGGATCAATCAAATATAAATATATTAAGCGCCATGAGGTGGATAAAGAAAGAGACTCAGCTTTTGAACGTTGTAGGTGGGGGTGCTAAAGGGTATTTCGTGTTACCGTGTCTTTAGTAAATGTTACGATGTGAAAATAAAAAGCACTCCCATCCTTTACACAACAGACTACCATCAAGTTTCTCATAATAAAAGTTTTAAAATCGTCTGAAATTAAGGGCACAGTTCGGAGACAACGAATCAAGATGACTTAAGTGTACATGTGGCATAAATAATTTTTGGAAGCACAAGAAGTAGTTAAACGTATAAGTCAATGACGTCGCCGAAAAAAAGGGTGATTGAGTAGAATATTGGCAGATTACTTCCTTCCCAGAAATAATTGTCGATTAACAGTTTCTTCTGGAACAAATTACGACAGTGATCACTTTTCTTGTTGAAGATCAGTAACAACATGAGATCAAGGTGGGTAACGGCTATTGACATGCTATCCGATTATGAAATTTGGGTACTCCATAACATCTTGAAATCTAAACAAACCAGTATGAAGTTGCGAAAAAAGGGGGGCTAAAAACTCAGCTCTCAATTGCAAGGATTCTTGCAGAAGTATTTTTTTATATTAAAGGAGTTTTGCACTCTCTCTATACTCCCAATTGCCCCGCGAATATCGTTTGTTTACTAAAATAAGCACTTGGGGTACAAAAATTTGACAGATGATGTTGCTGTGGAAATGTTCGTGCGCGACTGGCTTCAATTTATGTGTTTCTAAATCAGCAGGTTAAGTAGCAAATTGACTTTGTATATTTTTATAATGCTCCAATCAATTTTTAAAAAAATCGTTTTGTATTTACTCACTCTCGCATGTAATGGAGGTGAATAAAGATACAAGCAGCTGATTTCTTGAATCTTCAATATGTTTAACATTTTTATATGTTCTTTTAATAATTTAAACTCTGAATGATGCATCATGATTATGTGAAAATTATATTTTTCACGACCTTTCAACTTCTTATTTCTGATTCGTTTTAATTTAAATTGGTTTCCGGTGCGTACAAATTATTTCCAGTATAACTTTGCGCTACTTTTATTGTATTTGCTATATGATTAAGTTGGCAAAAATCGCGAAGAAAGGGGGCAGCATTTTTTGCAATGATGTATGTACTAGTGCATGAGAGTACAATTGAATGGAGCCTTCGTTACGTTAGTTTCAATGTCATAAAAGCTGAAATGGACTCAGCTGACGGTGTGTTTATTGTGCTGGAGTAAAGTGCAATGACTTTTCATTTGCCGCATTGAGGTCAATCGCAACATCCGTTGTGTTTGCACACTTCAAATAAAAAATGCGCTTGCAAACCATTCGGTGCACTAAAATACTTATAAATTGCGTAACTAATTTTTTATAATTATATTAAAAGTGTAAATGATATATTTTCTTTTAATTTTTTAATCAGACGTTTTTTATTTTCGTAAACATAGAAGAAATAAAATAAAGAGTAACGGAAGACAAAGTCATGTGTAACAATAAAAAAAGCTCTGCTTAAGATGTTGTATTTAGACTATTGTTCTCGCTATATGGCTCAGAAATGTGGCCAGTAGGAAAGAGTTAAGAGAAGACTATAAATGCGTTCAAAACATGTCACTGAAGAAGGATATTAAAAATAAAATGGACATAGAAAACAAATGATGAGGTTTTTGAAAGAGCGGAAGAACGAGAACTCCACTAAATATTTTTAAAATTAGACTGCATTCTTGAATCGAACGTTATTAGCCACACCGAAAAATATTTTGAAGGAGTAATACCCATAGAAAAAACCACAGTATGGCCACGACCACAATATCTAAAGCAAGTTATACGAAATGCAAGAGCTGACAGTTGCGCTGCAATTGCAACATCAGATGGAGATTTACCAAACAATCTGCGAATCGAGAGGGAAGAAGATGCAATGCACATAATGTAAATAATAACTAATGACTACTAAAACAATAATGCTAACCTTTTTAAATAAATGAAAAAAAAATTGTATAAGAAGAGTATAGGTATTCTTTAGGTTATGAGTTATTTAGTAACTAAAAATTAGTTTATATTATTTTTATGGAAAAGAAAAGGAAACGTGTGTATAAAATAGAATGTACCTTCTAACCTTTTTAATAATAATAATTACATATTGTTATACCTTTCGACTGAAACGTTACTCTTGAAAACGATTTTAATTGGTAACATAGTAACATTTTGATTTTTTGTCAAAATTCCCAATGTTGAAGTCTACTGTAAATAATTTCTTCAATGTTTTGTGCCGTAGATTTTTTAACTGCAATTAGGACACTAAGGCTGTAGAACTTTATATGCATTCCTGTGTACCAGGGCAGCTTTCAATAACTTCTCAAAGCGACAAAAAAACTTCTGTAAGAAGGAAAGTAAATCAGCCAACATCTGCGTAGGTTAGGCAGATGCTTCCAATTAGTAAAGCAGAAATGGAATTTGAAACCAACGCCGCGTGAATTGTTACAACTCAAGGCTACCTGCAAACAAAGGTTCCGTTCCCTTAATGATCTCCTGAAAGAATTATCGAAACAGGGATTACAGAGTTAAAGATACGGATGGTATCATTACCTAAAGAAAATTTGATTAAACATTTTGTGGTATAATACAGAGCGAGTTGAAAATTACAGAAATTTGGTGTACGTTAGTGGGACCATGACTTTCATCAACAAGAAAAAGTTAAACGTCTGGACAGTAGAGTGAGCAATAGACTGGAGAGGTATTAATTGGGGATATAAATCTGATAAGTTGAACGTACAGTGTAATAGTGAGACTAATCGTCACCCACAAGGGATTGGCCTGAAGAAATATAACGAAATTAAGTAACATAAGACAGAAAGAGCTTGGAGATACAGGGACTCGTACATATCCATAACAGATAGAATAAAAAAATGCCCAACAGCTAACATAGAGTTTGTTTTGGATTAGTTCCTCTCTGTCTAGACAGAGAATAAATTAATTAGGAAATAAATGTAAAAATAAATTTAACAGGCTTACCATATATATCATTTGCTTGTAACGCTAATGGACAACATGGGCAATAAATTCATGCTGGAAACCAACGTATACTTCAATTGAGTAGTAGGAAAGAAATACCAAATCCCCAAACAAGAATGGAAGGAACTGTTGGTATGCAGACAGGTCGCCTTGGGTCAAGAAACAAGTACTTAGTACTTAGGGGCAAATACACCTGTGAGGTATGTAAGCAAAAATATATGTGTTCAATTGATACCTTACAGAGGCTATGCCATTTTGTTAGGTAGCCACGTAGCAATCGACCATCAGTTTTAAAATTATATGAACTAAAAACTACGATAAACACATTAGATAGCCAAAAACATTTATACTTTATATAATCCCATGTTATAGAAATATTTTACAGGACAGGAAATATTTCTTCCTTAATAAAACTAGAACCTTTGTATGGAATTGGTCCACATATTATTCAGGAGAATACTGAAAAGTTAAGCATCAACTCAGCAAATTCGGCAATAAACTGTAGGATATACAAGCAGCGAACAACAGAAACACTCTTCGAATTCTGCTCGGATTCTTCACAATACACGTATCTAACCCCAAAGGAATTCGAGGGCTATGTAATTTTTGTCCATCAAATGTGAAAAATTTTTGGGAACCCAACACAAATTTAACGAAGACGACCAAACAAAGTTGATATCTTCATGGATTTTAACCACAATCTTCCTTATCAATATATAAAAATCAGCTCTAACAGGAAAATGTAAACCATTTTTATCGTTTACTTTGGATATACTGGTTTTTGTGGTTGTGTATGTCTTCCAATTTTAACTCACATAATTCCAAAATCTCATGCAAACATAAAATAGCCTTTGAAACTTTGGGCGAAATTAAGACCAAACGGAAAAAGAATAAACCTCCTTGGTTAATAGAAAATTAAAATTAAAAAAGAACAAATTATATAATTGCCTGCAAAACAAAACTAATGAAAAAAAAAGAATAAAAACAGAGAACTTTAAAATATAATCAAGAAAAGATGAATATTAATTCTGGTTATGCAACCATATTAACAGCTACAATAGTTTGAAGTATGGAGGATTATAAAAAAATATGATGATTAATGATAAAAGTTGTCTTAACTCCTTTGTTAGCATAGATAGATAGAAATAACATTATGAGTTACTCCTAACTGAGAAAAGAGAAGAATTTGTGAAAGAAATACCAATAATTTCGACAAAGAAATGTGTTCAACCTTAGAAAAATGAAAAATGGTAGATCTGCTGTTCTGTTAATCAAGAATAGATGTGACAAATTAATAGAAAGAATCAGAGTACTTATGAACAATTGTATTCAACAACGATATATCTCAATAGAATTGAATTTATTATTATTATCTCAATTTATAAGAAAGGTGATAAAAGGACACAAATAATTATAGAGGGTTAAGTATTAATTGTACCCTAAGTAGACATGCTATGAGTGAGGACCAAAATGGTTTTATGCCACGTCCTTCCTGCATGGATAATCTTTTATAATCCAACAGCTTCTTAAAAAGAAATGATGAAGTGCATATAGCATTTCTAGAGTTGCAAAAAGCGTGTGACGACGTCTCTGGGGCAAATTGTGGGAAACACTAGCAAGTAGAAGCATTAAGTATTCCACAGGAACTTTACAAAGATAATATCTCCTTTGTTAGACAAAATCATCAATGGTAAAGGCAATTACCACATCCAAAGGTCTTAAGCAAGGATGTAAGCCTCCATTACTTTTTAATTTATGTACCGAAGTAGCACTGGAAAAATGGGAAAAAAAGCTGTGGCGGAATGGGCATACCAACGAACGACAAGTTCTTATTATAATGGCCCAAGATATATATGGTTTGGAGGTTGTGTTGAAGAGACTGTATAACCAATATACCAAGTGAAGTCTTTTAGGGTGTAAAATAGACAAAGCTGGTTTAGAAAACAAGAAATGAAACATTATGGTGGGATAAAAATACTTCGATTGAGAATAAGAAAATAATTGGTAGATCTGTAGTCGAAACTATACTGTATTGAATATGCGAAATCTGAGCGATGAGAGAAGACGACAGAAGTAGGATACTAGCAGTCGAAATAGATTACTTGAAAGGAAGCTCCAGAATCACCAATCAATCACAATTGAAGATGTTAGATACGGGATGAGAGCAAATCAGACCGTAACACAAAGAATCGAAGTGAAGGGATTAAAATGGTTCGACCAAGTATGCGCAAGTGAGAATCTAGATGGCCAAAGAGGTTATTTTCAAAGACACCGCCAGGGAAAAGGAGGAACGGCCGACCACATAAATCCTGGAATGAGGAAATAAAAAGAATACGGGAAAGAGACCTACAAGAAGAACAAACAATCGTGAGGCATGAAGTGTGTGAGTGGGTTGTTTAATTATAATACATATTTTAATTAAAACGCATATAATTAACCCAAATGTATAAATAATTGAAAAATTAAAACGGCGATGTCTTTCGTTGTTTAATTTGATTAGTATTTTTTTTATTTCTGTTCTTGCTGGTCTCTAATGACCATCAAAATTTGATATTTGTTTGAACAATCAAGAATGGCAAGTAAAAGGCATGTAATAAAGAGGTGATAAAAGTTTCTTGGCATTTTGCTTTTGTGAAATTACCAAGTTATGTGGTTTGATATATGATATGTGTACGTTTCCGGTCATTTTTGATATAACAAATACTGGTCGAAGGCGGAATTGAGGCTTCGTTCTAGTTGAATCTCAGCGGAGACCTTCAGTTGTCGACAATAGTGAGTGATAAAATTTTGAACTCTTGACAAAGGGTTGGGTCATGTTAGTTCCCATAAACATGTCTTCCAAGACAAATATTCTGTAGGTCGTAATTTCTGGAACCATCGGTATCCTGCTGTCGTCTCACTTAAAAGGATCTCCACAGTAAATGACCGTGCAGCCCTTCCTAACAGAACCACAGAGCTTTCCAGTCATCAAGTTGGGGCAATTTCGAAATTGCCTGATGGGGCTGCGCCGCGGCCGGGGCCTGCGGCCCGCGCGTCGGCCCGCAGCGCGCCGCACTCGCCGAGCCAGCGAGCGGCCCTCAGTCTGCGTTTCACGTGCGCGCCGTTCAGCCATGTTCCCGCGGCCCGGGCCCCCCGCGAGTTCTACCCTGCGCCCGCTGCCCTAAACCTTCGCACGGACGCGCCAGCGACCATGGATGATATGCGCAACGGCGTTGTACTAATAAAATGTGAGTCACCGCTGTTATTGTTATTGCAACGTTGCCGCCGCCGCGGCGCACTAGGTCGGGGCTCTAAGGGGGTTACGACCGCCGCGGCCGCCTGCCTCACGCTGCGAGCGGAGGCCGCCTCGCTTTCGTGACGCCGGGGTGGATTGACGAGTCCTCCACGCGAGTGGCGTATATTTAAGCTCCTATAAATAGCGTGCTCTTGAAATCCCAAAAGCGGACCAACACTGGCCAGATCCCCGGAGAGGTTCGCAATTGCGCCCGATCTGGAAGGATCGGTTTGGTGTTGCATAATCCAATAACTACAGCTGCATTTAATTTCTTTAATGCGCGTTCGGGCGATTGAAGGAGTTGGGTGAATGAAAATGCTGTGCCGTGGGTGTTATAGCACGCCGCTTGATGGATTGAATAATTCTGTTCCTGCCACAAACGACTGCAGAATAATGCGGATGTTTCTTGTTTGTTTGCAACAATGGCTTTGTTGTGGAGCGAATTCGATTTGATAAGGGAGCAGTTTGAGCTTTGATTAATTATTCAATGAAAGGTTCGCCTGTTGAGTTTGACGTCATGGTTGTGTCCTAGTTGAATTAAACTCAAAAATAGAAGTAGAACATGAAAAAGTGGCCGTAGTAAACATACTTACTGTTAGTGTTGGAGTATACATAGGGTGATCCAAATTGGGCTCAGCGTAAAGTACAAAATTAGCAGTTACTCATTAAAAATGATATCTGCCAAATGCCCTTCATGCGACATGCAACTATTCTTTTACCTTTCTCATAAGCGAGGCTTTATTTCAGCAATTACACGTCTGGTGTTCTCTTTTAGCCCTGAAATCGTAGTAACTTTGTGGACATAAACCATTTCCTTCTAATAACCTCAAAGAAAAAAGTCTAAAGGGGTTAGATCGCAAGACCGCAGTAGCCAATCTGTCATCTCTCTTCGAAATAACAAGACTAGAAAATTTGGTTTGAACTAAAGTGAGTGTTTCGCGTGGCGTGTGACTTGTGGCTCCATCTTGTTGAAACCATAAGTTATTCAAGTTCAAATCGTTGGTTTCATTGGAAAAAAGTTGCTTGGCATCTCCTGATAGTAACAGCGTTTCCAAAGTAGTATGAGCCAATTATTCTTCTAGCCTACAATGCACACCAGCAGTGCATTTTTGTAAATACATTGCTTGGATAGTACGTGAAATTTAACTATTCACAAAGTCATTAAAAAAGTGCTTCATCGCTCTGAATGAGTTTTTTCCTTTGCAAAATCAGCATCAACTGCTGTGTCTCCTAAAACCCAGTCCACAAATGTACTGCATTTCTGGTGGGCTTTGGTCGACTTTACCACGTGTTTAGATACCAACTGTACAAATGCAAAGAATGCGTAATTCAGATCCTAAATTTCAATTTTGATTACCCTGCATCGTAAGTAAATTAAGATAATGCGTAATATAAAAGCAAAGTTTGATATTACCTCACTACCATGGCACCCATCCATTAAAAATCCGATCAAGACGATCTAATCGGGCAGGCAAGATCCATTATACATTTTAAGGCGTTTAGTATTTTCTATTTACATAGAAATACTTAGCATTTATAACTAAATTGTGACATCCTTAATAGTAGCAATCGTCATCCACATTAAAAAAATACAATTAATGTATAATCTCTCATTTATATTTAAGTCAACCGTCCCATTTTCTAACGAACTTTTGTAGTTTTCAAATCTAAAATTTGACCAGCAAGTAATAAATTCAAATAGAAACATAGGGCCGGCGAAAAGATTGCTCTGTAAGCAATCCCAGAAGAAAATTCGAAATCAAATATCTCCACAATTATTCGACATAGAATTTTTTCGACTTCATTTTTGAATTCAGCGTAAAATTTCCTATAAGAATCACATTTAAAATCGTAATGTCGAAAATTTTCCCGAAATTCGAAGTCGAATATCTTATTCGAGATACAAATAATTTCAAATTCGAAATCACCGTAAAATTTTCTATAAGAATCCATTTTCAAATTTTAAAAAATCTCAATTTTTGTGACGGGCCGACAGACCGACCGACAGACAGACAGAATTCAGTAACGAACTTTTTAAGTTCGTTGATAAAGCAGAAGCGAATTTATATACGGATATGAAACAATACTTAGCAATTAACGTCCCCTCCTCACTTTTTTACACATAAAATAACAAAACTTTTTTCTATAGATTTACAAATATTTCATTTTTTATTTTTCTTATAAAAATGTACGAAAATAATGATACCACGTTATTTAATAAGTACTTCCGCATAACGTATTGTATATAAAAATAGAAGATTAAAAATATTCATTCCCTGGAAGTATAATTATTTATTATGAGTAGCATTTGTTTGTTTTGGGCCAATAATTGGATTTAATGTCGATGCCACTCTTTTTGTTTAGAAGTAAAAAATTCCCAGCATGCATTTTCCATTTCTTTTCCTCAAAACTGATTTCTTAAAAAATATACCATAGAATCAAATAAGCCATATTATAGAGAAACATCCAGACTGTACAGTGCCTGGCCAAAATTATGAAGCATCGTATAAAAATCACTATCTAGTGCTCATTTGTGCGTGTTAGAGAAAAAGTGCTCCAGTTTTGTTTTACTGTTTATTAACTAATGTTGGGTATGTAATGTTCACCTTAGATTTAACAAATGCAGCTATTGATAAGGAGTAATAACATTCCATTCTTCCCGTAGAATTTCTTTAGAACTTTTTTATGTTACGATATGCTTCTTTATCCTTTGGTTTAATGTGCCCCAGAGATATTTAATGGGGTTTAGAACTGATCAGTCTAATAGCTGATTTGAAACCACTGCGTATTGCTTGCAGATTTGTTGCATTATCTTGTTGAAATTTAATGTTAGTGTCACCAAAAATCTTTGTACAAGATCGTTTTGGTTTAAACAATGAGTGCCTCATTAAGCTTATCTCAAAGGTAGACTCGTCTGACCATAAGAACATTTAACCGATATTCTTCTGTTAAATGTTAGTCTTGTAGAGCTCACTGTAAATGAGCTTTTTATTATCTTTAAGAGAAATGACTTTCACCTGGCCTTCTAGGTCTCCTTTTCCGAGTATTCTTATTATGGTGTTGCAAAAAGGGACCGGCGAATTTCTGTAGAAATCGCGACAGCGAGTTGATATAGGACTTTTTCGATTTGTAAGCGATTCTCCAATCAACTTTCAGCATTGACGTTTAGAACTTCCTTTTTCAGTTAAGTATGCTCTGATCCAGTGTCCTTAATACATTTTACATAACTTTGAGCAGCCCAAAGGAAACATTTAACATAATTCGCAATTTCAACTTGAGATTTACCCTATTCATATAAAAAATAATCATTTTCACTTTGTAATAAATGGCAGTTCAAACTTTGCACATCGGCAATTTTGACATTTTGATTTGTAGTTATTGGCAACGTAATAAGATTTCTGTCCTTTTATTGTTAAGATAACATACCAATATGAGGGTGCCACATATTTTTTCTACGGATGATACTGGGCATGGTAAAGCCTCAAAAGCTTGTGCACTGGAGAGGCAGGCGTGTAAATAGCCTCGTGGTGCGGTGTGGGGAACTAAGTACGGCCCGTTTTGAAAGGTAAAACGCTGAAGCCAAATCGCTCACCTGTAATCGGCTTCGGCTTCGGCGGCGATGGTTTCACGGTGGCCACCTTGTTGCGATGTCTTCGTGCCTGGAACACGACCGCACTGGCCGAGATGCGATGCGGATCGAGCATGTCTTGCGGGGTAGTTATCTGCGGGTTGGTTAAATGCGACTGCACTGGCCGCGTTGCGATGCGAGTATATATTGCGGGTTGGTTAAATGTGGCCGCACTGGCCGCGTTGCGGTGTGAGTATTTCGCCGGGCTTCGCGCCTGGCTTAGCGGTATATCATTTGCGGGAAATTTTAATTCGACAGCACTTTTCATCTCAAAGGGTGCCGCCGACGGCGTAAGCAGACTCGCCGGCTGAGCAAAAGCCCATATGCCGTTTTGTGTGAGATAGCAAAACGTAGCGGCAGATATCAAAGCCACCAGAATGCGCCGCCACGATACACAGGCGGTTCAAGGGCGAAAAGGCCGCCACACCATGCACCGTTTAATTCATGAGGATCCATTAGAGGCTGTTTATGAACTAACCCAATTTTCCTCAAATGTTGACTAATTGCGGAATTTTAAGGGCTGACTGATATTTGGAGATTTAAAGAAACTTGAACGACATTACCCAACTTCATAGACATAAAATTATGGAATAACCTACTAATAGACATTAGGTAGCTTTTTTTAATCAGGTTGCTATTTGTGTCGTTTTGCGCCTTTCGTCCGGGCGAACGTCTTGCTCGTTTCACCCTTTGTTTGGACGCACTTACAGGCACTGTAGCCTCAAGGGCTTATTGTGCCCACTAACATGCACTTATTCTATGACATTCACACACACCCATGGGTTGAACGTGACTCGAACTCGCGCGCGCCGGCTAGAGGACAGAGCTAATTGGTTGAACCCTCTGAGCCACCGCGTCCCCTCGCTTCAGCCTTGATTCGGTTCCGATTAAAAACGACATCACCTTTATTATTGTTTTCACGTGTAGCAGGTTAGTTTTACCCTACTAATGTTCTATACGAAAAGGAACAGCAGGTTTGGATATTTGGTTTACGTACTCTGGAGCGGGTAGTGGTGTGAAACTACCATTCGTGGAGTTGCATATAAGGTCGTATTCCTTTTCTGGAAAAAGACGGCTGCGGCATTTCTAGGAGTTCCAAAATTGAAGAGCTCAAAAAACTATTCATTTTTATTAGGCAATTTCCGTCTGATGACGGTGATCGTCGCACGAGCCAATTACCCAATTCCAGTATTACAAATTCAGTTGTTGGTAGGATGAACCCTTCACTGTGCTAGTGAAATCAATTTGCCAATACATAGAGGCAGAGTCCATGAATACCCCTTTATTAATTTTGATATAGCTTCTTCTTTTAAGCAGGCTACTAGCTTGTTTCTAACTTTACAGTCGTGCGGTAGTATGGCTCATGTTGGGCGTACCCTGGGCAAGTGATTAGCCTAATCTGTTAATTTAGAAGGATAGAATGTACTTCACGACCACCAAAGATGTTTGGATGACGGCCGAAGAGATTTTGATGTTTACCATTACTATTGACCCGGGAGTTCAAACCAGAGATCGCCGCGCGGTTATGGTAGGCCGAATCCTTAACCTCGGGACTCTCAATCTTAATATACATATAAATTAAAATAAAGAAAACATTAAGTACGTATTGCGTGAAATTGCTTGAAAGATCACATTTACCAACGACTTACCTCCACACACGTGCACTATGATTCGGGCACACATGCTTTCCGCATTTTTGCCACTTGGTTTAATTTTTTCGTCTCTGTTTGTAGGGCAAAAGTTGCACCTCGATTTGCGAGTTGTTCCTTGTACGGGAAAAATTGGTTCTTCATTTGTACTTAATTAATTCCTTACTATTTCTTCCAATTGCTTTGGTAACCGTGCTGTATCATATGCTTGCATCTTAAGGCTGTATATAAACATATTGTTAGTGTGTCTCAGTAACCAGCAACTGCGTGACCTATAATTTTTTATGTCGGCCATAATCGAAGTTTATCGATTTTAGTTGTACCTAGGAGAATTAAAGGGTACATCTAGGAACTACAGTGTCCTGTAAACAGGACTAACATTTTGTCAACTGAGCATGTATAACGAATGGAAATTCAAAATGAACATTTCCTATACCTTCTTACAGCAGCCAGTTTATCTATCTAATTTTCTACTACCCCTTGTTGCTTGATCAAACTGTAAGCACGCTAAAATAAATAGAAGACTCCTAACAGACATTGTCGCACGGAAAAATATCCCAACTCATGTCATTGCTAGTACATAACGAGTTTATTTCATGGCTGTAGATATGATAGGCCTATAGATGCACCGAGTTCTAAAATGTCTAGGTCTGGTATATAGTGAGTAATCTTCCTTAAATTTTTGCCGACATGCCATAAAAGGTGTTCCAATATAACATCCGAAACATAAAATTTCCAAGCTGCGACATTCATATTGAACTTGATATTTTTGCATTTTCGTTAGGCCCGCTATATTATGACTTGTAACTAGCAAGTATAATTTTTCCCTTCTCCATAAAAAATGTGTGCAGCACACCTCTGCGTCATCGAGGTCACTATGAAGCTCTAAATCTCCAGAGAAATATTCTGAGGACGTATAATGAATTGTCTCTAATTCCGCAGAAGAGAGGACGCGTTCGTTTTCACATGTTGACATGCTGCAATAAAAGCACTCACTTTAAAAAACATATCTTTAATTTAAGTAGCGATACAAATCTGTGAAAAATGTTTCATCTAAAAAAATAAACTGCAGGTGGAGTATTTCGAGGTTCAATCATTAATAATTGCGTTTTCATTAAAGTCCTAGAAAGATCGTTTTCACGAAATCATAAAGCTTAACATTTACTAGGATTACTTGGAAAAATTATAAACAAAAATCTATGGCATGGACCTAATGTGCATAATTAAAGATTAGCAAAATTGAAACAAAAAGCTTGCATTGGTGGGATTTTGTAATAATTAAGTGCGGTCTTTACTCTTCACACTTTGTTACGTTTTCAGAGAACCTAAAAGGCTTCATCAATATTGCGTAAAAAGTAAATCAAATAATATTTTTAGTTTCTTTAATCTAAATTAAGAAATGAACAGACATAAAAAATCACTTAATAAGAAACTGATTAAGAAGAGCTGCATTCCGGATAACCGTTTTTTCATTTAATGACGTATTTAGCTAAATAATAGATATAGTGAACATCAACCTACAGCTGTTCAGTAAATTAAAAAAGGCAACTGATTAAAAATTCTTGACAAATGAACACATCCAACATGCGTCACTATAAACTCATTTTCTATTAAGGTTACAAGTTTTCATAAACATTTCAGAAATGCATTTGACTAGGTATCCGGATGTTCCACGTTCGGATAAACAATCTTCCACTTTATAAATACTTCTGCACGTTAAAATGCCATATCCAGTAGAGATCCTTTATAATTAAAGATCAACTATCTTATTACCTTACGTTTATCTACAAACTCTTTGCCAAATATTTTAGGAATTAAGATTGTTAGTAAACATTTTCAGCAAACTATGATATATAAATAAAAAATAATAAAAAAGCTTTAACGAATGTGGTACTGTCAAACAATAATCGGGCAATAAAAGCCGATTGGTCACAACTAATTGTAACATACGATCTGATTAGATTTACACGTCATGAATTACAATTTCTGTTTTATGTTTAAGTATAATTTCATTATAAGTAAGCGATAAGACATCGTTTGCAACTTAGAATCGAATTCCATGCTTTATTAGTTTATAGCCGTTCGCTATTCTGATGAAACATCGCGTTGTGCTTCAGAGGTGGCCTTTGTATCTTTCAACGAAAGATAATTAGAACTAAATGCTAATTTGATGTACGGTCATCAGTTTTATTGATATTTTACGCCTATTAAATTTTAAATTCTGTATACACTACTGTTTAGTGAAATTGCAGCGCCATTAAAAACAAGTTATATTGCATTGGAACTTTTATGTTATAAAATTGTTCTGATCCATTCAGATTGATGTAAGAATGTCTTGTTGTCGACAAAGAGCACATTATCAACAAGAAATAGGACGTATTGCAAAGGGGTGCTTTTTACGAAAAATAGGCTGAAGAATTGGTCACTATAGCAGTACTGTGGCGTGAATGTGAACTACTGAGTTGAAGAAGCTACTCATTATGAAGACCGGGGATCTGGAGCAATATGCGGGACAACCAATTAGAATGATCGTCATCTTCAGAAGCTTGCGATTACAGACCGTAGTGTAACTGCAATGGTACTGGCGCAACAATGGTGTACTATTACATGGTAGCTATTATGTATCGTCTGCTTGATGCCGATTACTTGCAATGAGACTAAGAGCACGGCATCCTTTCTCGCAATCGCATCGAAAAGACGTCTGACTCATACAGATTTTGTTTAAACCGAAATCAGATATTAATATGCAGTAGACGTGGAGAGAGGGATTAGGAATGAATAAGTCAAATATGAAATACATAATTACAATAACAAGAGGGAGGTTCTAAAACATTAATTAAATAAATCTGAACGACGGGAATAACCAGCGTAATCAAAAGCAGAAGAATCGGTTGGTGAAACGGGGCGAGTGGCGAAGAAGATACTACTAAGGAAATTAGAAGGTAAAAAAACAAAAAGCAAGCCTGGGAAAATATCTGAGAGAGTTCAAGTTTAAAATTGAATCGCGAAAAATCGAGAGGGTGGATAAAAATAATAGAGGAAGTGAAGAATCAATTATAAAATGGAATGGGGCCACACCCAGAGAAAATAACGAAAACTTTCCCGGAACGGGTTTCACGAGAGATAGGAAATAGATGCTCAGTGCTCCTTGTAAAAATTGGACCTGGTAATCTTCCGTAGCAGACTACGGCCTTTAAGGGCTAAGCAGTAATAAGAAAGGGAGCAAGAAGACTACATTCTTACGATGCATAGAACGCCCTTTATGAGTTTAATGGTATGGGGAGTTATCAGTTAGGAGAACAGATAATCTTTAGTCGGAGTTAAAGGCGACATTACCAGCTACATCGACACGATCATGGAGTACCTTGAGCATATATAATATATTACACTTCCTTCAACAAAACAGGGTGGAAACTTTCTTATGTATGTGTTGGGTTTCTTATAAACCATGGAATGCCAAAGATGGATCATAGATTCTATACGACCTGAAGCTTATTGATGTGTGATTTTGAGGTTCAGCCCTAAAGTAGGGCCGCATATACCATGATTAGGCGAACGATTGTCTTCCAGATGATCAGCTTGTTGTGGTAGATAGTTGGTTCTTTGAGTGAAGGGGAAAGCCGAGAACCAAGAGCCATTCTAACAGCCTTTGTCTTATTCACTGTCCTATCGATGTTAGCTTGCTCTTTCCAAAGATATTAAGGTTCACCAGATCATCTCATCAGTAAAGCGGTCTTTTTGTGGAGAACAGGACCGCCATTTTTCCCTTGCCGTACAAGTCTTGCAGGAGGTCAATTTCTTCCTGCATCCGTCGTGTAACGAAAGAATTTTTTAACGAGCAGGACACCACCGCCGTGTCGTCTGCGTATTGAGCAATTGTAAGGGAGGGCATTGTCGGCATGTCCTGGACGTAGAAATTGAAGATCGTCAGGGACAAGACGCAGATCTAGGGAACGCCCGTTCGAAGTCGCTTCTCTGATGACCTCACGCCATTGAACTTTTTTTCCTTAGAGGAAAAACAGGACTAGTTACACCATCGGAGCGAGTGTGGTGTACACCAGGTCATTGTGCACACATTGTCGAAACTCTTGGCCACGTCTATGAAGGCTACACTCGTGGTTTGTTTCTTGGTGTAACCCTCGGTAATACGTTCCACCACCCGGTCTATTTGGGGGTTAGTGGAGTGGCTGCAGGGGAATCCACACCGACTCCGAAATCAGTTGGAGGTCCTTGATAGCTGTGTTCTTAGGCGCTTTTGAATTACTTGCTCCACATATTTCTCCATGGTCAGCAATAGACTAATAGGTCAGTTGTCCTGGGAGAAGGTTTTTGATTTTCAAGGCTTGGAGAGCATGATGATGGTGACGCAGATGGTCGCATTTCTGGGTCCCGAGGGCTTGATTAAGTGTAAAATAGAAATTATTCATGAAAAATGTTGCGTCTTCATGTCGCTCATTTTTATTGAACGTCTTTTCAAAACTATCGTAGCTCATCATTTGTATAAATTTTTCCACCCAACAATTCATGGTGGAAACGACGGTAAATCCCCAGATGCGAAAGTTTGTCCACTTTGAAGTCGAATATCAACATCATCCAGCGTCTCTCGAGCTTTAGAATATCTAAAAGTATTTAAGATAGATCGCGTACGACAAGTAGTAATATGAGAACGAACGGAAGAAGCTATGACGTCGAAGACAGTTCTGGAATTTGCAGTGAAATCACCCGTTCCAGACGTTCCCACAGCGGCCGCCATAACAACCGCGGCATTATGCTTATCGCATTCCTCGCAACAAGATCTTACAAATCCTTATCTAATCTAATTAGCGAGAGCGGACAGGCCCGAAGCGTGTGTCTGCTTGCGCATGCAGCAACGGCAGCAGGAGCAGCACCACTCAAGATTTTTTGAGTCGCGGGGCGGCGGCGCCCGCCCGAAATATAATTTCAGCTGTGGTGGGCCTGATCTGTCGCAATTAAATTTTTCACGGCGCGGCGGCAACGGTCGTGGTTTTTGACACGGACACGTGTCCGACAGCTTTGGAGTGCTGGGCCGGAGGCGGCCGCGAGCGGCTGACTCAGTGTTGCGTCACCGCCACGCCGCCCTGGCGTAACAGGTGGAATTAGCTGCGGGCGGGAGATTCGCCGCCGCAGGTGCGGTCTGGATCGAACGCGGGGCATTGGCATTCCGCTGGCGGTGACATCAGCGCGAGCTTCTGGAAAATTGAACGATGCCTGCTATTTACTGTTACCTAACCAGCCAGCTGTGGGAATGTTGATGATGCTTTTGCCTAGATTAAAGAAGTCACTTAGCATTCTACGTTTCTTTGTATTATATTCTATCCTCCTGAAATATGTCTGAGTAATATTGTTGCGACTCCGCTGTTGGTATCATACTGAGATTCTTTTATCGTCTCCAATGCTTTTTTATTCTTTTGTTTTATATTACTCTTTTCTTCACTTCTTTATTTCAATATATCTTCTCATTTTCGGATTTCGTTTTGACGGCCAGAGATTATACACATTCTTCATTTCTTCTATTATGTCTTCTATTCCTTTGTTGCACTAGCTTTTGGTCTTTTTGTTTTTGGTTCTACGGTACCCATCCGAAGAGGTCAATCTAAAATATTAAGAACCATTGTTGACGATAAATGGTACGTCACTAATGAAACACTACACATTGACCTAAGAATCTCGAAAATAAAGGAAGTTTTCCACGATAGAAGTGTAAATCATAATAGAAAATTGGATTTACATTCAAACCCATCAATTCCATAGCTAACGCAAAACGATCCAATAAGAAGGTTAAAACGACGATGGCCAACAGACTTTAGTTTAAGAGACCTCTTCTTTGAAAAGATCTCATCACGCCAGTTGGTTCACCTCCAAAGTAGACCCCAAGTCTCCTCATTAGCTTATAGAATACTTAATCTATTTTTATTGCTAAATAAATAAATAATTTCAGTAATTATAAAAATTACAACGAAATATTTTTATTTTTTACACAACTTTTTCAATGGTATTTAACGATTTGTTTAAAAGTTAGCAATACAACGATTATGGAACATTAAAGAAAAATCAATTTTCTAGCGTTGGTTCCTTAATAGTTTTATGACTTGACACACAAAGCTGTAAGCGTTTTCGAGTTCCAAGAGGAAAGAATTTTTGGAAAACTAGATAAGTGTTTGAGTGTTGTAGTATTGTTTTACGCCCTAAAGTATAGGTTCTGACAAATTGACAGAGATCAACCTCCTTAACGTATTTCCGCGTGTGATTTACTTCCTTCGCGAAACAAGAAAGAATCTTTTTGAAGAGATTCATTATTGAGGGTGAGTTTTGGTTCCCCTACGATAATTTTAACTAAACGCTATTCGTTCAACGAAGAGAAACCTTTAATACTCAATTGTGTTCCAGATATTATGCTTTAACAGCCTATGACAATTTCCAATATGAACATTCGTCTGCCTTCTCCCCACTCTCTCAACAACCGTTCAGTCCAGTATGGACCGTCTCATAGTTGGTTATATATTTTTCAAGAATATTTATACTACACGCTGCACGATTAAAAGTACCATTGTGCTTCACGCGACCATTCCCCTTACAGTTTATGTTTAAGGGTTAAATGTCATTTTATTTTATTTAGTGCGGAAGGGTGTGTTATTGGTTGGACGTTGTTCTATAATTAAGAAAAATATATTTTATTGTTAAAGCAAAACTAAAAGTGATTAATAATGCCTGAACGTGACCGTGAACGAATAATATGTCGGTTGAGAGAAACAGAAGAAGATTGTGAAAGTATTCTTGGTTTTAAAGATACAAAGCAATTAGAAAAGATTTTGTAGAATCATAATGAAATTAGCGAAGAAAAAGACAAAGGTGGCAGACATGTAAGAAGGTATTCCTGGAGCGTTGTCTAATACCCAAGAGTTTATCTTGGGAAGGATCGGAAAATCAGATGGTATTTAAACCCTCAAGTTGTAGACAGCGGTATAATATAATACCAGCTTTTTGTAAATCAGGACTTCAAGGAAATACAAGAAATGGTGCTTCTTCCATTAGTTGATTTCAATTCATGATTGACGTTTAAATTATCTTAAAAAATGGAGAGTATAAAAAAAATTTCAATTCAAAAAATTAAAACTAACTTCCAAAGAGAAGGGGAAGTTAAATTGACAAATCAACGTGAATTAAATGCTTTGCTAGGAATATTCTTACTTGTACTGAAACTATCTAGAAGAAACTTTATTTGAAATGTGTGGGACTGAGGTAAAGTCTATGCTACGATGAGTGAACACCATCACTTTAGGTTTCTAATGCTATTTTTTCCATTGTAAAGATCAACGAAAAGCTGTAGACAAATTTGTATCGAACTGCAAAATTTCATTCAAACCAACAGCTCACCTTACGATTAACGGACAGCTTGTTGATTTCCGAGGCAACTCCCCTTTTCGCTAGGATATCCCGAGTAAGCCGACCAAACACGGGATAACGCCGGACGTCACAATTCTTTGGCCGAAAAAATAAATTTTTAAGGCTCAACTGGGATGTTCCACCTTGTCCGCCCTACTCTTCACAGATAACCCCATGAAAACCAACTCTGCTTAAAGAGAAATTTTGCGAAAGAGTAGGCCGTTTTATTTACTTGTTCACAGACCTGTGTTCTATAATCTGTCTTTTTGAACTTCAGCTTAAATATAACGTTATTAAAGGCCAAAAGTCTCCAGGCAATAGCACTATAACTCCTTACATTATTGTATCCTCCTAGACGTACTTGACAGTTCTTCAAAGTGCTTTCAAATAGTACTTTAGGATTTGTCTTTGTGCACATATTGATAATTTTGACCATATCAAGGTAATACACATTGTTAGTGTTTAGTTATCTCAGAATTATTATGTTTGTACTCAATTATCTCATAGTATGGTACACTGCAGAATTATTCCACATGTGTTTCCTGATAGAATCGTTAATTTTCTTCTTTCTTTATTGTGGTGTTCATATATGTGACACGACGTTTATTAGAAAACATTTTAATATAGTTAAATGCGATAGCTATGAGCGATTTATACTTTTGTAAACTTCGCAGCTACGACTTTATGTAAGTTACAATGAGTAAAGATTCAGAATTTATCAGCAAGATTCGAAATATAGCTGTTGTAACAGCTATTGTATAAAGTAACTGAGGAATATGGACAAATGAGCTCCGTCTGTTTTGATCGAGGTAGTTTGAAGTAGATCTCTCTGTTACCATGCACAATTAATTTTTTGTCTTACAGAAGATTAAAAATCAAGTCAATTATTTAAAATAAAACATTCAAATAAGTGTAAGTCATCAAAAATAGAGAAGTGAAATATCAAGACAAAAAGAGATAAGGATAAATGGTGACTTACGCGGGAGAATATAAATATGAAAACAAACAGAAACTTCGCCGTCAAAAGCCGCGAACGGGATTCTTTCTGATGAGTCGCTTCCTGTCCTGAATCATTTATTTGATTACTATGCATTTGTGTGTGACATATTAATTTGTTTGAATAGGTATATTTTTATTTCTCTTCATTTAACCTCTTGTTCCTATAGCATATGTATGAAACCGATTATTAAGTGGCGAAGCGAAACGGGGTCATTTATTAACTTCATATTGTCCGTCTGTCTGTCCGTCCGTCCGTCCGAGCAAAAACTCGAGAACGGCTGGGAATTTCCAAATTCTGTTTTCACCAATCAACAGGTGACCAAAAAGGCTTGTTTGCTAGTGCTTTTGAAACTGATTGGTCAAAGGTCAGCGTGGTCAGACTGCTTCGCCACTTCGCTATGCGTTGCAAGCTTTGCAGGTTTATTTGAAGTATGTATAAACCAAGACTGTTGTGAAGTGACGCATCACTAACACGTAGGAAGTCGTATATGTAGATATATTATCCCTTTTCGCTTTTTTGAAGATTCGAAAATACAACTATCAAAAGACAATGTTTTTTATCCAACAAAGAGTTGTGTTATACCCAAATTATGATTTGTTTCTTAAGGGTTGATTAAAGTAAAATTTTCAATTATCGTTTAGCTAGTGAAAACCAATGCAATATCTCATCATATTTAACATATAATAATGAATCTGTGAAAATTTATTGTATAATGAAGAACAGCCTCAATAATTCTAGGGTCAGGAGTTTAAGTTTGTGATACAATGAATTAATTAGCCAGGGCATTAATTGTTATAAAGCGACATCAGAGTTAAACACCGCACAAGATGTCTTCGTTTATCTTTCTGGTTTTTGAGGTACGAAATATTTCTGAGTTTTAGAATTTATATAACCATCATTTTGATTTGTAATACCGACCGCAGTCTGAAACAGTTTTTTCAGAATTCCTATGAGTAGAGGGCAAAACTAGTACAGATATTACTGCTGCTTATCTTGCTAAAAAAGTCATTTAGCGCTTAATGGTAGTGTAAAGGTACTAGTTTACATGTCCTATCATGATGAAGTTGAACCAAGTGTGGCTCAACGTTACCATTTGTTTATGCACGTTAAACTCTAAGCCTGTCTGCAGTTACACAATCAGTCAGATGTGGATTAATCTTGATCTTGAACTCAAATACTGATTAAACGCTCGAAATTTGTTATAATTGCAAAATATTTAATTGGAATCTAATCCACTATCAAAATGACTTTTATTCGCTGGTCTAGATCAATCCTATATAGAATTTTGTTCTATTTTCTTGTAGCTAACGTATCAAACAGTTCCATGTATTGCTTATTCCTTATTAAACATCGATGTCGAAATGGATTTCATTATACGAATGTACAATTACTTACGAGCAATGACTCGCTATGCCTGTTCGATGTTCTAAACTTAGGGTTGATTTGAATTTTTTGAATTATTCGCTGTTATTCTCAAGTGTGTGAAATGGAAGTCCATTAATGGAAACTTCAATTTTTATTGGTTTTATTTTAATATATTTTTTCGGATTAGTCATATTATCATAGGAAGCATTTCTTTAAATTTTTAGTAAAATGCCTTTATACATTGAAAAACATTAATAAACTGAGTTTTCCCCTTGCTATAATTTTGCACGACCAAAGAGTAAAATTAAGGGAAAACTTCCTAATCGATTTTTTTTCATTATTGAAACTAAAATCAAATGATAATCATACCTCATTTTCCTATTGCTAATTTTATGACGGAGTCATTTTTAATATTTTGTGCAGTTTAATTAATGTTAAGTTAAGGTCACATTGCAACGGTAAATGCATTTTCTCAGTTAATTGAATAATAACCCTAGTGAAAATGATTCCGTGCGTATACTGAGTCCCGATTATCATTTGAAAGAACTAAATTTACTTCGAATTTAACAAGCTTCTGCTTAATAATCTAATTGCTAAAGGCACTAAAAACTAATATTCGAAGTGCTTATATCTCAACAACCTCAAAACATGTAAATTTACTATATAAAATTCAAAGATTTTGTTGGGTTAAATAAATTTTTCTATAAAAAATTAAGCTATAAAATCAAAAATCTTAGCAAGGCTCAAGTGTGAATGTACTTCGGGCATTCCTGGTGCTTGCAGTTTTGGCGGCTATTTATTTTACTTAGGTATTCGAACCAGAGCGCTGTTTCATCTAAGCGGACTAAAGAATGCATGCATTAATCTAAATTTGAAAGACCTTTTCGTTAATGAGACGATTTTTTGAAAGGACTCGACAAGTTTAATAACACAAACACAGGTAGTACAAAAACCTACAATTTACATAAGAAACATAACACAGAACATTAAGTACACGAGAACTGGAAGAAGAACTTGACAAGATTAAATAGGATGTTGTAAACCTATATGAAATCAAAAGAGAGAAAAAATACAATGTTAAAATCCAGACATGCACCTTATCAAATGAATTCTGACACAAACTCAAGTAATAGTGGGAGGGGGGGAGGGGGGTGTATATATGTGTTTGTTGGGATTGGAGGTTAGGACATGATATCTCCGGTATTTAAGGACGGCGGTTAGTCATGGCTCGCATCCCTGAAGTAGATTTGACCCCGTCGGGATCACGGAGTCCGCCTACCTGCTACCTATAATAGAGGGATAACAAGTATATTAAAAAAAGGTAAAAGATCTAGTAATAAAATACCGTACTGTCTCTGACAGAGTCATACACAAGGTAGTTCAAATATTACCGGGACTGATTAGTGTGCAAATAAACCGCACTGCACAGCAGCTGTGCAATCTTGGCAGAGTGAAGCCACAACCGCCACCCTCTTTCTTGCTTGGGTTAGAACCTGTCCAGTCCTGTTTGGGAGTTGGTAGAGTGATGAGGGAACAGACGGTACCGCGGAGCGTGGAACAACGCATTGTTACCAAATTCTTTGTTGGATAAAACATTCCGTTCGCTGAAATTCAGCACGGATCTGTGTATTTGAGTGGTCTAAGTGCTTTAGAGAGGACAGAGAGTGCGTGAAGAATGAACCGCATGATAGTCGGCTGCGAACATCCGCCAAGTCACTGAGCCAAACATTGATCGTGCAGACGCGCTTATCCATGAAAATAGGCGCAGGACTCTCAAGGAATTTGGAGCAATGCTGTGGGGCTAGCGTAAAAGATATCGTGAAAAACCGCCTGCACTATCGCAAGGTGAATACACGGTGAGTACCACGCACTTTGACGTACGTGAACAAAATGGTGCGCAGGCAAGCTGTCAGTCGTCTCTTACAGCAGTTTGAAGACGAATGTGATGCATGAACGTGTATGCCCTACTTAATTCTGAGTGGCGGCATACCAGTTCTCCCAAACCCAAGATCCGTTCGGCAGGAAAAGTGATAACGACGTCCTTCTGGAACTGGCAGGGGATTGTCCATGTCGACTTTCTGACGGATTCTAGAATATTTCAATGTAGTTAATTACTTGGATCTTCTGGCAACACAGGTGAAGGAAAAGATCTGATCGAAGCGGAAGACAGGTGGGTGGAAACCGGGGTAGCCTTCCTTCAAGACAATGCACGCCCCCCATACGACCAAAACAACAATGGAAACCCCGGAAATTCTGTTACATTTGCCGTACAGTCCCGATTTGGTTTCAAATGATTTCTACGTGTTCGGAAGGCTTAAATTAGACTTGCAAGACGTGCGGTTTGCGCCTTCATCCAGGCAGTTCGGGAGTGGATACGTCGCCAACAAAAACCCTTTTTTGAGAAGGACATCAGGATGCTTCCAGTACGTTGGAAAAAATGTGCCTACTCCGGAGGGGAATATGTTTAAAACTGATGTGCAAGTAAGTGTTTGGCAATTTGGTTTTCGTTTGTAAAAAAAAAATTGTACATAGTTATACAAACATAGACATCAAGAAGTTCATCAAAAGATGATAAAATTGATTAACTTAACGACGAAATAGTGACGGAAAAGAAAAATTACATTATGTTATTGTTGATGGTGATTTTAACGCTAAAATAAGCGAGAATGGTCCAAATAACGACAACATGTATATAGAAAAATTTGGCTTGGAAACGTTAAATACGATAGGAAGCTTGCTTTAAAACGTCTTAAGTAGAATGCTGTTTAAATACATCCTTTTAGAAGTACGTCCAAAGAAGAGACGTGAATTAGCCCATGCAAAAACCGTAAAAACGAAATAGATTACAACATAAGAACAACAAAAGTGCTTCCACGGGTGCATTCGTTTCAAATAGATTTAACGCCTGCGGTGGAAACAGATTGGTCAGAGCAACAATCAAATTCCATCACAAAATCAAAAGAAACAAATTAATACAGAAACAAAAAAGAGAACAATATGAACAAAAATTAACACAAAAGTTAGAATTCATTGATAACCTAAGATAAATGAATATTGCAAATTGTCAGATAAAATCAAAATTTATATACATATAACAATAAAATGATTATATGCAAATAGCAAAATTACAAAAAAAAAGTCTAAAACGAGAAGAGGGTACAATTTAATTCACCTTCAGACTATAAAACTCCTAGAGAAAACCAGTTAATATAATAACATCTACCTGCTTTTCATTGAATTTCAAAAGATCTTCATTCAGCCGAAACATGGGCATCCCTCAAAGCGCTAGATCATTGTAGAATCTGTTCGAGATGTTTATCCCTCATCAAAATCATCTACGAAATAGCAACAATCCAAATTCAAATTGATGAAGAACTCGATACTGATAAAATTCCAATAAGGAGAGAAGTGCAAGGTGACACCATGTCACCGAAATTATTCACTGAGGTTGTGGAGGATGTTTTTAAAAATCTACGATGGGAAAATAAAGATATTTTTAGTAGTACCATTGTAGAACTAAAGACGTCACAGAACTAAAACATGCTTCCAGAAAAATTGGACTAAAAATGAATATTGGAAAGACCAAAATTATGAGTCCCACTAACGATATCTTAACTAAATCATAAGGATAATTGGTTTAACTTGGGCTGCTTTTGGCATATTGTTATATATTGAGAAATCCTGATATATCCCTATTTTTAAAGAAGAAGGTGTATGAGTCGTGCGTGTTTTGGTTGTTATATAAGGTACGGAGACGTTGAGTTTAACCCTATTTAGTCACACTGGGTGAAATTCACCCGAGCTTTTTTTTGGCCTGGAATATAGCCTATTAAATTTGAGAAAGTGAGACTTGCTCCGCCATCAATAGGTAGTTTGAACCTTCAACTCTAGACACAGGTAGGTAAGATTTGAATTTTCTCGTTAGTGTTCGTTTGGCAGTCGATCAAAGTGGAACGCGAAATTCCGTTGGGTGAATTTCACCCAGTGTGACTAATACGTCGTATTTTTGATGTGTGGAGCAATTTTTTTCATTTTTTCTGGTGTATTGCAAAAAATAAGTGTAATCTTAAAGATTTTGAAGGCCAGAATTAAAAAAAATTATATCGTTATTTTGCGGATATTAACATGGCTTATAA
This sequence comes from Sinelater perroti, assembly GCA_036346155.1. Lineage (NCBI taxonomy): Eukaryota > Metazoa > Arthropoda > Insecta > Coleoptera > Elateridae > Sinelater > Sinelater perroti. Next base: position 6,341,953 of record JARFIY010000189.1, read on the forward strand.
TTTACGCCCGCGAACTTTTCGAGAGGAGTTGCTCGAGAAAGTCGAGGAGCAACCTGCTATCGGAGCTGAGGAATCCGACGAAGAAGACCACCTCACCGAGCAGTCGTGCCAATGAATAGTTATTTTATTACTTTATTTACTTTTTTCCTTCGTTGATCGTCATTATTTTATAATTTTTTTATGATTTTTTTCGAAATAAACAAGGTTTATTTCCCATACCTATAGTTCTCATTTTCTCTCGAAAAATCCGACCTTCATTCCTCAAAATAAATATACTTTTTGAAAAGCCCTATAAAATAATCATATCCATCTGAAAGGGTAGTATTTCAGGTTTACAAAACAGTCTGTTTTTTTATATTTAATTAAAAATTACAATAGATATGCCTATTATTGTAAAAAATTGTCATTTCCGGAATCTTTTTTTTCATAACTTTTTTTGCATGTGTAAAATTAATTTTACAATATAAAATTTTTTTTTCTTATAAAGGAAGGCTTAAATGTATCCCAGAATTTTTCCTTTTATTTTTTCATCCCGAGACTTATTTATTGCAGTGCAAAGGTGCTCAGGTGGATTTCACCCAGAATGACTATCATGTCATTTTTCGGAAGTGTGACTAAATAGGGTTAAAGAGACGGGAACGTTGAATAATATGAATAAATCTGAAAAATAGGGTAAGAAATGAAAATATCCTAAAGAGAACCAAGGTAGCAGACATCACTGAAAGAGTGGGATATGTGAAATAAAAGATTGTTGATAGAACCAATTTAATAACGGGCATTTTTTCACACAAGTTAAAAAGCATACAAATATATAGACTGTTGAAATTCCTTTTTACATTTTATTATATTTACCCTGTAAATTTATAATTTCGGCCAGCAAATTTGTTTTACTGTTATTTCAATTTTCCCTTATTTACATACGAGATGAATTTATTACAACAAAGTAGCAATTCGAAGAAAAGTTTATGGACTGTCTGTGCCAGCGGCGTGGGCAGTGCGTTTCCAGCCAACGAGTCATTAAAAGTATGCAGTGATCTGCAAAATTATTTGTTAATTTGGGCTGCGGGAAACGTAATCCGAAGCTATTTAGAAAACGTGCTTGAAGTGCTAGCCAAGTGCCAAATATTTTTACTGCAACATGTAATCAGAGTGGGAGATTTGTGAATAAACCAGCTTTAGAACTTTGTCAAGGTCATACCAGCATTCCCGTTGCTACTGTGTAAATATACTTCAAGTCTTCATACTTTTATCTTCCAAATTTTAATAAAACACCAAAATACCCTTCGTTAGGTGTGCTCGTTTAGAAAGCAGTCCTCGGTTTTTAATAAGCACCGGTTAAGGTAACCCCTAGCTACATTTACCCCATCTCGCCCTACTTCATTATTGCCCATTATTTCTGTGTGTAAATTTTCTACAGTTCAATACAATGCCTTTAATGTCGAACCGGTTTTTGAATAACTCATTTTAAAACGAACTCAAAATCACCGGTTTGTAGCAAATAGCACCCCGCGGTTCTTTTTAAACGGGCTTATTTCGAGGGGTGTGCAATTTAGCGTAATTAATTTACAAAGGGCCCGAATTGCTGGCGTGCTTTAATTATGAGTATAGTTTTTTGCTGCAATTTAATTGAAATCCCCATGGGCAAACATTTTCGAATACTTTCTGATTTGTAATAGTAGGAACTTCTAATTTGATGATTGTTTTTAATATGTACGGTATAAGGGTTGATTTTAGATATTACACCGCAAAATAACAATTTAAATTCCATCAAAAAGAACATACAAAACAATTAAACCTGAGGTATAGTTTATGTTGGTAATTTATTTTTTGATTTAATAATTATATACTGCAACTAGTCTAAAGACTAAAGAAGCATTTCTTATATTTACATGAGCTGAAATTCGTTGGTTTTCTTCTCATCTCAGATATCTCGGTAGTTTTATTCGGTTACTTCAAACTAACTCAAATGCCTTTATCTTCTTGAGCTTTCTTTCTAATTCTACATTTAGGTATAGAGCCTCGATGTTTACATGTTCTTGAAATCTGGTTTTGTGCTTCTGGGCAGTGCTCTTTATTTCACTAATGCATTTTTTATCCGTAGGTGAGTACCGCTGTTTTTAACATAGCAGGATGCTTTTATAATGTTCCTTAATTTCTTTGTTTTGACATATTTGGATTTCTTATCAGCAGTCAGTACATTTTTCTATATTTTATATTTAACTCTTCTTTTTTCCTCTTGGTGTGCTCTTTCCATTATAATTTAGCACCGAGGTTCATTCCCATATACTTTTCTGTAGTAGCATGTACTAAGAAGACTTTGTTTTCTATTGCTGTTAACTATTCAGCCTTTTCGTTCGTGAAATTCATACGCCCAGATTTGCTGTCATTTGATTTTATTCTTCATTTCACTTATGACTCGCTGTAGTACACTGGTGTACAAATACTGGTTCCAGTACACTGCCATGTCGTACTCCTGCCTTTAATTTCGTATAAGTTGGAGTACTTGTCTTCTTTTTTAATTCTGAATAGCCTATGTGCAATGTAACTCTTTAGTAGTTCGAAAAATTGTTTAGACAGTACTTTTATAAGTTTAAGTTTCAATCATTGTTGCCAAACTTTATCAAAAGCTTGTGCAACATCTACAATTGATGCACAGCTTTTTCTCTTTGATACTTTTTGCGATTATTGTTTTAACCAGTGACTTGGTCTACGATAGAACGTTAAATTCTGAAACTGAACTGATGTGTTGGAATTAATGCTGCATTCAATGTTTGTTAGTTTTTCTGTTAATTAATTACTAGGGGTAATTTATTAAAATGATCTATACGATCAATTCTAGAAAGAAAATGCTCGAGAAACTCTGTTGTAGCAACCAGCAAATGAAAAACTTGATGAATTAACGAAATTTTGATGAAATTCCTGTCACTTCTAAAGCTGCGCTTTTTCCATACTTTCAGTATTATAATAATTTTTAAAGAATGAAAGCAAGAAGTGCTGCTGTCGGTTTCCAGTAAGTCTGACATTACCAAAACGTTGAAAGCGGCAAAGCGACGAACAATTTGGAAAACGAGAAGGAAGATAATGATGTAGTTTTGATAGCTAGAAGCATTAATTTGGGACCTAAAGCAGAGTAGCTGAGATAGATTCTGAGGTTCTAAGAGTACGAATGCTTATTAAGCATGGGAAAATTTTCAAAGTGATTTTGAGATATTAAGAATGTCAATGGGCAATCAAGAATCAAACCTCTAACTAAAGAATGCTATTGAAAGTATTAGGAAATCCACTCCATACTAATGAGTCTTTTCTCAATGACAGCAACACTCGTTTAATAAAACTCTAAATATAAGAAAAAGCAGTATGTAAAAAAATAAGTATGTAAATTATGTAATCTGTCATAAATAAAAATAATTACAGTTACAATAACAAATCTGTATATTTAGTAAAAATGGTACAAAATACGAAAAATGTTGTACGTAACCTGTTATCTTCAAATTAAGTACCTCGAGATCTCTCTCGGGGTATTCCAGCTTCGTTTTTGCATTTGTAATGTCCTTTATGAGTATATTATTTGTCTTAATCTTATCGATAGTATAGGTTATCTTTCCTTTCAAAGATGATTTAACTTTTCATTCGCGCATGCGCGTTATACTCTCATCAGTTGCTAGGTTATATCGCGTTTACGTAAACTGTTGTAATTAAGTCAACATTGGTTAGATATTGTCGAGACAGGTCACGTATAATTAAGTTAATTTAGTATATACAGATAAAATAACATCGTAATGTATGTAAAGCACTACCATTTTTATTAAATGAGCTTATCTCGTTTATAACAAATCAAAAGTGTCCCTCACTTGGCGGTCGTTAAATTATTACCGACTTAAATATTATTTCAGAAGTCAATTTTAGACTATTAATTGTGATCCTTTAATTGATTCAATTCTGCTGCTTGAGGAACGCACAATAATTATTTTAGTGCTTAATTTACTACTTTACTGACTTTCCTAATTCCCAAAAGTCTGTTAAAGTTGATTTAGACGATTTTGGGCTCTCTATATATTTCTTGGGCTCAAATATCTATATTTTAATGCAGTCATGATGATTATGTATTTTTTTCTGCGAAGTGGGGACTAAAAACTTTTGAAATTAGTGTACGCATATAAAACAACAAATACAATACCAGATGTAAGCAATGTTATTAGGAGACCGGAATACGGGCACTCCTAATTTTATTACGTAATACTATATGAAACCCCTGTAATAAGACGTAATAAATAGTTTTCAATTCGATTTGGGACCCGAAAGAAAATTTGCCACATCAACAAGTTATTTATTCAGCAACATTTTAATCAAGGAAATCAACCGAAAATCAAAAGACAAAATGTAATGAATGTGTAATATCATCTATATATATTCAGTTCATCTTTAGAACTTTAACGTCTTTTTCAAGGACATCTTGTACTAAATTGAAGCGCTTTTTCTCATGATCCAATAGGTCCACTTTTTGGATCCATTCCTCCTCGTCTATTTCGTTGTCTTCCGCATTGCATTCTTCGGACTCGTCCAAACCGATTACTTGTTCAACACTAGTTATCGGTAGCTGCTATTCAACATAACAGTTATCTTCGGCTTGGCTGTCACAATCGATTGAACTAGAAACTAATTGCAACTACTCTTCTTCCTCTTGTTTCTTCGTCACTTCAGCTATCTGACCGTGAATATTTCCGCTATATTACTCAGAATCTGGTGAAGAACTAGTCGACTTTCTTTCAAATGGGTTATGTAATATTGATAATACGTGAACTCGTGGAGATAAGAAGGTGAAAGTTTATAAACTGTTCATCTTTGTTGTAGTATCTTCGCACATATTTCATTTATTTCTGCAGTTCTGGACACTGGCCCTGTAAATGATTTGTTGTGACTTTAATTGTTAAGATGCTGACGTTATTTGCATATTTTCTTACTGAATAGTTTATATTGGAATGATCAACTCAGAAACCATCCTGCTTCAGGTTCTGATAGCCTGCCTCACCGTAAGTCTGGATAACTCTTCATGATTCTATATTTCTACCAGTAATTCCTTCAACTGCCCACCACTTTTTCCACTAACTTTCCATGAAGCTACTTTTATGGAGGAAAGAGCTGAAGTCAATTAAGGCAATGAAGTTGCTGCCTATATATTTTTTTAATATCACGATGCTTCATGTCTGTTCCCCCATAAGTGCATGAAAAGAACACGTTCAGCATTCCTCATTTTGTTCTATAAAAGAACGTTCCTTGCAATGAATTAATAGTCTTCAGTTTTGCAGATGCAATCACAGCAACTAATGCATCTCTTCTCATTTTTTCTATGCTCAGTATATTTTAACGGACAGCTGTTGCGCTTTTTCTTCATTTAACGAAAAAATATCAGCAGCTGATTTAATATATTCAATATTGCTAGTGAGAAAAGGAGAAAGGTATTAATATCAATTTAAGAACACTACTAGCTCTTACACCATCCAACTAAACACACTCATCCATCTCAATAGCTTTATCGACTTCTTACGTCATGGGGACCCGTTAAGACCAGTGCCGGCCGTGGACATTGAAAAATATAAGATGCGCACGAATAAGGTCTTCCCATAAACCGTATGCACACAAAACCTCTGCTGATGAGAGAAAGTGACGGCTTCACCTGCCTAACAGGTAGAGGTGCTGCCTACCCCGTTGCCACTACCAAAGGGCACCACATGCGCACAATTGGCTGTGGCATCCCTAAGGCGCTAGCCAACCTTTAGGCACCGATGTCGGGCAGACCTTGCTCTGTGGTTTACCTTACAGCGAAGGCTGTTACTACCTGACGCCCACGGCTCAAGCCTTTCTCAATACGGCTGCGTATTGTGATGTGGTGCTAGGGTCGAATACCCGAATCCCAGTCCGAACCCGTCGCTAACCGAACGTCTCGGATTGGGACCCGTATATTATTACTCCCTCCATAGTAGTTGGAACTACTAACATGAGGTTTTCGTGAAAACGTCGCTTTGGCCAATGAAATCAAAAATATAGGCTCCAACGGAGGAAGATGACTGGATTTACCGAAGCACGTTAGTGACAGACACGTTGAGCACCTTTTCACCGTCCAAGGATCGATTACAGGTCGCGCTCAACTTGAAAAATACCGCATCACTTTCAGGAAACATTGACCTTAATGCCTCGAGGTATTTCTCCCCCATGTTGTTCAGGTTAAACTGGCACTACAAATGATCACATTCATTGAACTTATAAGTAAACTCGTTCTAAACAAATGTCTTGTTGAAGAACAAATATCAGCCGCTTTCCAATGGGATGACATAATATGAACGCGTATATTCGCTGAATTTCGTCTGTCCCTGAGGTGTTCTATTGCTGTAAATCTGCCCACCACACCACTGGATCCCGCCGAAGTCAACGCGGCAAAATCTTGGTGCCGCTCATCGATTTGTCCGCGCTTATGAAGTCCCGATGACCCCTAGGTTGACCATCTATGGGACCGTCGGATTCTTCTGAATAGTCTTCGTCTATTGGAGGCTGTTCCAGTGCTGTAAATCCACCCCCACACCAATGAACCCCGCCAAAATTGACGCGCCGAAATTTTGATGTCGTTTATCAACGATTGTGCCAACTGCATTCCCTCACATAGCCTTTTCTCGCTCAGCTTTCTTCCTCAATCAATAACCTACACTTTTTGGCATTCCGGTCAGATCCGCATTAATTCGACATGCGTTACGCTGATTCTACTTCCATATTTTCATGTATTGCGCGACATTTTCAGTTTTAATGCGCCACAGTTTTTCCAAATTTAATGAATAGCCTAGAAATTGTCCGCAGTATTTGATTCTACACAAAACGGTCTTTTATTTTTCTCAAATCATGCTACAAACGATGAAACGCGCTCTCCAATACCACTTAGCATGCACTGAGTCGTCGTTTCGTTACCCTACTAAGCCCATTCGGCTGGTTTACTTATCGCTTTCAACCTTCTTCTATCAAACCCATTATCCTCCGTCCAGTAGTCTCAAACTCGGACGTTTTTGTGTCTATCATAATTTTGGAATGAACACAGTATTCCTACTGAACTTAAAGGCGTTTTCACGTTAAAATTAAGGATGCTTGTATTTTGGTCTCCTACCGCAACGTTAGAGGGTTTTTTAGTAGATCTTTCTAACTTCTAGTGAAAAATGGCATCCAATATTTCTTAAAACTTATGCTTGTTAATTTTGATGTTAATTTTGATGTTAGAAAACAAAACCGATTTAAAACCCTAAGCGTCACTGCGCATGCATTAATTGAATCTTGATTAAAATAGCAAGGGGAAAAGTTTTCATTGTATTTTGTCGTAACTAAATGTATGGCACCGAAGAAAAGAAAACATGTTGATTTGTGATAGCAGAGGAGATATAGAAAACTTTTAAATCACTCACCACGTCCTATAGTTTTCTGTGCAAGGAAAATATACAGTACGTCCAATAATAAATTGATCGTTGCATTCTTGAAATGTACATTACGAGTTATTGCGTAATTACCTAATATCCGGTCCATTCACTCCCGTTATTAATTATAGCTTTTTCCATGCTTTCGGCTAGGTTTTCTGCATTATCATTTGGAAAACAGCACCATATCTCCTTAATTTCAAATGATACACCTTCTAGGCTGGAATTCTTTTGAGCTTTATTTTCATGTACGACTACACATTTTTAATGGGATTAATATCTGGGAACATCTGTAGTGACGTAATTTTGTCTTTTTCAGGCACGATGTTTAAGACCAGTGGGTCTTCTTGCAAGCCAAAAACTTTTCATCAGACTTTAGCAAGCATTTCTGGTAGACCGTCCACATTTTTCCGGCGTTTAAATTTTCCGTAAAGAAAAACATCCCAAACACTGTGCTTTACTGTGCGCTGAAGAATCCTATTGGCTCTTCGTTGACCACGCTTTTAATAAAGAGGACCATGCCTAGAAGAATACTCCTCAGTGAAGGTAATATATTCTCAGTTTCGATCCAAACTTTCCTTTGCCCACGCCAGTCATTTTTCTACTGGCTTTACTGATAACAAAGATTTGTTCAAAGTTGATTCTAAAAGGAATGTTTAGAGAGATCTAAATTCGTTGATTGTGGTATTTCATTTGGGCACAACGTAGCGAAAGACCTGACTTGTCTTCAAAGAAACGCAAAATCGCTGAGTCCTTCTTCGTTGTTGTGACGCGGGCTACTCTATATTCTATGTACGTTCTCAACCTCCATATATCACTTTCCCATTTTTTATTGAACGCGTCTTACTTCCGCATATATTTTGCAGCCGCTTTATATGTCAGTTTCGGCCCTTTCGCATTATTCACCGAAAACACTGCCTCGTACCGCTTCAGGGCTTTTGCACTCATTGTAAAGATAACGAATTCACCGACTTCAGCAGCGCAATGTTCCGGAAAACTATATGCTATGCAAAAGAGCACGAAATAAAGATTTATATGAATATGGTGCCTGTTTATTAAACAACGACGGTCACTTTCTTGTTATACAGACTGTAAGCGTTTTGGATTGTTGGACTGTTTTTTATGTTTCTTATTTGATTGGGTATTCTAACTTATTTTGTGGATATAAATTTTTATTATTATAACAGAGTATTTCAGAAGAAGGGTCTTCCTCTTCATACTCATCAATTAGTTCGACATGTTTGTTTTCTAAAGTTATTTTGTTGAAATACTATAAGAATGGGGAAATGTATGTAACGTTTTCACTATTGTAAGTAATTTTTTGTCAAAACTATTCGACTGTATATAAATTTCATAGTTCCACATTAACGGTGTCGTTACTCTGTTCTCATTATTCTTTACTATCATGTTTAAAGCAAAAATTCTTGACTCCCAAATTTGTAGAGAAAATTTTTCAGTTATGGACAAGATTATTTAATGATTATACAAGCACATCGAAGTTGTGTTGTAAAACTATTTTTATATAGGAACAAATGATCCACTAGAATATGTTTAGAAATTAGCTAATGGCCACTTCAGAGCGCATTTATCTTATGCAATTAACTTAGAGTGCTTCACATGCATCGAAAATTATACGCCCTCTCCAAAATTATTTATATTTAGCGATTGAGTCAACGACCATTTAGCATTTAATACTCGACAGTCGTTACGAGTACATATATAAATGCGTATCAACAGAGGTGCTCAGCGAAGAATTCTTGCAAAACAGGAAGAGCAACGGTCCAGCGATTTAACGCGGCGGATTTATGACTAACTGAAAATGGCACGCATTGTTTGCTATCGGCGCGCGTTATCAGCGCTGAGTTTCGCTTTTTACAGCAGATATTCTGTGGTTTGCATTAACATTAATGTTATCAGGGCACTTATGTTACGAGGTCACAGCAAATGTACAGCTGGGATCCATTTATAACGATTGTAGTAGGATTTTTAAAGCGCGGCTTCGAATCGAAATGGATTTTCATTCAAATGGAAGATACGCTGACTGTAATGAGTTCTAGTAGATAATGATGTGCGCAGGGCACCAATAGAGATGCTTTGGAACTGCCTATTGTTTGAAGGGCAATTTCTCCCCATCAGAGCGAGGCAAAAATTATTTCAATATGATTCTCCAGTAAGCACATGTTCAAAGCGCCTAATAATGAAGAGAATTTTTGTTTTGTGTTATTGTAGTTTCTTTCTACCTTTTTTTAGTGATGTAAGAAACTCGCAACAGCTTATTTAAAGATAATAAAGAAATTTGGTGTTTAAAAACTTTTGCGTGAAAGATAGGGAAGTAGTTCCAATTATTTTATCCTAATAAACAATAAAAATATTAATATACAAGAAAAACTGTTTTTTATTAGCACAATTAAAGTGAAATCTTTGTTGAACACTGTTCAGGCTACTACTAAATCGTTCAACTTGCGGAGGTTTCCAAAATATAGAGGGTTTAGTTCTGGGAGGTATATAAATGTTAGCAACTGACTCGGAGGGAGCATTACTGGATTTACTTTTGCAATCCAGAATTATAAAAAAAATCCTTTAGAAAATTAACTAGACCAAGCTAAACTATAGAAAGAATATGTGAAAAATATTGAAAATAATTTGTGTATACAATGAAAAACTACAATATCAATTTTTTAAGTCTTTTTTTAAGCCACTTTCGCCAGCATATTTTAAAATTCGTACCCAGCAATGAAATGTGGAATGTTTTTAAGTATTAATTGTAATCAGATCGACAAGCTAATTATTATTCATGATTTTTTTAACAATTTATTAATAATTAACAATTGCGTATAATTATTTGAGGTCGCACTATGCTCCTCTGTCGTTAATGTCTAGCGGTGATAAGTCTTGTGGAAGTTTTTACTTTAGCCGGGTGTGAATTTTTCTTTATCCTATGTTGTAGTCGGTTGCCCCAGAGCAGTTCATTAAATTAAGAATAAACTTTTTAGTCACTTTTTTAATGAAGTGTGATATTTGTTCAATGTCGAATTCGCATTCTATTTGTTTATTTTTTACAAACCGCGGGCAGTTTTTCGTTATTCTCAGCACTTTATTTTGATAAAACCTTGGTGTCTCAGCAACTCCCAACAGAGAGGTAATCGTTGGACTACCTCTCCCATGTCTTTAGTCCCGTCCTCTTATAATTAATTATCTGGTATATTGTATGTGTTAGATATTTTATAGTCCAGTTTCTCAGGTTCTATTCAATATTAGTAATATGTATTGAAGGTGGAGGTGGATTTATTATTCTTCGCAGAGTAAATATTTTACATTCGCACTTTATCGAGTTTATTTGGGTGCTCCATCTCTTAAATTAATGGTTTAGTTCGTTTATTGCTTCTTGAAGATTAAATAAAACATTATTAGCTGTGGTCTTCGTGGTATCGGAATATCGTGTACATATATATATTGAATAATGTTGGACCCAATGTACTCCCTTGTGGGACTCCTGTCTGGGTATGTTTGCTATCGGAATACAACGAGTTTATTCTGATTGAAATTTATCTCTTACGCAGAAAGGGTGAGATAGATTGGAATATTTATCCGAAGGAGTTTAAACAGAAGTCCTTTCGTCCAGACTTTATGGAAGGCTAGTTGCGGGTCTAAAAAAGACACTACTGTGAACTGGGGCATTGTTAATTGCGATAGATTGATTTTTTTTAATCCAAACTAGAAAGGAGAAATAATATTAAAAAGTCTTAGGGGTCTTTGTAGCCGAATATTAATAATTTTTCCAGTAATTTGTTTATGTGCATAGTAAGCTTATTGGAAGGTAGCTCTCTGGACTTGTTTTTATCTTTTCCTGATTTGTGAAACGGCGAGATGTGTGAATGTTTCCATTTTAGTGGAAAGTGTCCTAGTCCTAAGCGTGAATTGAAAATTGTAGCAAGAAAGGACAGAGACTTACTAGTTCAATTTATTAAAACTATAGTTGGGATCAAATCCAGCCTCGGAGAGTTTCGGATTTTTAATTTATCAATTTTTCTTTTTAATTTGTTGAGAGATGTAGTTGTTGGGAAGTTTGTAGATGCATAATTTGTTATTTCGTCTACGTGATTCATCAGTTTCTTCAGCAGGATATAGGTCGGCTTCAATTTTATTAACTAGGATGTGGCACTTCTTGATCTGATGCTTTAGCTACATTGTTTTTTAAGAGTGGTGAAATAGTTGCCCGTTGCCTTAGTATTTGTCTCGTTGCGTGCCATAAGCTATTTTCTTTAGATCCTAATTGTTGAATATATGCTTGATATGATTGTATTCGGTGGTTGTCTAGATCCCACTTCACTTACCGCCTAAGTCGATTTAACAACGCTTTTAATTGAGGTGCTCTTATATTTTGCCATGTTCTGCGAGTTTGGTTTTTGTAGTTAATTAGATTTAAAATTTCTTTAAGTGGGCATGAATATTGTGGAGTTCGGATTACTTTTGGGCTGATTGTAGCTTCACGAACGTAAGATTTTATGTTGTTAGCATAATCTTCTTTAACATCATCTATCTTTTCTGATGTAATTAAGTTTTCCTGGTGGTTTTAAGTGTTTATCCAAATTGCTTTTGAATGTGTTCCAGTCGACTTTACCATTGATGAGTCTGTATGCCTAGAAAAAAGTTTATGAATTCCGACCTTGTCTTTTAGTTCCATCTGCGTCCCAATTTAGGGCTGCTAAATTAATCGTATAGTATAAATTAATTAAAACCATGTATTGAGGTAGGTATGAGTGTTATAAGATAGGGTTTAATTATGTCAAGATGCGGTGTAATTAATTCTACCAGTAGATTAATAATTGTTGCAACGATATCTGAGGTTTCGGTTTGGTTTGGTGCCGAATTTGGGTACTATGCTCGCATATATTGGGCGTAATATTGTTGTTAACTTTTGTATAATAGTGACAATCTTTATAATTTGCGGGATGTTCTCACCGCAGTTAACGCATTGGGGTTATTTGCTCTTCTTTTTTGGACAGTCGGTGTATAAGTGATTTTCTGTGCATTTAATGCGACTTGGTTTCAATTTGCAATAATTTTTTGTATGCCCGTAACTTTGACATCTCCTATATTGAGGAATGTCCCTAGATTTCCGGCTTGGCTTTATTCCAATAATGCAGTAGCCTAGTTTTCCGTTACGTCCGTTACTTTATCGCAGAAGGTATAGGAACTCTATTCTTGTTGTATAGTTTTGCAACTTTATTTATTGGGTACCCTAATTCAACGGGTTCTTTCTTGATGTCTTCTTTGATAAAAATTGAATATTACGTAGGACTATTTGTAGCTGGGATATTGAACTTGTGGTATCTTATCTTATTATCCGAATAATATTTAGTTAGTATACGATAATCTCCGCTGGTCGTAAGGTTGATTCGTAAAGTTGTTCCTTTACAGATTGTAGTATAACTATTTTAGCCTCTTCATTAACTTGTGCTTCGTTACATATTATCCGATATATTTGTTTTCATTTGATTACTGCTGTGTATTGTTTGGTTTATAGGGTATTGTTACTTGGTAAGATGTTTAGGTAAGTAATATGGATATGTCTGGATAAGAGATTGTGGGTTAAATAAATATCTTTTGTTATCCGGTGCGGGTGGTGAAAGGACACTGCTATCGCGTTTAACATTCGTGGTTTATTTGTTTGGCTATTAGGTTCCAATTTAATGTTTGGTAATAATTGATTGTTGGTAAGATTTGGGTAAATAAATCTTTTTTATCGTGGTGTGAAAGACACTGCATCCTTTATCGTTGCAGCCGTATTAACATCCGCTCGATGTGGTGGTCGATTGGAAACTATCTGGGATTTTTTAAATGTAGTCTTGACTACGCCATCCACACATACTTTTGGCCTGTGTATTATGTCTTGTACTGAACTTGTCTAATGATCCGTTACTTGCTATAAACTCCGGCTTGGAATATTTTTGTACAAGTAGTTTAGCGGTTTGATGCAGTGTTGGCCCACTGATGAGTACATTTTTTCCCTGCATTTGTTAAAAAACTGAGTTTTTTGTTCACTTTCTCCTTTTCTAATTTCGTCAGGTTTCTTTTTCTTTCCTTATGCCAATTGTTAGTAAATGTCACAATAATTTTCTTTTTTATTATTATATCGGTTGGAGTAGCTATTTCCACATTAAATATTGTGCCTCACTTGTCTAAAACTGTCTGTCAAGTAGGATAAGTACTTTGCATTTTACCGTAGTAAATTAAGTTAAAACAAATATTTTAATGTATTTGTCTGATATGATGGTAAAAAAAGGATTAATCAAAAAATTAAAGTCTCACTTCTGTAACTGTCGCATGATCCAACATAGAAATGGTGAAGAAAAATACCAGGATAGTTAATTTTATCTATAGAGTAAATTATGGTTTATTTTTACAATGGATATTGAGCTTTAATCAAAAATATTCACCTAGGCCTACACAATAAATATAATATTGACAAAATATTTTAATAAAAGATATATTAGTGTTCAACTAAGCGTGTTTCTGCCGTAAGAACCATGTTTTGTGACTAAAATTGTTCAATTTAGGGAGGTGTTAGACTTATAGAGGTGTTCAACTTAAGAGCTTCCACTGTATTCAGAATCATATTCAATGTAGCCATAACTTTCTCGAGCCGGGACCTAAACCTGCTGCAGGTCAACACAACTTCCTCCTTGTCCACATGTGACATTACTTTCATGATGTAGATGCTTAAACTGTCCTTGGTGTTATGATGCCTCTGATTAATCTTCGCCTTGACCACGTTCTACACGTACTAGTCGAGGGTATTGCCTTCGGGGCTAGAGTGGTAATACAAATTGTTGTATAGCCATGTCTAGGTCTTCCTTGTTTTGTGGGCTGGAGCGGAAATCTCCCGCTCAGTGTTGACCTCCTCTATCCAAGGCTTGATAAGTGTCTCCAGCACGTTGATGTAACTGTCGGTGGTCATTTTCAGGCCTTCATCAAAGAAGTGGAGCGCTATGTCATCTCGTTCGCTGCTCACAAGCCCCAAAACCATTACCGAGACACCTTGCATAATGGTAAACACATCGGAGGCATCTTGGCAGATTCTTGTCCATCTTGTTTTCCTGTCAACAGTCAGAAATTTCTTATGCCGAAAGACTTGTAATACAGGCCTTGGTGCATTGTTAGACTGACTTTAGAGCTTGCCACACCCATTTTTTTTGCCGGGTAAGTTACGCTCCGCTTGGGATAATAATCGATTCCTCTTTCAATTCGTGACCGAATTTATCACTTCTCTTGCGATCAGATCACTTCTGTGAGTTGCCCTGTCATCAGTTCTTGTGGTGACTACGTCATAAATCTGTGCCTTTTGCAGCCAAACACAATAATGTTTGCCGATAATCGTAGGTTATTGATTATACATGCGCATAAGACGGGCCTTTTGACTTTCCCCCAATACAATCTAAAAAATTCCAAATTTAACTCGTCGGTCTTGTATACTCTTAACCTGATAAGTTGTTACCATCAATATATAAAATAAGAAGAGAGTAATTTTGGAAAGAACAAAATATGTATGGAAGAACTTTGAAATTTCGTTTAACATATGCGATAAGGGACCGAGACTATAAATAATTCATAAACCCCCAAAATATTTTGGTATGTGTCATTTTGAAATTTACTTTTTAGTCTCTCTGTGTGTACGATATTATCCTAAAGAACCTTGTGACGTAATTTGGTGTATAGTGGCACTTTTTTATTCAAATAAATTTGGATTAATTTTAATCATTTCTCACTTCATTTCGTACCTGGTCTTAAAGAACTTCCTGCCGCTGCTAGTCGCTGCTCCGAGACATACGTGGGCAATTTAACGCGCGGCAGCTTGTAAATAACCAAATCACCTGCGAAAGGGGCCCGCGGCCGCCTACGGGCGGCTTAAGATGCCTAATTAATTCGCGTGCGCGTTTGCTCTCGAAATGCCATTTAGCATAAGGAGCGGCGGCGCCGCGGCTTTGGCAGGCCTTCGAATTCCGCCGAGAACTTTTTCTGGGGAAAAGCGGTCGCGGCATAAATCGGCCCTTTGTCCGGTACCTGTTCCCGCTTGGGCCGAGCGCCACAATAGCGTCTATTGTCTAAATTGGGGGCCGGTCGCCTTAACAAGCCCTCGCCCAGGCGGCGACGAACTGGTCTTTTTGCCTGCGAAGGTTGGTTCTATTAGGTTTAGGAAGCGCAGGCTGGGCTTCAAGAGTGATCTTTGGAGAATGTGAACCAAATGCGGTTTTGCTTATGTTATTTTTTTCGTTCTGCACATTTATACATATCTTATCAGTGTTTATGCCCTTTTTGGAATCTAATTTAGTGTTATTGTTTCTTCTATTTGAATATGCTTTGTCCTCCATGGTACTAACAGTGCCAGTGCTACCCGGACACTCTTACGCATTACTCTCAATATAAATTACTGAAGGAATTCAGTTGACAGTCTTTTAGGACTATGGATGGGTCGTTTTATTCTTTTTTATATTGTTATAATGTTAGTGGTAGTTAATTATTTTTTAAAGATATGAAATAAAGAATTTTGAGTTGAGGTAATAATTACTTCAATCCCTTTACGAAAAGAGATAGCAGCAGTCGAACTCCTCGGTTAAAAAAGCAATCACAAATGACAAAGGACAAGAAATGGCGGAAATAGCATAACATTCATGGAAATATTGAACTTTTTTTTATTAGAAGTTTTGTCAGCTCAACAATTAATTGTTATACATGGTAGAGATCATAATTAAAACATCGGTAACAGATTATCAGAAAGGTAACTAACAGCTAATTTAAAACGTCCATTGTTGACTTAATATTGACTTAATATCACCAGATTTTAGTTACGAACTGTCAGTCCTCGTCACTACTATTTTCGGTTTGATAAACGTCTTAGCGAAGTTTTCGTTTTAACGTCATGTGGATTTCTCTTCGACCTAGTTCATGAAAAGTTGCCCCCGCACTTGTATTGAGATTTAAGTGGAAGGTCTTGGTCAATTTCTTGATGTGTTCGGAAATGGTTGCCATACCAGGTTCATAACGTAGTTAACTGCTAATCCGACTACTTTGTTTTGTAGCACTTGAATTTTGTTCAAGTTTACGTGTGATTTGTTTCCCTAAATTGTACATCCATGTAAGACTAGTGGGCCGAATCAGGGATTTGAAAAGTAATATGACGCATTCATCTTGCAGAGACGATTTTTTATTGATCAACGGGCAAAGTTGTACTAATGTAGTGTGACCCGCATTAAGCTTTTTATTAATGTGATATTTCCACATAAGGTGAGTGTCTAGGCAAATGCCTAGATATTTCACTGGGTCAGCAAAATCATTCCAGATTATAACATGATTGCTAATGTGCAGTAACCGCAGGTTACTTAGTATAATTGATTTTCAAGTTCCAAGATCTGAATCATCTTGCAACACGAGTTCGTTGCGTTTTGAAGTTGAGCTACTGCTGGTAGGTTTTCATTTTTAGTCAACAGTACTGTATCATCAGCATACCTATAATGCTAGCTCTGCATTGGTGTTGGGAATGTCACGTAGGAATATGTTAAATAAGATGGCCCAAGCATGCCAGCTTTGGTGGGTCTTGTTGAGGAGACAGATGCGTGTATTTTTACTGCGAACGAGTTATTTTCAAGGTATGAAAACAGTATTGGTTTTAGATATTCGGGAATGTCTAATTGAGAAATTTTGCATTTGAGCCATTCAGTCCAAACCCTATCAAAGGCCTGAGATAAATCTATAAATACGGCAGCACTGTATCGTTTCATCTCAAAACTCTTTTCTGTTATTTCGACAATGCGTTGATGACAAGTGGAGTATCCTTTTCTGAACCCAAACTGAAATGTGGGATGAGTTCCAGTCTAGTAATTTAATAATCGAGTCTCATGTTAATTGCTTTTACGAACACCTTAGAGATGGCCATTAGAAGGGTAATAGGTCTGTATGATTCCGTGTTTCCATTTGCTTGGAAATAACCGGTTCTGAAGCATGCATTGAAAAGGATGGATTATTTAAGCCAACGCTTTTCTTGTGGGGTTTTTGAGTGTGAAGTTGGTAATTTTGTCTTCCATAGAAGCTTTGTTATTTGGAAGCGTTTTTATTATGTCAGCCAATTCCCTTGGTGAGACTGGTTTCATATTACGTCCAGCAAGTGGTTGGTGTGTTTCTAGATACCTGTTAATTATGTTAGCATACCCTGAAGCATTGTGTGGATGCGAACTGAAAGTTTTCCAAAGACCTGGATCGCCAGGTTCGTACGTACTGATGTATTCTTGATAAGTATCAATTCTGTACCTCACTAGCTCCCGTTTGATACGGTGACTCAAGTTATTGACTATGTTTTTTGTTGCTGGGTTTCTGGTACATTGCCGTTCTTTGCTGAGTTGGCTTTTTGATTTTATTAGTTTGATTATATGTAACGGGGGTTTATTTGGATTGGCATGTCTAGGATTCTTTTTGGTAAATGTCGCTATCCGTATACTTCCAGTTGTGCACGTTTTAACATAATCTACCTGTGGTTTCTAAGTTTGTGGGATATTTCAGGTTTACATTAATTGTTTTCCAAAAATTATTCCAGTCAACAGTTTCGTTCTTCGGTTTAGTTCCGGGGTATCGAAATGTGGGAATAGCTACAAATGAGATCAAAACCGGCAAATGATCCGAGTCGAGCTCAGTGTAAACTTTTTGGAATATTTGAGTTTGGACATTCTTTTGCACTATTATATCTTAAATGTCGGGATATCGGTCTGTCCAATACGGAAAGTAGGTCGGTTCTTCCGGAGCTAGAATTTGAAAGGCATGCTTTTCTGAATAGTTATGAAGTCTTAATCCAGATGGGTTGTTTTTCCTGCATCCCCTATTGTATTTTTAGAATTAAGGTCGCCAATCAATAGTGTCGGTTCTTTTGAATCAAAGATCATATCGATATCGATTTCAAGAAGACTCTTATTAGGTTGTCGATAAACACTAATTATTTTAATGATGGTTCCTTCCTGTGTTTTAACATTGACCGTTATGATTTCGAGATTTGTAGTGTTAATATGCGGTAACTCATGATGATCAAGTTTGGACTTAAGAAGGATAGCTGCACCTGATGTAAACGTTGCATTTCGATCCAAACGGTAGCAGTGGTAGACGGAAATTTTAAACGATCATGAATTCTTAAGTGTGTTTCTGTGATGTATCCCACATCCACTTTGTATCTTGCGAGGAAATTTGAGAATATTGCTCGCTGGACTTTGACACCATTAGCATTCCGATTGAGGAGTTTTAAATGATTAATGGTGTTGATATTGTTATGGTCCATTAAGGAGTAAAGGTATTAAATTTGTTAATAAGAATCGTTTGATCTGCCCTAGCTAGGGCTGAATTAAATTGAGAATTGTTTTTAAAATTGTGTTAGTGATTCTGTCCTGACTTGAAGTGCTCCAAGGCTGACTTCGATTAGCTGATCCAGCAGTTTTTGGAAGAGGTGGGAAATTCATATTGTTATTTAGAAGAGAATCTTGTCTATTGCTACCAGTTTTGGAATTAGTACTTGATAATTTATTTTTATTGTACTTAGATTGTTGGCAATATGAGCAACTACGAAAGTTAGCAGGATGATTGCCTCCGCAGATGACGCAGATCGCAGCAGTATTTTTATCCTTATCACAGACAGTATAAAGATGATTACTTAGGCATTTTACGTTCCTTCGTTGTAGTCGACAGTAATTCTTTGTATTGCTATAACGTTTGCATCTATGGAACTGGGGAGCGTTTCTAGATATTCGTCTTGGTTCAACTGTTACCAGAATATAGCATTATGTATCAATTTTGTAAATTTTTTTAGCTTTCTGATTTGCTGTTAGAAGTACTGCGCAAATCGGTATTGGTTGTTTATTTTTATTAAGAAGCCTGGTTATCCTTATAGGGAGGTTGTGGTGGGTTAGTTCTCCTCGTAGGTCTTCTTCTGTTAACGAGAGAGGTACATTTTTAATGACAACCGATAGAGGCCTTTTGTTAGGGTTTTAGTATGTATGGAAGGCTATTTTGTTAGACAGGTAATATTTAGCAAGAGTTCTGCAGTCACTTTTCGAATTTAAGGTGATTTTCAAAAATGTTCCGCTGACGACAGTGATAAATTTATCTTTAACGACATTACTGAGGTCATTAATTACTTGTTTGTGATTGAATGGTCCATGAAGAAATATTGGCGGAATTTTAACTTTGGTCTCTTCTTTGGAGGGTTCTGAAGGAGTATTGCTGATTGCGTTTTGTGCTGCTACGGTGGCTGGATCGATGTGTTTTGGCAGATGATATTTATTGTGCTCTATAAGTGTTTCATAATTCCATAGGTATTTTTTCTGTAGATTGCTGATGATGGTGGTGAGATAATCGCTATTTCTTTTGGCATTTAATATTGTGCCACCCGCGTAGGGGGAGACTGGTATTAGTTCGAATAGGTTAACGTTGAAAATAAAGTTTAATGTTAAATATGAACTGTGTTTGCAAATAATTCGCTCGGGGTCGCGATAGCACTGCGGTCACTAATCACATCCGTACAGTACGAGCGTTGACATCACCTTTTTATTAATGTAAACCAATAAATAGGGCATACCGGGGTATTCGGCCTTGCGTGCGGGGTTCTGTTCTGTGAAGTCAGAAACGGCACCTTTCCGGCGTTGGGGGACCTTCGAAAGCGGTTATTGAATTGTTCGGAGATGTATAGTACGTAGCCGGGCCGCTGTCTCCCCTAACTAGCTCGGGCATCGTCGAACACCTCGGACACCAATATCTCGAAGCGCACGTCCGCCGGATTCGAAATACAAGTGCGGAATTAATATTGAACTTTAAAGAGTTACACAGCAGAGTGAATAGTGCCAAAAAACAAAACCAAAAGCGCAATAAGCGCAAAAACTAGGCAAAATACAAAAAGAAATGAATTAACAGCAGCAAATTAAAATCTAGTACACAAAAACATATAAAACTTGTATCATAAGTAAATCGGGAAAATGTGATTATAGCAGGCAACAATTAGGAAAAAAAGAAGTTGAAGTGAAGGATGCTAATATCAAAGAACCAAACAACTAGTGCATAAACACAGAGACTTACCCGGATAGCAGAAATTACTAGCATAATAATAGATGAGTAATTGAGCAAAACTGAAAAATGTTTTTATAGAAGTTTCTCATAAAATTATTAGAGAGCTGGTTTCAACTTGGCATCCTTTAAAGTACTGACATTTTATAACTTTTACATCCAGAACATGCCAACAGTGGAAGTTCAATAAGCAGACAGTATAGTTCGTTCCACGTATTCTTAGTAATGCTTGGACGAATTAGTATGGCAAGTAGATGATAGCAATTAACTCCACTCGGTAGATTACAACTTTGGTTGTGGTTGAGCAGTTAAGGCATTTGGTGCAAATTGATTTGGGTTCGATCTTGGGCTCCAGATGCCTGACGGGTGGCCTACTCGGTCACTAAGAATAAATTAGTATCTACGGTCAATTCTAAGAATGGATGTCTAAAGTCAGATGCTCGTCACATCGCCCCGTATCACAGATGATACGCGAAGATAGTTAAGATGAATATATCTTCTTTCATAAGCCTGTTTGTTCTCTTCGAGTATAAACGTTCCTTAGATCTTTGCAGATTTTTCTATTTTGGAGTATTTAGTTGAACTCGCCGGTCTTGCATTTTTGTTCTTAATGTGATCCATTGGTTGTTCTTCCATCTTTTAGAGATATTCTTAAAATTTTATCTTTCTATTTTTCTCAAAATTTGCCGAGAATGTATAAAATTCAGTTCCATACAATGTTTCTGGGAATATACACTGATGGTGCAACTTTCAGGGGAAGAGGTATATCCACCTCCTGATTTTCTTACGTAATTATTTGACCTAAGTATTTGCTTTTTTAATTTGCTGATTTTAGATTGTGTATTTGTTTTACCTACCATATACTAATCTTCTGGTAATTTAGTTCTAAGCCTTATTTTCTTTGTTGCTTCTTCTAGATAGTTTATTAAACTTAATAACTAAGGTTTTGTTTTTGTAAAAATTTTATTTGTGTTTTTGCACATCCGTAGTTTATCTGTTAGAATCTTGACAGACTGTAAGTACTGTATGTTGTAACCTCTCTAAACGCAGCCTGTTCTGTTACTCGTTTTAATATAATTTTTGAGAAAAGCTTACACATTTGTGAGAGGAGACTGATAGACCTATAGTTGTCTTAATTTCTCTGTTTCCCTTTTTATGAATCAGAATTACTAACCCATTTGTTCAGCCTACAGGAATTTATTGTAGAGTTTACTTAAATCCAATTAACGAGTATCCTCAATTTTTCAGTATTTCTATCAGCACTCGGTCTTCACTCGCTATCTTCTATTTTTTATTTTGTTACAATGTTTTATAGATTTCGTCAGTATTTATTGGTAATTTTTTTTTATTTCACGTTAACCACTTTTCTTCATTTAGTCCGTTCGTCTAAAGTACATAAGTTTCGTTCGATAAAAGTCTTCGTATGAAATTCTTTTGTACTATTTGTTATTATTCACTTTTTAAGTTAAATATTTCTTTTTTTCGTTTGTTTCTCCAAAATATTTTCCTTCTTAGAACGTCCTAAGACTTCCTTGTGCTGGTTTTGTTTTATATTGTGTGGTATTTTCTTTCGCCTTTTTCTTTTTGTTTTAGTTACTTGAAGTATTTTATTGTTTTTTGCAGATAGTATAAATTCATCTGGATTTTACCGTTGCCCCAACTAGGCAATGGTTGCTGCCATTACTAAAGTTGTTAATAACGTAATGGTTACCTATTGTCAAGTCTGTAGTCGATTGAATCTTGGTTTTGCCTGTCGTGGCTTATCCAAATCATTTTCAGCTATCCTTTTTCTTAAAGAAAGTGTTTCTGTTATAGAGTGAGTTACGTTAAGAATGTTGGTTATCGTGGTGCTTCTTGGGTGCCTTTTACCTAGCCAGTGTATACCAATGAATTTTTCGTTACCCATCTTGCTGTAAAATCTCCTTCTAGCAGTGTATTTTTGGTTATATTTTTCACGGCGCTTTAGAAATATCATCGTAACACTTCTCAACTTATTCGTCATCACAAGATACTGATGTGGAAATACTTTATACTGCTCTTATTTTTGTTAGTTTAATATGTTAGTTTGATAAATCTTTTATTAGTCATACATTTTCTTTTAATCGTTTATGTTTTAGGAAACATGCATTTAATTCGTTCTAACTCTCTTTCCAAAATTTCTAGTCTGTCCTCAGATAAGATAGAGCTGGTATTATACGTCGCAATATTGATTACCTTTTGGCAACCTGATGTTGCTTAGGTATTCTTTACTCTTCTGCCTTTCCATAGTTTTTGCCGCTATCTTAAAAAAAAAATCCGCTGTTGGGCCTAAAGGCCAATTAAAAGGTTTATTTTTATTTATTGGCCTTAAAACGTATCAAAAAGGATTTGCACAGAATTAAGGTTAGGTTATAGTTCCCTAGCAGGAGATAGGGCAAGGCAGGAACTCGTGTGGGCAGGATCACTATCACAGAGAATTATTTACCCACTACGCGAACATATGGAAGTTTCAATCATCTACCTCTTCGGCTCTATTTTCTTGCGAGTTGCAAAACCTACCATTATATTAAAATATTGGAATTGTGGTTCTAGAATAATTAGTATTACCTGACACCTTAAAAAAAGATTGAAAAAAACCTAAATTATTAAGTTGTAGCCGCCGTTTTGCTGTGTGTGTTAACATTGTTGTATATAACATTGAAACTAGCATTATACGTAAATTTTTCTCTGCAAAATAAAATTATTAAAGCGTGTCACACGGTAAACCACAAACATTTAATTTAATTACATTAGATGTGGAATAGAATAGAGTTGGAAAACTGTGTAACGCGTTCTCAAGTTTGCAGCTTCGTAAAGTTTCATTTATTTTTTAAGTACTTGTAGTTTAAATAAAGTTATAGGTCATGTTTGTTATTTGAACAACCTTGCAAATAATACATCAGTAAATATTAATATAATGAACAAATCAATATTTAGTGAACATAACAAAACTGTTTATGATAATGCAAGCGATATTTATTCAAATATAATACGCGGGCTGCTCAAAATATTAAAGTGTTGTTCGACAACATTTATCTATTATTGGTGTAATTGGTGTGTATCATTAAGTTTCACGAATGAGTCAAAAACTAACAAGTTTATTGGCCAGAAGTAATTATAATTATTCAACAACATTATTCGAAATGTGCGCTCCCAGCCCAGAGGGTTCAACTTGTCCTTGGTTAGACGTGCAGTGTGAGGCTTGGCATTGTCTTGAAGCAGAATGACATTGCGGCAACGTCGACGTGGCAAGGCTCGATTGCAGCGTTCCGAGTGCTCGCAGTAACGTTCGGCGTTGATCGTCTCTCCAGCGGGTACAAGTCCCATTCTGTCGTACTATGGCACTATCAAAAGAGGTCATTCGCAACTTGCTGCTCTATGAGTTTGAATTGGAATACGATGTATAGGTATTTTTTGGATAGCAACGCCAATCATTATACCTACCAACAATTAAGGAATAGTAGACGAATGGGTTAGCTGAATGTATTGAAGTTACACATTTGTATATTAAAAGTATGTTCACTTTAATTTTTAATGTTTAAAAGACTATTGTCTTGTATTTATTAGTTAGTGAGTTTATAAAACTTATTTTTATATTATTTGCCGCTTGCTCTCTCATCCGTTATCAAATAATTTGGTTCAAAAAAGTTCGCTTTGCTTTATAGCACCAATATAATTCAAAATCCGTCCTCTGGCTACACTGCAACGTTGCTTTTCTTTATATGTGGATGTTTGAAGGATTCCTATTTTCCTTAATTGTTTTTTAGGACCGCTATAATTTTTTTGTATTTTTCCCAAGTTACCACAAATTTGTTGTGCGTTGCCTGATAGTTGCACTGTCGTAATTTTTCTGTTTCCGATATGACGCCATAAATACCTATCTGTATATGACTATCAGATTTACGTTCATAATCACACATTGCAACTTTTCTAATTAAGTTAAGCATCGTCTCGTCCAGCATGTCGATTACCTTCAAACTGCTTTTGAATTTTTTTCATGGTAAGATGTCGGTGCTATCTAGGCAACTGCCAACTGAGTGATTACCGGTTTTGTCAGTAACAGTATTGCTTAAGAGTTTGTCCGGTGTCTTCTACGTTTAAAAAAATGTCTTTACAGTTAAAATAGATTTATTAACTTCCTGATATTCATGTGATCAGCACGAGCTGTGTAGGAAATACATTACGATAACATTCCTCTAGATACTCCGTTGGTTTGCGGGCGTAAGCTGCTCTGCCCATAACAAGTAAGAGGAATCTACCAGCAGTACCGACACCAACGTGTCACAGAACTCATAAAGTACATTATTCCTTTTACGCAATATTTTCTCTAAGAATGAAATGTTGATCTTCTAGAATTAGATTTTTAATTTTCAGATTGTAACATCAGCCATGCCATGTTTTGAAACATGAATGGATTACTCTGTGCTCACCCAAATTCTTTCTTTTATAGTATTTTTTAAGAAGTGCCATTCAACTTTGGAAGAGGAAATACTTCTTCAAACACGTCAATAATTGCAACCTGCTAATTGATGGTAATTAGGTAATTTAAAATATTTTGGAATACTCTTACAAGGATTGTACAATTAATTTATTTTAATTCTAATAATGTTAATTTATCTATTGTGGCATAATCTCTTTTTATTCTTTGCTCGAAGCTTGCTGCTTTGTTTTATTATTGTCAATGTCCTTGAATTTTGAATATCCTTCAACATTAAAGTTTTTTAAACAAAACTGTGAACATCAAAGCATGATTTGAGAGATCACACATCTACATGTGTTTAGATCATTTCCTAGGACCTAAGATATTTTACTTAAATTTAAATGTTTTGAAAATAGTTCTCTTAATTTTCTTCTTCTTCTTAATCCAAAACCTTTCTACCTTTCGGTGTAAGGCTAAGAACCTCTTAATTTTTCTTTCCCTATTATGAATTTAATCTTTACTATCTTTAAATTATTAAAGCAATATTTCAGTTGTTAATCTCTAAATTCAACCTTCATGAATCAACATGGAAAAAATGTGGTTCTAACAAGCTGGAGCCATAGCTCACAAGGCAAGGTCTTCGATGCCGGTTGTTCTATAAATGTTTCCCGATACGTAATCTCACGTTTCGGCAATCTTCCTTCCTTAGGGGTTACCGTAAATTAAAAGTCTACAATGAAAACATAAACGAGTTAAAAGTTACCATTCGCGAAGAAAGTGCTATAAAAAATATGAAGAGCTTTAAAGAGAAGCCCCGAATGTGTACAGCAAGAAGGGCGTCATATTTCCGTTAATATTCCATAATGAAATGATCAGTGCATCTAAACAGCATTTCGTTCAGATTGTTTTGGTGTTAATAAAAATTTATATATTGAAAATCAACAAAGTTACATTTATTTGAAAAATATGCCTTCTTCTCGAGCCACCCTCTATTTTTAAAAATATATATGGAGAAGGAAACCATCTTTACCATTAATAAGTTATCTTTCAGGCGATGTTCTCTTTATTAAACGTATCGTATTTAGCGTGTTACTAAGAATGTGGATAGATCTATTGGATATTGATAAGAAAACATTTGTTACTCTAAAGCATGCTAATCTATATATACGCATGGTTTTTTAACACTACAGTAATTTGTCCGAATATGAACACACTTCATCTTCATCTAGTATAGTTTAAATCTGATTATTGTTTTTTCAGTTTTTACAACCTTTTGGTTTCCAACGTGAAGAAACTAGGAAGAACAAGGAAAAGCTCGAAAGAGGGTTGGTTTTTTTAATACACTTCTTCTTCTTGGCGAATGGAAATAATGTTGTGTTTGTAGGGGTGCTCTACATACCATCGTTCCATTAGTTTACGTATTGCGATTTTATATTGTAGAATGCATTTCACAGTTGCTTATAAACATTCTAACAACATTGATTAGTATAATAACTACCCTTACACAGCTTATAGCATATGCAGATGGCTAAAAAAGAAAAAGAAAAGCTTCAAATATTAGAAAGGAAAATCAATAACAATAACAGGATCAAAGAAAATAAGTGAAAATGAGCAGAGTCAGTTTATGAAACATGGAATTGGTGAGATACTGGTTAAGGAAAGCATACTAAGAGTTATAAAGGTGATGAGAATTAGATGATATGGACACATATACAGGAGCGAGAAGACAGCTTTAAATCACAGATTGGGAATCCAATATATAACAGACCTAAAGGAAGACCAAAGTGCAGTTGGAAAGAAGATATTGCAAGATTAAATGTGAAATAGTCGAGGAATCAAATGGGAAACAGAAAAGAATGCAGAAGAATAGTCTTCCAGGAAAAAACACACTTATCACTATGACACAAAAATGAGAAAATAAGGGCTAATCCCTTTTTAAAACAGGGTCATTTAAGTTCTTGTATTAAAACAGCTACTATTTTAATTATGAAATGTATTATCTTAATAATAATAGCAATGATAAAAAACAAGTTGATTGAAATGCGGTTTATGTATCACCAAAGCCACATCCCTTAATTTAAAGAATTTACTATTGAAAGTGTACTACTTGTATGGCACCAATTCAGAACATGTTCGCTGAAATCGAGCAAATTCCACTTCTGTTCGGCTAAATTGCGCCCTAAATTGACTGCGGGAAATTAAATTTGATTTGTAAAAAGCTGTCTGCACGCAGAATTGGTTGATTTTTCGAAACAAAAAGCGCGTCCCTGCCCAGCGGACGCCGGATTGAGCGCTGAAAGCCGGCATTCAAACGCTGCCAGCAAAAATAACACGCTCGCGGAATTCCCGCTTACTAAAGTCGTCAACAAATCGTAAATTAGCACTAAATCCAGCCGGAGCGCTTCAAATATTTGGCAGCGGCCGTCGGAGGTAAATCGACAGAAGTATCCACTTAATTGCTGTGAAAGAGTGTTCGTGACATTGGCGAGCAGATGTTGAGCAGCGACGTTACGGCCCTCCTGCGGGGCGGACGTCGTTCCGCTCGTAATTGCCTCAAGATCAAGGATAACGGCGCGGATAACGCCCGAGCCAGGAGCTCCGGCGGTGACCTAGAAAAAGCCGAATTGCCGAAAAGGGATTAAGCGGCAGATAACGTGGAAGCAGGGACGGATAGCTGGATTACTAAAGGTGAAGTGCTGTCAGCTGCATTTTAGTTAGATAAACTTTGTAGCAAAGGACATCAACTGCAAAGACACGAGTCCGTAAGGACCCTCTAGGATAATAAATATAGGGTGACCCAAATTGCACTTCGGGATGTTTTCCCCGAATAAAACACATCATATTGGAACAATCTGAATTTTATTGCTATCAGTGTAAAGTACAGACTTGGTACTCATGCATAAAATATGATGTCCCGGCCCAACTCCGTCGAGAGAAGTTTTCCATAATGCTTTCCCATAAATGCGGCTCTCTTTCAGAAATTACACGTCTGATGTTCCTTTTTAGTTCTGATAGTAGCAGGCTTGTTAACTTAAACCCTTCTCTTCAAATAGCTCCAGAGGAAAAAGTCTAATGGGGTTAGACCGCAAGAATGCGGTGACCGATCGATGTCACCCGTCGGCGAGATAACACGACTGGAAAATTGAATGTGTTTCGCGAGCCGTGTGATATGTGGCTCCATCTTGTTGAAACTACATGTTGTTCAAGTTCAAATCGTTGGTTAAATTGTAAAAATTTGTTTAGCATCTCCGGATACCGTACACCATTGACAGTAACAATATTGCCAGCTTTGTCCTCAAAGAAGTACGGGCCAATGATTCTTCCAGCCCACAGTGCACACAAAACGGTGAATTTTATTATCACTCAATATGACTTCTTTTTGTAAAAAGCAGCATCAACTGCAATTTACAAATGTACGGTATTTCTGGTGGTCTTTGGTGCACTTTGTCATGTTTTTCGATATCCACTGTACAAATGCAAGCTTCCAATGTTCACAGAATGTTAACAGCGTGCAATACAAATTTGGATTACCCTATTCATTTTTCTGCGGGACAATAAATTGACGAATGCGTTGTAATTAGAGATGGGCAAAATGACTCATCTCTGGGATCAGATCCAGATCGCTCACTCACCAAAAAGAGCTAGCTCTTCTTTGTAACTCATAATTCATTTTTCTGCTACATTTATGCCTACTGGCTATATCAGTTAGGCTATTACTGCTACCACTATAAAACCAACTGCAATGAACTGTTTAATTTAATAATGTTTTATTTAAATTTTATTTTTCCCTGACAATAGCGTCATTTCCCTTTTCCTTCTTTGGTAAAATGGTACCAAATACCACTCGACAACCTACTAGCTCTTACTGATATTTTGTTCTAAAATAACAAAATATTATAAATAGCGTAAATAGCTTAAATATTATATTATAGGTGCTACAGATAAATATTACATACCAAGCTGTATACAGGCGAAGACTAATAGATATTATAAGCAAAGTCTCAAAAAACTGAGGAGTTATCGGAATCAGAAACAAGTCGAGATCAAGTTTCGGGAGTGAATCAGATCAGTGAGTCGGATCGAGACGGGAGAACCAAGAGCTGCTCGCATATGCGCAGACCGCACGACAGGCAAAGAGCGAGAATCGAGTGGGAGATCGAAGAGCTACCGCTCTCATTTTGTGAGTCATAACTCACTCACTCTCTACCAAGAGCTGGGTCTTTTAAGTAACTCATGAGCGAATCGCCCACCTCTAGTTGTAATATCTTATTTGTGTTTCACAACAAACGTAGTTATGTACTACATTTCTGGGTCTCTTTTCATGTCTGGTAGGAAGGTCAGCAATTTGATTAAAAGTAAAAATTTTGTAGATTTGCAAACTTCAACATGTTTAGAGAATTATATAATTGTTGGGAACGTCTTATTGCGATTAAGCCATCCAATTAAATTTTACGCAGGGGTTGGAAGTTTGTTCATCTGGATATTCTAATTTGATTTAAGGGGACCTTCTCGTATTCGACCAAAAAAAAAAACCGATATTTTGGAATTTTTTTGTGGGAGAACCATTAAAGATAGAGACCTGTACTTTTTTTTATTTGAAACTACATTTAAAAATTACGTGAAAACATTTTTTTGCTTTTTTTACGGCACGTGATTCCCTGTAGGTGGCGCTCCAAAAAAATGGGTTTTCCGACTGCGTACAGGATAAAAGCGGTCCAAATGCTCTGAAACACAAAAATCAATAACCAAATTAAAGCTTATATATTTTTCTATAAAATAGACATCCACGAACCCAAAATATTGAAAAATAACAATTTGGCCGGCTTCTGAAGCCAAAAATGACAATTTTGACGACTTTTTTGTGCTAAAAACAGCTGTAAAAAAAAAACAAGCCTCGCACGGTATTGATCGAGATCTATCTTATAGAGTTTCGAATTATGAACAAAATGAGCCCTTATAGATCAAAATCGGATAAGTTCAAAAATTATCTTGTACGCCAAGTTTAAAAATGAAACCAAGAACGTGTTTGAAAAAAAATTTTTTTTGCTATCTATTTTATAAAAAACGAATGTAATAACTAGACTTACATTTTTTAATCGATCCCTGGACCATACAATAGACCTTCACATTGCTTCCATGTAGCTTGAAGCTCCTGATCACGTTTCCTCTTGTCAATTTTGCCCTGTTTGGATTCAGTACTTCGGCGCGCGGACTGTTTTTTGCGCGCAGCGTCAGTTTTTTTGCAGTAGTCCAAGGCGTAATGGCGAACGTTGATGCTCATGCACTTCAGCATCATCAAAAGTGTAGATGCACCTTCGTTGAAGACACTACCAGCAATCCACGAAGCAATGTTTTGGTGCCAGTTGCCACAAGCAAGAGTTGTTGCACTCATTATTATTTTGGTTGCATTTTTCCAGTCACCTTTGCGACAACTCGTTATCGATCAGGGAGGTGTACACTTCCTTGACGACGGTTTGAACATCCGGGTCCAGGGGTGGGGGGTGTTCGAAGACCTCACCAGCTGCGGTGTGCTGCATGTATTTGCACCACTCGATGTTGCAATGCTCGTGCTGTGGGAGCTCGTCGGTGGAGATTTTGTGGTAGAATCCAGCCCAAATCTCGTTCTTCATGTCTTACAAAGAATCTGGGTGACGCTGAATTGCCAGAGCGTAGAAAGTAGACATTCCTCTGATAATTTTGTCGGTGAAATTTTTTTTCGGATCCTGAGGTTCTGCATCCGGTTTTTTTGCACGTTTTCCAGCAGCAGTTGTCTTGAGAGTTTTGGCAACGACAGTTTTTTAGCGTTTTTTGTTGCTTTAGTGCTACGCCTACCTCTTTGCGAACCGGACGGTTCTGCATTATCTTGAGAAGCGTATCCAGCAGCGTCTTCAACAATATGCTTGGCAGCGCTTTCTGCGGCTTATTTGGCGACCTTCTCGGCAGCTTCTTGGCAAATGTGATCTTTTTTTATGCTTCTTTGAGACGTTTATACATTCGTTTTCCAACGTGGAGTATACATTCCAGTTTTTTGACGGTGTATCTATCACCGTAGACTTTTCTCTCAGCCAGATACGTAAAAGTCTTGCTGTCCCCATCACCGATGTATTCACCGTAAACAACGTCATGAAGGTCTTCAGATCTTTCGAACATTTCGATAATTCCGTCGACTGCCATTTTGCCCGCACTTCCTGTGTGATTGGACTGACAATCCATTGCATGCTCGTCGTACCAAACTTGAAAGTCCTCCTTGCTCAATCGCTTCATGTGTTTTTAACATCTCATACAAAAACTATTTTTCACACAGAGATCAAGCACTTTACCAGTACGTTTGCCGATTAGAGTTATAACCCCTAGCAGAGAACTATAACCGCGCTTTGACCAGGTTCCGTCGCCAGAAACGGACAGTACTCGGGGTGGTAGTCCCATTTTTTTGTTTTCGTCTTCTTCTTCACAAGCGGCCTTAGGGGTAGATTTGTTGAAAATTGTTTCAGCGGCGATCTTTATTTGTTTCAACGAGCCATAGTAAGCATTGTTAGAAAAACCGGCACAAATATCCAACATACCACAGAAAACATTTATTCTATGAATACCGACGCCCAACAGACGCATGATGAACACGAATTTCCGGTTAATGTCCCAGATTTTCTTAGTTTTACCGTCAATCTTAGTTTCTCAACACGCACAAGTAACGTGAAGTTGAAATCCGAGTCCATGCATGGACGATCATCACCGTCACATTTTTTACATTTGACCAAGTCAGTTAGACGGCCAAAAATTGATGTAAAGGCCAATATGACGTAGAAAGCTGTTTGATCAGACGAAACCGTAAATTCTTCATCGGCACGAATTTTTTTGGCTGAAGCACCGGTAGCAGTCGTATCTTCCTCGGCCGCCAGAGCTGAAGAATGTTGATTTCCATAGTATTTTCGTTTCAATTTTCGTGAGACACGTGAACCAACATATTTTTTTCCCTTCGTTCCCGGCATTTTCAGATCCAAAAATCAAAAGATGAGACAGAAAAACCATATTGATCGTCACTCTAGCGCGTACGAACGAGAATAAACTGGAATGTGACCTGAACACGTGTCGAATATTTGGTGTATTCGTTTTTTTTTCATATAATAATAATAATAACAATAAATTTTGACCTGGAGACCCTTTTATTCAAATGTGCGTTGTCATACAATAACATGTTACTTGTATAAAAACCGGTCTCGCGCGCAGCACCTGGCATGACGCCGATACATATAGTTATATATAGAACTATATCTCGAAAACCATATTTTTTTTCGAAATGTTTTAGGAGGGTAATCTTGAGATGATAACGAACACATTTCGGCAAAAAAATCGATTTTTTCAAAGTCGAATACGAGAAGGTCCTCTTAACAGAATTCTTAGTCGTTAGTTATAATTACCAGTGCGATCATTTTACTACGTTTTCAGTAATGAAACTAATTAATATAACTTCGTATACTTGAAAATTGGGCAAACGAGTAAAACTTTTTCCTTAATTCCATTTCAATATTTGACTTAGCTGACATTTCGATAACGAAATTGATGCCGAATGGTGTTCCCAAATCGCCCTTCCTTTTTATTCGGCGCCTTTAATTGCGGCGTCGAATGTGTGCCTCCGGAATTTTCCGGTGCTGTCGGCTTTCCCTCCCAAGGCCGCTGCCAGAAAATGATGTTTTTCGCGCCAGTCGGCCTCGCTTATTCGATCAAGGCTTGCGGCTGCCTTCTGGCGTATAATCGGCGCCTAATTCTCAAGGGAGCCGGAACAGTGTTCTCAGAACTGCAGGAGGGAATTTTCCGGCTCCGGCCATTGAATTGGTTATTTATAATCTGATGAAGAATCCGGCATAAAAATCAGCCGCGCAGAACATTATTGGAGCTAATTAAGGGATTCGTATGGAAAACCTTAGCGCCCAAATTGCATTAGCGAGCTCAAAAGTCAGCATTTTAACTGAGATACCGCCCCGATTCGGAAATCTCGTTTCAGCTCAATCATCTGCGTTGGGCTTAATGCAGTTTCAATCAATAATCTATTTTCCAAATGCTTGATGATGAGATGAAATTACAGCGGCGAGGGAGAGATAAAAGCAGGCCGAGTCGAATTACACTCAGCGCAGATCGCGAGTTCGCACCAGATTTGATTTATCAATCTGCTGCCGTTGTTTGAAGTGTTTAATTAAGGATTCCAATTAGATCAATGTGGGGTTTGTGTTCCTAGTTGAACTGTTCAATGATGACTGAGCAGTATAGTAGAACATTAAAGTATTGCAATAGGTACAGACATAAATACAATAAATTATATACAAAATTTGTTAGAAAATTTTCAGGACTGGGCTTGTAGAAAATAATGTATTCAACTTGACAACTTGGCTATCTATGCACAGTTGCCACTATTTCGGGAAGTCACGAGAACACGTAGAGAAAGCATCATCCAAGATGATTCAAGACATTTGCCACATTGGCTTGGATTGCTGCAGTGTCTTCATGTCGCTTCTTCTTCAGCGGAATTTTCACAGCCCTGGCATGTGCCAGGTACATGTGTACCTGGACATACTTTCAAGGTCATGTCTGTTCAGAATACGTATCCATTGACTGAATAATAACCATTTCTTATGTTTGAATGTCGCAAAATAAATCGTGGAACTTTTTTCACAAAGGTTGTATATTTAGCGATCTGAAAATACTTTCAGTGTCTAAAATATGGAGCCAACTTCATTAATATTCTTACTTTTGTTGTCTTGGTTTAAAATAGCAAGTTATAATCACCATCATCTGCCTATCCGTTGTGGAAGGTAGGCCTTTTCAAGTATTCGCTCTTTGTTGCTCTCAATTTTGGGCTTCCCTAGAACTAATTATAATCAGATGCCATTCGTCCACCTTAAGGATGGGGAAGGGTTGGGAAGATTTCTCTGTTTTTCCCCGTTCCTGGTCTTCATTGGTTCATCTAGTACCTTTTGTTCTTGCAATCTGCCCAGCCCTCGATCATTTTACTTTAAGTTTTTGTCGTTCGTCTTATCCGTATGTTTGTTATTTTGTTTCAGCATTTTAGGTTCCATTAGTCTTTGTGTTGTTCTCAATTTTTATGTGTTCTTTGCTGCGCCCACGTTTCTGCCGTGTAGATTAGTACAAAAAGTATGTTTCGCTTGCATAACTTTGTTTTTAGTGTTTGACTAATTTTGCTTTAGAAAACAAGAATGCAATATAGCCGATAAATAATTGAAGGTATGAGCTGCTGCTGCTACCATGCGGAATTAAAATTTTTAGCAGTCGAGAGAGAAGAATGAAGGTTGTCACAAACCAGTCCTTAAAATATCATAATAGCTACTGCTTATAACCAGATATTCAGAACAAATTATGTTTTTTTACGAAATTCAGGTAGCAAATTATGTATTTATAGAACAAAACGTTATTTATTTAATTTTTGGTAGTATTCTATTCATGTTGAATTTATGTAGTCAAGCATGGGAGAAATCAATTTTCAGATTATATTGGTAAAGAATGTTTTACATTTTTCCTGTTAGATTATTAAAAACAGAATACGTGTTTTATATTTGGATTTGTAAATTTATTCTTTGGCGAAAAGGAAATTTCTCTTTATACTGAATGATTTTCATTCTTAAATTCTTTACACTAGCAAAAATGTCAAAATATTCGCAAAAAGAAAACGAGATCTCACAAATTTGATGTTTGAGATGTGAATTCGACTTTTTTGAAAATTTTTGTATAACTTTTTACAGCATTAAGAACAGTGAACGTTTTCTACTTTGTAATAGAGTCAACAACAGCTAAGAAGTTGTAGTTTCAATTTTTGCTTCAAAGCATGTCGGAAAGCAGCACCTAACATTGTCAATTGTATAATAGGGAGACCAGGTAAATATATAAAAATTAATGCGTATGCATTAAAATTATTGCATGCTGGAGAAGGTCATTGTAGAAGTGATGATTGTTGTAAAACGAAAATTAAAATATGTTGATGGCATGGTGGTGGTGGTAAGACTCATAACGGCCCATGTCGGAGCACGGCCTGCAAACTAAGAAGGTTAAGCTCTCATATGTTCGCTCTATCTGCCCGGTCGTCGTGCACCATCTCTAATGCGGGGCAATGTGGCAAGCACCGCGCCTTAGACGACCGCCATTATTACCCCAATTATTTTTAGTGACTGCCAGGCATCAGAGAGCTCCGGGAAATGAACTTGGGCCCATCAGCACCGCAGCCCGCCCTTCGATCACGGGACCACGCTGGCCTTTAAAAGATATTTAAATTGTATTTTAATTGGTAATCATTGAACTAGTGACCGCTAACAGAAAAATGTACAATAATATATAAAATGAGGGATTTACATACACAATCATGCGGTAAAGCACAGTATAAATAATTTTTTGATTAAATTTTCAGTAGGTTATTTTGATTGTCTTTGCAACACATCACAGTTTTCTGTAGTAAATATTCATTTCAGAGAGTACAGTCTATTTTGGAAATATTTAAGATTTTGAAATCTCAGTAAAAATCTAGAAATATAAATATGAGCAACATAAAGCACAGAAATGCCGAAAGATTAATAAGAATCTAAAAAAAGAGACGCAAATCACTTATATTGTCTCCTTATTTATCATTTCCTTTCATCTTGATTTATTCCATTTAATTTGGCCCTCTTTTCATTTGTATTCTAGTGGCTTTTGATTTGCTATGCTGAGATTCGTTCCCATATTTTGGTAGCTCCAGTTTTTTTGCCATACAATGTTGGACAGTATATTTTTTGTATATTTTGCTATATATATAATTCTCGGTTTTTCTTTTTGTAAATTAAACTGTTACTTTTGATTTTTTAAATGTATGTATCAGTTATAATGTTTTTAGTTATTTATTTGTCTTCAACTAGCTATTTCTTTCTAATCTTATGTAACTATTTTTGTAAATCTATTCTTTCTACGTAGATCTACTCATATTTGGTTTACAAAATTTATAACTTTAGTGTTTTGTTACTGTTGTTTGCATACCTACCTCTGCTACAAACGTCTCCTATATAATTATAGACAATTTTTGTTTAGTAACGACATAAGTGTTTTAGATTTCCAATTATTTAGCATTTCCTCACTCACATCTTCATACACTTCTTATATCTTAATATATAAACCCAGTGTCGTGACTGACTGACTGAACATCATCCAGCACAAACCACTAAATGTAGAAATATTAACATTTGTGAGTAGGTTTCCTATGTACCGTAGACCCATTCACGAAGGCAAGATGAAAGAGAGTTAAATGTTTAAAGCCGATTTTAATAATGGCTGATTGCAAAACGTTGAGCATTGGCAAATATATATACACCTTATTAAAATATATGGCATTGAAATCTTCAATCCTCAAGAGGACGAAAATTATAAAAAAACCATAGTAGCCTGTGGTTGATGTTGCTTTATTTTTCCTCTATGAATTGTAAAATGTTTAAATTTTTATTGCTCCACCATAATTATTCACCCTGAGCCATTTTAATTTGCGTTATTATAAACCGTTTTATTTACCTTGAGATAAATATGTTACTTCTTATCTGTTTTTAATTCTAATTATTTTATTTTCTTGAATTTTTTATGCTCTCAATGTTACTTTAGATTCCACCTTTTCTGTGTTGTTTTTATTTTTTTTTGAGGGGGCTTCTTAATGTTTCTAACTATTGAATTATGTACGACTCAAGTTTGTTTTATATCTCCTTTTTTAATTACTTATTATTTTTAATTATTCGTAATCGTATTAATGAACTTAAATTAGCTATAATTATGTATTTCCTTGTACTTTGTTTTTAAAAGGTTCTTTTCGGGTGATACTTTTTTGCAAGTTTGCTCTTTCGTTTCGGTTCTTTTGTTTTGTTATTTTTATATCTTTAACGTCTGTCTTTATTCATTTTTCTACTATTATTCTTTTTGTCACTATTATATATTTCCTTTTTTAATATTTTCGTTGTTTGCAATCTTTTTTTGGTTTTTTAAAATTATGCTTCACCTCTTTTGAGACTTGCTGCACAGTTTCCATGTTTATTTACGTTTCGTCGTTATTTTATTTTGTGGCGGGAAATTAAAGCAGTTCTAGCGTAATTGTTAATTCTGTAACGATCATTGCAGTCTTTAGAGAGTAAAATACATTTGCTCTGAATAAACAGCGCTCTGCGTTTACAGCAAAAACGGATGAAAGGGCAGACGGGCTCATTTGTAAAAAACAGCCTTCGCCATGCAGCGGAGGCAAACAATTGTTTTTCTAATTAAAGCATGTGTGCCGCTGCACTGATAATTGAAAGGCTTGCAGGGGTCTCGTTGGAGGACGAGCACAGAGCGAATATAATTACCCACATCCGCCCGACCACCAGAAATTGGACCCAGAGCAGTTTAATTTGGAGCTGTAATGCGCTCTATCCGTTAGCAATCAAGCGTCGGCCGGTCTTTGGCTGCAGGTCCAAACGGCGCTTCGCCTAGCGGCGTTTTTAGCTTAATTGAAGCGTCCGACCAAAGGGCCGTTTGTTTTGCGATAGTACTTATCGTGCAGGTCGTAGCACGAGTGTCGCGTTTTGTTAAAAAAGAAACAATCAAGTGTAATTGTTAAAAATCAAAAATTTACGGGTTCTCGGAATTGCAATACATATAGAAGCCTTGCTTGCTTGAAAAGTGTAAAGTTTATATCGAATTTAATAGAGATATTTTCGTTTCCTGTACAGATCGTAAACAATTTTAATCACTGGTTTTGAATACAAAAATTAAAGGAACCTTTATATAAGTAATAAAACGTTTTTTTAATGTAATATAATTGTTCAGTTCATATAAGAGAGATATATATATATATATATATATACAAAAGGATCTTCACAGCTGACGCTGTCTTCCTTCACTCAACCGTTTCTTCCACTCCTTCTTGTCTTCCCAATCTCCGTCTGCTAGCCCTCTTCTTTCCATGGCTTCGTCCACCTCATCTCTGAAAGATCTTCGGGGTCTTCCTCTCTTTCGTTTTCCTGGAGGACTCCACTCTGTTATTTTCTTTATCCATCGATTATTGTCCGTCCTTCTAACATGGCCGTACCATATTAATTTCTTTTCCTCGATGTAAGTCAGTGTGTCTTTTCACATTCATTCTCCTCTCTATTTCTGTATTTCTAATTCTGTCCAGTCGTGTCACCTGGCAGCACCTTCTCCAAAATTCCATTTCTGTGGCTTTTATTTTTCCTTTATTTTTCTTATTAATTATCCAGTTTTCTGCCCCATATGTCATAATACTTCTGATAATTGTGTTATATATTCTGTGTTTTGTATTTTTGTAATGTGTGTGTTCCATAGAATGGGATGTAGTTGTCTGATACTTATTCTAGTTTGTCCTAACCTGTTCTTTATTTCTTCTTCTGTAGATGTATTTTTGATATAGTAAAGCCTAGGTATTTGAACTTATTTTTCCTCTTATTTCTACATTGTCGTCTATTTCTAAGTTTTTACCTCTTCTTCTGTAATCGCCAAATATTCTGTCTTGTCGAAGTTTATTTCCATACCGGCCTTAGTGTACTCGTCTTTTAGTTTTCGTAGCATATAACTCAGGTCCTCTTCATCTTGGGCTATTACCACTTGATCATCTGCGTAGCTTAGTGTATAAAGATGTTCATTGCGCACTGGTATCCGCATTCCCTAACATTTCCTTTTCCAATTCTTTAAGGTATCTTCTAAGAATATCTTGAATAGGGTTGGAGATGTGCAGCATCCTTGTAGGAGCCCTTTTGTTGTCTTAATGTAATTACTGCTCGTCTGCCCCACTTTCACTGCCACTTGGTTGTTTCCATAAAGTTGCTGTATTGCCCTGATTAGACTTTTGTTGATCCCTATATTACTCATCGCTTCCCACAGTTTTTTTCTGGGAACCGAGTCGTACGCTTTTCTGCGGTCTATGAAGGTCAAGTGAATGTCCCTGTTTTTCGCTCTTTTCTTCGCTATAAGTTGTTGGATAGTATATACGTTGTCTATACAGGATTTTCCGGCTGTGAATCCTGTTTGGTCTTCTCCTATTTTTCCATGAATATTGTCTTCTATTTTGTTTTTTACTATTTTTGCATAAATTCTTCCCATTAGAGAGATCACACTAATGCCTCTATAGTTGTCACATATTCTGCGATTATCTTTTTTAAATATCGACGTTATATACGCTTTTGTCCATTCATTCGGTAGTACATCCCCATTTAGTGCTTTACGAAACATATGTTGCATCATGCGTAATAATTTCGGGGTTCCATACTTTACCATTTCGGGTACTATTCCTCCCGGTCCTCCTGATTTTCTATTTTTTAATGATTGTGTGGCCTTTTTGACTTCTCCAATTATTATTTCTACTTCTTCGTGTTGTATTTGGTCATTTTGTTTATTTTCTATCGTTTGTTCTCTAAACTCTTCTCTATTTTCTGTTAGCAGGTCCTGGTAGTATTGCTCCCATTTTTCTTGTTGTATGAACGGTATGTATGCCTTTTCTTTTGAATTTGTTCTTAACGTTTTAGTATTCGCCATGCTTCTGAACTCTTTGTTCCCCTATGTATTGGTCAATGTTTGTGCACATGGTTTTCCACTGATCATTCTTTTCTTTTGTTACTAATCGTTTTACCTCTTTGTTCTTCTCTTTGTACTTTTGTTGATCTTCTTGCGTTTTGGTGCTTAGCCACCTATTATATTGTTCTTTCTTTTCCTGGATACTTTTTAGCGTATTTTCACCAAGGATTATCTTGTGATTATTGTTCTTTTATTCTGACTCCCAGTACCTCCTGAGCTGTTTCTTTTATACTAGTTGTTATATGTTCGTACATGCCTGTTATATTATCAAATGTGAATTCATTTAGTTTCTGATCCAATTTTCTTTGGTAGAGTTCTCTTATTTTTCGTCTTGTAGCTGGTCGACTTGGTAGTGCTGATCCTCTATTTTTCCTGTGTTTGTTTGTAGGTTATTGTTGTTTTCCTATACCAAGGGAATTCCATCTTTGCGATTAATAATTTGTGGTCTGTGCCACATTCCGCCCCTCTTTAACTCGTACATCTTTTTTTTTATTTTGGTGTTGATTCTTATTATGATGTAATCGATAATTGATTTCAGATTTCTTGTCATCCGTTCCCAAGTATATTTGTGGATCATTTTATGCCGTTGAAACCCATTCGTTATTCGGAGTTTATTTATTTCACATAATTCTATAATTCTCTCTCCATTATCATTTGTAACTTCCTCTCCGAATGGTCCTATTGTCTTGTTGTTAGCTTCCTTGCCTGTTCTACCATTAAGGTCACCTGCTACTATAATTTCTTGGGAGTCTCTTATTTTCTGGATTTCCTCTCCTAGCGTTTCCATAAAGTCCTCTTTTTCATTTTGAGTGCTATT
This sequence comes from Sinelater perroti, assembly GCA_036346155.1. Lineage (NCBI taxonomy): Eukaryota > Metazoa > Arthropoda > Insecta > Coleoptera > Elateridae > Sinelater > Sinelater perroti. The sequence continues at coordinate 6,382,322 of JARFIY010000189.1, forward strand.
GTCAGTTGGTCCATATACGCCGAGAATTGCTATCTCTTTTCCATATATTTCTATTTGTACTTTGATGATTCTCTCGCTTATTGGTTCCCAGGATTTGATTCTCTCTGCCAGTTTCTTTCTTATTATCATTCCTACTCCAGCTTGAGCTCGTTTTTCTTTGTTGACTCCACTCCAGCAATGAAAAACGTCTTGGATAATTTCTGTTCAGTTTCCCTTCTTCTTTGTTTCGCTGGTAATTAGTATATCTATTTTCATTTTCTTAAATTCTTCTATGACTTCCAGATCTTTATTGTTCCATCCCTGTTCCATGTTCCTACTGTGATCTCTCGTTTCTTCTTCTTTACGTTTCGGTTGAGGTTAAGATTTGGGTTCAATAACGTTGACGCAGAACTGCTCCCCCCTCCTCCCCCCCGTAACCGATGGGGCTCCCTCCACTGGAGGTGTGGATGGCCACCAGGGGAAATTTTACTTTAAGTTTCCTTTTCATTCTGCTTTGGTCTGAGCCCTTTTTTTGTTTTACGTGTGTTAGGCTGCTTACACCTAGCGCCACAACTTCTAAAGTTGAAGTTACTGAGGATATCATTTCCTATATCGTCGATTTAGGGTTATTCCGCCCATGTTCGGTCGTCAGAGCCTCGTTTGCTTTGAACAGACTTCACCGACTCGAAGGTGAGGTTGACATTTGAGTAGGCTAGGCTATGTATTGCGCTTCACTACCCCATTAGAAGTCTTATAAGAGAGATAACTGTTTAAATATTACAGAAATACTAAGAAATTTATTGTACATTGATTTTCCTCAAATTCGTTTTTTTTGAGCAATTTTTTCTTGGTTTTCTGTACTATTTGTTGGTTCTTATTGTTTTTTATGTGTCACTTTCTCCCATTTACTTCTGTTACTAAGTTATTTTATCCATCGGTAGGTTTTTGCTTTATCCAATCTTACAGATGCTCTAATTATCCTTAACTTTAGATGTTCTGTGTATTTTCTGTTTCTCATCTTATTATCATTAATGTTCCTTGTTATATTATTATAGTAACTTATGATTCATAATCGTGCAAAAGTTGGTGACTACTATAGTTATTAAACTTTGAATTGGTAGGTACAGCTTTATGTTCGTCATATTCATAATATAGTAATCATCCCATCATTTCTAAGTTCTTATTCAACGGAAATATTACCAGTTTTGTCAGATTTTGCTGTTTCCATTGCGTAATGCTGTTTTTAAGCTATTATTTATAGTTTTATCTTTTGACTTTAGGTTTAAGCTTCTACTATTTTGGTCTTGTATGGTTTCATTGTATTAAAACTCCCTGTACTAATTTTTCCACTCTTCTCGTTTTTTTTGTGGGTTCTCATGTCTTCAATTTTTTCCCACTTGTTTGCCATTTAAAGTTACAAATATTTTTTTAATTCTTATATTGTAAACATTGCTTTGTTAACTTTATGGCACAATCATAAAACTTTGTTTCATTATTTAATTATCGGAAAAGTACATTTCTTAAATTAATTATTACTTACTTGACTTCTGTTGTTCACAACCCTTGTTAAAACCAACATTAATTCTTTACATTCTTTGTTTTCTATTTTTTGATTTATTTTAGTGCTTTTCTTATAATGCTTAACTACTTAAGATATTTGTTAAATAATTTAAATTTTCGTAGATACCTTTAATGATCTATTCAGACATTGCTTCTTCTGGCAATTTTAGACAAAATTCTAGTTGTATAAAATACAACTGTTACATGTATAGATGTCAAATTCAAATACTACATTTATAATTCATATTATATCTGCACCATTATTGTTTTACTTGTTCTAAATATAGTTTAATCATCTTTTAATTTTCTTAAAAGGTATGATTTTTACTACTTTAATAATTTCTTCCATATTACTTTGTTGGTACGCTTTTGATTTAACTTGTTTTTTACTTTGTTGCAGTTTGTACCAGTTATTTTGTATTTTATTAATTAGCTGTTCTCGCAACAAGGACGTATAATGCTATGTACAACAATTTTATGAACAAGACCTAGATATCCAAGGAAAGAAAAATAACAGTATACAACACAATCTACATATTAATTTTAACATATGGGGCTGAGAATGGGTATTACACAAAAGACAAGAAAGTAGACTACACACTGCAGAGATGAGATATTTAAGAAAAGTAGAAGGGGTTAAAAGAATGGAAAAAATAAGGAATGAGCACATCAGAGAAAATAAAATAGAACAAAAGAAGTTAAAATGTTAAGAAAGTATGGGAAGCTAAAAAACCAGATAAAAACAAAAGAGGACACCCCAGAACAACCTGGAACAACAGTTTAGCGGAGATATTAAAACATAAAGGAAAGACATGGGAAGAGACAGGAATATTAGCAAGAGATTGTAATAAATGGCGAAATTTTGTACCAAAAAATTACCTTGACACCTATGGGTATAAGAGGAAGGAGAAGAAAATGATGATTAATTGGCTGTTCAATTTTTACTGACTTTTAATTTAGTTGTAAAGTACATCTCTTTGTTTCTTGCTTTTATTTTTATTCCATTGTCGTGAGTAAGCTTGCGATTTTTTTCAGCAATTATAATGAATTCTTACTTTAGCACCTTTTGTTTTCTTCTTCTTCGTCTTCTTTCTTTCCATTAGTAAAGTAGTTGGGCTATAAATTACTGTAAATTAATTTAACTATTTTTTATGTCACTTATTCTTTTTATCTATTTAATTTACAATGCAATGAGGTTTTCTGGTTATTAGAAACTTTTCTATTATTTTACCCAATCTCTTCGTCTCTTAATTAAATTAAAGATAATACACCTCTCAATTATTTATAAGTTTATATGACAATTTTTGTTGAAAGTAATTAATTTGGTAGAGAGGAGGAAGCGAATATGGTAAACAGATAAGAAAAGACGACATTAACTACACATTTTCTCATAAAAATGCGCTTATTTTTAATTTATGCTATTTAGTGTGAAACGATGAAACAATCTTTGCATAAAGAGCATTACATTCCTGATAAAATGTTTTTTAAATCTTTACTTTACATAAAACACGCATGCCTTTTTGTTGAATTTTCCAAAAAACTCCTCCATATAATTGTATTTTTTTTTACTTTTGAATGTTATTCATGCATTAACTGTACAAATAGTGAGGCAAGTATAAACTGCTTTTGCTACCATTTTGTTACTTTTATGGCTATAGAGACCTATGGCCAGCCTGATTAACTTCAGCCACTTTTTCCATCAATGCAGTCAATTTGTGACAGTCATTATCAAGATTGATGTCCTGCCATTTTATACACAACAGTCATGTTGATAGTTTCCAAGAGATTTATTTACACTAGTGAATAGAGGATTAAAACTAAGATATAGCTTGGGACTTTTACGGTTTTAATAGATCTAACAACTTGTTCCCTAAGGCTCAGAGCGCCATATGTAACTTGTAAACTTTTTCAAGGATACATTAGGTTTTATATGTAGCCAGAATCATTATCGTAACAAGTTATAATTTCATACCTCATGTACTCTTTCAAGAAAGGGCGATCCTTGAACTTAGTCATTTGTTTATCAATACTTTGAAACTAAATGTCTTAATGCCATTCGCGAAACTTATCTTTCAAACAGAAAACCAATTAGAATAATAGATTTTTTGAGCATTTGGGAGCTTTTCTGGTGTAACAAAATAACTTTTGGACGCAGCAGGTATAAGTAGCATTTTCAATAGTTTTGCTTCTTATCCTCTTCCTTTGACTCTAACAATTATATGACACTATCAGCATGCATGAGTTGCGTCTTTAGACCATAAAATCACTGTTATGGAAGTGCTGCGTTCGCGAATATTGTAAAAGTTTATTCAGCTCGTAATTCCAAAGTATACCTGATGCCACATGTGTGTATTTTTATTTCGTTAGTGCTGAAATATTTTTATCTAAAAGCTCACAAACTTAGAAGACTAAATTACTCAAGAATAGAGTTGTCCATTTTGAGACCTACGCATTAACTTCCAGTCAAACAAAAACTAATAATTTTGTTGCTTTTCCTACGCTGTAATGCATTATCTGACATTCCAGTATCTTCTAACTATTCTGTTCAATAATAGCGACGGCTGTAATTTTGAAAAGTAATAATATAATATTTTTTATTGAAGTGTACAATTACCTAACATCTTATCCAAATTTTATCATGCCTGATAAGGTTTTATACGTAGTTATAGGGCAAAGATGGCTATATCTTATTAATTTAAAATGACACTGATTTTCCCGTGAGCTTCATTTTCATGCACGACTACACATTTTCAATGGGGTTAACGTCTAGGAACATTGGCGTCTACTTCATGGTAGTTAGGTTGTTTTGTTACTTTCACGCACTACACAGTTTACTGCGATGTTTAAGATCACTGTCTTCTTGCAGTGCAAATCTGTTTTATGAGGACTAAAAACTTTTCAGCAAGCGTTTCTGACATTTTCTCGGCGTTTAAATTATCCGTAAACAGAAAGAGGCAACGTTTACAGAAGCATCGCCGTAAATCCTATTACTCTTCGTTGACCACGCTTTCGATAAGGAAGACCAAGTCCAGAAAGAAGTCTCGCCCGTGAAGACATTATTCCAATCTCGTCCCATTTTTCTTTGGCCACGCGTGTCGTTTTCCGCATGCTTTTCTGACAATGAAAGTTTCTTCATAGTTGATCGACAAGAATAATTTTTTAACGCAGGCGGCATTAAATCGTATTTAGAGAAGAAACCTGAATTTTGTTCTGGCGAAGTTTCATATGGACGCAGCGCAGCGAAAGCCCTCACTTGTTTTTAAGGAAATGCAAAATTCGTTGTTGTAACGTGGGCTAGTCATCCAACCTCCAAATATTCACTGACATTAACAGTACAGTGTTCCATCAGACTATATACTCTGCAAAAGAGCACGAAATAGAGGCACAAAAGAATTAGCATAGATGGCTTACCAAATGATGACGTTCTTGTCATGCAGATGGTATAGTGGTACACATATGCACCACAAAGTACGAAAGGGTTAATATTTGTTTGAACAAAATGTCTTATTTAGTAAAAATTTAAAAATAAAATTAAAACTATTATTAATACAACATCTAGAATTACTAAACCAAAAGTAAGTTTAGAAGTTTTTATTAAAAAAATAGATTTGATTCAAAATTACCATTTGATTTTCTTTAAAAGCTCAACATTGTCTTTCTACTAAGTTATGTTTTTTTTTTTTATAATATATTTGTATTTTCGATTTAAATTGAAACAAAAAAAAGTAAAGTGTAATAATAATTAACAGTAAACTGCAACTCACTGCGGGTCTAGTTAGTTATTCCAAATCCCACCACCCCGCATTTAATTTACCGGTGAGATTAGAAGCGGGAACTCGTGGCGGCCTCAACGAACCCGCAGGTGGAGGCAGATGAAGAGCAGCGCGATTAATTCCGCATTCAAACGAATGCGCATGCATTATTGCAAATTGAGGGGTCGTGACTGCGCATTAATATTAATTTGAAATGCCGCCCCTGCCCCGCGTCGCGCGGCGCAGCAAGGCCGCAGCGCGAACAACAGTTCCATTTTTTACGGTTATTTCCCGCCCACCAGCATCGTTTGCGCTCATGCGGCCGGAATGCCTAATTTCAGGGCTGAAATCTGGGATTACCGGAAAATTTACAGGGCCGCAGCTCCCGGCGCCGCCCGAGTGTCTGTAATTTAGTTTTTCGTAAGGGGTTTCCTCGCCCTGCGCGGTTATCTTTTATGCTTCAATTCTATTTTAATTGTTTAGTGTCATTTATATTTAAGTATTATCTCGACGCCGATAACCCCAGATTTAATTGTATCAAGAATACAAAGCAGACAATATCTCTCGTGGGATGCGGACCATCCAAAGAAAAAGAGAAAATATATTAGAATAACCTCAACAGAATTTGAACGTAATGTTAATTGTCATTTTACACCACTTTTGCTTGTTCAATTTGTGCTAATTACTAAGGTAGATTTCCTTTGAGCTGCATTTTCATGCAGGACCACACATTTTCAATGGGAGCTCATTGACGTCCATCTCATTATAGTTACGTTGTTTTGATTCAACGCACTACACCATTTACTGCGAAGTTTGGGGGCCATTGTCTTCTTGCAGTACAAAACTTGTTTGCGAGGACCAAAAATTTTTCAGCAAGCGTTTCTAATAGATAGATTTTTTTTCGATTTTTGGGACGTTTACAGTAAAATAAAATTTTATATATTTGTGTTTAGTAAATTTTTGTACAATCATTTTCAACATATTAACAAACAGGTATATAGTACCTGGACTGCTCGTTATCTGTTGAGAAAAATGAACAAAGCAGATGTTTAATGATTGGAAACTTTTTTATTGTTTTTAAAAATAGTCTCTCTGGGCATACTTTGGACCCAATTTTCATAGCATTTTTTCCATGGCTAATCAGGTATCTCCGAAACATGGGTTTTGAACGCCTCTTCCGGCATAGAAAGTCGTTGTCCATGTAGTTTGTTCTTCACGCGTGAGACAAAAAGAAATCGTTGATGAGCCATCAATTCACAGTTGTTTGTGTCGATGTGTGAGCCCGCATTGCCATGGTGGAGAATGATCCGGCGTCGCGCATTGGATTTTCTTATTTCTCCGAAGACTTCTGGCAAACTGACAGTTGTGTACCATTTAGAATTGCCCGTTTTATGACCCTCTAAAAGCGCGATTGCAACATGTTCGGTTTTCAAAAAAGACGACCATTTTTTCGACTTTCTGAGTACGTATCCCGCCAAAAATTTCAAATTGTATGCTGCAAACATCTGATCGTAATAAGCAAAGGTCATAGATTTGTATCTAATTTAATACACTATTTTTAAGTACTTCGATATAAAAAAAGGATTGGATTCCCAAACCTGAATATTGAAGATCACTTTTTGGTTGAAGAGACATAAATATAACATTACGCAAGAAGCTTAACGACGAAGCTTAATAATAGTAAAAGTGGTTTGTATGTTTTCTTCAGTTAGTATTTCTATTTGTATCTTCCAGTGGTGTAAAAACACTTTATTTATTACTATGATTTGTATCAAAGAATTATGTTAGACACGACAGACAAAGTACAAAAATAGGAGTAAAAAATTATAAAATTGTCTAAAATAATAAAACTTCGAAAGGAATTTTTAAATACTTATTTAATACTGATTTACTCAAACTATAATTTTTATGCTAATAAGGTATTGGTCGAAAAATTAGTATAATATTACAGTATTATTCTCCAAATACATTAATATAATATTTCGTAATATATTTTATAAGAAAAAAGAGAACGATAAGAATGATGATACAAGGTACAAAAACACTTTACAATGTACATAGCTTCAGTCTTTTTCAAAGGAAGCTTCTTGAGATCTCACACTTGCGTTGTTTAACATTCTGCAAGGTTCTGTGTTAGTATTGCGAATAACTAGCTGGTCGTATTGGTTCTAATCTTGTCGACAATTTGGAATCGCTTTCTTTTCAAAGATAATTTAAGTGTCGCGAACGGCTACAAATCTGGACCACAGGTTAGCTCGGTCTCCTGCGCAACCTGATGTTCGACAAAAAATTCTGAATCAGATTTGATAAATGGGCGAGCTCGTTACCGCTATGAAGCCACCAATCATCAGTTGTCTTTATTTGTATTGCATTCATTGCATTTCGAAAGTATTCTGAATCATTTGTGGACGACGTTTCAGCTCCGCACAAAATTTAATATAAGCTCGCTCAGTCGTTGTAAATGCGATGATCACACCACACTACATATATTCATTTATCGGCGCCTAACTCCCTAACTACGTTGTTCTCATTCAAGCGTGTGTACTACAGTCTACTCTTATCTACCGACAGGTTATTTTGCGGCGGCGCAAATTGTTTTTATTGTATTAACATTAGCCCCATACTTCTGGGAACACTTCTTTTAGCTAGAAAATGAAGCCAAAAATTTTAATAAAGCTGCAAATGGTTTGCAGATCCGATTTGACCTCAATTTAATACCACAGACCGAGTATTTTCAATGAAATATGAGTATGTTCTGAATTCATTTGGAGTAAATTCTCTTGAAATAATATAATTTACAAACTATTTGTACAAAATTACATAGATTAGATGCGTAATAAATTTTTCTCGGGCTGAATCGGTTTTTGTTCGTTACATTTTCAATTCTAAAAACATTTTTGATGATCAAATGCTCTATCAGTATTGTTTTTCCATTCTTGCTAAAGTGGTTTTTATCCAGTTCTGCTTCCATCATTCGGTTAGTCTACAAATCTACTTTTCTTTATGTCCCATAGATATCGATCTACGATTCTGAGCACATTTTTTCTTCATAACCATCTCATCTACTCTAGTAAAATTCCTCTTTGACCACGGCTCTTTCGCTGAATTCCCTAAGTAATTCTGTTATGGTGGATCGATTGGAACCAACTCTAAAAGTAATTTGGCGCTTGCTTAACCTTTGCCCTGATAGCGTAACAATGATTGCTGTTGTCTAAAGTTAAATTGATTTCTTTTTATTGCAACTTGCACTTACGCGTAAACAGCCAAATTTCTAATTGGACTTAATCATTGGCTGTTAAAAAAAGACTTGGGCCCGATTTGAAAGAATTGGCACTACAGTTCCTTCAATAATCTTTTATTAAGACCTATTTCCTTTTAATCTCTATGGCAGTTTCTGTAAAACTACTGTAAATTATTCTTTGGGTGTAGCAGAGTACCATTTGTGGACAGTTGTGGACTTCTTATTGCCCACTGCCTCTTTTATTGCGTCAAGCAGAGCGTAACCGCTCGGCATGAGATCCAAGAAATGTGTTACGTGAGACAGCCTGGTGTACCCGAGAGCCTGTGGGTTAAGATGTCTTACATCTCTATTTTCCATGGCAATGTTGCTGAATGTGTTGGCGGAGTTGTTGCAGTGACTCGTAGTACCTCTCACTGCTAATACTCTCACAAGGGGCGATCAGTCTTTCAGACGAACGATAATTAATCCTTCCGGCCGTAGCTTCTTAGGACAAGGGCTTCCAAATAACGTCTGTGTTTCAGTGCTGTGCAGCTATAACAACTGTTGGCATACCTCCATGTATCTCTGCTTCTGCCAAATGCCGAGAGTATGGGGAACCCCTTATGGTTACATCTTTAGCGTCTTCAAGTCCTCATAGATGATGGTATGCAAAGTTTTGGATACAGAACTGTTGCATCCGATAATGCATCGAGTCTGATTTTCTTATCAAGTTGCACGTTATTACGCTGGATAATGTGTGGCTTGCACGCATTTTATGAACGCTCTGTTGTCGCGATTCTCAGAACAGTCCTTGTCGTCTTTAAAATCCAATATTTAGCAAAACACAGTTCTGCGACTGTGCTACGTTTCTACACACTGTGGATTAACCTCGTACGGATTTCTAAAGTAGTCATTACCTCCAAAAAATTACGACGTCCACCGCTGGCCATGATTGTCTTCATACACACTAAATTAGAATTTCAATTTGTGACACAATCGGAGCTTCGAGGAGAAGTGCCAGTCAAGTTTGTATGCCCTAAATAAGTATCAGAAAATATTAATTCTCAAAATAATGAATACTGCTTTGACAAATCATACTTTAAAATATTTGCATATTGCTTGAGAAGGGTAGATTTTTTTTCAATTTAGGTCTTCATGCCAAACTTTGTCGAACGCTTATGCCATGTCTAGAAAGACTGCAGAGTACAATCTTTGTCTTTTAATACTTTTGCTATAATATGAGTGATCTGTGTACTTCGTCTGTTGTCGAATGTTTGTCTAAACCCGGATTGGTAATCTGGAATCAGATTTCTTCTCTCTACGGTTGGCTGCATCCTTTTGAAGAGCAATTTCTGAAAGTTTTGATATATCGGTCTGTGAGAGTGCAGCACACCAGTATATTTTCTTCATCCTGCTAGATAGCTTCTTCTAATACTTCTTTTTTTGTAGGTTATGGAGTTGAAAAGTGTTCTCCAAGTGAGCAGCAGAACGTTCAGCTTCTAGCTCATCTACCATTTTGATGGAATCTACATTATAGATCTTTATAATATCTCTGTTTATTTCCATAGAGCACAATCTCTGTTATTACCGTTAGTCGTGTTTGTCAAGTATGAGATTTCTCGGTTATTTAATTTCTCTTTTGAGTTGTTGCATAAAATTGCTCAATATAGTTTTGTCTTGACGGTCTCTGGTTTGGAGTATCTTTCATCTTGCTTTCGTCTTTTTCTTCTTCTATTACTAATTCTCTAATGTTACCGGCTTAGCAACAGCCTTTTAATCATATTTTGGCGTCAGGTATAAATTCCTAAGCGGGTTGTCTATATGTCTGATGAATTTTTTCACCTCCACTTCCAAATCTTCGACTCTTTAAACGGGTACGTCTAATTGTATTTTTCTTCATGTAATTGCTTGAAGCTTGTACATTTTCTATATTTGTTAACTAGTACTAACATCTAGCTGGATATGGTAATCAGGTGATTTTTGACTATGAATAAGTCAGTCAGGTCTGGTACCTTGTAAAGGTATGCGGCTTTCCGGTAGATATTGTACCTCCACATTCATTGGTTGCTTTTGAAAGTTCTCTGTCTGTAGTTGTATTTATGCATGATCCTCGGTGGATATTTTTAGCGTTAAACATCTCAATAAGAAATCTACTGACTAGATAGTTAAATAGGTCATAGTATTCATCTTCTTTAGCATCATCATCAGGATGGCTAGCATGATTAATTTTATAGCCATAAAATTTAGCAAATTAATTTGGTTTGTCCACCTTTAACTGGTTTTTCTCTTTCATTTTATTTTGCGCGCTAGGCTAACTTAAATTCAGAAATATTGTTAGTTGCATTTAGACAACACCTGTTTCTTATCAAGTTAAATTCGGCCACTTGCTGACTTTATTATGGCTAGAAAACGCGTTAAATGTTGAAACGAGGGCTGTTGTTTATACCCTGGATCAGGAAAAATAGTCTACAACACGTTATGAAAAAATAAAAATGGAAGCGACACTATTAAGTAAAGAGAAAAAAAGAATCTTGTTAACAAGAAACGAAGTGAAAAAGGCGTAAAACGACAACATAGGAATACAAATATATTACATAGTTAGCAAATGAAAGCGACTGCTAACAGCATCTAAAATTGTAAGTATGGTAAGCACAATAAGGCTGTGTCAAGTTCATTGGTAAAAAAAGCAGGACTACATAGGACTAATGTGAAAAACAAAACAAACTGAAAAGTCTAGAATGGGTCAAATTACACTAAAATTGGGTGTTCCTGTAATAGAATCATTTTGAATCTAAATTTGAATTTTCATACCAAAAAAGCAATTTATTCACCGATAAGCGAGAACACGTGTATTAAAACAGTGTATTGACCCTACTATAAAGCAAGGTGGGGGTAATGTGATTGTTTTGGGGCGTTTTCACGCTGTCCAAACTGGAGATTTAGTGCAAATCAATAGAATACCAACAGGTAAAAGGATTATTATTGAGGAAGGTTTTGTCTTTAAAAAAATTGTGATTTCACACTTTCCTCTAAACTGTGTGAGTCACTTACACTTTTTGGAAATCAAACTCTCCTGATGAGCCTCCACAACCCTTGATTTGTGTCCCATAGAACTGTTATGGAATCAATTGTACCGAAATGTCCGAAAACTTGTCTTAACAAGCCAGACTGATATGCAAGCTAATTGGAGCAGATACTCTACGAAAACTGCTTTACATTTATCTGGTTTTAATAAATTGTTTTTATATTCATTTTTTGATAAATATACTAGTAATTCAGGAAGATAGACAATTAAGGTGTTTAAATAATTATGAGCGGTAATGTAAATCATGTAGTCATAAATTTTATGTTTAGAAATTTGCATGAAGGTGTGGATCAACGAGATTTGTGCAAATAACACAGAAAAGTGTTATTAGAAATATAATTGTGATGCATGAAATAATTAATGCAGTATGTAACTGTGAAATATAATAATGGTGAAGCTTTAACGCCTCTTGTGGGAGCTTGGCTGCGAAATGAGAGGTTAAGGTTCACCCTTATTGCATCATCTCTGATATCGCAAGCAGTGCGCCTTAGACGAGGCGTTGTTACTATTTGTTCAAAGAGGTACTCAATTATTTTTAGTGACTGAGTAGGTTACCCGCCAGGCATCAGAGAACTTCGGGAATGAACCGAATCTGTCTCCACCGCAGTTAAACGCCTCAACCGCTTAGCCACACTAGCGCTATGAAATATATATTTTATACAAATTAATTTAGAATATCGAGCCTATTTTCAATGTTTCAAAATATCTCTTGGATGTCGTTTCACATATGTGCTACGAATTTCCCAACTATTATATTTAATTCATTAAATTGTCACTTTAATAATCTGTAGCATACATTTACATAATTGATTGGCTGATTTGTCTTCAAGCCAGTAATTATATGATGGATGAATTTTATTTCCTGAAAGATATAACAGCCATATTTAGCGAGAATAATAATTTAAGTCTAAAAATTCGCGCGCCACGTAATAAAATAACACAAGCTTCAGTGAAGCTTTAGTCCGCTTCTGGTTGCCGAGAGCATGCCCGGGCCAAATGTCCATTCCGGAAAAATCGGAAGCGTGACTGTTGAAGGGTTATTTCAGATCAAAACAGCAGGCCGTGCTCGCTCATGTGAACGGAACAAACAAGACGGGCGCAGTCGAAGTCAAAGTTCAAGAACAATCGTCGCTGGCTGGAGGGCGCGAGGGAGAGACGGGCACACATGCAGAGCTTAGCCCCTTGTTTTGACTGACGCGCAAGCCTTCGACATATGGGGCGTAATAACCTGAAACCAATTGCTTCCTTTGGGAGCACTTTAATTAGCCTATAAACTTGTTGCGTTTATTAGTGGCGGGAAGGAGGAGCTGGGCGACAAGATTTCTCATTCATCGTTGCGTTAGGCCCATCACTGCAATTTTTAAACTGTTCGCATTTTTGTAAAAAAACGAGTGAATATGTCACTCCAATGCAGGACAAATTGGTTGTTTGTTACTTTTGTAGCACAAAGGAGAAAAAAGACTTTACAAAAAAATGATTCTTGTACCCAATGAGGCAGCAGTTGCTCAATTTAAAACGGACACAATTTTTTAATGAATGTAGGTCAACTGAAATCGAGGTGACATAGAATTGTATTATTTCTTATGTGTAATTTAAAGTGAACAAGCTGCTCTAAATGAAATCTTTTGGTCCACTGATTATAACTTTCTAATGATTATATTATTTTTAAAAATAAGTTGTCACTTTTTCCGGGTACAAGCCATACTGATCATCGTCTAGCATTAAAGCCTGGAACCTGGCGGTACTTTAGAAGACGCTATAAATTACAAGACGTGTAATATATGAACTTGAGAAGCTACAGGTGGACGCAATGGGGCAGGAAACTAGAAAGTAGTGAAGTAGGGAAAATGTGGGGTATTTCTTAATGAACTCAAAACTTATTTTGTCAAAGAAGCGAACTATTTTGAAGCTCTAATTACGTTTACGTGCCATTGTTTGGTATTCTTAAGGAAATTAAAACTCCGTGCAATTTTAATTGGGGAAAATATTTGTGTGGTCTACTGAGCATTGGATAAGTTTTCAGATTCTAGTCGGGCTTCAACCGGCCGGAAAAAGGTAAAACCCCGACAAATCCAGCAATTCATTCGGAGCTATTACGGATCCCGCTAATGCGGCTCCAAGGGCCGGCTCGAGCAAAGCGCTGGGATGCCGATTCGGGTCGCGTTTTTGAAACTGTTAAAAATAAATTTTAATGGGTTCATTAAAAGTTTTCAGAAGCTGTTTATTCGGCGCTGGGTTCGTGTTTATCTTGTGCAGCGAAGCGCGCTTGCCTCTTGTATATTGCGGGGGTGAAATTCGACTGTGGTTTGCTAAATGTTTTTAGTCGATCATTTTATTAAATTCCCGAGTTCAAAAAAAAACAAAACATCTAAATACATGTTGAAGAAGTTTGCAGTTTAGGTCATCCATGACTTCGACCGCTGGGAGCTTAATTTTTGACGAACACGAGAGCACTAGGCCGCCGATACAATTCTGGCTGAAATCCGGAGTTTCCTTTGGCGTTTCGTAACTCTCTCTTTGATATCGAATATGATGCTGATTGGCCACGTCGAGACGTTGGTTTTTTGTAAGACACAAATAAGAAATGCTGTAGCGATCTCGTATAACCCTAGCCAAGGTAAGGAGCTTACAGGAAACGGTTTGAGAATGATTCTGTAACACAATCCATGAAGGAAATGGATAAAACTAGGAGAATAAACATTATTTACCTTTGTAATTATAGAAACGAAAGGAACAAAGATAAAGTAAAATTATATAATACGGTAAAACATGAAATAGAATTTATATGTGGGATTTTCTTTGGTTAATTGCAATTTTAAAAAGTGAAATACAAAGAAAGGAGAACAAATACAAGATTAAAATAATTACATTACAACCAAAAATTATAAAAAACAGACATTTCCATAGGGAATTAAATCTAGAAACAATGTTAATATACAAAAGCGAAAGAATAAAATTTTAGAAAATACAGACATGAATACACTTTGCAAAGTAAAACATTAGGGTACATGTTCCAATAAATACGGAAAATATGCTTAAAAATGGCCACTTCGGCTTTTGCTGTTGATCTTGCTCGCAAAATATCCAATTACAATTTCACACGTTCTTATCGATTTCATCGATAACGCGTGTAATTTCGTTCTTGAAGTCGTTTGTGGATTGGTGGTGTGGACCTTGAATTTTAGGTAACCCCATAACCCCCATAAACAGAAGTTGCACATTCTTAAACCACAAAACCTTGCTAACCAGTTGATGTCTGCGTTTCGTCACAGTATGCGGCCAGGAAATTGTTGGTGTGGGATATCGACTATTATATAGCTGCATGTTAAGTGGCGCCGTCCTGCTAGAATCGCATTTGCTTAAGCTCTATGCAAACGCTAACGATCACCATTCACAGTTCCAGCACTTCCAGTATCATCTCGAAGAAAACCCATACCCAGATCATCTGCCCAAAATACTCCACCCAACAGTAACTCGTTGGAGGTACGCCTCATCGCTAAAGATGATTTTTCGACTAAACATTAAAATTTAGCTTAAAAAAATGAATTATCGACGAGAATGGTCATCAAATTTACGCTCTCGAGTCAATCAAATTTTGCACTCTTAAAGGTACAGGTAGTTAGTGCAACAGTTTATTAGACGGAGCCTTTCGAAATGTCCAGTCGTTATACGCGATGTCAAGTCAATGTTTTCGAATTTGTAACAGCTTTGACTGACTATGGGAATATTCTCATGGGACTATTGCCGGTTCGTATTGATTAAATTTTGTAACCATTTTCGAATTTATCTGCTTCACCATTTCTTCTAAAAACCCTGTGAAGTTTTTAAAATGTTCAACGTATTTGTAGTAGTTTTTAACGATAACAACTCGCTGTTGTTTCGTATAACTCTTGGTACTTACTAATCGGAAAAATAATAGACATGAAGCTTAAAACTGACATTTGTTTTCGACCACTTTTAGAACTGAATAATAAACGAGATCGTTTGGGATGTCAAAGAGTTAGAAGAAGATGCAATCTACAGAAAGTGGAGAATCAACTCTTGTAAGGCGGTAAAAGAAAAGATATGCTTCGAAGTTCGAAATTGACAGATTTATTATTTAAACGAAAGAGGCCGTTGGGAGACCATAACGAACAAGCTCGCATAAAGAGAAAAATAATGGAAAAATTATACTAGCACGTGTTTGGGAAGGATGGTAATGACGTCACTAGTCTCTCTACAAGTAATAGTTTCTTATCAGTTGTTGACATTAGGAATGTTGCAGCATAAGTAGCAGTAAATATCTCAAGATTTTCGTGATGAAATTATTTGCAATAATTTGTTTGTACAGAAACCAAATTGGAATTAATAATTTCTTTTACAAACTAGTAAGTGACAGTTAACGGTCAATAGTATTAAATTTCAATTGGATGCTTTGCTAGTCCTAAATTTCGAGGCAGTTGCTCCTTCCTAGTGTACGACTACGAAGTAGTTTCAGTTTTAAATCTCCTATTGGTCTTCTCCCTAGTATTCTACCTTTTCCTGACATAAATATTGGATTATTGCTCTCCAGGTTTTCGGAAACGGTTCCGATATTAATAGTATAATTTTGCTTTCCAATCTTATCATTCCGAAATATTTAATTGTAGCTTTAGCTATGTTTTATGCATATCTAAAAAAATTTTAAATTAAATTTAAAATTTTATATTGATACGATTGGTTATGAATTTGTTTTTTACTGTTATTATCTAATTTCATATAATATAATTTTTATGTTTTGCAATTTCCGTTAAGAGTAGATAAGCAATACGGAGCTTCTCCCATTTGCTTACTATTCTCGTAGTCATCTTTTTATTTTTTTATCTTTAATTGATTTATTGACATGTCTATACTAGCCATTGTATTGGTTATAATTTCTATCACAATTCCATCGGCGACATTTCTGCAGCGTACAAAACGATTTGTTTCTATTTGGTAAAACAATTTTTCGCTTTATAGCTTTTCTAAGTACATACACAGGAAGAGAGTCATAGTTACGACTGTTAAGCCCCCCAGAACCAGCCATATCCTGCTGGTGTCGGAGGCAGTACCGAGTACCCTTATTGCCGAGTGTAACACTCACAAACGCATGTACCCGGACAATCGTGCAAGTCGAGGCTGGGAAGCTCAGGTATCGAACCATGACCACTAAATTTTGTCAATCAGTGAGCCGGAGACAGCACGGCGCCACCCGCCAAGTACCGACATGGGCCGGTCAGGCTTTTGACGGGTAGTGGGGGTAGGCCGAAGTCCCCCCACTTAAGGACATGCGCTCACACGAGGCTAACCAGGCCCTCCTGTCCCTAAAAGCGGTGCCACTACCCCTAAGAGTCCAACACCATCGAGGGGGAACCGAGAAGCCCGCCTCGGTTGGCTTCCCCCTCCCCGTAGTCCTCGTGTCGGTAAGGTTCCCCTTATCTCGTTTGACGAGTGCCCCTCGAGGTCACTCACGTGATACCTCTACCCCTCTGTTACTACTAGCGGCATCCGTTGCCCACAATTGTGGGATTGGGTAGCTCCACTAGCAGTTTTACGGGTATCTCGCGCCACGGGATGAGACACACTACCCACTCGTGTCGGTAAAGTTTCCTTTACCACGTTGGACGAGCGGCCGTCGAGGTCACTTACGTGAGCCTCTACTTCACATCAAGTTGGTGCTTTTCGCATCCGTTACCCACAATTGTGGGATTGGGTAGCTAGAAGCACCTTTACGAACCTGCGTCGTGAAGTACACGCAGGCCTACTTGTGTTGGTAGAGTTTCCTCCACCTCGTTGGACGAGCAGCCGTCGAGGTCGCTTAAGCGATCCTCTACCACATATCGCTACTGCTACCGTCGCCCATTGCCCTCTGTGCAGGGATTGGGTGGACTGCATAGCAGTTTTAACGGGATAACGTCAGTGGTCTAACGTCTCCGTAGGCCTTGGGCCTAATCGATGTAACAAATACTCCAGTCGATAGTACTCGTGTTGGCAGGATTTCTCCTGCCTCGTTTGACGAGTTGCCGGCGAGGTCACTTGCGTGAACCCCTACCCCACATCGTTACTACAGGCGGCATCTGTTACCCACGGATGTGGGATGGGGTAGCTCCACCCGTAGTTTTATGGGTAAACGGTGTGGGGTCTCCCGTTTACCCGTTATCTTTTGAACTTCGCAAGAAAAAATTTATAACTACCACTATTTATCTATCATGAAATACGCATGAAAAAAATGTTTATTAAATCCAGATAAATGTGAGATATTCTCCGAAGCAGAGTATTTGGTTCAATATGCTGTCGTTGTAATTTATTAAAAAAGTTCAGTTTAACTTGTTGGCATAAGTTTTTGGACAACTCATCCCACAGAAGTTCTATAGAAGGCAAATCGGAAGACCGTGAAAATTACATAAATCTTCTTAGGGCAGTTTGATTTTCTAATAATTGTAAATAATTCCTATAGAATTTAGAGGAATGCTACACGGTCTAATACATTTCTTTGGCAATCTTCCTTTTAATTTGCACAAAATCTTCACTCTGGTTTTCACCAAAACATCCCCGAACCATCACATTACTTACAAAAAGTTTTACTGTGGAAGCAATACACTGTTCTGAAACGCGCTTTCCTGATTGTCGACAAACTGCCTTCTTGTGGACAAAACAGTTTAAGTTGGGATTTGATAGCTTATAAGGCTTAATTCCATTATAGTAACGTTCAGTTTGTAATTTTGCCCATTCTAGCAATTGTTTCCTTAAAAGTGTTTTTTACAGTAATTCGTCTATGCAGCTTTGCTTGCCTCCTTGACATTGGGTTTTATCTTCCTGTATTTACCATACTTTTAATTTCAGGTGCTGTTAGCAATTGGTTTCATTTGCTATCTACCTTAACATATTTGTTTTACTGGTTTTTTGTTTTACGCTTCCTTACAATTCGTCTCTTGTTGGCAACAGATTCCGTGCTCCACTGCTTTTAAATTATATTTTATACTATTGACGGAGAAATTTAAAATTTTGTCAGATTTTGACGTGTAGAGTTCCCATTTGGCTTTCGCAGCGTAAATATGTTTGGGTCACCGCTCTGACCGCTAGAAAGTTCAAGTGCTAACATTATCGCGCGTGATAAACGAAGGCGATAAATAAATAAACTAAAGTGATTTCCATTCATTTATTTATAAAGTTAATAAATTTAAATTTAATTCAATACAACAAAAAATTATCTTGAGTGCGCAGAATAGAATATAACAAAACAATATATTAAGCATTTGTAAATAGCCCGGAAGCTCAATTGATAAACGTTATGAAACATAAAAACACCAGGAGTTCGGGAACAAAACTTAGTGATTAAGATGAAACAATGTCACCGACACCACAACCCACATACGGTATGAACTATAACATGACTCCACCGCAACTGATGCAACAACCGCTACAACAAAAAATGCAACAACCAGCACAACAAACAACGCAACAACCATTCGTAAATCTAATTCCCATGCAGCAAGCACAGCAAATTAACCACCATATGATGCCAATGCAACAATACAGCTACCCAGCATGTTCAACTAACATCCATCAAATACACCAACAAACAAAACAGCAGCTAGCACAACAATCAACAAGTACAGCCTACTTAAGTAACAATATTGAAATCGACATCGAAGAAGATTCTGTAGAAACAACTGAAAATGAACCGGAAATAGCAAACAAGCAGCCTTGGCAGGTTACAAAGAAAGAGAAAAGAAATAAGCGCTCACCGGACTTAAAACAGGTAAGAAACCCTTTTAAATTTAAGATCCAAAACAGATTTGAAAAACTAACACAGCACCCAGAAAATGATTCACTAACCAATTAAACCGATAAAACAGTGACAGATTATGAAGATAAAACAAGAAACCACAAACCACCACCCATTTTTATCTACGGGGTTACTAACTATAAACAAATGGTAAACTACTTAACAGCAGCAGTAGAGGAAGAACAGTACTACACAATAAAATGGTACAATAAAAATCAATGTAACCACAGCAGACTCTTATCGAAGACTAATCAGACTCCTCAAACAAGATAACATCGCACATCACACTTACCAGCTGAAAGAAGAAAGAGCCTACAGAGTGGTGATTCGAAACCTGCATCTCTCAATATCAACAGAAGATATAAAACTTGAAATAGAAAAATACGAACATACAGTACGAAATGTGATAAATATAAAACATCGTGCCACCAAAGAGCCACTTCCCCTGCATTTCGTGGATTTAGAACCAAAAGAAAATAATAAAAACATTTACAACCTTGAATTTATATGCAACACTATAATAGCAGTAGAAGCCCCAAGGACAAAGAACATCATTGCCTAAGGTACCAGATGTCAGAGCTACGGACATACTAAGGCTTATTTCACTAGACCGTTCATGTGCGTAAAATGCGAAAGCGAGCATAACACAGCTCTTTGCAAGAAGAGTTCTAACACCCCAGCGAGATGTGGACTTTGCAGGAGTGCACACCCGGCCAACTATAAGGGATGCGATGTATACTTCAATTTACAAAATATTAGAAACAAAAATGGACAACCACAACGTCGAAATAATGCTCAGTACCAACAAAACACAAACATTAACATAAATAATAACAAACAATTCCCTCATCTAAACCATAACCATCCTTCGAAACAGGCGCTCCCCAATCAACAAATGCCATACTCGCAAGCGCTAGCACAAAATCAACAATCAGCAAATACCAATATCACAGAACTAACAATGTTTTTGAACGAGTTCAAAGCTATGTTAGTCAGTTAATCAACCAAAACAGCATGATATTAAACATGCTGAGTACTGTCATCCAAAAAATTAATTAAATTCAAATCATTGCGCATCGCCCTTTGGAATGCCAATGGGCTACTAAACCACAAATTAGAACTAGAAAACTTCCTAAAAATACATAAGATAGACATAGCACTGATATCAGAAACACACTTCACTACAAGAACAATGTTTAAAATTCCCTCGTACAAAATCTATCACACCTCCCACCCTGACAACACTGCACACGGTGGGACTGCTGTCATAATTAGAAGTACAATACCGCATCATGAGCTAGTACATCACCAAACTGCAACAATACAAGCTGCCAGTATCAAAGTTGATGCAAGCCCGTGGTCCTTCAGAATTACTGCGATCTACTGCCCTCCAAGACATGCCATATCTCCTGAAGAGTACAAAGAATTCTTTCAATCTCAAGGCAATAGATTTATAATTGGCGGAGACTGGAATGCAAAAAACACAATACGGGGCGCGAGACTAACAACACCAAAAGGAAGAAACCTCCTAAATGCGTTAACTACACAGAATTGTAATTATCTTAGCACTGGCGAACCGACATATTGGCCAACCGACCCCAACAAGTTACCAGACCTCTTAGATTTCTTCATTCTGAGGGGTGCATCGCCAAACTATATGCAAATTGAATCAAACTTTGAAATTTCGTCGGATCACACACCAGTCATTGCAACACTAAGCTCGCACATAATCAACATCTCAGCTACTCATAACCTTACAACAGCAAAAAAAACAAATTGGGAAGAATTCAAAGCTTTCATAGAAAAAAACAAGTCTGGAAATAAGAATCAAAAATACCGACCAACTAGATGAAGCAGCACAAACTCTCGTTAGGCTAATACAACAAGCTGCCTGGCACTCAACACCAACGCCAATAGAAACACCCACAAAAACGGAAAACATACCGCTCCATATTAGAGAATTAGTAATAGAAAAACGAAGAGCACGGGCTAGATGGCACAGGACAAGAAATAACGAAGACAGATCGATTTACAACAGACTAAGGAGGAAATTACATAATACCCTCAACAAAGTAAGAAACACTACGTCACCTCACTGTCCAAAGACGATCATGTTATTTGGAAGGCCACAAAAAAAATCAAAAGAACGCAAGTAACAATACCGCCAATAAGGAAATCAGACAGAAGCTGGGCAAAAAGCGATATCGAAAAAGCCACAGCATTCGCTGAACACCTCGAAAAAGTATTCACTCTACCTCCATACAGAAACTCTGACGAAGAAATCGAAGATTTTCTGAACATACCTTGCCAAATGTATATATATATATATATATATATATATATATATTGGCGAGTTTTATTACGGCCGAGGCCGCGTCTCGCTTCCCAAATGCCACTTATTTCTATCTAGCCAGTCTCCTTCTTCTAATCTTCGGGATTCCATAGCGTCCTGTACCTCTGTTCTCCAGCTTCGGCGAGGTCTACCCCGTTTGCGACGTTCTGGTGGTACCCATTTCCAAACTTTCTTCGGCCATCTGTCGTCATCCATTCGTTCTAAGTGTCCATACCAGATAAGCCTTTTTGTTTCTATGGTATTGATTATCGTACCATCCACCTCCATTCGCTGTCTTATTTCTTCATTTCGCACGTGTTGTAGCTTAGATACACCACAGCTCCGCCTTCAATGCCAAATGTCATTACCTATAAAACCATTTTCTCCTACAGAGATAAAACAAATCAAAAACTTAAATCCACGCAAAGCACCAGGTTATGATTTAATAACAGGAGCAACACTAAAGCACCTTCCACGAAAAGCAGTAGTTCTATTGACAACAATCTTCAATAGTATGCTGAGATTATCGTATATCCCAGTGATATGGAAATTTGCTCATATCATCATGATACACAAACCTGGAAAGCCAGTCAATGAAATCAGCTCATAGTGTCCACTTAGCATGTTACCCACGCTATCAAAACTATTTGAAAAACTGCTGCTCGCCAGAATTAGAGCTGACATAGACTTATCAACTATAACACCTGACTACCAATTTGGATTCAGGGAACGCCACTCCACTATTGAACAAACACATAGAATACTAAATACAATTGCAACTAGCTTAGAGGAGAAAACATATTGCACGGCGGCATTCTTAGATATAACACAAGCCTTTGACAAAGTGTGGCACACCGGACTAGTACATAAAATTAAAACCACATTTCCCAGTCCATACTACTTGCTACTAAAATCATACATCTCTGAAAGATACTTTCAAGTTAGACTCAACAACTCTTACTCACAATATCATCTAGTGCAAGCCGGGGTGCCACAAGGAAGTGTTCTCGGCCGACTACTATACCTAGTATACACTGCCGATGCACCAACCACAAACGATACCACCATCGCAACATTTGCTGACGACACGGCCTTACTTGCAACGAATGCAGACCCACTCTTACCTACACGATGCCTACAACGCCACCTAGATCTTTTTGAAGAATGGTGCAGAGCATGGAAGATCAAGGTTAACCAGGAAAAATCAATACAAGTTACTTTCACCACAAGAACATCAACCTGTTCACACGTTACAATCAACAACACACAAATACCAGCTAAAACGGAAGCTAAATACTTGGGATTACATCTCGATCAAAAATTAACATGGCAAAAGCATATCAAAAGTAAACGACAACAAATGAATTTTAAACTAAGAGAAATGCACTGGCTAATGGGTCGTAAGTCCAAGTTAACACTAAATAACAAACTATTGCTATATAAAACTATAATAAAACCAATATGGTCATATGGTGTTTAACTCTGGGGTTGCGATAAGCCAACCCATACGAAGATAATACAGCGACTTCAGTCAAAAGTACTGCGTACAATAACCAATGCACCGTGGTACGTCTCCAATCGAACTCTGCACAATGACCTGCAAATACCATATGTTAATGATGAAATACAACGACTAGCCACACTCTATAACCAGAGACTCCAGGGACACGAAAACAGACTAATTGAAAACATAAGCACTCCACTCAATGTCAGAAGAAGACTGAAAAGACAATGGCCAACCGACTTAGTGCAGTAACCACAACACAAGAGAAGCAGCCATCACTCATCTATAGAACCTAAGAGAATCAACAGTGATTGAAAACTCTACTCATGCCTAGACACATATCAAATTTACTTATTGCTCTAAATTGTATAAAGAGTAGATTGTAAATAAGCTGCATATAAAACCAATATAAAAAATTTTTTTTGACGTATAGAATATTTTCCTCGATATATAAATATGTAAAATACGTAACTCGCGTCTTCTAGCCATGATGACTTTCCAAAGAGACAACTATATAAGAAACCGAACTTCGCATTGCAGTATTTAAGTGCAACTAAGAATATTTCTAAATTTACTTAAGTTTATGATTTTTTGTTAGATTCTAGAATCTCTTTTTGTCATTGCAAACAAACACAAACCAACACATTGCATCCCCATTTCAAATAACCACAATAAAATTATAATTTATAACACTTAAATGGCATCTGCAAATTACTCAAGATTTGTTTCGGGTTGTTTATATCTTTTATTATCATATTTTACAAAAATTATTTGTAAATGTAGGTAAAATGCATTTAGGATAATTAAACAACTCTTGTTGTGCATGTTTCTATCTATTAATGAAGTGACCAATACAGCTAGCCACCAGTAATGTAATTATCGTTAAACATATTCTTTATTATTAGGTAGGTAGTTTGGTGCACTATTTCAACCAAAAATTCTGTGAAGAATAATTTACTGTTCTTTCGTATAGCGTTGCATATTTAATCTGATTAATCGTAAATGACATTCGTCAAACTGTCGGACTTGCCCATAGTGAAAGAAAAGGCGCGAAGTTTAAATCTAGCGTTTATTTTGAGCCGCCTTTTAGAACTAAATAATAAGCGAGATTGTATGAGAAGCCGAGAAGGCAGAAGGAAATATAAATATTCAGAAAATGGGAGAATGAACTCTGGAAAAACGCAGAACGAAAAAAAAGTGCTTTAAAGCTATAAAGCGATAGAGCCTTAAAAGTGGCAAGATTTAAACGATAGAGACTATTGGAGACACCATACCAAAGAAGCTCGCATAAAAGAGAAAAGCAAAGAAATATTTTTTCAATTCGTAGCTTCTTGTGTATTATTACGCTGAGCATTTTAAAAACTGATTCTCTAAAATTTGTGCTAGCACATGTTTGGGAAAGATGGTAATGACGTCATTCGTTTCACTACGAGTAACAGTTTCTTATTAGTTGCTGATATAATTCGGAATGTTACAGCATAAGCAGCAATTAATATCTGAAGATTTTAATCATGCAATTTTTTGCTTGCATTTAAAATAATTTGTTTATCCATGAACCAAATTGGAAAATCGTTTATCAACAATTGCTTTTACAAACTAAGTGATCCAAGTTTTTCTTGCTTTTTACTCTGTCTAGTCATGTTTTTGTTATATTCCTTAGTTTTATTTTGGATTACGCCCGTTTTTCTGTTTTATCCATTCCCTATGATCGATTTACGCAACTAAGTGTTTTGATTAGGTCTAAATTTTGACTTCTATTGTCTTAATATTTATTTTTTGCTTTCACGTTTATTTTTTAATATGCATTGCCTGTTTATAGTCGTGGTTCATGTTAACCTTCTTTCTGGTTTGAATGTATTTAAAACTTAAATACCCTGTTACCCAATCTTATCATTAATCCTAAATATTTTTTATTTTTCCTATACTTATTTATTAATGTATAGGATGCTTTTCCTATGTGTAGTTTATTACCAGAATTTTTATTTTTATAGAAATTTGAATTTCCTCTTATGTTCTGTTTTTCATTTTATAATGATATATAGGCTACGAATTTATTTTTTCATTTCTTTCACCGTTTCCTTCACACGTGGTAAACATTATGCAATAATGATTTTACAAATCTTCTTCCACTTGCTTACTCTCCTCGTAGTTTCCTTTTTACTTTATTCTTATCTTTATTTGATTTGCTAACACTTATTGTGGCCACTGTACTGCGTCTTATGGTTTCCGACACAATTACATCGATGGCATTTCTGCAACTTACAGGAGGGTTGTTTTTTTTTAATTTGATAATTAATTTATATTTTTTATCGGGAACTTCTCGAAACAATTATTATTCACTTTGCTGCTTTTACAACCACATAAATATTCCTCAATGGATTTTTTTATTGTTTTTGGGTAGTTGGTTGTATCTCCTGCATGCAGCCCTTCTCTATCTAACCTTTCACCTTCGATTTCATCTTGTAGAGTATGGAACTATATTTTACCTCCTTTTTGCTTAATATTGTTGTATGAGCATCTTATTCCTCTCTTATGTAATCGTAGGCGCTACATGTTCCGGTCATCTCCATTTTATAGTACATATTTAAGTTGTTCTATCCTCAACTTTAGTGCTCTTTCTTATATCTCCATTTCAAATATGACCTCTTAGACTGATTTCCAAAATGTTCTGCTCTATTGCGCACTGGCTAGTTCTCAGTTTTGTTAGATTTCATCGTGTTTTTTTCTTGATATTGAATTTAATTTTTAGGCCGCTGTATAAGTCACTCTTATTGTTTTTGCTCGTACCGCTGCTTTTTCTATTGCTTCATTTTAAGTTGTGACCTATACGTACTTTTCTGAACTAACAAATTGCAATCCAGTTTTCCACAATCATCATGTTTGTTTATTTTTAAATCGACTTTCTTTGTGTTTGAGCATTTGCTTATGTGAAATGTTCTTGGTAAAGATCATACTTCTATTCAAGTACAGGGAAAAATATCGGGAACAATTCAATAAAAACAAAAGTATTGCGGGTAATCCTTTATTTCTTTAAAATTCTTCAAAATAGTTTTTTCCTACATCTACACAGAGTTTTAAACGTGCCTACCATGCTTTGAAGGCTTCCTGGAATGCGGAAACTGCAACTTCGTTGGTGGCCTTCGTCACGGGCAGTATGGACCCTTTTCACTGACTCAAAACGGATTCCTTTCAGACTTTATTTGAGTTTCAGGAACAGAAAGAAGTCGGGTGAAACCAAGTCTGGTCTGTGCGGCGGCTGGGGCAACGTTGCTAAGTTGTGGTTGGCCAAAAACTCCCTTACAAGTAGCGACGTGCCATTCTTGTGGCATTCAGAAATCCTCTTTTCTGCGATGGCTTCTTCACCGCAGGCTTTCCTTATAAGGTTCAAAGAGTTTGACCAAAACTTCACCGCATAACGTTGCTCTAACGTACGCTGTATGTCGGGTCCGTGACGCCTCACCAAAACACAGTTTTCGGGAAGCACGATCCTCACTCTTTCAAGGCTCGGAGGCAATTCAGCTGGGTCGCGTTTTTACCTAACACCCCTCCCCCCCTCCCCCATCACTACCACCATCCATCCCGCCGAAAACTACGTGCTTCTAGCCCTTCTGGTTGGCTAGAATAATTATTCCCAATACTTTCCAGGCGAATCGTGTATTCTATAGATGTTGGGGCCATATGTTTTAATACAATAAAAATCAACTGGGATGGTTTACAATGCCTCTGTAGTAATGTATTCGGGATTCTTCATTCATCTATTTATTGTTATTTTCTTCCGCTGTGAAAATTGAGAAAACAACGCAGATGTTAAACTTTTTTAGACTTACGTTTGTATAGATTTCAACTTCATTCAATTTAAAGAGAGAGCAATAAACCACTTTTTAAAATATACTAATTTTTAATTACATGAATGTTTATCAGCTCGTTTCTTATTGTTCTTCTCTTGATGCAGGCAAGTGTTAAATTTTGGTTTATAAACTGTAAAAACTAATACCAAGATATTCTATTTAAATTTTGTTTCCCAATATATTTATACTCGAAGTGAATGACCGAAAATGTAAATTAATCTATTGTTTGGTCGTAGTAATGCTTTCAGAATGTAAAGAACTTTAATATCGAATTAAAATAAATTATTAAAAATCATTAAGTATTAAGTTTCCCATAACATATATTCTATCAAAGTATAATAAGAAAGATTTTGATAAAAAAAGACAAATATAAAATTCCGAAGCAATTTTACTATTATTTTTTTTAAATAAAAGTTTAAAATTGTGCGCAATAGAAAGCTTTGTATGGTAACGATTGAAAGGTATTGAGAAAAAGGACTTTTTTGGGTAGGAAAGATAACATCGTTTCATGCGTGTAACTGGTGGTCGGTTGCAAAGCTTACCCATGCAACAGGAACGCAGGAAAGTGTCATGGATCCGACCAGCGATGCTGATGGCATCCGGTTGCATCCGGGCAGGCGAATGGCGCTGGGCTGGGCGACCGATTGACAAAAGCTCCAGAGCCTGGTTCACCTGGGCGGCTGCCCGTGACTCATTATTGCTGTGCTAGTAGCCATAGTAGATCAGGAGGCCTGCGAACGCAATTTGAAACAAGCAGCGGAACGTGCAGGGGGCGCCACCAAGCCGACCATGCGGGTTCTTTCAAGGTTCAGCTTCAGCTGGACGCTTATTTCCAAGCTGGGTTTTGTTGTCACGCAGCTGTTCTAACAGTGGGCGCTCGGCAGGTGCTGGCAGAGCTTAGATTGGTGCTGTAAATTACTATGCTTGCTAGGAGCAGCTACACCTGTAGCGCGCGACTAAGGGATGAAAGGGCAAACACGAGGTAATGTCGGGATTTAATTCCCAACAGTTGTTGGATCTAACTTTGAAACTTCACTGGCGTATAATAACATTGTAAATAAATAATGAGCGTCGTTTCAAAAGGTTCGTTTAACTTTGTAGTGCTACAAAGTTTAATTCGACATAACGAGGAATAAATTAACAAGTTTGGCTTTAATAGTTCTACGAGGGGCGACCCAAAAATTACTTGACTATATTTGTTAATAATAACGTTATGTATTCAAAAGAAGTTAGTCATCTGCTACTTTGATCAACTGGTCTATTTTGGAAATAGTTTTCCGTCAGCTTTGTGAGCATCCTTTATGATACTTCTGAAATCTCTTTTATCTCGTTAGTACTTATCTTGCTTATTTTTTATTTTTAAAAGCAAAAAAATATGAGTATTAGAGTACGAAAATAAAGAATCACCGTTGTGTGGACGTAGTGAACTGAGTTATGTTTGAAGGGTATGAAGATTACATATTCATGCTTGAAATAAAATTGATTTGTGTCATTCTTGTGCCCTTTTGAAGGTGGGAGAAAACAAAAAGACTTTTAGATGATTAATTCTTTTTTGTTGCCTGAAAGGCAAAAATGCCTCACAAACAAAAAATATATGTGCTGTTTACAGTTTAGCTAAAAGAACTGTTCGAAAGTGGTGCGCTATGTTTAGAACTGGTGGTTTCGAGCTTAAAGACCAACAATGCTCAGGTAGACCCTCCATCATTGGCGATGAGCAAATCAAAGATACTGATCGAGAATAACCCGTGATACACAAGACAGAAGAAATACTAAAATTATCGAAAACCACGGCCTAAGAGCCGGTTGCGTAAATCGTTACGTTTGGTTTCCCCACATTTTTCTATATGTGATGTGCTTTACTAACTAAAATGCACCGTTTTGAAGTTAGTAGTGGTGGGCGCTGGAAAATGGGTCATTTACAACAATGTTGGCAAAAAGATCCCAAAGCTGGTCTCCATTCGAACAAAATGATACTTTGTATCTGGTGGGATTTGGAAGGACTGAATAGTTGATAAATTCAAATAAGTACTGTTTTCAACTGGACGAATCAAAGATAGCGATTCAGAAAAATGTCTAGAATTAGGTAATAGAAAGGGGGTGGTATTTCATCAGAATAATGCTAGGCTCCATGTCTCTTTGAATACCCGACAAAAATTGTTAGAGCTGGGCTAGGATTCATCGGACATTGAACCTTCATATTTCATTCATTTAGGTCTTTGCAAAATTTGCCTAATTGCAATAACCTTTTGGAAATCGCCTTGGGAAGTTTTTCACCGTGAAACCTAAGAAGTTCTAGAAGGATAGAATCTTTAAGTTGCATAATAGTTGGAAAGAGATTGTTGAATGGTGAATGAATAAACATCGACACAACAATTTTACCTAAGAATTGTGCTTACTAACCGATACAAACTTTCCAGATTCTTGTAGATACAACAACTATAACTAAAAATATTACGATATAAATAAGAAAAACTGCACATGACATAACTAATGCATCACCATAAAGATAAATGCAACTATGGGTTATGTTATCAGTTTACAGTAATACAAATTCCTTTTTGATAAAATTTCTGAATATTTAATGAATCAGACCGTGAATACTCACATTTCTGAAAAATGCCATGTTTACATAATTATCATTAATAATATAAAATTACTCATGTTTAAAATAAATAAGGAAACTCGGTCCAGATAAAAATCATTCCGCAATAGCAACAAGGAAATAATTATGACGAAAACATTTCGGTTATAAGAGAATTATTAAGGGTTTCAGGTTTGTAAACTTTTATTTAATCACCATTTAAATAATAATTACAAGGCTGCAAAGAGTGTCTAGTGTTCCTAGATTTGCTGCAATATTTCCATTTGATTTCTTAATCTTACATACTTTACCTAGATGTTTTTTTTGTTACCTGTCTATATAATTTTTAGTTTGAATTTTCATATAAGCAAGAAAAAATTTATACAGCTCATAAATTATTTTTAATTAATGAATTACTGAAACGCGAATATCTATAATATGGTCACTCAACAAGGTTAAAGCGATTTATTGTGTAGAGTAACGAATATAAAATGAAAAAGTGCATGCCATGTAAATGGAAGTGAGAAAAATAAGGAAAATAACTGATAAGGTTTGCGGCCGCCACAGCAAACGCGAGCGAACAACCTTCAACATTCGGCGATAATCTGGAAAAGAACCGTTCTGCCAGTGGCGTAGCAGCAGGAAAAATCTATACATACATAATCGATCCTCTTCTACTTTATGAGGTAGAGGTGGTACTAAAAACCAAAGTTAATTAATTATAAAGGAGATAACCATAATGGCAAAAATATAAATATATAAATAATTAATATTGCAGTGTACTATGCTTTTGCAAGTAATTAATATTTTTATAGTTGTATTTTTCTAAATTTTGAATAAGATCTGTCTTAATAACAGATTTCCTTAAAGTTGCTCAAGATAGACAGTGCGTGCATCTTTGAAGTTGGTTTTGAGATTTTCCAAATTTTGACTTTCATGTTATAGGCGGAATAGGATTGAATATGTCCATGTCTTCACAATAAGTTTTAGTTTGTCAAAATGATTCCATGCTGTGTGGAACTGTCTCTTTCAAGAAAACTTGAAGGCCATCGTGTCTTGGGCTACCATCCACCACTCAAACATTTAATTTTGTTGCAAATTTCACCTGGTGTTTAACAATTATTGTTTTTCCCTATGCATTATCATTATTATTGCTTACACGAAGATCATTAGTACTGATGTGATTTGAACGTCATCTATTACTTCCTAAAGTCTGAAAAAGACAAAGTTCACGAAGATCCTAAAAACTGCGTTTTTTGTCAATTTTATCGATAAATAATCAAAAGATTGTCATCTGATATGTGGTAATATAAGGCAAATTGGTAAGTTTGAGTCATGCGAATTTTATATACTTTATTGTTAAAAATCGGTTGGCAACAATTTCTACTTATGTTATTTAGTTTTTACAGTTGTGACTCTACCGGAGTGCAATTTTAGGTAATAATATATGACAACGAAATTCCATTTCTATAAAAACTGCGAATAGTTTCTTTTGAAAATTTTAATGTGCTTTTTAAAGAAGAAGTATCGCGTTGTCACATAGGTTATTTTCCAATTACTTTAGTGCTGTTATACCCTTTTTGTTGTTTACGACCTCTAGTCAACGTTCCACTAGTTTGCCAATGTCTCAATAGTAGAAAATACGGGGTTCTGACTCGAAGAACTTGTCGAATCACATTTTCAGCTCCACATCATTGTTGAACGAAGCATTTTATTAGAGAGCAACCGCAAAAATGGACAATGTGAAGAGCCTAGATTAAAAGAATACGGCGGGTGAAAACAGAACCGCCCAACTAAGTTTTTTGTTCATATTATCGTTTGCTAAATGTAAAGCTCTGCTGTTGTAGTTGAATAACCCTCCCAATTTTACCTAATGCAGATCATGGTCTAGCATGGGTAAATCTCTAACTTGAATTGAGATATTGTGTGTTTTTGGATCTCAGTTATGCTTTCACGTGCTTTATATTGAAGAAAGATAAAATTTTTCGTTGTCGGTTATCACGCATTAAAGGAATTTTTGTTTATGTTGATGAGTGGTCTAATAGGGGCAATAGACACCAAGTTGTTGGACTATCATTTGAATTAAAAGGAGAGCATCCCAACTGCTGGATCAATTTCGTGGAGAATTGAGGCGGATCCTATGGACAAACGCATTTAATTAATCTTCATCAGAGTAGGAATATCGGCCGGAATTACATGGTACATCTATGAGTTTTACAATAATAGCTTATAATAAATAGAAAATGTTCACTTTTAACTTCCACAAATGTTTAAAATTCATTAAAACTTCACAAACTTAAATTAAAATAACCTACTTAGAACACGGCTAGCTCTATATGAAGAATTACTGCAAGGAAATGGTCCAAGATTTCTCTGCTATTATTTAAACTTTACATAATTATGCCCGCTGGATGCCTTAGGACAAATTTGACATGTACCTATTTTTGAGCTTCCTTACTCAGTCTTACCATGTCAGAGCTTTTCTGTTGAGGAACGAATTATTGTCAAGTTTCTCGCGAAATAAGACGTAAAAGCTAGAGAAATTTCGAAGGGGGCACTTTGGGCCTAGTTCAGGAACAACACTTTAGGAAGACAACCAGATTTTGAAACGACGAAAATCAGTTTAAAAATGAAACTAGCGTGACAAAGGGAATTTTCGCATTGTTCATTATCTTCTCAACTAAGACCGCCAAATAACGATTACTGAAATTGCTTCTGAAGTAGGAATACCCTACTATAGCGCTAAAAAAGACTGATCTTGCTTCAGGACAACTTTGGGTTCCATATATAGCTATTCAAATTCGACAAAAAAAAAATAGGGATTTGTTCTGGATTACACTGGAATACACTCAGTACAGTTCTGACAAAACAAGCACTTGGAGAACAAAACATTGAAATAGATGTTGCTGTTGAAGCGTTTGTAGGCGATTGGCTGGTATCACAAGTTGAAGAATTTCTTCGTCAATTTTTTTTTAATATACTACGCACTTAATCCTATGATTAAAAATCATTTTTAGTTTGACTTAAGTTACTACGTTATTTGGGCTAGGATTTTTCCATCAGACGATTCTATTTGATTTTTAACATATTGCTCACTATACTGCACTGTGCTCTGGTATACACTATTATCCAAGTTCAAAAGGTTTGATCTTCTTGAGCCGTCAGACTAGATGTTAATTGTCTAGGAGTTAAGCACTTCAACGTTTTGTTGTTTATGCAGCCTCTTCTCATGACCCTTGACAATATTCTTGATTTTTCATTTAACTGCCCTCATCTGGAGTTTTATGTGAAGATCTTCATTCCGAACATACCAAGGAAAATTTACAATATTCCTTATCAGTCGGTTTTGGAGTATTTGGAGCAAGCATAGTTTACTTTGACACAGCCCTATGGCCAAAAGCATATGTCCGTACTGGTTTAAGAACTTGCTAGTGGATTAATATTTTATTTTTGAAAGACAGCAAAGAGTTTTTTTTTTCAACAGCCAATATGTTTGTATTTGTATTTGAGTTTGAACTCATCACTTCCCTTTTTACATGTTCTTTCCATTGAAACTTAGCATCCACATTAAGACCCAAGTATTTTGGTAATCAACAAATGAAGGCAAAAATTTAAGTTACCCTAGGGATATTAAGGAATTAGAACATTTAAATTTCATTGCAAATCAACTAAATGTTAGGTAGCCTGGTTAATTACAAATAAGATTTAGTAACAAAATTTGCTTTTTAAATATTTTTTATGTTAACATAATTAGCGACCGTAAACACAAAAGTAATCAATTAAATTAAGTTAAACTCATTAATTTACCGAAAAATCCGAACGTTTTTAAAGCACTTAATTGCTTTTCTAAACACATTTCTACTCAGCTAAATTGAAGTAGCAAATTTTTGTTCTTGAAAATGCAAAACAGTTTAATGTACCCGCATTTTCTTACGTGTACTTGAACTTTACCACCTTGTACAGTTCTGTAGTTAGTTTATTGACTTCTTTGCGGCATTAAATACTCTGTAGGCGTCTTAATGGTTTTTGCTTGCGATATTGCTTGGAAATAAATTATTCTTTTCAATGAAAGGCGCGCGATGTAACTTCGGTTAGCAATGTCCGTGCGCCCACCTTTTATCATTGATAAACTAGTGAAATCGGGTTTCTTTTTTGTTATACGTTTATTCCAGGATTTATTTATTTGTAAAAATAAAGTTTGACTGCTTAAGATTATTATTTTCGGGAGTGCCTAGTATATACAGCAGTGCTTTATGGACAGGATGTAACTAGCAACTGATGCCTATTGATCTAACAAATAAAAGGGACCGCGATCGCCATGAACTATACCGAATCGTGTGTCATAATTCAAACTTTCCCCATTATGCATTCAAGCTGATGTGAATTTATAGGTGCTCTGCAGTCCTTGGGAAGTGAACACGCATTTAATGTAGGCTGCGGGTTCCTTAGTCGGCGATAAACGCCGGCTAGCTGTGGCCATTAGCACTCTGTGACTTAATGGGCAATAATCTGATCGGTAAGGTCTGTTTGGCCCTGGTCAGTGCCGCTCCTTGACATTTTTCGAAGAGAATGCGCAAGAGGCACCATACGTAGTTTTGTATATTGCTCGATGTTTTTGTTGGTAACGGGAGTATAAACGACAATTAAGACAATGGAAACAAAAATAAACTAAAAATTTCAAGAGGTTGGATTTTGAAAATAAAAAGGTTCAGATAGTGATTATGTTAATGAAATTTAATATGTTAATTTAATTGTCCAAGGCGTTTCACTCAATAGGGAATCTCGAATTTTTTTAAATAATTCTGACGCCAATGAAGATACTAAACGCAATTTAAAGAGGAGTGACTTTATTTTGTGAGAAATATGATGACACCATATCAATTGCATCCAGCAAAGATTGAACCAGACGCTCATATTTTCGAAAATCTTGTGCTGCGTCCACGGTCACTGCCTGTATTTTTCGCTGTTGTTTGCTTTCAAAACACTCACTTGCGGTTTGTTGTGGTAAACTCGCCCTTTTAAATATCACCAAAGAAAATAATCAAGGTCGTCGGTTTTGGCGAGCGCGACATGGCTCATTTTGAGTAACTTTTTAGCGTTAGTGTTAAGCGGACTAACTAAGTGCACCTAGTGGCAACGGATGTACTGGCAAGGACTTTCCGAAATATATAGTGTGCTAGGTTCGTTTATATCTGGAGCAAATGGTGGCGACTTCCAACACAACCTATGATACCATCATATTTTTTACAAAATGAAGTAAACCTGTTTCAAATTTTGCAGCAACCTCTTCAACGGTATTAAAATTATTAAAGAAATTTTGGATTAGAGTGAGAGTCCCGTATTGTATATTTTGTCAAAAAAAATATCGGGAATTTATAATTTAAAAAGCCGCGACTAATGATTTTAAAAAATTATTTGCGTAAGTCGGTAGCACTGTCCTTCATTACTACGCCTAAAATAAGGGCGATCCGTCAACCAGTTTGTTTACAACAGCTGGTTGAATGGGGACACCTCAGTAGTGCGTTACGATTTTTACAATGAACGAAAATATTGAACAAAGTCTTAAATTTGTGTTGCGAACGGAATTTCGCATGCTGACTCGTTGTAAATGTTAGAAAAGGCTTAGGGTGTATCAGTTTTATCAAAAACACGGCCCTACGAGTGGTAAAAAGCGTTCGAAGAAGGCCGAGAGGTCGTCGTAGACAATCCTCGTTCCGGACGACTTTGACCTCTTTAAACGACGAAAACATCGAAAAAGTGAAGGAAATTGTGCTCGATAATCGCCATTCCAGCTTAAAAGAGACAGCATGAGATCTCAAGGTCACGAATCCGTTCATTCAATTTTAGTGGATAATTTGGGCACTAGACGCGTCGCCGCTTAGCTCCGTTCCAAAAGAGTTGAATATTCTACAAAAACAGTTCCGTAAACAGATCTCTTTAGACATGCTAGATCGCGTCAATTCTGATCCCACATTCATAGAACGCATCATATCTGATGAGATATGGATCTATGAGTTTCATATACAAACGAGTCAACAGGCATCAGAATGAAGGACGAAAAACGAGCAAAAAAAACTACGTCAGAAGTCAAAGTGATGCTTATTATTTTCTTCGATATTCGTGGTTTGGTCTATCATGAATTCGTTCCGGAAGGACAGATGGCCAATAAAGAATACTATTTGGTTGTATTGAAACGTTTGCGTAAGAAAATCCATCAGAATTGTGGAACAACAATTCGTGGATTTTGCACGGCGATAATGCACCATCACGTAGAGCACCAATTGTGACCGAATTTAAGGCCAAAAATGCGAAAACTGCCATAGTTCAATCACTGTACTCGTCAGATTGGCCCCGCCTGACTTCTTTGTGTTTCCGAAACTAAAATTGCCACTCCGTAGTACCCGTCTTGAGTCGATTGAGTCCATAAGACAACATTCATCTAAAGAGCTGAAGGCTATAAAAAATGTTTCGAAGACTGAAAAAAAAGCTGTGTTGTATCAAATGGGGCTTACTTTGAAAGCGACAAAATAATTATTAATGATTAAAGGAAAGTTGTGTATTTTATTTAATAATTCCCGGTGCTTTTTTGGCAGAGTGTACCTTTATTTTGCTGCTGATTGTGCATTTAACTTAATTGTCTGCTAGTTGAATTAACCAGTAAAGAGCAAAATTTGCTCAGTTTTTGTATATAATTTTCATAGTCTCGTTAGCAATTAACCTTAACAAATTGTGGGCATTTAAGATAAGAGAAGCGGTGAAGCGCTTCTTTTCCACACGGAACAAAGCACCTCACGCGCCTCGACTACAAGGAACAAAGGGCTATTACAACGATATCAAAGTTAATGATCTGTTTATGTTCAAATTCAGACGGTTGGTTTTGCTACTGAACGTACCTGATAAGAAAAGCAAATGAACGCCGCGATAACGTTAGGATAGTGACGAAACGGGCTGTAATCTGAATTGTAGTTGCTTCTGTGACGCAAGCAAAGGCCGGCGTGCGCTCCGAATTTCTAAACTGAAATTCCCTTGCTTCGACTTGCAATTATACTGCATTTTAAATTTCAAAGGTTTTATCTTTGTGTTAAACAAAATTTTTTTATCAGTCACTACGTATCTTAATGTAAATCCTATAACATTAATAAACTATAAAGCCTGTCATGCTTTACTTTTAAACCTCTCATAGTATTGTTGCTCAGTCACTTAATGTTACTATATATGCATTTAAAGAAATAACAAACCCGAATAACCTGGGAGCTTTAATCCTTGTTCGACGAACTCAGCAGCGTGGGTCCGTGAGAGGAGTACGAATTTTTTGATTTCCGGAACCTTTTCATGTCTGATCCCCTCAGAGGATCTTCGACTGACAAATTCCCCCTTTGCTTGCAAATGCAATACATTTTTAAATGTCTGCAGGTATTGTACGGGGATTTCAAGGCTCAAGGCGCGGAAACGTAAAAGAGAACATCGCCGCCAGGCGCGAGTTCGTGGATTTGATGAATTGGTTTTGTTGTGGCGAGGCAGCGAGGAAAATGCAGTGTAAGAAAAGGAAATGTCTCGCACATTTTTACTTGGCAACCGACGCGGTGCTCTTATAAATTGTTAGTACGTACGGATTATTTTGGGGGAATTTAAATTGGGTAACTGTTTTTACGTCACAAAATTAATTTTTGCGAGTAAACTTGTCTTTATAGTGACACCTTTTGGATTAGAGCCAAGTATATCATCATTGATGAGCTTAATTGAGCGAGTCATATGCTTATGAGTAAATAGTAAAACTTTTGGTATCTTTATATTCTTAATTTAAATTAACAGAAATATTTGAAAAGACAAGTATTGTACGTGAGGACTTGAGGTCGCTTAAGGCGTCATCAGTTTTAATTTAAATTTGGTATTAATATACGGCAACCAGGATCTACGGTGCGAATCGTCCTTATATTCGTGGCTAACCGACAATAGTCGGTACGAATTATTCCATGCAAGTGCGAAACAACTCTCAAGTCAATTCACCACCTCTTTTAACAGGGTTACGATTTATAAAGTCGTTGGTGTACATACCCTTGATCATTAGTTTAAGCTAGATAACCTCCATTGTCAGTAGCTTTTTTTGTTTGGCACAGGTTTTTTTCTTAATGAAAAATGTCATAAAATTTGTCAATGTAAAAGGGATACTGGCGTTGGATATATGAGGGAATACGTTCCAAAGGTATAATAGAAAAAATTACAATTACAATAATAAAAGTCCATGTATTTAGTAAATCTGTTACAAGAAACACACACGGAAGCTTCCATTGAGACGACTGAGTCTTTGTTTCCGGATCGCAGCACAAACTCACATTTCATCTCCGGTTTTAACCTTAAGGAACTCTGGTTTATTAGTAGCAGTCTAAAGTAACTGCAACA
Organism: Sinelater perroti; assembly: GCA_036346155.1. NCBI lineage: Eukaryota > Metazoa > Arthropoda > Insecta > Coleoptera > Elateridae > Sinelater > Sinelater perroti. Next base: position 6,420,369 of record JARFIY010000189.1, read on the forward strand.
CGATATTTCTTCTGCTCTTATAATAGCAGCCTCTAATAGTTTTCTTAAAATTTCAACTCATAATTCTTGGACCGTGGATTGTCGATTCTTGTTTATTATAGCCTTTACATTAAACATTTCCGGTATTCTGCTCGTCGCTGGTCTTCCAGAACGCAGAGCACTTTCATCAGTTTTCCGGTACCTCTGAATCGTCTTTATTCGTGCTGCACTTATGGTATCGTTTTCGAAAGTCTTCTCAATCATCTAGTTAGTTACTGCGGACGAATGTCCCAACTTCGCACAACATTTAATGTAGATCCACTATTCTACTCCCTCAAGAGTTCAATTCTCAACTGACCCAGACAGTAAAACCATTCTCACTCACACATGCGCATTGCAGTCTACTCTCATCTGCTGCTAAGTTACATTACGGCCGTGCAAACTGTCGGTAGTTTCTTGTTAAAGTCCTTTGGGACGCTTTCCGCTACTAATAATGTTTGCAAATTAGTCTAAACGGTCTATTTTGGGTAATATTATAGTTCTCGGTAGCCTTCTAAAGTCTTCTAGTACATGATTTTTCATTAGTAGGGGGAAGCCGATAGGACTACAATTCTATGGCAAAGACACCGGCTGATCTGGTCATTTGCGTACAGTGAAGTTGTACGGTCATTTTTTGTTCTGCTTCATGTTTGGGTTTAGTGGAACTAGACTTTGCCTTTTTGTGTTTAATTTGTATAAATTACCCCGAACATTTGAATTGCCATAAAACCAAGTGCGTAATCAAAGTTATTTATGAGCAGCAGGGTTCTTTCTCTGGAAAGGCCTAATAACTTAAGAGCAACGACGTCGAGCTGAACATTTGTAATGCGACCCGTAATGAGAGAACCATTCTAGCTAATATGTGCAAGATCGTCGTTAAAAGGGTGAAAATGATACCGCCATCTCTAAAGTTCCTCCTGCACAATTAGTTTAAAGCCCTCATTGTGAAGTAATGCGAGAAAATATAACAAAATGTTTCGATTAAAAGAAACCTTCCTAAATGAAAAATATTAATATTTTTGCCATCAAAATGCGCGGAGTCATCCTCATGTTTCGAGCAGGCAAAGAAGTATTCCACTTGTTACACACTATGCAAGTTCTTATAACTTTATAAGAAAGAAAATTATATAATAATGACTGCTATCAGAGCTGTACACATGCTAGATTCTGAATTTATGGTAATCTCGTACCGTTTTAAGTGCTTCGCTTAGAATCAAATAAAGGCAATCTAAATTTAATAGCGATACTAGAAAATATTGACACACAAACGGTTGCTTTGGCCAAAAGAGCTGTAGCACATATTTGAGCGAGTTACGTCCCTGTTCTTCAAATTTCAAAAGAGGAGTGGAAATCAAGAAAATATAATATTTCAATTAGTTTACTTGCCCGAATCAACGCTTTACGAACAAAAAAATGTTGCAGAAATGGGAAAAAAATAATTCAGAGAAAGTGATACTGCGTATCTTTTCCGCAGTGCAAATGTTGAGGTTTCCTGGACTGTATCATCACCAAGCAACGAAATATAGTATTATCACTTACAAGGTAGTAATAAAGATGTTTCGCCTTAAGGCACTATAAAATGTCAGTCCAACAAGTTTCTCAAAAAAAGAAAGATGTAGATTTTGTTTAATTCAGATAGATCATCGTCAGCTATGACAACTACCTCTCAAAGCTGACTTGAGTTGAAGATTGCAAATTTAGTCGGGTTAAAATGAAGACAATTTCGTACATGTAACATAATACCTTTGGGTTATCCTTTGTATTATTTGTGTGTGTGATGGATGAACTGTTGTGCTCAACATTTGTGATATGAAACCAACTTCTACTAAAACGAACGCACGTTCGTTCTTCGGCAATAATTATAATCAATTTTATAATACTTTAAAACACTAAAATGTTTGCCATACATATGGTTCACATACGGAACGAGGCTTGTTCTATTACTGGATCAGATTTTCATGTTTTCTTTTTATTGCACTTCTGGTGAAGTTGTGGAAGATTGATGTAAACTCTTGAGAGCTGCGGTAGGTTTCTATTTTGTGGTTTATTTGTACACCGTGAATGAAATTCTAAGCTTACCCTTTCTTTTGACTTCTCTCTCCTTTTCATTATACTTGTTTTAAGACATTCAGTGTATTTTCTCGATATAAACTGGTAATATTACACTATCTCAAGAGCACGCTTTTTGTTCAGTTATGACGTCTTTATTCTTCATGGGCGTAATTTTTGTTTTGGTAGAAACAAATTGTTAAATAAAGGTGATTTGTTCTTCTTTAATTATCTTTTGTCTTTTCTATTCTTATGCTTCTACAGAGCATCAAATTTGTTTAAGGATATAATGATAATTTAAAAATTGGTTCCTTTAAGTTCTATTTAGAGTTAGGCAGTTCCTTAAGTAACGATTTCCTCAGTTTTTATGTTTTTTTTCCATAAGAAAGTTTGAAAAGGCTGGGATCGATCAACGTATTTTCGGAGTAAATCACGGACACCTTTTATTGGGGTACCTCCAGCACGCGGCTCTGAATAACAAACAAGAGAACCCCCCCATTACCACGCGCGGAAATAGCCCGTCCACATTTCGCGGCCGCAAACGCGCTAATTGTTTATCTCTCCCCCCGGTGCAGTGCGCGCAATAAAGCTATTTTTGCGCCGCGGCCTGCGGAGAATGAGCGGCGGCAGATTAGGCTTTTCATTGGCGGTTTCCGCCGTTTCCTCCGCGCGGCCGATTTTCTTGGCTGCGTAGATCTCCGACCTAACCTTGCTGACGTCAAATAACGCGCTTACAGCGAGATAACGTGATGCCGAACGAAAATTGAGCTTTTTGTTTGCCCGACCCATCGATTTCCCGTCGAAGCCGAGAGTTTATTAGCGGTACCATTTTTCTCCCGCTGGGTTGCGTGTCTTGGCGAATTGATGGAAATTGATGAGCCGGCGATTAGGGCAAATGATATTGTGTCTTGGTAATGGGGAAATATTGTTGCTGTAATAATTGTCGAAAAATGAAAAATTCATACCTCACCAATAGAAAGTTTGTGAATAACTGTGTAGAAAGGAATGTAAAGCAAAATGGAAAATAACGGAAAATAAGGAAATATACAAATGTTAGTTGATAATTTATGTTACAGGAAATAAAATTGTTTAATAATATTTTCGTATATTTCACTAACGTAAAATTACACTCTATGACTGTATTTATCTGTAACACTATTTATGTTGCACGGTCACTCGCTTTCTATACTCAACTTACTGTTCAAGATTTTCGAAAAGCTGCTTCGCAAAATAATTCACTCAACTGTAGATCTCGATTATATAATCCCATCCTATGAGTTCGGCTTCCGACAATATCGTTCGTCAACTCACCAAAGCCATATGATTGTTACTCATATCATGGAGAGTTTAAAAACAAAACACGTATGTACAGCTGCATTAAGCAGGCTTTCGATAAGGTATGGTAAGGTCCTAAAATCCTACCTGACCGAGAGGACCTACCAAGTCAAAATCAATAATATAGTATCAGAATATCATAAAATCACCTCCAGAGTATCACATGGAAGTGTACTTGGTCCATTACTCTATTTACTCTACACATCTGACACACCAACTACAACCAATATCTCAATATCCACGTTCACTGATGACACGGCTATCCTATCAGCTAACGAAAGACCAGAAACAGCGGCAGCTCATTTACAATGCCACCTAGATACTCTGCAATATTGGTTTCACAAATGGCGAATAGCAGTAAATAGTGACAAATCTGCTTATGTCACGTTCACCTACAGACCTACTGTTTGCCCACAAGTCAGAATTAACGATGCTCTGATACCTCGGAAGACCGGACTGCATCTGGACCACAAAATAACAAGAAGTGCCAAAAAGAAGAAGTAAATAGACCTAAAGATTAAATAAATGAACTGGCTAGTCGGCAGACGATCTCAACTATCTTTGTCTAACAAATTACTTTCATATCAAATCATCTCATTGATCTCCTCAGCAACCAAGCGACCGTCACCAGAAGACCGAAAAGACAATGGCCACAAGACCTATCCTGGTAACCAGCCAGGTGTAGTGTGAAATCATGGGGAAACTGGCATTGGGATATAGGCTTTCCTAAAGTTTTTCCATGTATCTGTGTCCTGTGTCTATCTTTTCCAGTGTACACTTCCTACTCTTTTTAGATCATCGTCCCATTTCATCTGCGGTTGGTTTCTTAATCTTTTTCCTAACCACCTCCTCCAATGTTTTATCTCTGTGTTCTATTTTTGGTCTGGGTATCTGGCATTATGTCCTGCGAAGTCTCGCTACCTTTTCTCTTGCAACTTTTATATTTGTTATTCTTCTGTTTCAGATATTTGTTTTCTTACCTGATGGTTTTACACCTATCATTATTCTTTATTTTTTGCTATTTTATCTGTGTTTACGAGCCAATGATAAGTACGATGCCATCTTTTGTCCATTTATATTTTTTCCTTTGTGTGGCCAATTTAGCCGTTTGAACATATCTTCTATTGCTGGTGTAAAAGGTTTTGGGAGACTACATCGCTTTGCCGAACGCCTCTTTTCAATGATTTCCTAACTGTCATAATTGTTTTATCGTAAAAGTGTTATGTGGTGAGAATATGTTCGACATTTGTTCATGGCTCTTTCCACGGCTCACATATCTACACTATTAAAAGCTTTTTCATAATCGATGAAAGAAAGATACAGGATAATATTTATCTTCTCGATTAATGTTCTCATTGTTAGTAGATGATACGAATTATACTTTATTTGGAATCCAGATTGTTATATAGTTTCGTAAGTATTCATTGTAGGTACGAGTCTATTGATTGGTACCCTCATGAAAATTTTGTCTATGATGAGGAGATAATTCTGTAAATTATCTGTTTCCTCTTCTGAAAAGTAGTAGTATGATCATACTCTCGTTTTAGTTGTTGGGAATTTCGCCTTTATGAAGACGGAACATTAAACAGTTCTTTCATTTTTTCTGTTACTACGTTTTACCCATCCTTTAACATTTCGGTCAATATTCCGTTCTGTGCGGGGGCTTTATTCTTCCTTGTGATTGGACTGCTTTAATCTCATAAATTTAAATATCTGTTAATTTCTAGTTTATCATTTAATTGTATTCTGGCTCTCAACATTTGTTGCCTGTTTTTGCAGAGGTTCTGCAGTAGTTAATGTTTGACGATAGCCACGTATATTTTTATTATCTTTTTTGTTGAAAAATCTGTTCACTGCATACAAATCTTGTTGCTCTAAGTAGTTCATGAGTTACCACGTTTGTTTTTTCACCAGATCCACATTTGCGTACTTTGTTGTCTGCTTCATCGTTTTTCTTTTCGAGTTTTGAAGTAATCTATTATGATTTTTTAGGTCTATCTTTTATTGTTGTTATTTCTTCATGAAAAATCCCAGTTTCGTTGTCATGGTCTAAGACTTGAACGAGTTTTATTTGTAGCTCTTAATTTATTTCTATTATTACGTATTTTAAATAGAGTAAAATGGGTTTAATTGTTTTTATATTTTGTTTGATATTGTAACGTTTTTGCTCTTTTAATTAACTGCACATTATTTATATAAATACAGCTTGGATTCGCCCGCTTGTTCCACTTAAAACCGAAATCGGCGTCTGAATTCGAAATCTGCTCTGGCGGTCCGTAGCCGAATAGCCTCGAACCTTCGAGAAACTAGGTACTCGAACCTTATGGAATGTTCGCGAACACGAGCGCGCCAGCTGTATTCCTAGAAGGGCCGGAGGTCGAGAGTGACGCAATGGAGATGTCAATCAACCGTGCTACGGGGACGTTCGGAAATTCTACTACTACTGCTCTACCTAATAAATCCTATATCATCATATGTCCCATTTGCCCTTATTAATTCTGCTTTGAGTTCATATATCTTTTCGTCTTTGGCCGAGAATCTGGTGTTGTAGGCTGCGTACTTTGTTTTGTTTTGTTTATTGTTTATCGTTTATACATACAGCTTTTTGCTTCAACCAGAATCCGTGCGTTTGACCGGCAGGCCGGTGTGGGATTGTGGAGGTAGTTTTAAGATGGACATTATGTTTGTTTGAGCAAATTGACTAATACAACACTACGCTTGCCAAGAGGCTTTTTCCTATCCGTCACCTGGAGAGACGCTCGTTAGAGGTCCAACAACCCCACACGGATTTATTAAGTTACTATTTACTAATTGAATACTACGCTCAAAAGAGCAACGTTTCACATATTCGGTTGATTTTCAGCATATCTTTATCAATTAGAAATACTATTGAATCTAATTTAATATTTTAAATAAAAAAATAGTAAACCACTGCCTGTTGATGATTTCAATGTTCCTTTCATCATTTTGTAATTTTTTTCAAACCCTCCCTAATTTCTTTACAAATATTTCTTCGTTATTGTATGGTTTTTAGGAGTATTTATATCCCAATTATCACCACGTGCAATCAAAAATAATCTAATATTAGCAACCCATAAAAAATCCAAATTGCGGCTCGCTCCAGTTTTATTGTAAACGCGGCGCGAATTGATCGTAAAGCCGGCCCACCGCCAGCAATATCGGAAAGATTGCATTACATCGAGTTAATTTCCTAGACAAAATACGGGGGCGGCGCAGCGCCAGTGCGCCCTAGTTTCGGCGTATCGCTAATCCGGCAGCGTGCCGCGGGATGCCATTAAAAATTGCGATAAACCAGTCCGAAGATTTTAAAGCGGCCGTGGGCTTTAGGACCGGGCGCGCCGGAGGCGCTCCCCCAGATCCATTATTTTTTGCTGCACCTCACGTCCTGCAGTAACGAAGGAAAATGCCAGCTCCAAGCGGAGCGTGCTCTATTTGCTAACCTAATCCCGTTGTTGGGGAGCACCGGGGTGGATGGAAAATTTCCGACGCGATCTCTTCCCGCTGTGTTGTCAGATACACTTGCCTTTGACTCGGACTGAATGTCGTATTTGGATGTGTATTTGAAAATCTGCTTGTGAATGAAAACACGAAAGATTGTCAGAACAACTGAAATATTGAAAAGAATAAGTAATGTCTGGGTTAGAGCATAAGTCATGGCAAAGTGTTTTTTTTTCAAAGGTAAGGGGTGCCATCACAAAATGTCGAATGCCTCAAGGAATCCGTGCATTCATAGTGTGTGTCCGCGACACAAAAAGAGTGTGATGTTCTGTAACTGCACAGAGAGCAATGTTAAATCAGTTGTCAGTGCATTCAGGATGAATGTGACCCGAGTAAAACAGCGTTCGTATATCAAAATAGCTGTTCTCCGTGATAGAAATGCCAGAGAATGATACAGAGAATTGTTAGAAGCTGTCGGCAACAATGCAGAGCTTCAGCAAAGACGCGAAGCAACCAGCGACCGGCAACGGCCAGGACGATTCTTTAATATGAAACCTTACGGCAAACATGAAGAGAACAATGTAGGCGTGTTGTTAAATGCCCCTAATTTCTCCCGTTCTTTGTTCATTCAATTATATATTTCAAATTTTTCATCCGCGCTCATTTTTCGCACGGTGGTTGACTGAAAAGTGATTTAACATTGTTCTTTGTGCAATCTTGTATTTTGGACACACTATGAATGCGCAGCTTTCTTGAGACAGGACATTTTGTGGTATCATCTCTTATCTTTGAAAAAAAAATAGTTGACATGACTCGTGTAAAACCCATAATTGTAGTCCACTAAAATAAATGTTTCAAAAATAATCAAAACAATTCAGTAAAATACGATTTTAAACCTTTTTTAGTGAACTATTGTAGCCTGTGCTACACTAGAGTATCTCAATCAAGTTATTTTTTGAAAATATTTCTCTTATTTATACAATCAGTCCTATCGGTACAACTTATGTGTGTTTAAACTAAACATCTACTGTATAATCATGTCATGATAAGATATGCTCCATTGGACACTCTTTACAATTTTACTAAACTTAGATATGTAACACTAATTGATATACATAATATTTATATGAATCTGGTTGGTAGGTTGGATGGCTTGAACCATATCAATCTTTTTGGTTCTTCTTCATCCTGTATCAGTATGGTTGCAAGTTCGTTTGAGTGTTGTGTCAGCTTTTGTCTGTATTTGACGCTGAATTTGATTATTTCTTCACAAACAGTTGGTATATTTAGGTCAGCATGAATGATCGCATTTGAAATATACCAAGGGGCGTTTATTATTATACGGAGGGCCTTATTTTGGAATCACTGCAGTATCTCTATATTGGAGGTACTGGCGGAGCCTCATGAGGCATTCAAGACGCCCAGACGAACTTCACTATGGCTTTCTTCCTATTATCCAATAAAGATGTTTGAATTTTGTTCCTAGTTGTTTTCTTTTAGAAAAGATGTGGGTTTGCTAAGTCAGTCTTCTATCTAGGTGAATGCCTAGGTATTTGGCTGTGTCTGCTAGTGGTATTTCGTTTCCATACAGTGTTATAGCAGGGCAAGTTTCTTTCATTAGTGTAAATGTAACGTGAGTCGATTTATTTTCATTGGCCTGCATTCGCCATTTTGTTAGCCACTGTTTGAGTTGGTTTAAATGATTTTGTAGATTCCTAGTTGCAGTATTAGGGCCGTGATGTGTCATCGGCGTATGTTGCTATTATTATTGAATTGTTTGTGGGAGGTCTGTTGTGTACAGTGAGTACAAGATTGGCCCTAGGACGCTGCCCTGTGGTACTCCAGATTTGATAGGATATAGGTCAGTGTATGTATCTTGATGTTTTATTTGGAATGTCCGATCCAAAAGGTAGGATCTTAGAAGGGAGTAGGTTTTAAGTTTATAGAATAATCCTAAATGCCATATTTTGTCGAATGCTTGTTTCATGTCGGTGAAAGCAGCTAAACAATATCGTTTCTCTTTCATATCCTTATTGATTACGGTAATGATTCTTGCTCTATGGTTCCGTGATCCTTTGTAAAGCCAAACTAATGAGCGGGTATCGGGATATTTCCATCTATGATGTTAGCTAATCACTTTAATATGATATTATCCAGTACTTTGGATAGAACTGGAAGGAGGCTTATGGGGCGATATGACGCGACGTCTCTTGGGTTTTTACCTGGTTTGGGTATCATTATGATTTGTGCTATTTTCTATTGACACATTCTTAAAAATGCGTTAGATTTTTTTTAAGTTTTTTGGGACAGTTTTTGAAGTACTTTTAGGTCGAAGCCCGGGGCCTTTATTTCTCGGCCTATTTCTATTTCGAGCTCGTTCTTCCTAACTTTTTCTATTGGTAGACTAATCTGGAAACGAGTTTCGATATAGTTTTTAATTTCTTCTTCTGCAGCAGTTAGCTGGTGTGGAAATGGTTGAAAGATTGTGATGATTTTTGGTCTTCCGTTCGTGCCCAGGAGGTTTGGCTTGATCGTATTGGAGGTATTTCTTGTATTGGTTGTTTTTGTTCACGGGTTGTCTTCCGTGTAGAATAGTTTGTCACTTCAGTTAGTTAGTCCTCTAAGATATTCTTGGACAGATTCGGTTTTTTTTAACCTTATATAACAGATTTTTAATATCTTACGATCTAATTTGTTGTATCGTTGTTTGTCAGGTAAGGCTCTTGTAATTAACCAACGTTTTCGGGCTTACCTTCCGATATTTTTAAATTATTGTCAGGCAAACTTTTTTAATACTTTTTTCGCCTCTATCTGGAGTTGCTTTCCATGCTGCTTTTTATATTGCTTTGGTTAGTCCTATTACTGCTTCTGCGATATCCGTTTCTGTTTTCAGTGGTATTGCAAGGGTTATTTTTTCACGAAAGTACTCCTAATATGTTCTTTTACTATAGAGTGACGGTTTCTTTGATATTTCCTGTATTTTGGTTAGGAATGTTTTTATGATTAATGTATGATCAGAAGTCTAAACACGCTGCTACTTTCATAGTTTTATAATTGCGACCTTTCATTACGCAGAAGTCAACAAGATCAGGTATCTTTTCAGGATCAGATGATGTGTTGATAAATAATTTAGGTTATTAGTTTTCATAACATTTAAAGAGTTCTCTTCTTTTAGTAGTAGTGAATCTGGATCTCCAGTACACGTTCTTCGCATTATAATTTCCTCCTGCTAGAAATCGATTTCCTAGTGTATTAATATATCTGTTATAGTCTTCGTATTTGTTGTTGTGTTGCGGCAGACAGTATACTGCTGATATTGTTGTTCCCCCTTGACTGTCTACAATAGTTACGTTAGTGGATTGTATGTTGTTTTGTTTATATTCCTCTCTTTCATAGTGTTCGATTTTCTGTTTGATAATCACAGCAGATCCTCCATGTTTTTGTATGGGTGGTTGGTGTTAAATAAGTTATAGTTAGGTATTTTGGTATAGCTCATTTGACCCATAAGGTTTTTCATCATCTGTTTTAGTTCGTTTAAGTCATTCGTAGGTTGTGCTGTGTTTATCGTAATTTGTTATGTTCTCGTTTGTCTTGCATTGTTTGGGCATATGTTACTCCTGGTTGTACGTATCTAGTTTCTAACTTTTGTTGTCTTAATACCGAGTACATTTTTTTGTTGTATTTGCTTATGCAAATACAGCCTGTTTAATTTGCTCGATTATTCTCATTACAGTTTGTACACTTGACACTTGCATCTTTTCTTTTCTGAAACATTCTCTGGTTAGGTGTTCATCCGTGTACTTAACGCATCTTGGATTATTTCTACAAAAATTCTTCGTGTGTCTAAATTTTTGATATTGCATACATTGAGGTATTTCGCGTCTAGCATGTGGTGCTTTAATTTGTTCTTTAGTATTTAAAAGTAAGTCTATTTTATATATTTCTTTGTTGTTGTCGCTTGATACTAAGTTAATGAAGTGCATTGGTAGTGCTGTTTTATTCCCTCGTTGCTTTTCATTCCATATGTTTGTAGTTGTATGTTCTGTTCTTGAAGACAACTTTATATCATTTATATCTGTTGATGGGTGAAGATTTTTGAGTACCGCCCGGAAACTTCGTTCCTGTTTGGGGTTGTACGTATGAAATTTTGTTTGTTTCTCTTTTAGTGCTTTAATTATTTTGGTATTTATCTTACTTTACAGGAGTTGCATCTACTTGCTTATTGTATAAGAATTTTAATGCGTATTTATTTTTGACTTGTTCGGTAAGGAAAGTAGAGGCTGAATATTATCTACGTCCGATATAAAAATTGGCGGAGGTTTAGGTTCAATATTTTGTTTTTGTGTTCCTGCTTTTTCATTATCCATATTTACTTCTAAAAGTATACTGTATTTATTGTTGGTTCCAATTGATTTTTCTTTGTAGCTGTGGGTTCATCATCTGCTGTCTGCTTGCCTCTCGTTTTGTTACTTTTTGCCACTGATTTTCTGCATTTAGTAGCGATGGGTATTCTGAATTTTGTGTTTGTATTGAATTTATTATTAGAGGAATATTTAACGGTTGGCTGTTGTATATTTTTGGATTTTGGGTGTGCACTTGTATTGGTATTGTTTGCGAAAACGAGATGCTTGGCGACATTTGAAAGTAGAGTGATGCGCCCAGATTGCCTGATGCATTCATATTTGGATGTTGAGGCGCATATTGTACATAATTTGGCGGGTTATACATGTAGAAGTGAAAGTGCGGCACTTACTCGTTGATTGCGATGATTTCTTTATCACGTTTATGTACCCACTTGTTGCACTTCAATTTGTCTGTTCGATTACGGCTTATAAATAATTTGTTACGACAAATGTTTGAAATACTAGTCTAGCACTATTTGCACTACCACTGCGTGGACCTTACGTGAGCGACAACTCTCGTTAGTCTATTTAAGAAAATTTAAAAACTGTTCATTCTTCTACGGTTATGTTAGGTTACCCAACGACTGTCCACTTACCACTGATGGTTGATGTTTCTTTAGTCTTGTCCCAAATTTACAAGACCCCTTTTCCTTCATTTCAATTCTTTCGAAGTGATCATTTGACTCTTGTTAAGAAACCAGTTAGGACTCTAAGGTTATTCTTGTTGTTCTTTGTACATTTCATAATCTTTTTCATTCCTAATTTATTAAGTACGAGCCTCGAATTCGATCTTGAGTACTGACTAAGTCTATAAAATATTTTTGGTACTAACACTAGGAAATTTGCTTCGTTTCCGGCCAATAATTTTCTGAATTTTCTTCTATTCTTGTATGACTAGGAATCCATTGGAGGGTGAGTGTATTCTGCTTTCCTAACGTGTTTAACACTTAATTGCAGTTCCATACAATTTGAAAGTTAATGGTGCATGAGTACAACACCTTAATTGCTACTCGTCTATTCGACATGGTTTATAAATCCTTTCTAGTGTAGTCTCTGTTAAGGTTAAATTGATCCCATTTTTTAATGCATAAATCTCTGCTCGGAAATCCAGCAATTTTGGGTCTATCTGTACACCAACGAATCATTCTGTTATTGATGATGGGATTGGTATTTCTTTTACCTCATTCCCTTCTACCACCTATTCGAAAGGAAAAGTTGGCTTCAAACATAAATTTATTGCTTAAGTTGCCGCACGGTAGTCCGAATAGGGAAGATTTTTCTTCCTTAGAGGAGAGGATGTTGTCTGATGAAACTGTTCTAGTTTTATTCCTCCGGGCGTTTCTTTCCTGTTACCTAATAAAAGCAATGTTAGTCTCAGTATAAGCTTCGGTCTAGGATATAGGAAAGCCTTTACACCTGCTCAAGCTGCTTTTTTGTACTTAACTTCAATCTATGCTCCCAAGTCACTTTTTTGTGGGTAATGATTGGTGTTACCGTCTTCAAATAGATCGAGCATGATATTTTAGGTTTTGTTTCCAAATTACCCCCCAAGTTTTTTCCACATTGTTGGTGCCCTGGTGACTTTCTTCGCCAATTTTTCAGTATCTTTTCTCCACCTAAGTTTTTATCCATAATGTCATTTAAAAATTTTACTGTGTCTTTTTCAGTAATTTAAAATTATTGGAGTCAATTCCCAATTTTCTGTGATTGTTAACCTTTTTTGTATCATATAGCAAAGTGTTCATTTGATTCACTTCTACGGTTAGGACTATATCGTCTATAAAACTATATGCTCGGGTTCAGAAAGCCGTCTTTAACTAGACTCCATATTGAAGACAAATGGATGCCCCTTTGCGGGCTGCATCTGGTTATTTTTTTGTTTTCCAATAGTTTGTTTTTTTGTATCAGTTGCGTTTCTGATTGCATTTTTTCATTGTCTGTGTACTTAACTGTCGCCCTGTTTATTACAGTGGTCTCTTTCTTTGTCCTTGTTAATTTGCTGCAGTTTTGTATGAGATCGTACAGAAGTAGGACGCTCTGTGTTGTCGAATTAAGTAGATTTCCGCAACTGATTATGAACATAATTTAGAATACGACAGTACCCTCCACAATTGATAGTGGGGTCGAAATTCCACATAAATAATGCTACATTTGTTCCAGAAATCACTCTTTAGCACCGAATTTCTTGGGTGATGGTGGTGAATCCGTAGGCTTCTCTCGGATGCTCGTTTAGATTTCGGAATGAAAATTTTTCCCTGCCGGTTAAAGCGGAAAGCTAACTTGAGATCAACGCGCAGTTTTCGATAAATCCAAACGTTTTTCAATAATAGCACTTATAGTTCCCATAGAAAGATTTGTTTTTGCCTTTTCACGAAAGGTTACGCTTCGATTTTCTAGTTCAACCCCCTGAATAACTACTGTGGGCTGGGAATTGTAAGCTGCAGGGTTGTCATTTACGAAAGCATGGCCTGTTGAAAAACGTTTACGTCATGCAAACATTTTATTGTGACTGAGCAACTACTTGTCGAATTTGCTTGCAGTCTAGTGTAACTAACTGTACACTAACTCTATTAGCTGTATTATCTGTAAAATGACTGTCTCAAGAAGTACTATCATCTCTTTCTATACTTCTAAGAAAGATTGACTCGAACTCCCCTAATAGTTTATTCTAAACATTTTTGCTTTGTTTCAATATGTATAAAGAGGAAATCTCAATTAACCAACAAAGAAAGACTAAAGTGAACTTTGATAAAGCCAAAGGTACAAACAGAAAACTAATATTATTGACTTATCAAAGGCATTTCTACCTAATCAAGAAAAACAATTTTAGTATGAATTTATAGGAACAATATAAATAAGCATTTTATAAAACTGAGGAAATATGAGATATATTTTATATATTTATTATATTAATTCAATTCTGCCTCACTTAGCTGAAGCTTACATGTTTATTAATCTTTCCCTTTATATTCTTATACCTGTATCTGGCAAGATCAACATGTGGTACCAAAGAAGTGGCAATTTGCCTTTTATAGAGAACTCTCCCAGCTAAAACCCTTTTATATAAGCCCGCTCAAAGCTACTTGTGGATTTTGGTCCAGCTGTTGTTCTAATTTAATCCTGCTGCAGCATCACGATCCCTTCATAAATAATGTCGCTCTCGAGACGGCTTTTTGTCAGAGCTTTGCGCCTCATATACGCATCCACCCAAAGGTCAAGAGCTCTTGGCATCGCCGGCGCTAGGAAATATGCGCCGGGGCGCCGCCGCCGACGTCACTTTATGATTTATCGCTTGCTTAATCGAAATGAAGCGCTATGTGGATCTGCAGAATATGCCACTTAGATCAAAAATAGTAGGACTAATGTGTGTTGGACAAGATTCAATTGGTATGAGACTTCAAAAATGATTTATTATTGATTGCTTTCCCTTGTAAACAATTTGTAAATCAAAATTTTCTAAAATATGGCGGCCGAATAACATGCTAAATTATAATATTGTTGTCCAGAATAAAATCCTAGAATTTCAGCTAAATTTGGCCCGCAATTCCGATCTTTATTTCGGGCGGGCTATTTTGGGGAAAAATTCGGGCCGGGGGCGCACAAAGAGTGTGCAACAAGTAGGGTAATTCGTCCTGGCCGCCTAAAAATACCGCCGGTGCCGTGGCGATGAACCCGGCCGCCTCTGACATTTCATTACGACCAATGGCTGGCGGCTAATGAGCGGCGGAGCTTTTACTTGCTGCACGTCTTGTACGGCCGCAGGGCGCGAAATTGGCTGATGGGGCCCGAAGGGAGGAAAGCAGGAAAGTGGTCCGCCGTTCTGGACTTCGGAAGCGACCTCGTGATGGGAGCGCTTGTCTACTTGACTTCTGAAGCAGAAAGGCACCTGAACGCGAGAAATGTAGAAGCGCGCGAGGGAAATCAGTGGAAATGATGGAGCAGCGAGATAAAATCGAAATTTAATTAGAAAGTGAAAGGTCATAAATTTTTGCTCCGAATTTCTTTTTTACCATAACTTTTAGTTGCTTATAGATTCACTCTAATTTTTTAGACCCGCTATAACATGTTTTTGTTACATAAATGGGAAAATGCCAAAATGCTGCTTTTTATGGCGAGTAAAAATTCAATAAAATTTGGTTGTGACCTTTTTTATATTATATGATAACGCTAGTTATTTAATAACTACTGTAGCTTTGAACATTATTTTAGGTAATAAATATAACAATTTAATTTATTTTCAGAATTTACATGAATCGGTAAGCGCAATTAATTAATTTTCTTTCCGCTTTAAACTTTGAATTATTGGTTTTATTGCTCTACTAAACACTGAGTCGTCTTATGAATTAGTAATCATTAAATTTATGTGTGACAAATAGTAGATTAGGAATGAATTAATCAAGACATTTGTGTTTGTACGCAGCAGCTACTACATATAATGGACAATGAGCATTACAATTGTCGAAATTTATAAATTGATCACGTACTCGCGTGCTCTGTAGTTTAGATGGCAGTAATGATCAATCAGAATTAAAGCTCTTTAAATACTAGCACTGTATTTTATTCCCTGAAGGTTATCGTACTCGCTGGATCACTACTAATTTATATGCTAATTGCGCAGGGTAGCATCGCTACGTGCTGCATCAGCACGTTACCATAGTTTTGTAAACACACAACCTATTCCCATATTAAAGCAAAAGCGATTTACATAATTACGGAAGAAACGGGCAAATAAATAATTTATAAACTTTCCCGACGTTAAAAGAGTTGTATCACGCAATTTTTGTTGTTTCTTTTGATTTAAGGTCTCCAAATTGGACTTCTCAATTTTCCACCAGTTGTTAGTTGACAACATGGTCTGTGCGTACCTTTTTCTTCGTCTTGCCAGCAGGCCCCTGGACTTTCTACTGGTCGAACGCCTTATGGTTTTCCTATTATTCTCATTCATTGATAAGGTCCCGCCCATTTAAGTCCGCATTTCAATGAAGGTTGCAGCACTGGTTTCCTTGAACAGTTGATACATCCTGTGGTTATATCTAATTATCTACCAATCACCCCCTTAATTGGTCCATATATCTTCCGCAGGATCTTCCGCTCGAATGCGTTTATGGCGGCTTCCGCTCTATGTGACAATATCCCCGTGCCGCCTCCATAACACAGTACTGGTCTAAGTAGGGTTTTGTAGTCTCAGTTTTGTTTTTCTGTGTACATCGCTTGACTAAAATATGGATAGCTTTGATATTTATTTTATTTGCCGCTGTATCTCCTTCATTTCGTTCGATTTGTTAGAGATGTTGGCACCTAGGTATATGAAGTTATTCGCTATTTCAAAATTTAGTCTTCTATTGTTATGTTCTGGCCTCTTACTTTATTATTCCTGGTCCGTATAAATATCTTGGTTTTGCTTCGTTGACTTTTAGGCCGATATCTGCCGCAGTCTTTGTGAGTTGTACTTAATTTTTTTGATGGTGTGTGTGGTTATTTGGTTGTGTTTATAATGTTAAGTGAAAAGGGGGCCAGTCTGTCTCCTTGATTGATGTTACCATGTGCTTGCTTAAAATCCACATACAGTTGGTGCACGTTTATGTTGAACTCCTAGTACTTTTCCAATATATTGTCGATCAGATCGCTTTTGATGAATCGCTTAGCCAAGTGGATGCGTTTGTTGGACGTAGAGATCTATATTGCCCATCTGGTTGTTCTCAAAAAGTTTATAGGGAATTATGCTTCCCTAATCCCATCACATACACAGCATCGTCTCCCGAGGATGAAGTCCTTCGAATGAAGGTGATTCACTACAGTCTTCTAATTGTTCAGCCAATTCTCTGGACGCAAATTTTCATGGAGAAGCTGTTAATCGATCTTCAGGTCGAAAGTACCATTTCTGTTGCGTGAAAACCATCATCGAGCCGTTCTTTCTAACATATCCTCTTGTCCCCTCTGTACGTACACAGCACAAATTTCGTGAGCAGCTTTCGCATCTTTTCCGTCACGATTAAAGGTTAATAGCAACAAGTGTTGAAAACGTCATTTTTGTCAACTTAAAGTTGCATTTCAATGACCTAAAACTTAACGAAAATTTGATCAATCTTAAAATCCATAAATCCTAATTTGTATAGGAAAATTTAGACTTTTTATGACAATATGATATTTGCATAATTATTCTTTTTGAGCGGCAAAATTGAATTTTAAATTAAACGGCGATGACTTATTCCTCAACCCAATACCTTTATTGCATTCACAACCCCTTATGTAGATGGCAGAGCAAATTTTTAGTTTACTGTTGGTTTTGTTATTCTTCCATATTTGCTAATTGGGTTTTGTTCTTATTTGTAGTTTAGCATCTCCCCTTTACTTTCTATTTTTTTTTGTTTGATTTGTAGCTACTTTTGAGGGTGTTGATTTGCTTGTGCCTTTCTGATTTTATTCTTAGTCTCTTTGCGAGCTTAGCAGTTTAATTTTTTCTTCTAAGTAGATTGTTGCTTTCCCTAGCTTTTTCATGTTTAGTCTTCGAGGCTCTTGTGGATATTATTATATCCGTATGTGTTTTAGTTTATATCTTTTCTTTTATTACTATTTCTTATCGTATTGTGGTATCTATTGCTTCTACTGTTGCTTCCTTCATGTACTGCCATTCTTTTTCCACTGTCGTATAGTTATTTCCTGATTCTGTTACTCATCTTCGGTTTATATTTCTTGGTGTCTCATTTTCTTTTAGGTTTTCTATGTTATATTTCTCTCTTGCCTTTCTTCTGTTAATACGTTCCTAAAGATGATCTTCACTTAGTAGTGGTCAGAGTTTATATTGGCTCCACGATACTATTTCGGTAACTAGATGGTCGATTTGATTAGAAGCTTTCATATCTGGCGCTATCCATAGGTGTTTATTGGATATTAATATATGTAAAATATGTTGAGCTAATGGAAATACCTTTACTTATAGCGAACTTGATCACTCTATTGCTATTACGTTGGACTCTTGGTGCAGTCGGCACTACTCTATGATTAGCTAGTACTGTTCTTTTTCCCTAAGCTTTGTGTTTAGGTTTCCAATAATGATCTTTTATTCGAAGGGATTGTGTCGTAGGTTCTTTCAGGCATTTAGTAGTACGCATCATTGTCATATTCATGTTTTTCTTCCGTTCCAGGATGCATATTTACTATCGATACACTGAATAATTCTATTTTTAACCGCATGTCGCACATTCTTTCAATTATGGGTTTGAAGTGGGTGTTAGCGTTCCTTACCGTGTTGCTTACTACGACGACTAAACCTAGTTTCCCGTCCACTGTATAAGATGATATGAGTCTTGGTATCTATAACGCATTTGCTAGCCATCTTGTTTTCTGCTTTGTCGTGATTTTCAATCGGTCCGATTTTATTTAAAGTTCGTAAGTACCACATAGCTAAGCTAACCTCAGTTCATGTTCATGTCTCGCCTAAATTGTCTTTATTTTTATTGATTGGGGTTTCTTTATTTGGGGGGGGGGGGGGGATTTTGCTCTTAGGGGTAAAGAAAATTCCTTTTCCGGCCTCATTAAGTTGTTTCTTATGACAAACCGGGGATATTACGGGTATATTCTACCCCAACCCACAGGGGCGACACTTGGCACAACTGATCGTAAGTAAGTCGGCAATGTACTGAGAATTTTTAATGTAGCACTTACGATTCCCGATTATATAAACGTCGGCAAAACGCAAGGAAGTCATATGACTTCACGGAATTTTAGCAATCGTGTAGCGTCTATGTGGTCCGCAGCATTTGGTAGAAACACGTCTTCACTGTACTACTCAGTTTATATTTCATTGTGAAATGATGCTATTATAAATAAATTACATTAAAAATTTACTGACCAGCTTGTGCGTGCTTTTCTTTGCATATTAAGAAAGCAAATTATCATTAATTGTCAAACTTTTGTTGAAAACATTCTCCGTCGTGTCACGACTTTACGTTAACTACTTTAATTGAAGTAATAAATTATTTGTTGCAATAGGAATTTTAAATTTTGTAGATGTTTTGCACTTCCGGAGTAATTTCTTTGACAGACATTTTACCTTTTGTCTCACGCTTTGCTGCTTTTTTATTAGCGAACATTACAATTTAAACAACAAATTCCTTGATGATAAATTGTTTTCATGCATTAACCGGGTTTAAAGTGAGCCCTTCATATTTTGACTAAATGCTGTATGTATTTCATATATGGGTGTTTTTTTGCTGTTTATACTGTTTTTTCTACTATTTAGTGGTACTAATTGCTTCTATTACTTTTTAAAATTCTTGTTTATCAGTATCATACACCTGTAACAATTGTTCATTTTGTTAATTGTTTTGATAATCAGCACTTGAACCAAAATCACTAAATTTTAATTCTTACGTCTATTATGTTACATCTTTATAATATTTTCCTAGTGGTTATGCGAGTATAGGGGCGTTATAACCCAACACTTGACCTGAAGAAAGCTTTTTATGGGGTTCCTAAAATATTGTTCTTTTTTTATATTTACGAATTACTGACATCAAAATATTGCTTACATAATATTACACTAGAAATACTTTTTTTATATAATAAGCCAATTATCTTGTGCCATGCTGCATGTCAATGCACAGGTGGTGATTAATATTTAATCAATGTTAATATAATAAAAGTTTACGGGGTCGCGATGTAACTTGGCAGCTTCTGAGTGTGGACTATGCTGCGCATGCGTGAACGAGAATTGCTTTACTATACGAGCGTATATAGTTGGTGATTGTTACGTAAGCAATGATTGAGCGAGTAGAGCGACGAATTTCGAATGATTCAGAGGACTTTTGGCAACGATGCAATGAGCTGAAAATCTGCTGAAAGTATTCCGCGTTTTGGAAAACCAGTAATGAGCAAAACCGGAAAATGTTGAACATGTACAGATTACAATCAGTAAGGATTGGTGGCGGATAGTCCAAGAATTAAAAGATGAACTAGGGATTCTCAGAAGTACGGTGTGTATAACGTATGGCGGTAAAATTTATTCTGCAATTAGTTCAGAACAAACATAGTGATATGGTTGCTAATAATTTGCTTCGGTTCGTTACCAATAGACCGGATTTTCTTAACAGATAACAAGAAATGAAACGTAGATCTAAAGTTCAATCGTTCAAATGAAAATCTTATAATTTGCTATTTGTTAGGTACAGTGTTTGTTTTGTAATTATAATTTATTGCGTTATATGACTCGATATTTTCATATCGGAGCATATATTTTACCTCTAGTGTCATTTCAGATTTTTTTTCTACAGAAATGGAAGGAAAAAGGATGAAATTGTATATTGATACCACCCAGCTTTTTGAATTTGCATATAATCGAGTTATGGACTTCAGGGACATTCTTTAAAAAATACAAATTTTATTAATGTAAAGAATAATATATATGAGTATACTCGGGCACCCAAGAACCACAGGCCCGAGAATATATACTCTTGTGCCTTCCTTTTCGACGGACCTGTATGTACCTAATATTTTCAGTCGTTAACAAATACATTACTGGGCAAAAAAATGGACCAGCAAGCGAAATGCAACCAATCATTTTAATTAAAAAGCTATACTAATCTCTCCATATTGTGAAATCAGCTAAGCTTGGAATGTATTGCGATTTAGATCAGGAGAAGACGTGAAATATGATATTTGTAAGTTCAAGTCAAAAAAGGAAAATCATTCATTACTTCAGAAAAGAGTAGACAATTTAAAAGGAATAAACAATCTGCAATTGTATGTAAATGATGATAATACTGTTAACTAGACACCTCTGAAACTTAATCATGGAAACTCTTTTATGAAATTATTTAATTCTTTGTTGACAAATATTATATTTATATATTTCCACCGCATGTTTTAATATATTGAATCTTAAAGAATCTTGCATCATATCGAACGTGGTCATCCCCCTAGAGCCATAATCTATACTTGTTTACACCCAGTACATTCTATTTGCATTCAAATAGTATCTTGGTAGAAACAGCAAATAAATTTGTTGAGTACAATATCTATTGTAACTTAAAAATTTGATGTGCAAAGTTTACAGGCATACCCAATTCCCGTGAAGATTCATACTGGAGTGTTAGTTCACTGCCCATAACCTTACAAAACTGTAAAGCATCAGAAAGTTAATAAACAAAGAGTTCTTATGTATGGTTTAACAGTATAGATAAATAAAAAATGTTATATACATAACATGAGCCGTGGTGGTTTAGTGGATAGGTCGCTAGACTACGAAACCAACAGTTGCGGGTTCGAATCCCGCTCTCGCCAATTCAATTCCTAGCATTTTACGGCCCAGCTCGACTCAGGCTGTAATAAATGAGTACCTGGAGGTCAAACTCTTGGGTAATAATAGGCGGTCGGTACGTAGCGCTAGCCACGTTACTACCCTTGTATACCGTAGGCTCTAGATTGTGGCAAACCTATCCTGTTACGACCCCATGGGCCTTCGTTGCCTGTTACGGGGAAATATTATTATATACATAACATGGCAGACTTTTGTCAATCTTCATATTAAGCTAGAGGTACTTCAGGTATATTCCCCACTTCCAAAAATACACAAATCATACATAATCTTTGCTCTAATTAGGATAGCACTGGGCAATTTTTACTTTGTCATTATGATTTTTGATACGAAGTTTAGTACAAATTAGACAGGAAATAGCTTTGCTGACAATTTGGATAGGAACTTTGAGAATACAATAAATAATTGGTTGTACAAAATAATTTGAACCAAAATTCTTTCCTTGTGGTTACGTTGATGACGTGCAACTGATAGATTTTTGGTATTTCGGTCATTGCATCTTCTTTAATTTCTCAGTATAACGCTGAATGGAAAATAGGGGGTTCAAAAGAAGCGTATTTTACCTTCCGAATATACAAAATTGACGTTCCAAGCAGCATGAATCATTTCAAGAAATTAAAATCTGATCAACTTCTCCATATACTGAACAGGTATGTTTTAGTTGGTTTTAGCTGCAGCTATAAAACGTCATGAAAGAACGGTGGTAATTGTCTGAAAGCTGGGTTCAACCCAAAATAAATACGCATTACTGAAAATGTCGAAAATGCAATGATGTTCTACCATTACTCGACTTCACATTGATTAAATTGATTGAGATGTGCTACAACCTTCTCCTGTGAAATTCGTATAGAGAAAAAATGATATCTCCATTGTAATTTTCAACAGTTCACGACAATTTTGTTTAATTTTTTATATTCATATTTTTAGAGCTGTATTTAAATGTCTCGCGAAAAACGCACTGTCCAGTAAGGTTAGTGTTCCTGCCAAGCGCAGCTACCTGCGGACACAGATATCGGACATTTAATTTACAATTTGATTTATAGAGATGCAGGAGCATTGGATGTGCGCTCCATTTGCCGTATTTGCTTTATTCGTTTTTTAAATTAGTTTATGTTAATTTATACTTAAATATTGTAATTATTCAGGAACCTTAAGAAAAGCAGAAAAGGAGAGAAGTGGAATTGCTTAGACCCGCAGATTTTAGTGACTCAGAGAGATCTCAATCTATTGTTCTTTATCTCAATAAGATTTTTATTTTTTTAAGAGTGTACCAGGCGCTTGCGATTCAATTCTACAAAATTTCAAATAGATGATTGATCTGTTGTGTTAATCCGGAGTAGAACTGATGGGATTTTGAAAGTTTACTGTTGGCTTGTCGATAGTGTGTACAAATAAGTGAGGCGATTGCCAACTTATTTTAAGTGTCCTTAAAGAACATTACATTTAGTTATCGATTGCTGTGGCGAGGGGCTAATGAGTGTGAAGTGGCTTCACGTTTGTGTAACAAAAAAACAATACATTTTCCTTGTGCTTGTCATTCGCTTAATCTTCGTAGTAGACACGCTACGAAAACTTGTATTAAACAAGTCACTTTTTTAGTACCGTTTTATTGATGTTCGTGTTGCAAACTTCTTGTATGTGTTTCTTAAAAAGAAAACGATGTCATCACCGTAATTTTAATTTAGCGCTCCTGCGTGGTAGGTTGCCAAACGCGACTACCTGTGGATATTACCATCGAGCATTATAATTCGCCAATCGATTTCGTGCAAATGCATCTGGGTCCCGAGTCAAAAGAAAAATTATAAATATATGTATGTAATATCCACTACACTTACTGTTATTAGGCTTAGTAAAGGCGCTACTTCGGTAATATCGTAAATTGGTTTATGTACCGTCAAATGGACATTTCTTTGATTCCTCTACTTTCAGTTGCTACCCGTCAATATACGAAATACTGTTGAAGAGTTACATACTGAATGTTTTCAAATACTTGCATGGTTCTAAGAATATTTTGGTGTGATGGGTACTTTCGGTTTATTGGCAAGGTTTAAAAACGTATTAAGATCTAATATGAGCCAAAGTTTCATCAATAGCTATAACGGAGACTTTTTTGGATTTTGCAGGTCAGATATTTGTTCGAATATTCGCTATGGGTATTTTAATAATTAAAATAGTCGAATGTAAATGGTATACTAAAAAAAAACTTGCTAAAAGATCAAAACATTATGGAACATTCTTAATATTTAGTAAGTTTTTGTTTACTAAATTGGCAATCATTTGAATATTCGCACTGTATGTTTTCAAATTTTAACAAACCGAATCTTCAAATTCCATTCCCAGTCTTTATTATATATGTAATTTTATTAGACCTGTAACAGGTCATTGTTATATTTATTATTCTTCATTTTTATGTATAATTTGGAGTAGATCCGTTCTTTTTTGTTTTGAAATTCGAATAGTCACTTAAATATTTATTTCAATTTTCGAATAATTGAGATTGGAATTTGAGTTTTGAAAGTGATTTTGAATTATTGGAATATTAAGATTTTCCGGTTTCTGTTGGAAACGTAATATGCATCGTATTATTCCCACTCATATATTCCAGAATATCCGTCTAGTTAGAGATGTGTTTATATACACTTAAAATTTTTCAGTGTAACATGCTTGAGCATCAATGCACTGTTACCAATGGTTCTTTTACGCGTCATAACTCATCTGGAATCTTTTTTAGAACGCTCGTCAGCAGCCTACACATTTTTAACAATTCCAAAATGTTCTTTCAAGCTGTAGTTGAGTCGGAGAAATAATAAAACTCGGCCGGTACCAGGTCCGCACTGGCAGCGACGCACGGCTCAGTACATCGTGGTGAAGAACGGGTTTCTTCGGCGGTTTAAGCACGTAAATCCAAAGTTGACCAACAGTGCGGGTGGTGCGAAATCTTATAGATAACACTTTTGGAGTCATAAAAGACGATGAGCATCGCTTTCATATTAGTTTTGCTCATTGAAGACTCTGTAATGTGATATTCAGAGTTCTGCAGATTGTACTTACAGTTATCAGTTATCATTTTCTCCAACAAGTTAGGTACTCACGATCTAAAAGCTTGCCAGAAATTGACACGCGGTTTTTCATCCGTTCGTCGCTCAAAGCCTCGGTAATCAATTTAGCACAAACTTTCCGCATCTGCAATTCTGTCGTGACAATTTCATGTGCAACGGAATTTGGAAGTCTCATTTCAGCTGCTATCAAATTAACAGTGAGAAGTCGCTCAAAGTCAAAAACCGCTTTCACGCTGCTCATCTCGATATCCCCTCCTCCTCCTTTTTTGAACGCTTTGTACCATCTAGACACGTGCTTTCAAAAAAGCATCTTTCGGTAGGCTTTCTGTATCATAGTAGTCGTTTCGAGTTCAACGCTGATTAGCACTTCACACGCGATTCGCGAAGGTAATGAGCTTGGTTGGACTCTACCTGGCATCCTCCACCAATCGACTTCCATTTTGACTTTTTTGCTTGGATGAACTTATCAGTTTTATGGCTTTTCGGGCGTACCTTTTATACATTCCAATTTTATTATTCAAAAATTTTAATTATTCAGATACGGTTCCCAGCTATAATTTAGATTTAACCTCTAGTAGGATATTTATTTTTATTTTTATATTAATAGTAAATAAGGGTATAAAATACTATTTTATTTTAGGAGGGGCTCTTTATGAATATATCTTGTGGCGTTGATTAATTCAAGAGTGAAGGCTCTGCATTGTGTTCCGAGCTAGTCAAGTCCATAAATAAACTGCTTTTAGGAAACTCCAGTAATGTTAACATTGTTTATTCTATTAATAAAGTTATTCTTCTTTAAATTAGGGAAATTTGTAACTTCTATAAGATATAATTAGATAGAAAAGACACACTTTGTCAAGAAATTGAATTTTCCAGGAATTGTTAAATCTAAATAGTAAACTTTCTCGAAACTTGGGTGAGATTGTGTATTAAGAAAATGTTTTAAATTGTTTTTCTGCTTAATAAATAATCGAATTCTTATTATTGGTGTGAGGCGTCTTAGTCTAAATACCAGAGTTTAAATTCGTCTATCGATGGGGTCGTAGTTTTTGAAGTAGTCAGAATTGTTAGGTGATTAATCTATTACAACATGGAAAAACCAATTAGATTAACCCAAATTATTTAATGACGATCTGAAATGAATCATTCGAAAAAAATATCTTAAAATCTCGACTCCGATTACTGGAAGCCGAATCAAAAGATATAAACATGTTTTGGCAATAATATACTTACTGCTTTTGTTTTGGTTTTGTCAAAAAAACTGATTAAGTTTTTCTCCGATGGTCCTCATTCTTGACAATAACATCCTTGCGTGTCCACACACACCGTTGCCACGCTTTTGCTACACGCCGTAGCTCCCTGGAGTTTTGAACCGAAATATTTTTCATAGCACTCGTTACAGCAGCATTCACGATGTGTTTCGCCAGAAACTCTCTCTTTAGCTTTTCTTCGGTCGTTTAAGCCCTTCCGCGTAAATTGCAGCGTTGACCATCAGTGCGGGTGGTACGAACTTTTATGAGTAAAGAAAAGGCAATGAGCATCGCTTTCATCTTTGATTTGCTCATTCGAGACTCTGTAATGTGCTACTCAGAGTTCTCTATCCTTTTCTTCAGATCGTATTTAAATTATCAATTTTTTCCAAAAAGCTAGGTCACCTTACTCACGGTCTAAAAGCCCACCGAAATTGACATGCGGTTTTTTACCGTTCGTTGCTCAAAACCTTGGGAACCAAATTAGCACAAACTTTCCGCATCTGCAATTCCGTCGCGATGATTTCATGCACAATAGATTTTGAGAGTCTCACTTCATCTAGTATCAATTTAATATTAAGACTTCGGAGCCAAAACCTCTTTCACCTTGTTGGTGTCCCACGTGTTGCTCATCGTCGACGTTCTTTCATACTTTTGTAACGCTTTGTGCTACCAAAAGACGTGTTTTCGATAAAGCATTCTTCCGCAGGCTTTCTGTGTCCTAGTAATCGTTTCGCGTTCTACGCTGATTAGCACTTCACAAGCGATTCGCATTTTGTAAACACTTGAGGATAAATCAACTTGGTCGGAGTGTTCACCTGACATCCCCCAACAACCGCCAGGTCCAAAGACTCCTCTTTCGACTTGTTCGCGTGGATGAAGCAAATCAAACTTATTGCTTTCCGGGTGTACGTTATATGTATTCCAATTTTATTATTCGAAGATTTTAATTATTCGGACATGGTTCGCAGCAATAATTTAGATTTAATTTCTAGTAGGATATTTTTTATTTTAATTTTTATATGCATAATAAATATGTAAACGTAAAAATAACTTTCTTCTTGCGGCGTTGATTAATTGTATAGTGAATGTTCTGCATTGTGTTCATGAATAAATTGCTTTTAGGAAACTCCAGTGACCAGTGGTGTTAGAATGTTCATTCTATTAATAAAGCTATTCTTTTGTAAGTCCGGAAAATTTGTAACTTCAACTAGATACACAAAACTCAGTTTTCTAACTAAACTTCTAACTAAACAGTAAACGAGATAATACCTGTTGGCTTTTGTAGAAACTTGAACAAGATTGTGTTTAAAGAAAATATGTTAAATTGTTTTCTGCTTAATAAATAATCAAATTCCTATTATTAACATAGGGCGTGTAAGCCTAAGTACCAGAGTTTAAGTTCATCTATCGATAGGGTTGAGGAAAATCACTAAGTAGAAATAGCAACAATAGAGTTTTTGAAATAGTCCGAATTGGTAGAAGGTGGCAACTTATTTTTTAATCTATTAAAATGTGGGAAAATTAATTCGATTAACCCAAATCATTTAATAAATATCTGAAATGAGAAAAAATTAATTAAATTGTAAAAACATCTTAAAATGTCTTGATTCCCGGCTCACTGCCGTAATGAGATTACTGGGAGACGAATCAAAAGATATACACACATTTTAGGAATAACTATAGAATTTTAATAGCGTAAGTCGAGGTTACATTGGTCCAAAATTCTACGTTTTTCACCTATTTAGTATAATTTTAGCGAGACTATTAGTACGTATAGTATTTTTTTACAGATAGAGCGTGGATGGAGGGACAGTTTGAGTAGAAAATTTCAGTTTTCTTGACTATCCAAATCCCTCATACAAATTTTTGAAAGTTAGGTATAACGTGATATGGCGTTAGGGTGACTTTGGCCTCCACCTGATTTTTTTTCCCTAAATTATATGTAAAACGTGTCGTGGGTCTGTAACACGCCAAAATATGTACTGAGAAATTGAAAACGAGTAGAGCTTTCTTCAAAATTAGTAAATTTGCTGTAATGTTGGTGCTTTGAGATTAAATAAGGCCAATAAAGTACACATACGATAGACAATATTCTTTTATTCATAATCTTACAAAGAGAAATAAGTAGGTAAGTATATTTTATACAGAATTGTCGATCTCATGCACAGAAAGTTAATTCCGTTTAAGCAGTTTGGGAGGATTTATCTTGCACAATACTTTAGTCCAACCATAAGGAATCGAATACTTCCTTTTAGACCATTTCCAAAATTTTAGACCTTTTTTCATGCAGTAAACAGTTGGTCCTCTCTCCAAGATGCTGATAATCTTCAGGATTACTTTCCACCATTGAACATAACGACAACCAAATCATCGGCCACGTAATCAAGAGTTTGCAGTTTTTGTGGTGGTTGTGATGCTACATTAAGTGGGGTGGGGTGGGGATTACTTTCGGCACTTCTAAATTAGAAACGCTTTCACCTTCCTGGTCAGTGTAATGGCATATAAACATCTTTGCTGGGCTGAGGAAAGAGATGGAAGCCTTCTTCTTTTTGACCAACACTGTCTTCTGGAACGTCGACATCCTGACCATTAATACTTTTACCAGCTACTACCTGCAATTTCTTCCTCCCCTTTGTAGCATCTTTTTCCCCTAGAAAATCTGGCCGATTTTTCTCATATTACTGCAAAAACGCTTCTCCGACTAGACTTTTACCCAACTCATTTAGATTTTGAGGCAAACGTTTTAGCAGCATCGGATAAATTCCACAGTTTTTGAAACCAGATTTTTAATTTTGACCCATGTTTGGTTCCAACTGCTTCATTAATTCTTTTAACAGCGTAGGAAGACATCCTTAGGGATTGTCGCGAATTTTGAACCATTCTTCGATTCCTTCTTCATGGGGGCAAAAAAGGTCACATCCAAAGGTTGCGTAAGATGTGTAGTGTTAGATGGTAAACGCATAAGCCTTATATTATGCTGCTCACATAGTTCTAAGACTCGGATGTTAAATTGTCCCCAAATTAATACCAGTGGTCCTCGCTCATTTTTGGCAGTGTATAAAGAGCGTTTCAAATCAGTCTTTACAAGTTATTGCATCGAACCATCCACTTTTAATGCGATTGTAACGGGCATCAATTGGGCCATTTTCAGTCCACGTCGTCCACATATGATCACTTGCCATCAGCGTTCCCGCAGAACATCAGTGAAGTAGAGCTTTTACTAAAGTTGCAAATTTTCTCGACGTACTTAGTGCCTCGCTTGCAAATTAGCTCCCAATTGCCAGGGTCATTGCTAAGATTGGTTGCATCATAGTTCCAATTACAGGACGGTGGAGTATCCTTTAGAACGACACTCAAATTGTCCATGTACTCGTTAATTTGAGCTTTACTAACATTAGCACGCACTTTCTTAATATTAGCACCGGTTCTGATTGAAAGGACCTGCGACCACTCGTAACCAGGATAATTTTTCTTAAACTTGGCAATCGCAGCTTTTCTCTTTTGTCGAGATACTGCTTAATCATCATTGGATCAGCTTCTTCTTCGGCACTGAATACACGAGAGCCACCCACCGGCTTGTGCAGACCTTTCAACTTGTTCTTAATTGTTGATCTCGCAATTCTGTATTTTATTTCAGCAGCTCGTTGAGTTTGTTGCCCAGGCCTAATATTTTCCAGACATTCTTGCAGCACCTGCACATTGGAGTTCTTTTAGGAACACGAGCTCAACTTTTTTGGTGACTGCGTGGCATGACTGCAAAGGAGCCACACAAACTTTTGCTAGAATTTTCAAAAAAGAGCATTTTGAAACGTGGTGGGCATTATTACGAAATAAAACAAAGAAAGTGAGGTTGGGCCGATGTTACCCAAATCGTGGCCCATAAAACGTCCGGCAGAGCAAACAGGGTAGAAGAATTTCAACTTTCCACATTACTTACGTGTTCTATTAGCATGTTAGTGTAGAAAAGCTTACTTACCGTGAATTAGAAAAATTCAGGGTCATCTGTGCGCATAAAAGTTGGCGTCAAAAACAAATGTTTGCTTAAGTGGCGCTGTAGGTCGTAGTTGAAATACCGTTTGTCACCAAGACTGATTAAATAAAGCACCACCGGAAACGAACGTTTTCAGAACTTGAACCAAAGTCCAAATGTTCATACACGTTACTTTTTTTTGTGAATACCTTAACGCAACATAATAACTTCACGCTATGAAAAACGATGTAATAGCGCATTTCTTTCGAGATCTTTTTATGGTATTAACTTTTGCCATTTTTTTTTTGTTTGCTTTTCTACTTTGTTTCATAAAATATTTCTACTTTTCAACCGCAGTATTTTCTCTCCAATTCCTTTTTCAAAAGTAATACCACTTGTTTTTTGATAGTCTAGATGATCATATCAGCGTTGTGTATATTTTGCTACTTTTTGTATTTTGGATTGCGCTTTTGCCAAATATTAATTATCTTTTGCTCGTTAGTTACAGGCAAAATTTGCAATGCGGATGTTTACAAAGTCCCGATTAGACGGAGAAAGAGATATTCACTTTGGCTTCTTTTTATGAGGTACGGTTAGACATTCTAAAAGGAAAATACTACTTTGTTCAAAAAGTATGGTGACTGTTTGAATAAAACACGTACTATTATATTTTCGTTCCACTTATATTGTCTTCTTCAATGTAGCCTTCTTCCGTTGCAATACACATATGCCAAGGTTTAATTCCAATCTTGGAAACGCTTTTCATAATCACTTTTTGAACTTCCATCAGCACGTCTTTTGATCTTTGTTTTATCGATTCAACTGAATCAAATTTTTAAATCAGCTGAACAGGAAAAAATCTGGAGAATACTGTGCTTTTGGAACATTTGTTGTTTTTTGGCAAAAAACTAACGAATAATGATTGCTCACGGACGTTTAAAGCACAAAACATCACTTAAATTGAACCCATTGATATGCCAACATCTGCAAAAAGCTCTCCTACAGTCAAATGAAGATTTTCCATTACTTTTTTGATATTTTCTTCTATTAGTGATATGGATGGACAGCTAGAACGAGGCTCGTATTCTACGAATTCATGACCTTTACTTAACAGCCCATCTTGATAAAAATTGATGACCGAATGTGTTCTTCATTTTACCATTAATTTCATTTTTAATAGAAAATCAAATGCAACTACTTTGTTCAACAATATTAGACATTTTAAGAATCGAAAAAAGGCAAAAAGTTGATGTACATACATTACTTAGTTAACATATCAAACTTTCGCGCAAGTTTCAAAATAAAATGTTTCTTATTTTTTTAACAGAGTAGTATAATGAAAATAAAGACGAATGTTAAATAATAATTAAATAAATCGAATCTAATTCAAGTCAAATTAAAGATAGCATCAGTAATTTCCACCAAAATGATGTGTTCTCTTCATTCGAGTCCAAAGTTAATCAGCAATGTTGTAAGACGGTACCTCGAGTGAACCCGATCGCGTGCGTGCGCGTTCGCGCGCGCTCGCGTTCGGCATTCCCATTGCGTCCACTTTATTTATTGTCCATTTATAGTCTGTATTCTAAACACAGCTAATTGCCGAGCAAATTGCCGGAGCTCCTGTTTACGTAAGCGCCGACTGTACGTAGGAAAGTCACCTTGTATGTAGGTAAGATCGGCGCCTTGTATGTTAATGAACGCGCGGGTGCGCGGCGTAAGAACGAATTCGGGCCGCAGCAGGAGGCGGCTAGCATCAGTCGTCCTGCGAGCTCCGTGATCCGAGGATGCGCGATGCAGTGAGGCCGCCACGACTTCTCGAAAGCGGCGCGTCGTTTGAAAGCCCCCGTAGGCGCCGCGCTCGTTGCCGAAGGCAAACATTTGAATGCTGGAAGTGCTGGTGCGCGTTATCTCCGGTTTGTTCCCGAGTCTAGTGGTGCTCCGCCTTGGGAAACAGGGACGTCGTCCCGCCGCCCCCCATGCAGTCCTACTGCGTGCAGAATCCCCCCGAAGTGCCGACCAGTAAGTTCTCCTCTATCTTATCTGCATTATCGTCCTCGCGAACGTACCGATAAGCAGATAGCGCAACTTCCCTGTTCCGTGAACGAGGGAAACGCCTGTAAGCATGTCAGTAGGCCAGATTCGCTCTCATCCGCGAAAGGTCCAGGATCGCGTTAACCTCCGGTTACGTGCGAATTGGCCGCAAAAGTCAAGGTCTGCTGGCGCCGCGACGCTGCCGGCAATTCCATTTCGCCCTCAATTACGTCCGGACGAACCGCACGATCGCCAATTAGTCCAGTCCTGTCGGCTGTTAAGCGACAAATTAATTAATTGCGAAGTGCCGAGAGGAGGGCAAAGTTCCAAACAGCGCGGGTCACGACCAGCGCTGCTAGTGCAAAATCCAAGCTCCAACATCAAGTTTGTTTATGCAGAAGTTGATCAAATTGATTTTGCTCGTGCGGCGCGTATCAAAGTAAATATCCGGCCGTTCCGATAAGCAAGCGAAAGCTCTTCTGTATGTAGTTTAATTTAGTATTCTATTAGTGTGAATTTTTTGCCGTTGCAAAAGTTCTTCATGAAAGAGTCGATTGTTAAAACCTTGCAGTTAGAAAGTTTCAGTTTTTGCAGATTCTCTTTCAAAAATTCTAATGTTAGATTGCAATTCGTTTATTGGGACGTAAAAAGTTCATACAAAGACTACCTGGATGTTGTTAAGTTGATTAAAAATTCTTGAGAAGCCCTGAAAACTCGGAGCCAGAGATGCTTTGATTTCCTTAGTCTTTTTTTGTGTATTAATTTACTTTAACTACACAGTTTTTAAATAAAATACGCATTTCAGTTCAGTTCTCAAAAAATGCACATTTTTATGTTGCGGCCGCATTGAACTTGATGAACAAACCCCGTACATGTGCACAAGTAACCCGATTTTTTATTTCTTTTGTTGTCTCGAGATTCCGCGTGTAGGAGAAATCGCCTATTCCTGAATTTGCGGAAACATTTCCATTTAACTACATTTTGGTTTATGATCCAGGATGTGGGCTATAACTTACATCAGCGCAAGAAGAGGTCGCTATAAAGCCTTCGCGAGAAGTAAAATCGCAGCCTCGATTGCTTTGTTTCCAAAGATTTCGAAGTACCAATTTTTTCTTCGATTTACGCAAATTCCGGTTGGTTGGAGCGGTTTTTTCTGGCGTTTTTTGTGTGCCCGGATAGAATCGCAATGATAATGATAAATTCCAACTTATATAAACATTTAATATTTACTATGAAAGATTAATATAAACAAATACGTGACTGCACGTGTTTGAAAATTTCCGCTGAATTGCGATAGTTTATCGCTTGAAGATTATGGCGTAAACACTTAGGAATGTGCACGCATTAGTGCAATTAAAATTTTGATTCAGTCAGCGCACCATCCGACAGTTTGGCCGTTTTTAGTTTCCTTCCCTTTCGAATTTTAAGTCTTGGGAGAAGTTTTATTAGATAATTTTTATCGGGAGCGGAACGGCTGCTGCTAGTGTGTTTGTATGAGGGATTGTGTAGGGGTTGCGATAAGTTTATTTAATTTAGCCCTGTGAAGGCTAGAATCGTTTTCGTTTTGAAACGCGCTATTTTAGTTGAACCCGCTCTTCAATAGTTTATTTACACGCTTGAGAATTAAATTTGTTCTTTAATTTAAAACTACAGCCCAAGCGGTAGCTTTGTATGGCAATGAATAACGGTCGGGCTTTAAATAATAAACAGCCAATTTATATGCCCCTATGTGTAGGAAATCGAGTAGATTCCACGAGACAAACAATGAATAACGAAATGATTCATTTCCATTTCTGAACTTCACGCCTCTGTTCTCCTGCTCAGATGGCGATTGCTTCTATTCCGATGCAGTTTTTCTTCTTATGACGAAGCGTTCCGGAATATTTGTTGCCAATTTCACGCGTGTTATTTCCGCGGTAATTCGCAAGTTGTTCCGACAATTTCCTTGATATAAATACATTTGGCGACAAGCTATATCGACTTTACACTACAGATTGTACAGGGTTCAAAAGAAACTTTTGGCTTTTAAAAGGATTTTTTACAAGTAATACAGATGTAATAGTTCGATCCGCACAATTGATGCTCCTTACAGTAGTATCCATTGGCATTGGTGGTACGCAAATCTTTAATGTAAATCATCTTTAACATATCGCCCAAACGAGTGGCAAGGCGTATATTTAGATAATCACGCGCTTTAGCACACTAATGAGATGGAGCTCCATCTTGTTGGAATGTGAAGTTGTTGAAATCCTCTGTTAGTTGCGGAAACATCTATGGCTGCACATAACCCGTGACAATTTTTTCACCGAAGAGAAAGGGGGTCCGTATACTTTTATTTTGAGCTGCACAAAAGAGTTTTTGGCGAATCCCTTAACGGCATGAGAATTTTCCGTGCCTCATATCCGCAGATTGTGACGGTTCGTCTTTCTATAATATAAAATATCGCTTCCACCAGACGGTTAGTAAAATCGTCGTCCTCCACCGCTATGTTGCAAATTGGACCTGTAATACTCCGATGGTTAACATCCGCAATTATATATTCACCAATTTTTAGAAGACGTGCTAAACGTTCGCCCCGAATTTTTTAAGGCGATAGTTGAGTAGGTGAACTGCACTTTTCAAAATATTTTTGTTAGTAATTAGAAACTAATACAGCCCATACCGAGTTTTTCAGATGCCCTACGTCTATTAAAAGTTTTTATTCCGAACAATTTCCTTGTATGGACCTTCCGAGATGTCCAATATAATTTTTCTCGAAAACTTTGGCGGAGGCACGAAGTTCCAGGGAGAGGCCGCCCTCTCCCACGAACTCCAGCAGTTCGGCCAGCTCGTTCCGATAACTTCAAATGAACATCAGCGCCGCCCCGGCTTCCGTGAATGAGCTCCCGAAAGCGTCGCTGGAGCGGGCATCTTTCAGCCGCCAGTGCGGTTCAGTGTTCTGTTATAAATAGAGGTTGTGTAGCGTCGCTGCGGGTCAATGGAGAGTCGTCCTCAACACAGATTAAAATAATCCGAGCCGCCGATAAGCGCTCGACCGCTTCGAGTGCTGGAGAGCCTTGGAGCCGCGTCATTGGTTTTTCGGCCTGCTGGCCAAAAGTTGGCCGGCCTTCGCCCCAAGGTGCGCAGCTGTTGCTCGTTAGGGTCGTGTGCGCCTTGGAGGCGCCTGACCCAGCATCTGGGCCTGCATTTTGGTTAGGGATGTAGGTACGAGAGCTCGTTTTTGTGCAAGGAACATCATTCCAGTGGCGTAGCGTAAGATTTGCAAAAGGTTGGATCATCCAATATGGCGGACCTATGTATCAATTGAAAACATTTGTGATGCTGAGTCGAAAGAGACCAACTTTAGCAAACGAACCGTTAAAAAGTTACCCGTGTGAAATCTATGGGAGATTTCATGTCAAATGCTAAACTAACCTAACCTGATATTTTTGAGGGGTCTAGGGGAATGCTGCTGACGCACTTTACTGTAGTGTGAGACTCGCAATTTGCCTCACACACTAAATCCCACTTTCCTATTGCTTGTTTAAGTTGTTGCCTTGGAGCTGCCTATAGTTTTACTTCAGGACTATTCCGTCTATTGCCTTTCGTTTTAGTATTTGTAGAGTCATATTTTCTGTTGTACCTATTCTAGTTTTGTTTTCAACGTTATTTCAATTATGTTATTTTACTCCACTTGGGACGTCTTTATTTTCTTACAATATGTGCCATCATTGATTTTTCCTATTTTTCATTTGATCTGTAACTTCCATGTCCACTTCATATATAATAGTCAACCTCTAAACATACTATTATACCAATTATTGAAGTTATTAACAGTTTTGCCCATTTTTCTTCCAATTGTTTTTGATCTTTATTTTTTTGCTTTTCTATCAAGTTGATGCCGCAATGTTTTATTATATTTTATTTTTACGTGTATTGTTTTTTTCATTTTACAATTTTGGTCGAAAATTATTCCTAAATACTACTTTATATGGTGTATTGGTTTTATTATCTGTTTTTCTCATTTTATTCTTCGGTTCTTTAGTTTACGTCTCACATTTAATATTATCATGTTGGTTACGTCTATTGCCATTTGTAGTTGTACTTTTTGTATTGCATTTTTATTCTATGTAGTGCTAACGTTGCCCAATTTCTTAGTAGTGTTGCAATTTTTGCATCTTCAGGTAGTTTTATTGTACAATGTTGTAGTGTATGTTCTATAATGTCGGCCCTAATATAGAACCTTGTGGAACGCCACATGTAACTTTATATTTTCTCTTATCTGTGGATATGTATCTGTTTATTATATTTATTAAATAACTGCCGATATTTAGTTTTATTAATTCTTCTATTATTATGTCTTATGTCTGGTAGTGTTAAAAGTGTTTTTTATATCATGGTAATTAATATACCATAATTTCTGTTTTGTATGCCTTTGTATTTTTTATATTTAACATCGGATCTAATGTTGAATAGCTGCTTCTTACTCCGTATTAGTTTCTACTTATTCCTGTATTTTTATTTATTCCAAGTAATTTGTTTATTATTGATTAATTTATCAGGTTCTGTTTTTAATTTCAGATTTGTTGTTATACGTAATTCTTCTTATATTAATGATAGTTTTTGTTAAATTTTCTTTGGTATTTTTATAATTTCACATTTAGCGAATAGTTCGTTTATTACATCTTCAGTATGATTTAAGTATTTTGTTTTATTTCTTTCTAGTTGTATGTTTGTATTTGGCTGAAGTGACTTGTTCTGGTATTTTACAATTTTGTTTATCCTAGTGAGTTTTATCGTTCTTTTAAACAATTTGATTTGTTTAATGTTTATTCGCTTCTTTTGTATAAGTTTTATATTGTAATATTTTATTGTTATGGGTTCATTTTTACTTTTTAACTCGTTTTTGAGCAGCTTTTACATTTTCTCCTATATTTGATTGCAATATCCATTTCTTATTGTTTGTTACGTATTAAAAAGTATTTTATTCTAAGTTATGTTTTACTATAAATTGGTGTTTTTTTCTTTTTTAGCTTTCTAATCTTCCCATTCATCTAGAATTTGTTTGTATTATATTGTTAGGTCTCTCCGTGATTTTGTCTTATAAATGTAAATGTGTTTCTGTTATTTAGTATTATATAATCATTTTTTAATTATTCATTATGTTATTACTTGTTTTTTATAGTTTTATTTGGCGTTTAAGTCTTCAGCTGATCTTATTCATTTTCATTATCTTTCTTTTATTCTTATATAATCTTATGTTTGTTCAGGTTAGGTATTATTCAATAATTTATGTTGATTCAACATATCTTTTTAATTAATTTCTTATCAGGTTTATTAATTAATACTATGTCTATATTTTCTTGTTTGGATGTTGCCATTATTGTATTATAATATTTTACTTCTTCCTGTGTTTACTTGTATAGTTTAATAACCATGTTTCGAAGCGTTTTCTTTCTTTTTTCCGGATGTTTGTTATAATTTCTCTGTATTTTGGGCACATCATTTTATCTGATCTCTATGTCCTTCTCTTTTTACATTAAACAAAAACATGAAATGAATGGTGTCAAATACAATCCTTCTATAAAGTATATTGCAGTGATAGTCAGTTGGGAATGGTATAGAGTA
The DNA here is from genome assembly GCA_036346155.1 of Sinelater perroti. Lineage (NCBI taxonomy): Eukaryota > Metazoa > Arthropoda > Insecta > Coleoptera > Elateridae > Sinelater > Sinelater perroti. Next base: position 6,457,868 of record JARFIY010000189.1, read on the forward strand.
GGCGGAGATTGAACAAAAAAGACCTGGCTAAAGCAAATGTGAGCTGAAGAGTTGTTTCTCCGAAGTAGATTATGATTACGTTTACAGGGTAGGTTCTTGCCATAAGCGTGCCCACATTATAGTTGATTGATTGTGCAAAAGTGGGTATGGATTTGAGTTATTGAGCGTTTCAGTGCGAGATCATGTAAGACTAAGATTTATTGTTTGCTAAGGTGTTAAGATGTGCGAATGCTAATACTAAAAGTTCACAGCAATTTACCAGTGTGTTAAGTCGTAAACTTTTATTATAATGTGCTAATTGTTGATGCATGGCTGCTTTATTACATATATTCTGGCAGCAACAGTCTAATTGGTTATTTTAAATAAACATACATTGCAACTAATCTAAAGACTAACCGGTAATTCTTATCTGACTTTAATTATTTTATGTTTATATGAGATATCACTCATGGGTTGCCTTTTCAGTTTAAGTATTCTAGAACACATTTTTTACGCGTTAACAATTTTACTCTGCTTTCACACTAAAATTCTGTCACTTCATACTAATTCGGACGGATTTGTTCTCTGAGTCTCCTTTTTGATTCTGCATTATTTGGGAGTTGTAGAACCTCTATGTTTACATGTTCATGAAGCCTGATCTCCTAGTTTTGGGCAATGTTCTTTAGTTCCTCTAACACAGTTTTAATTCCTAGGTCTCTGTGGATATCGCTATTTCCGACATACCAGTGTAATTATTACATTATTTGGTATTTGGATTTTATTTTTTATTACTTTTATTGGTACAGTACCACAATTGCTAATCGTATGGTTTGATTACCCCATGATTTTGTTGTGGATTAACAACTGGGACCTTCTTCCCAGCAGTCGATACACTTTTCTATATTTTATATTTAATTATTTTTCTTCTTGATGTATCACTTCCATCGTAATTTAGCATTCAAGTTTATTGCTATGTACTTTTCTATAGTAGCATGTGGTAGGATGATGTTGTCTAGTGTTACTGGTATGTATTTATCCTTATTCGTGAAATTGATATGCACAGGTTTGGTGTCATTTTATTTCATTAATCTATCTCATTTAAACTTGCTTTAGCACTTATTTTGTTTCTATACTGCCCTTTAAGGCGGCTTTACACGACGCTAGTAACTCGTACGAGTCACTAAAACCGAGTACTCACTTTTAGTACTCTCCTTGTGTAAATTGGTGTTCTGTATTCCAGTAGACCAATTTACACAAGGAGAGTACTAAAAGTGAGTACTCGGTTTTAGTGACTCGTACGAGTTACTAGCGTCGTGTAAAGCCGCCTTTAGTGTTGCTAATATTGCAAGTACTATATGTAAAAGAGGCTATCATTACTTGGTTGGTTGTAGAGATATCACTTATGTGCAAGAGGTAAAGCACTGGCCCCAGTACACTTCTGCTTTAATATCGTACAAGTCGGAGTTATTTGTCTCTTGTTTAACCCTGAACAGTCGATCTGCAGTGTAAAATTTTAGTAGTTTGGAAAATTGTCTAGGCAGTACTTTTCTAAGTTTATGGTTCTATATTTGATGCCAAGCCTGTGCAACTTCTAACAAGATTACTGAAAAGATTTTTATTCGTTAGCCTTTCGAATATTCGTCTATTGTAGAATATTGATTTCTCAAGCCAAACTGGTGTGTTGGATTGAACTCTTTTTTTCTATTATGAGTTTTTAGCCTTTTTAGAAACAGGTATTCAATCTAATTGGTTGTGAACGATTTAGCAATTCAAAATTGTAGCCAAAACCATAACGAGCGAGCTTTCAATTTCTATTTTTTAGTTCATTTGTTGATAGTAAATGGAAGTACATTAGCATATTTAAGCTGCTGGTTAAATAAATTATTTGTTAATTTTTTTTCGTTCTAAAATATTCAAATGTTGCTAACGCCGCTCCAAGGTAATGCTTATTTATTGGCAGATTACGACCATTTTTTATTGTAACAAATGTAGGTCATATCGCCAATTGTAGGTTGCAAATAAGCAAGATCGTATTACCTAATTTACTTGGAACACTCGTAGGAGTGCTTTCAAAAGTTAGACACTTGCCTTCTGTAAGTGTGCAAGAGAAATTTAACATTATGCAATAGATTCATAATTGCAATATTTTTAATTAACATTAATACGTCAGTAGAAGTGTTATAAAGTGTTCTACTCAAATGGTCATATATGTAGATCTGATAAAAGTGATCGCAATATATTGTTCCACATTTTCCTTGATTTTAACGTTTTTCCACACGCGGTACCTCTTCTGGGATACCTTTTTGCTTCTATTATTTCCATGCAAAGTAATTAACAACATTATTTTTAGCTGATACATCAAAGCAAGAGGACCCTTCTATGTTGCATTAAATATCTTGGTAATCTCGTATCTGAAAACAGAGCTCTGAGAGGTCTCGCTTTTCGCATTTTCCTTTTATTTTGAACGAAATTTAGTATTAAAATTATCTTCTATCTGATCGTTAGGTCTAGGACTTTGGGACTTGTAAACTGACTTCGACTAATGAGATGACTCGGAAACGGATTCCCAACGTTGGATTTTATGGTAGCAGAAAATGTCAAGTGCGTGTTCCGAATATGATTCGGCCAGGTTGGATACAATCTAGAAAACTCGAAGCAGTGCCAACATTAGTAATGGGTTTAGTCATTACTTCTCTATTCAGCTTGCAATTCCGCGTTACGTCGCGCCGTGAATCACTACCGTGATTCGACCCTTCAAACCAAAACAGTCGGCCACATCCGATTTACCAGCCCGAATGCCAGTTGCAAATACACTTGGCACGGCCCGACTCTCCTACCCAAACACCCTACATCGCCAGCTTCCCGTGCCCACCACACGGTTTTTATCTGCGAGTTGCCTGCAGGCGAGTGGACGCGCGGTGTGCTGCACTCATGCCTGCGCCGAATTGGGCTATTTAGGGCTCATTATTTCATGATGGTGGTGGCTTCAAGTAAGTAATCTGCTCTTTATTGCTGCTAATCGTCGGCTGCGCCCGCTTATCGGAACATTCCTGCCCGCGTTATCGCGCCCGCAATTTCTAAGTTTTATTTTAGACGTGAATCACTGCGATAGCGGTCGAAGAACGCTGAAGTCATGTTTTGCCGCGACGCACTTTTCGGTCGCTTGTTTTGGCCTGCCACAAGTGTTCGTACATCCCCAAATATCAAATTTACACGCCCTATCTCTTTGTGAATATTACGATGCTACTTCGTATCCTTATCTAGGTTTGATTTAGTGAACAATGTTTGGTTAGATAAGTCTAAACATGCGGAAAAATTATATAAGTTGTAAATTCGGCCACCTATCTTTGTTTATCTCTCAATATAGCGCAGCAGTCTTTGGTATATATACATGCATATACCCAGTACTTCACAAGCGGCATATCTTGTTTGTTCCTTATACATAACTTGTTGACCTTTTTGCATGTGCATGGCTCTACCGAGTGTGGAGAAAATATGGCGTTCGAAAGGGATTTCAAACGTATGAATAGTAAAAGAATAAAAAAAGGTCATTCCTTAATTGCCTTTGGTCGTATAATGAATAAGTATGTGCTCACGGGTTAAATATGTTTGCGTATTTCATAATTTATTTAAAATAACGAGAAAGGTTTGAGTGGGTAATGTTAAAAAATGGGAGAGTGGTGCCTGCCATCTTTTCATTTGAGCTTCAACAGATTCGGATGCTATCGACAATACTAAATTTACAAACTTTTATTCCAAACTTGAACAAAGCATTACACTTAAATATTCGTCTTTTCGGTAAGATTTGTTGGATTATTAATCACTTAAGAGATTTAGAGCTAACAAATTGTTCCTGATTTAAGTGGGTTTGTCAGATGATCAGATTAATTTTGAAGTTCGATAACTTCCTGAAGGTTAGCTACAAGGAATATGAATGAAACAGCAGTAAGTTAAAGAATATAGATAAGACGATCCTCTCAAAAATGCAAAATATATCATTACTGAAGTCAAAATAAAAACTTTTTTTTTGTAGATTTATTAGATGTAATCGAAGAAACAGATTCTGAACTTGTTTATGAAGTAGAAATTTGCTGATTAGTGATAAGTGCAATCTAAAGGTTCATTCCTACATAATCGCCATAACACTTCGCCGTAGTGTAATTTATCCACAACTGTGCGGATATATTGTTACAACTATTACAACAATGAAGCACATTTGTGTTATCCAAAAAATATAAACATATTTTGAAAACCTTTAAATAACCATTTCCTGGTCTCTTATGCCTGGCGGATGACCTACTGAGTCACTAAAAATAATTGAGTACCTGTGTTCACTCGGGCAAGGGGGTGATAATGGCGGTCGTCTAAGGCGCGGTGCCCACACCAGAGATGCATATGAGAGCTTTAACCTCTCAGTTTGCAGACTGTGTTCCAACGCGGGGAGTTAAGAATCATACCATTACCATTTAAATAACCAACTTTAATTGATGACATATATTCTGATAATTTTATAATGTCATCTGAACCGATAGTAATGTTCATAAACTAATATATTAGGCCAAGATCTGTTAGTTCCCTTACAACTCTGTATAGATGATTTTAACGCAATTTGTACAATCCACGGCATGCCGATGGCGTATTTATGATTGTGTAGGTGTGTGCAAAACACAAAGCAAATAATATGAATTCTTCTTTGTTGACTTCACGAGATCTCAAGGGCTGTAGAGTAACGACGTAGTGCCGTGGCATTTTGTGCAAACGAGCCACATAAAGCGGTGTGCTTTTAAGGCCTATTTGCACCTAAGGTCGCGATTCTGCGTAAAGGTTCCGCGGTTGCTAAAATACCGTAGAGTTAGCTAAAAATCGGGATATACCTTGTTAGGAAATATGTAATAAGTCTACATTTAGGTAATCATCGTTGCAATATATCTGTACCATTTTGTATGAACCTGAAGTACGCTTCATGCCAATACGCCGATTTGTATGAGAATTCTCCTTTAGAATACGGCAATGAGTTGTGCCACTTCTCCAATTTGTCTTGGAATCAACCATGAAGTCGCAAAACTCATTACTTTGCGTTTTCGATGTTAGAATAACTGGAAATAAAATAGGTTAGCATACGACCCCTACACCCGGTTGTGCAAACCCTTGGCATAGACAAAGTTAATGGTACAATCTTTTTTCCGACCTCGCGGAATTTGGGTGCCGCGACATTTAGTGTAAATTGATCTTTATTCGACCAAATCGGTCTCATGTTAGCTTATGTTTTTCTGCTCCAGTTAACGCACTGCATTTGTAAAAAAGTATTTGAAAAACGGCTACACGTAACGCGAGCCAATTTTGCTACATCTTACAAGATCGACTTCTGATTGAAGAAAAACAGCAGCTAAACAATTCTATAAATACCCCGTTTGAAAGAAAAAACGGAGCCTATAATAAATAAATTTATGGTTCATAATAAGGAAGATTTTCTTCATAGTTTTATTTCTTGCAAGCAAGCAGCAGGCTTTAATCTTTAGGAAAATATAAGTGGAGTCGATTTATTTTTAAAAATGTTCCGAAAGTTCTTTCAGTGCTAACAGCAGAGAATTCAAAATGGTGTGATCGAAAAGTGCACTAAAATTCCGATTGATAGGGAAGGATTAGTTAGTTGATGTAATTGAAAAGAACGCTCTTTCTGATTTAGTAAGACGTGTAGACCGAAAAAACATTGAGAGCCTCTTTAACCCTAAACTGTTGAGCAAGGGCCAATATGACCCCCGAACGACTTATGCTGGCTGCAACTATTTCGGGTCGCTTTTTCTATTATTCAATGTTTTCTACGTGGGTAATCCGGCATGATTATACAAATAGTTATCGTCTGTACTCTTAGTAAATTAGTAAAATTTCTCGGGGTCATTTTTGACCCGTGCCAGGCATAATTAGCGACATCTAGCTACTAGTAGTTCCATTTAGCGTGTTAATGTACATATATGGATTTAGCATCTCTCTAACGTGTAAGTTATTGTGTCGATGACTTTAATATCTTAGTGAAATAATCACTGAAACTGATTGCAAAGCTGAGATTAACACGTTGGAGCTCTTTGTAAACGGAAAGAGAAATGATTAAAAAAATTACCGAGCAATTGCAGATAATTTAATTTAGCCTATTTTGTTAGTCATCAAATGATGGCCACAATTAATTTAGAATACCAAGAGTATTTATGTTTTATGCTATAGTAGTACATCTTGTATGAGTTGCGCAATGTTCTTTTCGAAGTAACCAGATTCAATTTTGCACAAAAGTTGGTTTATAGTTTGGTTTTTACCACATGCATTAAGATGTTGGAGTAAAATAGACTCTTAAGTGAAAGTTGACGGATTCTTCAAAAAGAAGTAAACTACCTGAAGCTAAATAATATTCATAATGTCTATAGAAAATGTACTGTTGCTTGAACCCAACAACCCGTATCTTGATGTAAAGATCTAGATAATTTCAGCTATGGGCGTATCATAGGCTAGGCTCATCGTTATGACTTTTAATGAAAAATAAATACATATATTTAAATTTCCCTTCCCAACGGTAAATTAGAATATCACTTGACTTAAAAGAACTCATAAACGATCGGTTTTACCTAAATCCATTGTCATAAGACTTTCGGAGAGAAGTAACTTGGCAGTGGTAAAAGAAGCTGTCATAACTTTAAAAAAATAGTAACCGAACTAGTGCAAGTGTCAGAAAAAATAAGAGTATCATTCAACGTTCCACTCTTCATAATTGGATAACATAGATGTGTTTTCGACTTTCTTGACGAAAACCAATGCTGTTAATTTAGTAACAATTGTTAAATTTGGATATAAAGGCTACCGTGCACTCAATTGGGATGATAAGACTGTAAAATATGGGGGAGTTAACATAATGACATTTGGTATGGTAGCAGGCTACGTTTATATTTGTGTGATGGCATCGTAAATGCTACCAAATATATTACAATTTTGTATATGTAACCATATTCTCGACAAGGGAAATGTTTGATGGAGAACGGCGCCCCGTGTTATTGAGCAGATAAAGCTACCTCATGGAAAGAGAAACAAAAATTCGACGTTTGCCGTGGCAGGGCAGAAAACGATATACAACTTAATTTGATACCATATTCTAAAGGTTAAAATTATTGTATGGCAATAAATAGATCGAATCGAGCATTAGTTGTAGTTTTTAGTTGAATATTGGGGTTGAGTGGTATTAATTTTTTTAACTTTTTTATGTATTTTATTCATGCTTCAGTGTATTAAATTCAAATTTTAAAATGCAGAGGTATACAGAGATCTAATTAAAGCTGTAAAAGGCTTGTACGGCGTGGGTTCACTTGGTGAACTAAAATGAGTCGAGGGATAAAGATGTGTTTTGTTCCTTTGGAGTAAGAATAGAAAAATTCTAACCACCATAATGCGCATACATATTAAAATAACTACAGCAAAGCCATGAATGAAATCACTTCTGGCTAGTCGTCGCAAGCTTGGCCCAGAAACAATTTTCTTTGAAGTGTTTTTTCAGCGAATTTGAAGTGTAATGCAATTTTAGAGAGTGCCGCAACTCCTTAGTCAATTTTAGCTATTCATAATGGCCAAACCAAACCACGATAAAATTTCAAAGCTTAGTTTTGAAATTCAACGCTTTGGGGATATAAAAAGAGTTTCAAGAGATTTTTATATCTTGAGGTACTGCATTTCTAATTGAAATTGAAAACTTTTGTGAGGGGGGAGGGTAGAATAGGTGGTTCATTTTAAAATTAAGTAATCGTTCAGTTATCCTAATGGTATTAGTGCGTTGTATCTTCTTTTTTACTTTAAATTATTACTTAATCTTTAATAAGTAAAAAAGAACTTCAATCGATGTAGTCCAAAAGCTTATCTTGAATAATCGAGTAAGGTGATATTGTTTCTTAGTTCTTAACGTGTAACAGTTCACTACTTCATTCTTGACAGATCTTTATATTGAGTTTAATATTTCAAACCGAAATTTCGTTGTGTTCTTTCTTTCCACGCTCTACTTTCACAAATGTGAAACTGCCGCGATAATTATTTTGTCGACCATTTCTTCCACCTTCAAAGTAACTCATTACTCGAAGGACTTCCTGGCACAAAGCGAACTCGCGTCCTGCTGTAGTTTTTCCGTTCCGGCTGCTTGCACCCTCGACAGCCCCGCCCGATCAAGGACCCACGCGCCCGGGAAGTTTGTAAACATCCTGTCGCATCCCTGGAACCGAATTGGGCCCAATTTAGGCGCGCCGCGGCAAATTGGCTCAAAAGTTCAATTTGGCGCCGTAATGAGCGTCAGCCGCTTAATTGGAGCGGTTTTATTGCCCCGCTTGCCCGTAATTCGCCATCGAGTGCATGTCCCGCTTACGAGCGCGCTCTCGGCAGGTTCCCCGGCTAATTGATTCGCAGCTCTTCCAATTTTAAATTTCAAATAGATCCCGCGGTTCCGCGGATTGAACTTTAATATCTTCCCGAACAAGTCGGTAGTGGTAGCGCCTCTGGAATACATTTGCATGGCAGATTGCGTAAGGACAGTCTTCGTCCGACTCGGGCCTGCATCTCATTACCGGCCCATCTGCCACAACAGTTCGCGGTTGTGCAATCATTGTCGCTGCGTCTCGAGCGGCTCGCCTGGGTTTCGCAAGATTAGGGGGCGCCTAATGGTGCTCCAGATGAATAAACACGGCCGCATCACCGATTGGGGGAGGGGGTCTTAATTTCATACACTGGAAGTGCTGGCAAGAGCAGCAGTTTTGGGTTAGAATGTCGAGATATTGATGTCGTTTGGCGTAATACAAAGTTCTGAGAATGGGTGCTTCAAGGTTACGATTGAGCCGCGTTGGTCATGGGTGGGCGGTTTTAGTGGAAATGTTGCAATTTTATTGCGAAATTTTTAAAATATTGAAAATATCTTATGTTACCAAACTTAAGCATAATAAAACATAATAGTTCTTCTTCTCAACATTCCTTGACCGTTTGGGACGTTAGAAATTAATATGGCAATCTTCATTTTGTCGACGGCTTCCTAAAGAGTCCAGTATAATTTTATAGGTTGTGTGACAATGAATGTGTTCTCCGGTTTTGTACTCTTCTATCTCACACCTTACTCTCCAAGATTAGTTATAGTACACGATATTTATCGTTCCCCATTGCGTGAACAAAATATTGAAGCTTACGTTGTTTGATAGTAAATACAACTCTTCTGCTTTTGTATTTTCCTTAATATCTCGTCTTTCGTAATATTGTCTTCCCATAACATTCGGAGAATGCAGCGATATGCCTACATCTCAAAAGTCTCTAGTTTTCTCAGCAGCACCTCAGTGAGGGTCCAGGCCTCATGCCATACAACAGGACTAAGAAGATGTAACAATGCATCATTCTGATCTTCAGGGACAGGCTCACTTCTCTGAAGATGAACAGACTTATCTTCAAAAATGTCGATCAAGCTTTTTTTATTCGGCTACAGATTTCTATTGACTGCTGTCAGTCTGTGTATATTACAGTACCCAGGTAAGGATATTTTTCTAAGCGTTCTACAGGAGTATTTCATAATGTGAGTGGAAGGTTTTTGGTGACAGTCGTATATCTAATTTTTGAAGTACACTTGAGAGCAAAACAATCAACTCAGCAACATGCTCAAGTTTGAGAGAATGTCTATCCACTCCGATAGAATTTCAAATGATACCACTTTGATTGGAGTCGGACCTGTTCTGACAAAGTTAATGTGTTTAAGAATATGTGTAACACAAAAGAGTTGAAAGGGAAAAGGCGATTATGAAAGGAAAAAAAATTAAATCCTCAGTTGAAATTAATTTAATGATTTTTTCAATCCATGCCGATTACGCATGGATCGGACGACTTTTCCTATGCTGTCTTGAGCGATTGCTTTCCACTCTTCAGTTAGCGCCGCTCTCAGTTCCATCACACTTCTTGGTGTATAATTTCTGAACCGGACTCTTCGCTTAAGCTCATCCCAAACATGCTCAAATGGATTCAAGTCTTGGCTACCCGGAGGCCAGTCCATTTTCGGTATACCGACGTCAACCAGATAGGTCACTATCTACCCGCCGCGGTGTGGCATCGCGCATTGTGCATTAGTATGAAGTCCTCACCAAACAGAACATATTCCTCCAGAATATCCCTGATGCAGCGGTTCGCTGTTAAACCTCCTCCGCGTCCTCAACTAGGCACGAAAAGCAACTCAGTTTTTCCGTGCATGGAAATGCCCGCCCAGAATATGCAAGAGCCACCTCCATATGCGACAGTTTCTTGAATACAGTAATGAGCAAATCGCTCCCATGGCCTTTTATAGACCCGACGTCTCCTGTCATTGTCATGTAGGCACATTCTGGACTTGTTAGAGAATGTGTCCCTCCAGTGGCCAAGGTCGTCCCAATCGAGATGTTTGCGAGAAAATTCCAGCCGCCTTTGCTTTTACTTTTTCAGTCTTCTCACTGTCCAAGCTCTGGCTCTGACCGCACTCAGCTCTTGCTTGAAGTCGACGCCAGTCATATGTCGATTTCTAAGGGATATTGAGACGAGAAATCAATCCGTTGTCAAGCGGTTACGGTCGCCTCCTTGCCGGCGGACGTAGCCACCGGTTTCCCGGTACCGGCGCCATACTATCGACACAGCTGATTGACTCAGATTTAGTCGATTTGCCACGGTCCTCTGACTGAAGCAAGCCCTTTTCCAACAAGGCAACTACCTGGATTGCTTCGGCGGCTGAAGTATATCCATTTTCTTGCGAATTACTTGAGCACTTACTTACAGGATTGTAAGCGTACTGTAGGCCAATCACAGTCAACGCGCACGTGTGTTCCAATTAGCAAGATTCGTAAAACCCCGTTCGTGATGCGTATTTTTTGAATGCGTTATCTAATTAATGTAATAGCGACATTTTTTTAAAGTTCGATAGTAAAGATACTCTTTGCACGTTAATGTTTTTATTTTTATTTTTTTTTAAAGACTGATCAGTAGACGAAACTGCGCGTGCATCTAGTGAGTCGACTGTTTTGCTTTCAAGTGTATTTAGTGTAAGACCATATTTCTCGCTAACTCGATTTATATTATTCAAGGCTTTGAAGTTTTTCCACTGAACTTGCAATCACTACAGCGTCATCGGCAAACCTAAAGTTCTTAATTGTTTCATTGTTTATTTTTATATTATAGACACAATTGTTTACTGCTTCATGAGTAAATGTTAGATAGCGCAGGTGATAAAACACATCCTTGACGTACACTGTTCTGAAACTCTATAGTATCTGTGTAGCTATTTTAAATTTTGACCTTTGCTGCTTGGTTCCAAAAGAAGCCTCATATTATCCTAATATCTTTGCTGTCTATACGGTTTTAAGTTTTTCATGTTTGACTCTGTCGAAAGCCTTTAAATAATCCAGAAAACAAATTTAAACGTCATAGTTTACATATTTGTAGTGCAAAAATGGCTTCTCTTGTACCAAACCCGTTTTTAAAACCATATTGTGTTTCCCCTGTTACCGATTCACTTTTTGAATAAATCCATGGGAGTATAATTTTTAGAAATGCTTTGGTTACCTGATTAAGCTGATAAGTCTGTAATTGTCGCAGATTTTTTTAGCCGTCTTAGAAGTGGACATAACGTCGTTTGCAACTAAGCCTGAGGGGTATGTTTCCAGTATAATCGATATTATATAGATCACTTAACACAGTGAGGAAATTCGCATCACTGTCACGATAATTACTACTAAATTTTTTTTTCTTAAGTTGTGGTAATCAAACTTTCACTGATTTGAGAACTACAAATAATATAAATGCGTAATTTTGTTATTAAAAAAGTTTTCGTTAATTCGTTGGATCCATTCTCTACAGCCTTTAAAGAGACAAAGCTCTTTTATGTTGAATTCCAATTCCGGTACAGACATCATTTGATGGACCATCATTGTAGCCATTTATTTGGAAATATAGTTTTCAGATAATATTTATAGACCTCCCCAATATTGTTCTTCAGGGCGAATTTGTTAAAACCTTTACGCCTTGAACAATTTTTTCGGATGTAGCTCGGTATCATGTGATGTTTTTATTCGCTTCTTCATGAGGCTCCAACGAACATCTAGTCTGGTCTTTATTAATCGGTTTATTCATTACCTTTAAATTTTTATTGATGTTTTGTCCCATCCAATTTCTTGGTGCTTCTACATCGCGCCAGACTACATAAGTTAAATCGAGTTATCTTTTGGTCTTATGCCAGATTGTGAGGCAGAGACTCTCCAAGTGTTTTAGTAAGACTGAAATCTTTGGCCAAAATTTGCTAAACTGCGAAATTTGTATGTGAAATCTTCAATTTGAATGACTTTCGTTTGGATTATTAACTTGAATTTAGCTGAACAGTCCGATTTTGTCGATTCGTTCATCTATTAAATGGTTATCATTATTGCCTTTATTCATTTGAGCAATTTTACAAGCTCATTGTGAATTTGGCGTACGATTAATTCTGTTATATACATAGTTGGGGCGAACTTTCACTGTTTTTCTTAAATCATCAGAAATCTCGGCTTTTTCATTATTAGCTAGTTCTATTTGTCTTACAATTTATTGTATTTCGCACTGGAACACTTCGCTTCTGATAACTTGATTTTACTGTTGCTGCTCCACTACGTACTATTTGTACCTCTAGCATCTGTTCTGGGGCCTTTTCGTAACGCCGGAACCTGCGGGAGTATTCTGCCCAGTTGTAGACCTCGCGCATGTACAAGCACCATGGGGGTCTCAACGGTAGCGCGACCGTGACGGCACGGTGGCGACTCGGGTGGCCTAGTTAATCACTAAAAATAATTGAGTACCTGCTTTAAATTCACATAAAGAGTAATCTAAAGCTCGGTGCTTGTCATATCTCCCCGTACCAGAGATGTTGTACGACAACAGGACAGTGAGGATGAACATATCAGAGTCTTAACCTCTTGAGTTCGTAGGCCGTGCTCTTACAAGAGGTGTTTGAATCTCACCATTGTTATTATTATATTACGGGAAAAAGAGACGACTTTATGAAAGCAAAATAATGCCATTGTCGGGGTGCTGAATAAAAATAAATGTGGGAACTACCGAATAAGTGGTAGATACTAAGAAAGTAAATGGAATAAGGGGTTAGATATGATCTGCGAAAGGGGAAGCCGAAAAACCACGGGACAAATTAAATTTTCTTTCTGTACAGGGTTTTCAAGAGCTTGTTCCGTTCAATTAATGGAGTGTTTCCTTTCAGACGAGCCCCGAGTGCGTTCCGGAGTGTGGGAGGAGCCGGCATGTGAGCGCCGCGTGGCCCCGCCGCTGGTGCACTCCAGGACCCTGCAGCACTCCGTCTCGCAGCGCAGCTCGGAGGACAGCTGGTGTTCGGGCTCCGACGCAGAGCTGTCTTCCGAGGAGGAGAGCGACCGCAGCGCCGCTTCGAGCACTAGGTCAGTACTCGCGGGATTGGCTTTTAATTGGTAATTAATCGGGAAATTGGCGCGTGTCGTCGTGGGCGGCTGCGTCAGTTTTCCCGTCTTTTGCGGTGACCAATTAACATGCATTAAGAGCGCTCGGAAATTACGTGACGGCGCGGCAGCTGCTGCTCATTAAGTTGCGATCGAGAGCCCATGCTGCCGAGCCGCTCATTATAATTATGAAAAGTAGAACTTTGGTCGTAAGGTATCCGCAAAAGGATTTTTTTAATAAGGGAAATTGGGGTTGTATTATGGAGAAGCTTCGGAGCGCACTTAAAAGTTAAAACAATAGGTTTACGGGTTTCACTTTTTTTAATGATTGAAATGCAAATTATCACATGGAAAAAATTAATGAAACCTTTCTTTACATAAAATGAATCTAAATTATTCACCCGGTGATGAAGAGATGCCCAATAAGTGATTGTCAGCCAAAGACATGTTGCTAATAATTAATTACCCCCCTCCTATAAAATTCTACAGAGGTACTGATACAGTGAAAGCAAAAAAAGCCAACCTGCAAGTACCATGTGGATAAGGGAAAAAGTGGGAGTATACTTTTTGTTTTGGGATAAATAATTCAAAAAATATAAAAACTGTACCTATGAAGGAGAGCTGAAAATGGTTGCTCATTAATCCAAATATGTTTGGCAAAAAATTCGATTGCCTTAAACGCACAAAATTTTGTTAAAAATATGAGTGTAGCAATTAATGTTTTAGTATGGAGACCTGAAATGTTAAATAACATGTAGAACATATTTTGTGTTTTAAGATTAAAATAATTCAGTTTCAATGCCCGTAGTAATTGCATGTAGAGTTAAAAAACGAAAAAACAAACGTTTTATGGAAATACGGACAAGTCACAAATACAAGGGACGTCCAGAAAGTAACGAGACTGATGTCCTTGGTCCAAGCTGTAGGGACAGGGAGTGGACTCTTCAGACCTGATGGTTGGTGAAGGACGTTACTTAAACGGTCTAGCCTAGCTCATTTGCCTTTGAGCCGTTACAGAGTGCGGATTGCTTATGAAATGGACAGCCATTTGAGTGTCGCGTTACGGGTCAAAACGCAGCGCAGTGTCGATCAACAATATGCGATAAAATTTTGTGTTAATCTCAGAAAATCCGGAAACGAGACGCTTTATCCAAACCACAAGTGTTTAACTATTGAGCTTTTAGACTGCGCAAGAAGCGAGCCTGATTTCCCCAGCTCAAATCCAGCTTGAAAAGATTGTTAAAAATTTGTAAATTGCTGTGACGAATGCTCTGAAAGAGATTCCAGTTAAAGAACAACTGGTAATGGTTTATTGATGCTCAACAATGTTATTTTGAAGAATAATTGGTCATTTTCACTACTATCATCATATTAACAATTATTTATAGAGAAGCAAAGCAGATGTTGAAAATGATCTTTTATGAGGTGACGAGATATGAAGGGACCACAAAATTAGTGGATCTCCTAGGTACTCGAAGAATCTGTTATAAATAATTATATTTATTAACTAATATAAAAAACTAATATTACATTGAAAGTCTTTGCAGTGAAAGAGAACTACACTTTCACTTTTTAGATAGTCAATGTGCCAATTATGTAAAATTGACTTGGGGGAGGGGGATTATATATATATTTTTTCCCTGAAATAAACAAAACCTTTCTAATAATTCTCCCTCCTCCAAGTCAATTTGACACAATTGGCATATTGACTATCTATAAAGTGAAATATATATTTTTTTCCATCCTTTATGTTTCTCTTCTCTAGGCCTTTCCTTTTTTCTTCTCCCTATGGGGTTCTAGTAGGTGACTCGCTTCATCTACCTATCATCTGGTGTTCTTCTTACATGCCCATACAATGCTAGTCTTCTCTCTTCTATATATGTGATTATATCTTAATGCACTTCCATTCTTTTTTACTAATACATTCATTAAATGTGTGAATAATTTTTAAAATTTAATTTATTAACGTATATAGCCTGATTTCCGCACAAATTGGCAATTAAACACCTTTCCATTTTTCTGATGAACGTAGATTGATAACTTAAATTACTCTGCATAACTTTAGCTGATGATACGTGTGCTGGCATTTTTTAGTAAAGCTCCTCGAATCGATATTAATCTGCGCAGGCTAGGATATTGTTTCAAAGAAATTTATAGGGACATGCTGGCGCCTTTAGGACTGTATAGATGTAGCACATCGGCGGCATATTTACGATCAGTTGTGTAGGTGCTGGCAAAACCAATACAAGTAATTTGCCTTTTTCTCCGCTACGGAATTTTGGCGACCGCGGAGCATTATTTGGTGAGAAAGCGCCTTAATGTTTAAAAATTAATGGTTTTAAAAGTATTGTAAAAATACTTTATTAAATGTATAGTTTTCCTAACAGCTTTGGCGTGAATCTTTACTTTTTTTTAATTTAAGGAAGCGTGTAAAATGGCTGCTAGCTTTTTATTTTTTTAAATTTTTCTCCACGTTTGTTTTCTTGTCGATTTATTAATTATTGTGGTTTTCC
This sequence comes from Sinelater perroti, assembly GCA_036346155.1. Taxonomy (NCBI): domain Eukaryota; kingdom Metazoa; phylum Arthropoda; class Insecta; order Coleoptera; family Elateridae; genus Sinelater; species Sinelater perroti. Next base: position 6,473,826 of record JARFIY010000189.1, read on the forward strand.
AGTATCGCTTTGTTCGTCATAGAATTTTCAATATATTTTTAAAACTTGCCTATGGATTTTTTCTGTCCTTCAGTTTTCGTATTACCGTTCTGCCGAGTGGTTGCCTTAGTTATATTACGATTTACAGCTTTTCTTCAATGTTCAAATGTATATTGAATGAAGATTTCTCCAAAATATCTTATTACTTTATATAAATACATACAAGGCCTTTATTATGTGATGCAAACGATAAAAAATTCATTATAAAAAACTACGCAAGATAAAATTCTAATTCGTTTTCTATTATGATAATGAGTAAATGGAGTTTAGTGCATTACGTTTTCAAAATGACTGCCTTTACTAGAGATGGTCATTTCAACCCTTCTTTCCGAAATTCTCAATTGCGGCTTTTTTAATGCTCGCAGAAATGGCCGGACTTATGATCCTCTTTCCAAAGACTTCTGTGAGGATGTTAAAGATTCCCCAAGTCCAATGGATGACGCTGAAACCAGTATTGGTTGACTTGTTTTTTGTCTCTCACAATTGGAATGAATTTCTCGTGAGCTTTTATGCGATAAATTTCTTCATTCACATATTTTGTGAAAAACAGTGAGCCGACAACTCCATAGTGGAAAATTGCACACTATGCACTAACCTTTTGTGGGCGTAATCGACGAACTTCGGTCAAATGTGGGTTTTCGGGACCCCAATGTCAGTAATTTTGTTGGAAATAGGCCTCATCCGTGAAAAAAATTGTGCTTTATATTCAAATCTTTGTTCCGAACCATCTCCATGATCACTTTGAAAAGTTAATTTTTTACCAATATTGATGGTCAGAATTATCTTGTATGGAAATAGATTCAATTTCTTGGTGAGGGTGGTGTGTATAAAGTTCATACACACCGAGTTAAGCTGCGTCTTTAGAGACCCAAGTTGTGGGCTCTTGTTCATGAAGCTCCCGAGCTTATTGTGCGACGTCGGGAGTGGTCACAGTGACTAGTCTGCCCGTTCGTGACAAAGTGTCATCCTCCATTTTATAGTGGTATTTTTTACTTTGCTATTGTAGAGACAGACAAGGTAGTGTATATGTCAAATTTGGCCTTGAAGGCAGTTAACGCTCCACTATCACTTTGACCTCTCTTGCAAAAAGCGGCTACAATGAAAACTCTTTGTTCGGTTGAATAGCTGGTCTTAGCTGACGCCGTATTCAATGTTGACCTACAGTGTAAACAAAACTTAAAACATTGACCTAGGTATAACTGACGTCAAACATAAAATTGGCTGAAAAGTTTGACCATGGTAATAAAGAACTTTTTGCGTGACATTAATGTACATAGGTGGTCCAAACATTCATACCTTATTATGACTATGTGTTTGTTTTGATCTGGGCAAAGGTGTGGCTTATTTCGGCTTGGCTAAATTGAAGTCAATTTTAGTCGAGAGTAGTTTGGCACAGCATTTCTTAATCTACTTTTTGAGAAATGACGATGAATAAAATTGGCTGTTGCCGGTTTATGGGTATTGCGGAACTGCAGCACCCTCTAGTAAAATGGCTAAACTTCGACCAGTGGTACTGTATTCTTAGTAGTGTTTTTACTATTATGGAGGCTCTGATGCGTATACGCACATTACAATTCAAAGCCTGTTATCTTAAATTTAATTCTTTTCATTCAATGGAAGTATCTATTTAATCTCGCATATCATGCCTGTCACATGTTTACAACATAGTTCAGTAGGTGTCCGACCTACCTACATGACATAGAAAGCAATGTCCGACGATAAGCAATATTTCCGACTATTTAGTTTTTGTATTTAAATTGACGATAATTTGTGCGGATTTAGGGGAAGATTCGGTTTTATACGGTACCTATAACGGTTTAGTGGCAATTTTGACAATGATGGTAGACGTCCTGGGCAGTTAAAGATTAAGAAATAGGACACCTGGAAGAGAACTGCTGCCGTACACAATCGGATCTCGTAAAAGAACTAGAAACAATTACGTCAAGCTATTTATAAGCGGCTACACTCTTTCACGAACTCGTAGCAGAAAATAAGAATAAACACTATAATATTGCTAAGTTGTTAATAACAGTGTAATTGAGTTTATCAATTCCAAACCATCCTCTCTTTTCCGAAATGGAATTCCGCAGCTCCTTGAGAGATGACGCAAATGCATAGAAAGCTAGGGGGAATTATTTGAAAGATTAGATAAAATAGCCAATATTATGAATTAATATTGTACCGAATCTCCGAACGCCGCCATAAAAGCACCGTCACCTTGAGTCGTTAGCGGCAAATACCAGGGTCATCTTTTATGTAGTTTGTCATTGATTGGAGCAATAGCCATTACTTCATATTGTACCATCTAGCCGCCATACTCACCTTCGTTGCCTATTATCGTCTTGCATTCACTCACATGTTGAGCGCCATGGGGATCACGCTTATTCTTTACCAACGTGAAGTCTTTGGACTGACTTCAATCGATCTTAGGATGACCGTGCCATGAGTGTCGGGGGCGTTCAGTTCGAGGCGTAATGCCTTTCCCAAGCTGCATTGCCGCGCACAAGAGTTTTCATCCATCCTTCAATCTTCACGTTATGCTTATCGCAATCACTCGTCAACTTCCAGATGCCAGGCGCTTCAGCAGGTCTTGTAGTGTCTCCACAAAACTTTTTTGATCCCAGCAGTGGTGAATAACACACTAAAATTTCTTTAAACTACTTATTTATTTTACTTACATGAAATTGAATTATTTATTAATATCTATGTACGCTAATATAAAATCACATTATGATTTCATTTATATACAACACTATTTCGGATTAGATCAGTTAACTTCGCGTCTGGTAACTCCAGTTCCCTTCGCTGCTCCGCTATGTGTTATTTATAGAACCAGCACCTGTTCTGTATCCTTCTCGTGGAGTTGCAACCATCTGCTACAATCTCGAAATTTTCGCTTTATTCTAGTCCCAACACGTGTGCAGGCATTATGTTCGCTGCTCGACCGTGACGGCTCGGCGACGACCCCGGTATTAGCCGCGAACGTCACAAAGTGATGATGCCGATGATATCGTAATTCAATGGATGTGAGATAATTCAGTTGCGCACCTGGTAATATAATTTTTTAATACATCAGTTTGATCGCCAGCGAGCTATCGGTGATTGCTAAACTATGATGTAGCGTAGGAACATTTAGATTAGAAAGTTGCTGTCTTTTGTAATCTATCCGACAACTCGACACTGACTCGTTTGCGAGCGATTAATTTGCCCTTTTAAAGCAACCTTTAGAGCTTGTATCACCGTTTTAGTTATTCGTTATTTTATTCAAAAAACTGCAAACCTCAATCGGGGACAATTTGTGACCTCACTTTCTTACTTAAATAATTCCTCCATCGTTATAAATATTTTTTGGATCTGTTTTATTGCGATTTCTTTCGATTTTTAAATTACATCTTCAATTAGAACTACCCTCATAAGTAAAGAAGATTATTTTAAATGAAATTGACTCAAACGTTAGCAATGAGATGGATCGAACACTCGTGTATCAAGTGCTAATCATGTGACTTTTACAAATCCTTCTTTGCGCTGAATAATATCAGGAAGAAGTTGAATACTCCGTTGAAAATTTTGGGACATATGCGACTTTTGACTGTGCTCCTTATCCGTTGTGCTTTCTTTGGAAAGAAAAAAATGTTTCTACGACGATTAAGTTCAAAATCTTTGTTTACATCGGGGGGAGCTTGAGAATAAATTTCAAGTGCCGTGTACGCTTGTACTTTTTTGTAAATTTTAATTCCATTACCTCACCTGACTGCCCAGTGTTTAAAGCATTTTATCATTACAAATTAATTATCCAATAAGTATGTTATGTACCCTAATAATAATTTGACTTTTTTTAATCATATGATTGCTAAAGTACATACAGATCACATGATTCGCCGAATAATAAAATAAAAAATCAGATTGTATATTCTCCTAGTTCAAACTGTTCCCATTTTTATCTTCTCATGACTAATTCCTTTATTACATGAATTATCTTGTCGCGTTTCTTGGGTTGCTAATCATAAATCACTTCAAATTTGGTCGTTTGTATAGAAGTTCCTTGTTAGCTTTACGTAATAGATAAATACCATTCGGTGGGCGTGACATGGGCGTTTTCTAAAGAACTTGAGCTAACATATTAACAAACATGGAATTTCTTTATAATGATCGGGTTTAAATATAATTGTGACATCATTTTGTCCTTCTGTTAAATTGGATTGTAATAAAAGCTTATATCCATACTATTTATTGTTTCGAAGGTTACCCTCGGTTTTGTTTTTCCGATTTAAATTGCGCACTACTTTGATGTAAGTTTAACTATTGCTATTCCATTTTTGCTTTAACAAACTTTTGGAATAGGAAGTTGAATATGAAACTGATCTAGCAAGTTTCAACATGTTAGTGTTATTTTTCTTCAATTTGGAAATATTAATGACGCAACTAATGAAGTGTATTTATTTGAAATGACGACATTTAAAATAAATATTTTGTGGTAAAATTAAAGCTTCTGATATATATTTAACATTTGCCTAATACTTCACTGATAAATTAAAACCATTGAATGGATTCTGGCCACTTTCGAATACCGCTCAATATAGAAATTAACTAGAAGATTATTTAAGGAAGTTCTGCTTAATGACATTTTCTGGTAAACACATTGGGGCTATTTAGTATAAAGCGCTGTACGATGGAAGAACCAGTGAAGATTGTTAAAATTCATTACAAACATGAAGAATGTTTCGCCGACAGGTATGTCAATAAGCAAAATTGTTGTATTTGGGGCATAGAAATTCCTCGGGTCATTCAAGAACGGTTTTATGCATACTCAAAGAGTAACAGTTTGATGTGAACCGTTCATTTTTGAAAATGTAGTTGGAAACTGGGCGATATTAATGGTGAACTTTATTGTGAGATGATAGTGGGTTTTTGTGACCTCATTTGGACGGAATGGATTTGGATGACTTGTAGTTTCAGCAGATTGGCACCACCTGTCATACGACGTGCGCCTGTTGCATGCGTAGTCCTTCCGCTTCTTCAGATCTTGTACTGCTACCTAATATAAAATTCTATCATTAAAATTGCTGAAAAGCTTTCATTGAACATGTCTGCACCCATATAGACGGCAATTTTAACGATTGTAGCATCCTTTTTCAAGTTAGATTTGAATATGGCACGAGTACGAACACAAAGCATATAAAATGGGCTTGTACGTACTCTAAGCATTATAATTCGAGCGAAAGATCGAAAGGCTGGGCGCGTGGTCCGCTCCGGGGTTTGTATACTTGCTTGACGTATTCCTGTTCTCATATCTGTATCTTATAAAATACTTTGAATCTGCTTCTATTATTAACTATTGATTTTTGGGGTTCTTCAAATCAAGATACTGCTTTAACGTCTGCTTCGTTCAGTAGATGAAAGTCTTCTGGAAGAAAACCTCAAACCATGTAAGACAATTTCATTAGAAGTTTGACATCGCAGATTCACTTCGAACATCTATTTATAAACACTCGTTCGGGTTCAGCTTCTTACTCCGGAATTTGGTCTTATGATGGAACACGTATTCTCCAAGCCCGGATCTACAGGAAGTATTTTTTTTTGAAGATACAAAAGGTGCTTCTTTTACACATATCCTCATACCCTCGGACTTCCTTTATTATACTTGCAACTGCAAGACAAGTTTAATTTAGTGTTTGTATTACAAAATTTGTGGATTTTGCCATGTTTACGACGCACATTTGAAAATAATGTACTATTTGAGATCAGAAAGATATTTTGTATTTTTATTTCTCTTTCAAGATGATCTTTTTTGAAAAGAGGAATTACATATGAGTTAATTGTGGGTATGTATGAAATTGTTTGTGTTAAGGTGAAATATGATCCAGCATGCGAGAAGTAAGCCCAGAAAGTACACAAAATATGTTATTAGAACAAATAAATGAGAAGAGTTCATTAATACTAAAATTATCTGCTATTTTTAGTATTCCATAAAGAAAAATGAAAACAACTACAACCAGGTGTTTACGGTTTTTCTCAATGCAAAAGCACAACTTGATTAATATAACAACAGTCCACACAAACTTGCCCGTTTAAGTAGATTAAATATCAAATACAATTATTCAATTGATTAGAAAAAAGTTTATATTGACATGCCATCATTAGTTAATAATAATATCATCAGAAGAAAAGAACAGATTCAGTTTCGGTGGGCCAAGAGTTTCCTTGAGAACTTAATCACTACAATTATATAACGCAGGACCAGGAGGTTACCAGTGTGAGGAAGGAAGGCAACCTCGCCTTTGGCCTGAAAACTCATTTTTTCAGGTCCTCTGAAAACTGATTCTACTCTACTCACGGGGAACCTTTCGCTGAGTACGAGCTACAGGCAATTATTTTTATTTCCTATTAAATAATTAGCCCCAACTCTCATCCGTCCCTTTTTAGCGTTAAAGCAAAAAACAGTAGTTGATTTTTATAAATTCATGTTTTTCTCCCCCTAAACTGCAATTTATCGAACAAGAGTAATAATGGTGTTCGTCCAAGGCGCGGTACTTGCCACATCGCCGCCCTGGGTCGGAGATGGGGTGATGTGGCAATGATGACCAGGCATAGCGGCGAACATATGAGAGCTTCGACCTTGCAATTCGCACGTCGTGCTCCCACGCCTTACCATTATTATTATAAACTGTAATTTAACCCCAAATTTGCCCGTCAAACGAAGTTAACCATTTGTCAAGTTTTGTTACATACATTCTTCTAATACATTTAAAATGCCTCGCTTTAAGAACTTGCCTTTTGTTCCATTATCTGCTTTTCTGCTTTACAAACATCACCGATTTTCTTTTTCCGTTTAAAAAAATCTTTTTGCAGTCTATTTTTCAGGGTTTTCCAGGCATTTACTTGAATTCTGGAAGATTTGTTTACCTGTTGTTTTCCTCAGTTTGTCTGCACTATTCCTTCTCGTTTCGATGCTTGATTATTCCAATAACTGTTTTTAATCTTTCTATTCTGTAGAAAAACTAGGATGATTCGTTTGAAGGTATCGCAAGCTCGGTAAAATATCTTAATTCCTAAAATCTGTCCAACGTAAAAAGAAAAACTAGTGAAGTTCTCTTACATCAACTGTTGGGTTCTTTTAATAAGTTTCGTGGTTGTAGTTATAAAGCGTTACGTAATGATGTGTTATGTTGCCAATTGTTGATGATTAGTTTTTAAAATATTTTTATATACTCTATATAAATTCTATAAAGTAGGGAGCAAGACTTCCTTAATGATTACTTTTTTATGAGAGGATATAACCCACACTTTAAGATTGTTCTGATCCCAATTTCATGTCGATATATCAAATTGTCTGGACGTGTTTGAAGCGAGAAAAGCGACAAAAATGGATACATGCATTTAAGAGTACATCTATTTGCGTAATCCAATTCAGAACGCGAGTTCCGACGAACGGAAACCAGCAGTAAAGGGGGTTCGCGAGTTTTCATGCTCGACATGGTTTTTTTTTCTAACAACCTTCTTTCGCTTTCTTAATGTAAACTGTATTTGTAACAATATGAATGCTGTGGCGATTTCTCTAAAATGTTTTCTTATCGAATACATCTACTGGGGACCATTGAATATAATAGTAGGTTTTTAAAGTTTTTCAGAGCTTTAGAGGATGTTTTGTAATAAAATTATTGATCAGTCAAGCAACTTAACGATACGGGTAGAACGCGTAACTAATTTCCTGGGACAGTCGACCTATCAGTAGTAATTTATGAGCCTTATTTTGTGTTTGCCCAGACTTCATCATGTGGAGCTATATTTCTGACGTCGCTTCTTACGAATTCCCTAGACAGTTGTTCACGATCTGGGACGCGAAACATAGTCTATTACCTCTACTACCTCCTTTCAAATTACGGGAGCCTTGCGCTCTCGTGCTGTAGACCATCGTCGTATTTGTGTTCCAATAACTTTCGATTTATTTTGTCATTAACTTCTACGCAATTTGTACAGTTGTATGAGTTCAAACAAGATTACTTCGTTTACATTTCTCTATATTAAAATAAACTGCACATATCTAAGTTTGGTCGATACGATTTGTCTGCTGGCTAAATAATGTCAACGCCCCCTTCATGTATTGATTGCACAAAGAAAAAAACTACACAAACAATTGTATTTGTCGCCTGATGAAAATGGCTTATCATTGGTTTGATTCATCAAATGTTTTAATTTACTTTTATGTGTGATTTTTAATGTACCTACCTAGACATGCCATAAAAATTTCCATAGAGCTGTAAAAACAAAAGTAACATCCCAAAAACACATCTTGCAAAGATATATCAAATACTGGTCACTAGTTGACGTGTCCGTTTTGTGATCCGTATATAGTTTTAAGTCTCTGTGGTCACTTATTTAATTAATTGTATATTTATATAAGAAAGTGTTTCAGATCGTGATAGCATTGGGATACCTTTTCTTGTAGTCTCCCATCTTGATTCATTTCGTCGACTATGTTAATCGGTGGACTTTAAAATCTATATGACATTAGTCAATGATATTTTTTTTGAAACATGCATTATTAGCAAATCAAAAACGAATTTTATCCGTGTTATTTCTTCTACAGTAGACCAAGATGTAATAAAATAGACACTAAGTGAAAGTGGGAAATTTAAAATGGTGAAGTCGATTTTGCATAAAAGCGTAAACTATCTGCACTTAAATAATACTTTAAACACCCATTGATGGTTTGTGTTTCTTGAACCAAGCTATGCTTACCTGCAAAGATCTGGATGATTTTAGCGGCAGTGTATCATAATCCAGGCTGATTATGGTGCCTTGCAACTAAGAACAAGTGCACATTCAGAAATACCCTTATCAACGGCGAGTGAATTAGGCTAGCGCTAAATTTAAAAAACCCGATCTTCCAGAACTCTCAAAAGGAACAAAATTGGTAGTAGTAAGAGAAAGTGTTCAGCCCCAAAAATTACCACTTGGGTGCAAGTGCCAGAAAAAAATTAGGAGCTCCATTCAACGCTTCATATAGCATGGGGTTCTAAAAACGCGTCGCGAAGAAGAAATCCTTCGTGATATCCTTCAAGAAAAAGTGTGGTTAGAATTGGGCAACAGAGATGCGTTCTCGACCGGATGACTTCGAGCCGATACGTTTACCTAATCAATTGTATGATAAATTCATTCTTGAGCTGTAAAATATATGGATATATGGATATATAAAATATGGTGATAGATTATGATTAATTTTATAGAACGGTACCGCAAATGTCTTCTTTTATCCTTGTTATGGAAAATATTGTTTCATGGTAGATGGAGCTCTTTTTCATAGAAGTGTAGGAAGAGAAATTTGACTTTTATGAAGGTTACTTTTATCCGATTAAGAACTTGTAATCCATCCAACAAAGTATAACTCACAAAAACTTAGCAACAAAGCTGAGCTAATTGCAGCGATGACAGAAGAATGACGGGAAATATTCCAGGAAAGTGGGGACGATTTTTAATCGATACCGTCCCCAAGAGTTAAAGCATTGTACGACAGCAAAGGAGATTCAACCAAGTATTAATTGTAGGTTTTAGTTAAATTCGTTGAATTCTAGTTGAATTACTAAAACTTATTGTTTACAATTTGTATCGGTATATTTTATTAGAACGAGTTTACCAAAAAGTAAGTCAAAATGAAAGGGTTTTTAATTTTTCCAGTGTTGCTTTTTAGCATTGCAGAAATTGTAATGATAAATTATTATAGCACATAGTATGAGTACGTGTACGAAGTATTACAAGCTTTTTGTTTTTAAATAAATATACAGTTTCTGAATATATTAAAATGAATAGTATAAATTTACATTTCACTTTTTATTCAAATATTATTATTAAAACAGATGAGGGAGAAGTACGCTATTATGAAAATATGATCGTAGAATGTTAAGGAATATTCGAGTCAGGAGTAGTGAAAAATGATTGAAAGGAAAGGTGAAAAGATTCTCCCCAATATCAGACAGAATTTGCTATATAGAATTAACAGAACCGAACTAGTCTGTAATAAATTGCACAGAAGACAAAGATAAATTCTATGAGCATGTAGAAAAAGTATACAAAAATTAAATAAAAAAAAATGTTACGATGATTGTCGTAGATGTGAACGCTAAAGTGGATAGAGAATAATATACAGACATATTATTAAGCGACAGAATAAATATTCATGCAGCAACGATAATAACAAGAGACTCCTAAAACTAGCGGAGGTGAATTTGCATGAAGATAATGAGTACACATTTTAAGAGGAAGAATACTTGCAAAGGAGCATGGAAATCGCCGGATAGATCACATTATTATTGAGAAATATCTTCAGAACGTAATAAAAAAGGTTAGGTCTTGTAGAGGGCAATTTCCTCGTGAGAGTGAATATAATAGTGAAAGAGAAAGCTAGGATAAAAAGGAGAAGGCAGGAGAAATACAAGGATCCAATTTTGAAAAATTACGAAGTGAAGAAATCCAGAGCAAATACATAGAAGCAATAACGAGAAGATATAGAGAACAGAAACAAACTTTCTAGGAGATGGAAGAAGAATGGAAAGAATAGAGGCGGTCATAAAAAGGCATCTAAGAAGACGATACCAAAGAAAGTAAATCCGGGGAGGGAGAAGTGGTTTGACGAAGACTGTAAGAACGAAGTTGAATTGAGAAACAAACTACATATGAATTACGTTACAATCCCAAACAGAAGAATACATAAACAAATATGAAAGACAGAGAGCAAGAGCCAGGAAAATAAACAGACAAAAAAAAGAACAAAACAGGAACAAAAAGTTGCAAAAATAGACGACTATTGTAAAAGGGAAGAAATTCGAAATTTCTATAGTTAAGTGAAGAAAGGGAAAAAGAACTACAAGTAAATAGTGTACATCTAAGATAAAGAAGGAAACCTAATAGGGGAGGAAGAAAAATCATAGTAAGATGGCAAGAGTATTTCCTATCTGGATGTGATATACAAAGTTGTAGCAACGTTTATTAAGAAAAGGTTGGAACAAGTCATTGAGCTACAACTAGGAGAATACTAGGCAGGCTTTAGAAGAGGAAGAGGAAGAACAGATCAAATATTCATCATGAGGAAGTCTTAACAACCTGCTATGATTCAGTTAAAAAAGATAAAATGATTACCTTAGAAAGACCTAGAAGTACCTTCGAAACTAGTAAGATTGACCGTAATGACACGAGCAGAACAACTATGATCAGAACTGGGCTGAGACACGGAGATCCTTTGTTACTTTAGTATTTAATATGGTACTGGAAAAATCGTAAGAGATAGCCAGCATAACCAGACAGGCGACATAACGTACAAAAGTCACCAAGTGATAGGATATGAAGGTGATGTAGATATTTTAACTAGGAACAAAAAAGAGGTGGAAGAGATAGTAAAAAGATTAGTGGATAATGCATACAAAGAGGTATTACAGCTGAATTTAGACAAGTGCAAAGTAACCATCATTGTCTTCTTGGGAATAGAATCATCGGCTTTTGTTCATTGCTTCGAGTTATTTTTTTTGTCTGTAGTGGTTGGATCCACAACTCCTCCTTGGTTGCGAATTGACGCGCGAAATATGACCTGTTCGTTTTTCAAGGTGCTCATGGCGTCGACAAGTGACACATTTTTATTCGGCGATTATATATATGATATCATGGATTTACGGAACAATTTCTATTGTTTTTCGAATGTTTACCGTCTGGATTGTCTTTGGATTCACGTAAAAAGTGTATCTTGATGTGGGTTTTCAATGCTGCAAATCTTTCAAAACAAGCATTTCATTACTGTACATTTATATTTCGATTTTAGAAAAATTGAAATGTTTATTCTGTTGAGTTTTTACTATACGAAGGAATTGGTATATCGATTTTAAATTTTGAGAATGTTCTTACGACAGATTACATATTGAAATGCAGTAGAAATTTTGGTGTGCTTAGTTCTAGAATTCGATTCGACACATTTTAGACTATCACTAATGTATGTCGCCAGAAATTTTGAAATTATCAGTTTGATTAAGAATTGAGCTTTCAAGAAGACCAATGAATATAAGATGTAAATAACTGCACATAGGGGATCTCAAAAATGCCATAAATTGAATGGGAAGGTCGCTGTCATCAGAGGTTTAGAATTGTTTTTGTGTGAAAGCTTTTTATCAACTCTTTCTCCAGCTATTATTTTGGCCATGATTTGATTTGGTGTTACATCTATACCATAACGTCTGATTTCATTGTGTAAGCCATTGGGAATACTTTGTTTTTTTAGATGCGCGCCTACCATAATTTTCTTCAAGTTTAGCGGTTAAGATGTCCTGTTGGAGTTAGACTGTTTAATAAATCTGTAAGAAATGAATTGGAATTAATATCGCCGCCTCTTTCTCTTGCACTATTTGCTAAAAAAGTTTTTTAACACCGCGTAAAATTTGACTATTACTCGCGAATTAATGTCAAAAGTTACGACAATAATTCTTAAAGGTTCAGCTCACCATTATCAATGACTTTTTGCCGCCACTCTGCAAGTTGTCGAATTCGCCCACGGTACCTGCCCACCAATCCAAACAAAGAACTTTTGACATGCTTCTCCAATTCTATTAAACTACTCAAAATCGCGACTGGCAAAAGTGCACCATTGATCAAAACAGGCGCTAATCAGAACGCGTAGAATCAGGTCTGTAATGTGGATGCGACAAGACCTCGATTTTATCTTGTTCTTCGGTAATTTTACCTGGTGGTCTTTATGGAACGACTTGTTGAAGAAGATCTCGTTTGCTATCGACTAAGATCGAATACTCTTATTTTAAGACTTCGTAATCATGTCCCAGTTGCTCGCTGGACAGCTTGGCATTGTATTTAGAACCAATTCAAAGTGTCGAGTTAATATTTCACCAAATCATCAAAATGATCTTGTGGAGAAACTGACGGCGGGTTTTGGCCCTGATGTATCTAGCGCACGGTTAACAAGGTAAACCCAGTTTTCATCGCAATGACAGTGCGCTTTCAAAATCGGCCATCCTGCAGATTTTCAAGCGGTTGACAACAAATCAGTCAGACGCACCAAGTACATCCAGCAAATTTCAAGTACTTGATGAAGGTTCGATATCCAAAAAGCTTTTCAAGACTTCTTCATCCAAAACACGAAGGAGGGAACGTGGTTGATCTTCAAAACTAAAGAATTGAACTGCTTGTATCACTTCGAACGGTCAAGTGGCTTACAGTTCCTGTTCTCCAGCATCGCAATTTTTTTGTAGCACCTCTTGGCAGTTCCCGTTTCCAACAATAGCGGATCAAAGCTCGAAGTGCATTTTTGTCAAATACCATTTAAGATTCAAAAATAGATTGTTACTGCACCATAAACCATAAAACTGCATAAAATCATATATTTTACAAGTGTTCAGAAACTACTTTATAACCCGGTATTAATGCTATGATACGGATATTTTTCGCCACTCATGTGACTTATATGTAACTATGTATTATTTCTTGGACAGAGTATAGCCCTGAAAACAATTTATAGCAATTCAGTAGTTTCAGTATCCCTGTAAATTAATATTCTGAATAATATTATGAAAAAGGAATTGTTCTTGAATATTGGTAAGAATGAAAGGAAAATGTTGACAATGATTTTAATTAGTGAAATTATTGTTCATTCTCATTTTGCAGTTCTGCGTTTGCCTACCGGTACTCTTTCTGATGCACTTCCAACAAAGACCACCAATCCTCTGAAAGTTATTAAATTATTCATAATTTTGTTGAGGTTGATCAGTGCTCGTTAATTGAAAATTAATTAGAAATTTTACTGAATTGGGAGTCTATTTATCTTGAACAATTTTTCTCTCCCCGTTTCTGATACTCTCTCTCTCCGTTTCTGACTTTCTCTCTCTGTCCCAGTTTTTGACTTTCTCTCTCTCCTTTTCCATTTTGGGTTTTTAATTTTCTTATGTCACTGTGCCAGTGCATTAAAGGTCACCCGGGTTTTCCTTATTATTCGAGTTCATTTGTCCGTATTCATGCCGGCTACGTTGTCTTTAATACTGCTCTTTCCATGCGTTGTCGAGTTACTTGTAGTTTATGAATAGTTAATCCAGAGATTTTAGTCATGTTCTCATTGTTAAGCCCATTTCATTTGATTTTTCTTGTAGTTCTTGTAGCATGTCTCCAAGTTCATTAGGATTTTCTGCAAGCAACACCGCACCATCAGCATATCTTAAGTTAGTCAGTCTCTTTCCCTCTATGATAATGCCTTTATCTTAAAAAACTTATATTTTCCTTGTTTCGCACAAATAGTTTGGGATGTCACCCTGTCTTATACCTCTGTTCATTTTTATAGGATTTGTACTTGTGTTGTATGTGTTGTCAAACAGTTTAATACACCTTGAAACAGTCCTATCATTTTCCATGGTTTTAAGAAATAGAAAGCTTTGTTGTAATCCACAAAAGCTAGCCATACGTCTTTGTTCTATTTGATTGCTAAGCTTTTTTATGAGAGGCTCTTCACCTTGTTTTGTTAATTTCAGTACATGTTCTCTCTATTGGATATCATCTCCAGTATTGCTTTTTTGATTTATATCTGGAATTTCTTCCGATCCTACATTTAGTATTGTTCTTTCTCTGTGTGTTTGTGGTTTTTGGTTTTATGGGTCTTCATACATTTTTCCTGTTATTTCAATAATTTAATCTTGGTTGTTTGTAGTTCCGTCGGTCTTTTGTAGTTGGTTAATTTGTTGCATCTTTTTTAGGTTTCCATGATTTTCCAGGTAAATAATAATGACAATGCCTTTTTAGTGTAAACTTCAGTAATTTTGGGTTTTGTTGGTATTTGTGAAACTAATCTTCAACTGAAGAACATATAAATTGACCAGATAGTCACACTGTTACTGCTGTTGCAGTAAACACAAAATGGAGGCAATGAGAGTTTTCTTATTTCGTTTTGTTTTTATGTGTACCAAATTTCTTTCATTTGGTGTTTCTCTAAAGATAAGGTAAGTTAATAATGTCAACTTTTTCGAGTTGATCGAAGCTTTTTATTCCACACATACGAATCTAAGAATTTACTGCACATTATAATATTTATATTGTAGACTTTTTCTTGCCTTTATCTAACTACTTAATCTACTTAACAATAACTGATTTGATTCTCCATCCTTATGCAGGCTATTCATTTGATATTCTAGAATAAGCCGTGTTGCTTCTGTAGTTTTGATTTAGCGACAATTGAAATATTTTTAAATCTCATTGTTAGTTGTACTTATCTCTACTTTGGCGCAATCTTAACCTTTTTAACATACTTAAATAGGCACTTGACGTTTTTGATTAAAATATAAAGATAAAATCATTTATTTCCCACGCTATTTTGGCCGGTGTTGTCAAATATGTAGGTATGTATTTTACATATTTTCATGATTGGAAAGTGTTTCTAAGTTCTTAACAATTATTCGTCACTTTGTTCATACGTCTTTTGTAGATTTGGTCAAGTTTTTATGCATGAGTTATTATAATCTGGTAGTGCGGGTGGCCTGTACTGGCGAGGGGGGGTCCTTCTAGTACCATCAGCATGCTAGTCAGTGTTTACATTATCCACAAGTTTTTTTTGTATGGTTCAACTCGAAGTGTTTGTTCAGCTCTAATAAAACTCATTTTGTTACATTGAGTTTATTTGCTCTGTTCCAAAACATATTAAATTTTATCGATGAGTGGTAACTACTATATTGAACCATTTAAGTTCTTTGCGGCTTCGTATAATGGTTGACCTCCCACTACTTTTGGGAAGATTTTTCTGGTTCCATCCTTAGGAGTTTATGGGATTAGATATGGGACAAGTCATGATATTTTTATCGATAATTGCTATATGTTGTCCGCCATTTTTTATAAAAAATTTATTGTGAAAGAACGGAATCTTATGTATTGTCTATCGCTAGCCACTACTTTTTCCCATCTTTCTGGCAGCATACGGATACCGCATCTTGAGGATATCCACGAATCGACCCAATTTTTGGTATCTTCATATGATGTTAAGTGCTGCTCAGACAGGCCATGTGCCATCGATCGGAACAAGTGATAATCGGAAGGGGCAATGTCTGGTGAATACGGCGGATGGGGTAGTATTTTCCAATTGAGTGTCTCCAAGTAGGTTTTGACCGGCGCCGCAACGTGTGGACGAGCATTATCATGCAGGAGAATAATTTTGTCGTGTCTAGAGTAGTAGTGGGCGCGTTTTTTCTCGAGTGCTCGGCTCAGTCTCATCAATTGTGTTCGGTAGAGAGCGCCAGTAATAATTTCATTCGGTTTGTGCAACTCATAATATACGACACCAAGCTGATCCCATCAAATACACAACATGTCGGTCTTGAAGCATGGCCACGTGGTTCCCATGATTTCCTCTTCTTTGGGTTATCGTAGCGGATTCATTTTTCATCACCAGTGACTATACTATGCAAAAAAGCTTTTCACATTTCATATGTGCAAAGTAGGCGTTCAACGTTTCTTGGCTCCAGTTCATATGGAACCCAATTTCCTTGCTTTTGAATAATTTCCAACGATTTTAACCGATATAAAATTGCTTCTTAAGTCACTCCTAATTTAAGCGCAAGTTCTTCTTGCGTTTGGCAAGAATCTTCCTCCAATAATGCTTTCAATTCCGCGTCTTCGTACATTTTCGGCCTTCTGCTACGTTCTTTGTCTTCGATGTCAAACTCACCGTTCTTAAACTTAGAAACCACTCACAACTTCTCTCACTTAAAGCAGTCTCACCATATGCTTCTACAAGCAATGGATGTGCCTCAGCTGCAGATTTCTTCAAATTAAAGAAGTAAATCAAAAGTTTCTGCAAATGACGCTTATTCGGCTCAAAACTCGACATTTTCGCACGAAAAAATTAAGCGATGTTGATACAAAATCGCTAATATTTTAAGGTTGTGGTGTTGCCAGATCTCTAACCTTACGATATGACGTTTTACATTTTCAACCATAACTTACTGGTGGGGCCATCTTTTATCAAACGGCGGAGATTTATTTATACTCCTTTTACATTCCTATTATAAATTCTGATGTCTGATTCAAAAGAGTTGCCCTGTGTACCAGGCTTTATTGACGCCGGCGGCATAAAACATTATGAATATTATTAGAACAGGTGAAAACCACAAAGTGATTTTTGCTGTGGGCTGAAGCAAGATGCAACAGGAATTTTTTATTGTATGATACACAAAATACTTTTCCGACAATTCCACCCGACGGTAGTTGCAATTTTAAATTTTAAATAAAACAAGTAATTTGATGTCGATTTCAATTTTCATCCAAAACTAACTCACGATAAGCATCAACTCTCATGACTTCATGTTAACTTTTGGTGAATTTTTGTATTCTTAATTTTGTTGAAATTTCGGAACAGTTGCAGCGATGGCATTAATTTGTTTTTGATTTACATCGAAGAAAGCAGTCTGGTGGTTTTTCGTTTTCAATATAATGAATACCAGCTTTTACTGTATGAATTCCTGGAGTAACTGAGTAATGATAACCAAACTTGATGTAGGGCAACCCTAATATCACGTTACACTAACCGAGGTTAGAAATATTTCATGTAAGCGAACGTGTCTCTCCTGTTCATTTCTCCTCTTTGCTCTGAAGCGTAGGAGTAATCTGAATCCTGCTATCTCGGCATCTATACATGCTTTTAGATTTGCACGTACATATTAATGTATACCTCATGCAATTTAGTAGATATAAATATGAATATTAGTGCGGTCGTGTGATGTCATAGTTATTATCGGATTCATATTTATTGAAAGGTCGGAAAATGTTTCGTGATTCCAAGACCTGTACCAGGTATAGCGAAAAAACCACTCGTAATTGATAAGTAAAACTAACTGGGCCTATTCGGAATATGAACTGATCATGAATTAGGGTAAAAAGACACCAAACAAAGCTTTCGCATACAAATTATACAGGTGTTAGCATAAGGATCAATAAATATGGTATTTGGAGGTTATTGCCCATATAAAAGTGCTGGTAATAACAGTGCCCGAGTGAAACATACCACCAGTTCTACACTGAAAGTCAAAAATAGGATAAAACAATCTGCCTAATCTGCAAATATGAATATTTATTGTTTTATATCAAAAGATAATGAGAAGTTCATTTAATATTCTTTGCTTATTCATATTTATGATCATTGTGTTTTTAAGTTTTTTGAATTTCAAAAAATTCTTGGTGTTTTGAGATATGATTTTGCCCTTAATATAGGTATAAAGAATAAAAATCGAGGAAATAGTTCAATTAACACGTAAGTAAATCGAATTTGTATTAGAATTTAATTACAATACTTTTACGAATTTTTGTACACCTCTCGTAGATATATTTAGCGGCCGATATAATGACTTTAAGAAATCCAGTTGCCATTTGCATACGTGCGCAGATTCGAACAAGGCGAACCTTTCAGATGGTTCTAGTTCGGCGCTTCCAGGTGTTTTACGACCCTTCTGGTAGATCCGAAATAGGCATAAATATCGCGCATAACTACAAATACTTTTTAATCATCTCCGTCCCTTTAGATAACTTTGATCCAGCTAATGAGGAATTACTTTATTTCATGCCAGTTGCGTAAAAAGGTGCAAGTGGGTCCTAGAATCACTTGGGTACGAATTTTTTTATTACTTGATTGTTGCCTCCAAGCCGCCGTATTTGTAAGATATTTAGTCTTGAGGAATCTAAACTGATAATAGTTGAAAAAACTCAACTTGTGGTTATAAGAGGGGAACTCCAATGCATTTGCTGCAAGTTACATTGAATTAGAGTGGCTATATGAGCGTTATATTGAAGAAGTATGCTTCTGATTGAAACAGCTCATCTTTTTGTGCGATAGATGACTTTCACCATCATTGGGAAATTAGCAGGCAGTATTAAGCATTGATTGTTAAAATTACGCGTGTGATCTCAAAGCACGGCTGAAAGAACCTTCCTCGCCACAAGATTTGTTTTGGATTTGGTGGGTGGACGTTTGTCTCCAGGGGTTCAATGAGTGACCCAACCAAATATTAACACAAGTCAGTATTCTAAGCAAAAATTCATTTCTCTTTTTTTCGTTAATAACGAGGAGCCTTTAGAAAATCTCGAGTCGCCCACTTTTTTATTTAGCATAAAGGTGACAGATCTCATCTTTTCAAAATTTTAATGCGATTTTTGATTCAGTTTTCTTTATCACCTGCATAATTTGAAATCTATTATTTCCGACTATAAAATCGAAATTTGCGGAAAATACAAATTTCGTATATCCACCCTTCTGACGTGCAGTCATTCGCATGTAAGTTTTTCCAGTTTGGCCACGGAATAAAATTATGCGACTTTAAAAACTCGTCTATTTTAGATAAAGAATTGAGGTTTGTCGTATTTTAAACTTTCATCTCTTTTTAGTGGACCTGTATCACCTCGCCAAGTTAGGTTAGTTTCATGTTTAGTCATCATTTCGTTTGCTTTTGAGAAGATTATTGAACACTCAATATAAATCCAGTAATACACTATATGACCAAAAGTATCTGGACACCCCCGCTGTTTTAGAACCAGAGATTCACAATAACATACCTTTAACAGTCCGCACTCGTCTGAGAAGACTTTTCATCAGCTTTCAATATATGCCTTGGGAATTGCCTTTTATTTCTCCATAGAACTGGAGAGCGATTTGGGCGCATAATTTGTTTCAATTATTCCTGGGGTTGTTCGATGAGATTGAGATTTGGGTTTTGTGAAGTCCTGTCTAGTTTCAACAACGGCAGAATAATCTTCGCTGTGTAGACAGAACAGTTATCCTGTTGGTACGGAAAAGTCGTTTCCCGACTTATTACCAGATAGTTGTCAAGAATATCAAGATACATCTCAGCACCCGTTCTCCTGGTTATTTCCTGTAGCAAGGTCGGTATTTCACGAATCGTTTTGTTGCAACGATTATAGGTCCGTCGGAAGAGTGGGCCCGTGGTTTCTATGGGCCCGGGCACGCTCCAATACTTTACTCTTTATACCAATAAAATTATTTTTTAAATACAGCAGAAGTAATATATAATTAGTTGTTTTTTCTTATCTCGTGGCAGTGACCGCGGAATCGATTTTGACATGACACATTTTATGTTGAAATCTTCTGTAAAAATTTTAAAAATATTAATTTTTAGAATCCCGAGCTCTTCTTCTAATTCTTAGACTATCAGTCGCAGATCCTTGTTGATTATAACCAGTAAATGTTCAATAATTTTCCGGTATTTCCTTTATCAGTCTTCCAGAATGCGGATCACTTTCAGCTAATTCCGTTATATATAAATTGCTTATATTATGCTTTTATTAATTCTGTGCTCGTTGCCTCGTTTCTGGAAATTAAATCAATTGAATCATTTATCTGAGCGTATATTCCATCTTTTGTTAACAAAATTTGATTTAAATTTACTGTTCTACTTTTCCAGTCATTGTAAATACAACAATTAGACCATATGCACTTCATCATCACTAGCGTCTAACTCCCAACTGACCTGACTTTCAAAATGATCCTCATTCGGGCATATGCATTAGAACACTTTCATCGACTACCAAATTACATGGCAGCTGTGCGAACTATTTTCATTATATTGTAAGGGATTTCTGAACACCCCTCGTATGAATACCGTCCGCGGTCGCCTTTTTTGTTGCACCTCTTCAAGCTCGAACAGTCTATATAATGCCTTCTATGAATCTAACCCTTCAGACGTTTCTAGGTCGGCGTTTCCAGGTGTTTTTGAGTCTCTTCTGATAGACCCCAAATGGACATAAATGTCGCAGTACAACATAAATAGTGTTCTACAATGTAATTGTACGTTATTAATTGTATGTATGGCGTTTTAATAATCTGTAAGTTAAATAAATCACTAGTTGAAGTAAATTTACATGTGTTATTCACCACTGTGGAGAGTGAAAACGTTACAATATTAACATTGATAGGATAGACATCATTTGCTTACCCCTTGTGCAAATCCATGTAGTAGAGAACAATGGGGTAATTATTTAAATTGGTTTATTATATGAGTTGTAAATCCTGAAAACAGTAATTTTGGTTTTTAATATAATATTATATAACAAATGTTTTGATATTAATAATTTATAAACATATCAAAAATAATATTTTAGGGATTCGCTAAAAAACTTTGCCCCGGTTCGACGATGGTACCTAATGATCATGTCATGTTCACAATCGCTCAACTCTGCCGACTTTGTCGACTTTGTGTGTAATGCACGTATATGAGCTACTATCTGCACTTTTATCTCTCTCTACGACATTTCAGTATGTGTAATGGACAAATATATTTTCCAGAGGAGTGTCTGGGTACTGCTGGCCATATAGTGCAGCTATTTTATGTACCTACGTGGTACAGACTTCATTGATCTGGTTCTTAGATATGAGATCAAGGACAGTAAAATAAGTCGTTTTATTTCGTACTGGAATTGGTTGCCAAATCGTGAGATTTTCACTTAAATTTATTAGGGTTTTGCAAAATTTGTCATGCGTGTCCAGGCTGTGAAAACGCGTGATCTTGGAATAATAAGATTTATTGGGGATTGTGAATTTTTCCTAGCAAATTAAGTCACCTGTTTCTGATGCAAACTTTCAGCAGCAGCGCGTGGTCTAAAGTTCTCCAAACGCACAATAAGATCTCATTTATTTTTATACAGCGGAGATTATCATGAAAATATTAGTGAGATCATTTTTTTTTATGCATTTGATGGTTGGCTTGTTCTTTTCAGTCACAGTAGGGTACCTTATTTTTGGTTTGGTCTTTTTGCACTTTCAACTTATAATATTTGATTTACTTTTAAATACTAAGGTTTAGACACTTCTCACTTTTAACAAATTATTTTTCCATGGGGAGGATGACGGCTATAGGTTTGCCCTTTTCCCAAAAAAATTTTTTGAGTGCAACTTGAATTTGATAAATTCAAGATCATAATGAAACGTTTAAAAATGTTGGTCTAACGAATGAAGGTTGAGGATCTTCGTGTATTGTCAATAAAAATGTATTCTTGTTTTATTGATTTTGAAGATACAACTGATATAGTTCTCCATAGTAAGATAGAGGTGATTCATATAGGAAGAAAAAGTGTTAAGGGAATCCATAATACCGTATCATGCAGTGAAAGTAGAATAGTTATGAGGGCAGACTTGATCAGTGGAAGTATATAGACAAACTAAATATGCAGAGTGAATGTTAACTACAGAGAATCGTCTCAGAAAGAAAAGGAATAAAAAAGTTTTATATGAACAATGTCTTAAAATGCAAATGTTCGTCATGACAACATTCACCTCACTTATGGTGCGTCTATACGTTTTTTTTCATTTGCAGTTCTCCTCCTAAACGTGTGCTGTGCTCTTAAACAGATTCTTTATTTATATTTCGAACAAGTAAAGACGATTTCACGTGTGGACAATATAGTTGTCTATCATGGTACATATGCATTTTTGGACCTGTATTCCCATGAACTTCTCGTCTCTTTTCCTATCAGGAATTACCTTCCAAGTTTTATCTTTTTAGTTAATATTTATTCTATATTATAACGTTTTCGCTCTCCATAGTGGTGCAAAATTATTAAACTACTTATTTATTTTACTTATAGGCAAAATTACCTAATATTGTGTACAGAACATATACAATTAATAACGTAAAATTACGCTGTATTTATGTTGCATTCGTTTTGCTTCTGGAACCTCGACTTTCAGGGATGTTTTGCTACGTGATATTTAAGCAACTCAGAACCGGTTCCAGATTGTATGCGAAGTTTCTCGTAAACATGTGACAATTTCCCTATTGTTCGAGCCCCGGAAGTCATGATGTCAGTCGTTGGTGCTTGACATCTGAACAGCGCTACGGGGGGTAGTTACAATATGTATGTAGATGACGCAGTTTTTTCATTAGCAACGAACTGCTAATGGAAAAATAATGAAACTCTTCATGTATTATGGCAAACTTGATCATTGATGGTTCAACTTAAAACTTTAATAATTGGCACCAATCAAGAGATGCCATTTGATTGTTTAAAATGAAGTTAGAAAGAGACAACCCGTTTGCTAATGGGCATGTCTTTGACGAGTTTCCAAGATCCAATGTATAAAATATACACGGGACCAGCAGTGTAGACCTCATTAGGGAATTGCAGACGAGAACATCTGATGGTAATTTAATATGCAAAAAGTAGTCCATCTTCCTCGGTGCGTCTTTATATTTTCCGCAAAAAGATCGCTCTTCTTGTGTTAAACTTTATAACGATGCCAGGCAGGTACACAGCGAACTGCTTCCATTAACGAGCGTACTTTTAAGGGTTGTAAGGCCTCCTGTACTGCCGGTCTACTCTTCCATATAGAGCGGCGGCTGCAATTACACATTGGCATCTCGTAAAAATGACGCAACCCGCGGGCGTCATTTAGCACCAGTGTGCGGAGAATATGAAGTAATTAAACGTGACTTGCAAGAGCGCGCGCGCGCCGTGTCGCGGACGCGGCGTTCCCGCTGGAACCTCTCCAGGTGCCCTCCCGGCTGTTTGTTTTCCTTCAGAAATAAATTCGCGCACGTGCGGATTACGCGACGCTAATCGCTTGTAGGCCGATCGGCGGCACCGCCTTGTGCAAACGGCGGCTGCCTCGTCTTTGGGGATCTAATGTAATGCGCGGCCTTGGACAGGTTCGTGAGCAAACTCTCGATTTGCATGATGACAAAGGGGGCATAAAAAATTATGGCAGCGGCGACATGTCTGCGCTTCATCTGGAAGTGTTAGTTGTTGATTGCGTCGCGGATTGTTAACACAGCGCTATTTGCTTGGTTTCAAAAATGAGAGTTAATAGCCCGAACTGTTGGTGACGGATCATGGACAGATGGTAATTTGGCACCGCCAGGTGTTCTCATAATAAAATTTGCTTGCAGGGGAAATGGCCAGCTTCGGAACACCTTGAACAAGGCCCGCACTCTCTGTGATAAGTGGAGGAGCAGTGGAGGAATTGGGAGCAGCAACAGGCTGTCTCTCGATGGGACGCTGCCCGGAGACACATCCCCACAAAGTGCTGCGAACCAGGGCCGGCTATCTCGATGGTTTTCCATACGGCGAGGCTCTGCGCACCAGTATGACATTGAAAACTCGGACATACCAAAGCAACAGGCCAATGCCAACAAAATGCCGCTTCTTCCCGAGGTATAGCCAATACTTGCGACTTCTCTTTTCGCACCTTTAGCTCAAAATTGAATTTCAGGTGGAAGAAGAAGCGTTTCCCAATTGCCCGTTTCAGCAGAGGCGGCAGCTGCCGCCGACTTTACCACCGCCACCTCCCAACTTAAGCCAGCAGCAGCTCAAACGGAGGATGATTGTAGCTGCAATTGTCCACAGTGAAAACTCTTATGTTGCTACACTTCAGAGGCTTGTCAACGTACGTAGATTTTGAATATTAAAAGTCGTTACACTAATAAGCCTTTCTTTTAAATAATAGGATTATAAAAAACCTTTGGAGGAGAGCAGCCCACCCATACTGAGCGCCTCCAAGATCAACACCCTCTTCCATCGGCTCCCAGAGATTCTCCAGTGTCATACTCTGTTTCGGATCGCTCTAGCTGAGAGCGTGCGAAATTGGGATCGGGACGAAAAAATCGGCGACGTCTTTGTTGCGTCGTTCTCCAAAGCTATAGTGCTCGACATTTACTCTGGATTCATTAACAACTTCTCCATGGCCATGGATTTGGCTAAAATGGAAGCAAAACGTAAATCTGCTTTATCTGACTTCTTAAAGGTAAGCTGGTTTTGCCCCCCTGTATTACATCTTTCAAACCATTTGCAATGTTGCAGGTTAAGCAGATCAGTTCCCATGACCGGTTATCATTTTTCGGTTTGATGGTGAAACCTGTACAGAGATTCCCACAATTTATTTTATTTCTTCAGGTACATGATAAATCATTCATATCTATTGTCCAAGTTTATTTGTATTTTAACAATGCCTTATCTTATTCAGGATCTACTGAAGCACACACCACAAGGTCACCATGACCGAATGTCACTTCAACTGGCGTTGACGCAACTTGAGTCCCTAGCAGAGATGCTAAATGAAAGGAAGAGGGAGGCCGAACAGTTTCAAGCCTTCAAAGAAATGTTGCGCAACATCAGCGGCAAGTTTTCAGCCCGGCCTTTATCTGATGGAAACCGCTACCTCCTCCGGGAGGATAACGTCACTCAACTTGTAAATACACATCATATTAGCTCTTCAACTGATAACCATATCTGTTCTTGCAGGAATTTAATCAGTGTGGCATGATTACAAAGAGCAAGAGTCGCAGACTACTGTTGCTGAACGATCTAGTGGTCTGCGTCTCAGTGGCGCCTAAAGCATCAGATGACTTTGGTGCCAGTGAACGACTTAGCCTAAAATGGACCTATCCTGTCTCGGACATTGAAATTCAAGACATAAGCGCGTCACCTACCTTGAGTCGCATTTTGACGGCCGGAATGAACCGTGGAGGGAGCCTAAAATCCAATAATTCCTTTGATGGTTCACAAACACAAGGCGCTGATAATCTTTGTACAGAAATGAGCAACTTGATGCACGATTATGAAGTCATGAGCCGTATTGCTGACTTAGTGAGCACTTTGAAGTGTTCATATAAGGACATGACAGTAGAAAACACCAGGCGGATTCTGCATCAGATTCAATGTTCTATTCAGAGGAAGGATGAAGAGATGGCATGGCTGGACTCGTGCTGCCTGCAATTGGTTGCTAAATCTAAAGGAAAGGAGGAAGTTTTCACCTTTCAAACTGATAATCCAGTTGTTAAAAAGGAATGGATAACAGAGTTGAGGCTTGCGCAACTGGCTTTGGATCCTAATAACTCGCCTGCGTGGGAGGTGCCTGAGCAAGAACAGCGGCCATCCACGAAAATGCCACTGTTTGTACGATCACAACGGGTATTCAAATCACAGCATCAAACTGAAGTAAGTTTAATAAATAAAATTGGTGCAGTCACACATACTTTTTCCATTACAGGTTCGCTGTGGTTGTTTCTATACAATAACCTCGCCAAAACCGACGCGCAGACGCGGCCGTACTCAAAGCTATTTGTGGGTATGTACATCTGATGGTGCCAGCAGTCATATCACTGTTCTAGCTCAGCATCAGCAACATGCTGGCTCCTTGAAAGACATCACTTCTTTTTCGCTGGTGGAAACTCAAGTTACATCAATGGAGTATGTAAAAGGAATTTCTCCATCTTGTCCTGGTCTGGCTGCAGACGTTGTGTGGATGGGGACTGACAGTCGTCGACTACTTTTGTATGCAGCAGATGAGCCTGAGAAGCAAGAAGAGGTTGGAAACGCGGTTGTTCCAGATATTATAACTCAAATCAAGTACCATTGTGAGAGCGTATTTGTGGCACTGGGAAATGGATCTCTGTTAATTTTTAAGAGAAATCCCATAGATGGCAGTTGGTTATTGAAAGATCCCCACATTTTAACACTTGGAAATGAAGCTGTATCTAGCTTGCTGCCCATTAATTTAAGTGTATATGCTGCATGTGGCAAAAAGGTTTGGGTTTTAAATGGGATGACAGGTGAAATACAAAAGAATTTCAGCATCCAGCATGAACATGTTGGGAATGTTAACCTTATGGCACATAGTGGCATAGGTCTGGATTTCACTGAAGAACTCTAGCACTATCTGTCTTTACCATACAGAAACTTTCAAACACCTACAGGATATCAACATTGCTTCAAATGTGATGCGTGTGACGTCTACGTCAGCAACAAGCTGCTGCTTAAATAATGCACGTTCTCAGGTTAATGTAACTGCCCTGTTAGCCTGCAAAGGCCTTTTATGGGTGGGGACAAACGTTGGTATAAGCCTGACTATCCCTCTACCACGTCTGGAAGGTGTTCCGATTATTAGTGGCCGAGTTAACATTTCTTACCATGCGCATTTTGGACCAATCTCGTTTTTGCTGGCATTGCAACCAAAGAATTATAGCAACCACGTGACAAAGCATGCATCCAAGGAATTAAAGGAAGAACCAGGAGTCAAAGTGGAATTAGAGCCTACATTAGACAACACGGAAGTGAAGCCAGAGCCAGAGCCTAAGATGGAGAAACAGCTTTCAGACTCCTCCATGGCAGCAAAGTTGAAGCATCAATTGACCAGCAGCCCAGTAGTGTTGCGTCGGAAGCGTTCTAAAGATGGTGATGCAATTCGTTTGTCTAAAACTTTACCGCGTGGATTGGGAAGTGGTGGATCAGCTTTTTCGGCGAGTTCATCTTCTTCACATGGATCTGGTGATACATGTGATGTGTATGGTTTGTATGGTGAGCTAATGTACATAAAAGACTATGAGGGTGATGAGAATATTTTAACGGACCCTATCTATGAATCTCTGAGGCGTAGTGATCCAGAGTTGGCTGCGATTCCTGGCAAAGTTAGCACACTGGATCGTCGGCTAAAGATGAAGGCAAGTCGCCCGCGCTCTCTGGATCTTTCAAACTGGTCAGTTGATTCACGTTCATCTAGTTTGTATACTTCTTCGGGTAGTGAGGAGAGTATGGCAGTTAGGAATGGTGTAGGTCGTAGTGTGTCACGTAATAATTCTAATGCCAGTAGACAACTGAACGATGTGTGTGAAAATAGTGTCAGTGGCACGGAGAAAGATGTGCATCAGCCAAGTGTCGCATATAATAAACAATCAAACAGTGCAAAGACGTTGCAGAAGGGCATCAGCAATGAAATTGGTACAAGAAGAACTGTCATTACTCTGATGGGTGGCAGGGGTTACGTGAACTGGAGGCAACCTTGCTGCCCAACCGATAAGTCTAAGAATTCTTTCTCAATTCGAGAACCGAACAGTAATGATGCACACATTGTGATATGGGAACTGAAGTTGTGATCTGCTGTCAGAGTCTAAAGCATTGAAGGCCTACTGTTCTGTTTTGTTTTCAGAGATGTGTAATTACCACAGGGTGCGTTTTGTAATGTGTAAGTTTTAGATGGTAATGAACAAATGAGACCACGTAAATAAACCACTTAGAGCTTAAATAACCACTCTCTTATCTAAGCTCTAAGTGGTTTATTTACGTGGTCTCATTTGTTCATTACCATCTAACTGACTGGTATGCATGTAAGAAGAGACCACCTTATTGCTATTTTTAACACTGCACCGCCGTTTGATGTTTCAACCTGTTTCTGGATGAATGGGAGAAAGCATTGTTGAATTGTACGCCAAGTATTTATTTATCTCGAGGAAATTATTTTTGGCAAAATTGTCTGTTGTATGGTCTGGGTGTTTTATTATTTTGAGGTGCGTGCCCGAAACCATACTGCGCATTTTCTTCGTAGGAGTATGTTGTAGTTAAAATCTGTAAAAATTTTATCACTGTTTACTGTGTTAAAGATCAGACTGTAATGCAAATGTATAAAAAGTAAATAAATGTATTTGTAATTATTGCACCTACGGTTATTTGCATGATAGTGTAATTTTCTATGAAGGTGGAGATAAAACAAAGATGAAAGAACTGTAAGGAAGGTAATTCAGATAAAATTCACTTGTGGTAATAGTAGTGAAAGAATTGATTGTAAAATTGAAGGAGACAAAATTGAATAAACTGGGATAAACGAGGTTTAGTTAGTTTCCATGAGAGATATAAGAGGTTTAGGTAATATTTAAGCAGGTAAAAACTTGAAATAGGTTGAGGAATACATTTCTGAAAATCCGTTTGTTAAGAATCTTGAACATAAAATTTAAAAATATAATTAGTGTGTTCTAAAAATATTTGTGATATGATGCTGTGTTCAACTATTTTTCAAAAAGTTATTTTGTGTGCAATTTGTGCTTCTATTAGTTTTTCATTGCATTAAACTTTCTGGAATAGCATATAATTTGTTTACTTTTAATAACAGGGTTATCTATATATTTTTCTTACTGTAACGGGTGGTATTCACATTAGAAACATTATGTAGAACTCTTTAAAGTCTGTATGCATGATTCTGATGTTCACTTTGCTCAAAATGATTTAGGCAATTTTTCAGATTGAGAGTTCTTATAAGATGATATGAATGTTTTGTTATCTTAAGTAGTGTTAAGGTGTTAGTTGCACATAAAAACATAAAAACAACATCCATCTTGCATAATTAATTTTTGAGTTTGATGTCCACTCAGAATACCATTGAAAGTTATTTTACTTACTATCTTGAACTTGGGTGGCAATGGCGAGGTGTTATGTGCTCTGGTTTAGAACCATTGTAATGTTGAAGATTTCTTTTGGATTTCCATGTACTTGTATTTATCATTGCTAAGATGTATTGGTTGGTGTGATTTTATCATTGCGTAACCATCTTCAAATTTAAAGGGTATTTGGTGATTTATTGCACCAAAGCCAAGGAATAGAGTAGAAACAGAAGGAGTGTAGGAGTGAAAGAATACGAAGCTGCATAATAAGGTCAAAAGGAAAAATACAAATTTATATTCTAATTTAAAAATTGTAAAACTACAAACAAACATTAAGTTAAGATAAAGAGTAATAAGATAAACTATAAAAATAAAGGGTAACCCTGAAACTTGGGCGACACATTATACAGCTGTGTCAAATCAAACCAGTAAACCAATAGAAAATGGTTTTAGAATGACAGGATATGATTAGGAGAGTGAAGGATCCTTAACAGACGATGATAAAAGAGAAAGAGCAGAAGAGGTGCAGCTATTTTATAAAAACAGGAAAACGTAGAACCCCATGAAAAGATAAAGGCTAAAAGAACGAAGATTACAAGAACGACGGAAACTGGAAAAAATTGTAAAACATGTTGAAAGTAATGATTGAATACATGAGAGAACTATGGAATGGCCAAAATCTCCAGCAAGGAGAAATGCAAAGGAATTTAACAAGAAATATGAGGGAAAATTTGAAGGAATAGAACTAACTAATGAATGTATCGAGAAAGAAAAGCGAAGAAAAATCTTGTAGTAACTGGACTGAATATCAAGACAGGCAAATGAAGAAGAATTAAAGAACAGGGTAGAAATCTTTATAAAAGACAACATGGAAATGGAAACCACGATACAAACAGCATACTAAATAAATGAACAACGTTATGTAATAAAAATGGGATCCATGGAACAGAAAATAGGAATCCTGAAAAAGAAATATAGGTTGCAGCATACAAGGGATGGAAGCAATGTATATATTGACTGCAATCTCACGAAGAATGAAAGGAAAATACAAGCAGAAATATGAAAACATACCAAGGAATGCAGGAAAAAATGTACCAGAAAATAATTATTAATGGGCAAAAACGGAAGTGGGATGAAAAAGAAGGAAAACTCAAGAAAGTAGAGGAGAAGAAACAGGCACAAACAAAAAACTAGCTACAACTAAACACCCAGATATCCAGATTACAATGACCAAGCCAACGAACAAGGACAAGCCGTAAGTCAAAGATAATATACTAACGTTAGCAATATGGAATGTGGAGGGTTTAAATAAAAAGGAAAGCTTAAATAACCATTACAAGAATTAAACAAATACGAAATAGATATTAAAGCACTTCAAGAAATAAATATAAAGGGAATCTCAATTGCCAATCTTAAAAACTACGTGTAGTGCGTAGGGTGAAGATCAAAACCAACTAGAAACAGTCTTTATAATTAAATAGAACCTTAAAAATAGTATAGTAACCTATGAAGTAATAAACGAAAGACTAAGTATAATCGGGGTGAAAGGAAAATATAGACATAACTATCTTTAATGTGCACGCACCCACAGAAAATCCAGGTGAAGACGCTAAACAAGAGTTTTATGATACACTAGAAGACAACAAATAACCTACCAAGCTTCAATGTGAAAATTATTCCAGGCGGCCTAAACGCAAAAATGGTGAGAAAGACTGAAATGTTGATATAATTGGTAGAGAAACTACACAGCAACACAAATAAAAATGGACAATTGATTTTGCAGCAGAAAATTAATGGTCATAAAAAGTATGCAAAAAAACATAAAGCCATACATAAAGCGACCTGGATCAGCCCTGATAACAATACATGAAACCAAATAGATCAGCTTATAATAGGTAAAGTGTAAGAACATACAGGGGATCTGATATGGATCAAATCATATGTTAGTAATTGCAAAAATTAAACAAGAAAAATCAACTTTTGAAGACGACAGAAATAGTAAAATAAATGCAACCAAAAGAATTACAGAGGCGTTAAAAGTAAAGGAAAGAAAACTATTATATGATGAAAATATAATGAAAACCTTGACAACATCAAGAGTACAATAAAAATAAATAAAGGGTCTTCCAATAGGGACTTCCGAACTTTGCCAGTTGATAGCGGCCATATTGTTGGAGCTACATCTGTCGAATTGGCTGTCATTTATTCAGTCTGTTTTGCCAAATCATCATGGATGGGTATAGCGTTCGACAACACGTGCAAATGATAAAATTGTTTTATCAAAATGGGTGTTCTGTTTGGGCAACGTTCCGCGCGCTTCGCCCATTTTACGGTCGCCATAATCGCCCTACCAAGAAGACTATTCTTAGTGTGCTGGATAATTTTGAGTTCAGTAAACAATCAACCAACACCCGTACGACGACGAAACGCAAGATCTGCCGAAAACATCGCCGCTGTCCGTGAGAGTGTGCAGGAGAATCCGAGGCACTCGATTTCGCGTCGCTCACAAGAACTCGGCCTTTCGCAGACCACAACTTGGTGAATTTTGCGTCGTGACTTGGGCTTGCACCCGTACAAAATTCAATTGACCCAGGAGCTGAAGGTAAACGATCATAGACAACGGCGTGTGCCCTGGAGCAGTTGAAAACTGACCCTAATTTTCATCGAAAAATCATCTTCTGCGATGAGGCTCATTTTTGGATGAATGGGTATGTCAACAAACAAAATTGTCGAATTTGGGACGATTCCAATCCACATGAGATCCAAGAGCGTCCAATGCATCCCAAAAAAGTCACTGTTTGGTGTGGATTTTGGGCTGACGGCGTCATCGGCCCATATTTCTTTGAGAACGACGTTGGCCAGGCCATCACCGTCAACGGCGAGCGCTATAGGTCGATGATTTCTTTTGGCCGGAATTGGATGATATGGACACCAACGACATGTGGTTTCAACACAGCTCATGCCACATTGGACATTTTGCACGAACAATTTGAGGACATGGTCATTTCACGTGGAGGTGATGTGAATTGGCCACGGAGATCGTGCGATTTGACCCCGTTAGATTTTTTCTTGTGGGTTTTTTTAAGTCGCAGGTCTATGCGAATAAGCCACAAACCACAGGCCTTCAAAGCCAACATAACCCATGCCTTCGGTCAAATTCAGTCTGATTTATACGCCAGAGTCTTGGAAAATTGGACATTTCGGATGCGACATTTGCACGGTGTTATATTCCATACATAATGGCATCGATAGACCTTTCAAAGGAATAAAAAATTTCGATGATATCTCACACACACACTTTGTTTTATTTAAATTTAAAGATAGGAAGCGTTTAATGAAAGACCCTTTATAAAGACACTGAAACCGGCAGTACAAGGAAAGAAAAATATTGGTTTGACAATGAATGGATAGAAGCAATACAAGAAAAAAAGCAAGAATGAAGATGCTACAAGGTGAAACAGAAGTAAGATTGGAGCAATATAAACAAATAAGGAATGCCATGCAAACATTAAGCGGAAGTAAAAAAGAATCGCAAAAAAGCAAAACTGTAGGAAATAGAGGCAAACTACAAAACTAAAAATACAGAAATTGTATTATAAGGAGTTAAGTGAACAAAAGAGGGGATGTCAAGTACAGACTTCTGCACTAAAAAACGAACAAGGTGAAATATGCATGGATATAAAAGGAATGTTGGGTTTACGGGAAAACTTTTTCAAAAAGAATCTGTTCAGTAACACAAGCCAAATGCAGAATGAACTTTCTCAACAAAATGAAGAGGTTCAAACTATACAAGAGCTAACAGAACAAGAAGTAATGGAAGTAGTCAAGACAACAAAGACCTATTCAAAAGATTATAGCAACTAATAAGACAAACATGGAAAGAGAAACGTATGCCTAGAGAATGGAACCAAGTACTAATATACTCAATTCACAAAAAAGGGAGCTTACAAAATCCACAAAATTATCGATCAATTGCAAAACTGATAAATGACAGAATCCAACAAGATATAAGAAATAAAGTAGGTCACTACCAGGCAGATTTATAAGTCTAAAATAAATCATATATTTACCCTGAAGCAAATTCAGGAAAAAAACGAGAAGAAAACAGTGACAAGAGACTATAAAAAATCTAATAGAAACGATTATCTAATCGTTTCTATTAAATTTTTTTATAGTTTCTTTTTTTTTATTTACAGCATTTGTCAGTTTATCAATCAAGTGTTATACAGGACAGTTTTGATATAGAATAACTATAACTAACAGTACATTTATTATCTGTGGTATGCTAAGTTAGCTGGAAGCTGCGGTTGTTTCATGGGGGCAGATAATGGCAGTCTCTGTCGATTGTGTTGATGGTTTAGTCTTCTTCCTTGGAGAGGATATCTTGTACGAGTTTTCTCTTTAGTCTTCTATGGATGTTTCGCTGTCCGAGATTGTAGTGTGTTGCGGCAGTGCAGTTGTTCATTGTAGTAATAAAATTCCTGGTGGTCGTGATGATATATGTTTGAACTGGTCACACTCCAAGTTCTTGGTGTAACTGAGCATTGCGGACAAACCAAGGGGCATTCACTGCAATTCTCAGTACCTTGTTTCGGTATCTGTAGTTTTAAGAAATTCGTCTTCGATGTTGGGCTTCAGATTAGAGATGCATAGAGAGCTAGGGGTTGCAGAAGGGATTTGTAAAGAAGGATGGTGCACTCAGGTTAAGGCGGTTTATGATGGGGTAGAATTGTCTCGGTCGGTTATGGCATTGAGCTAATTTCTGATTGATGTGATAACTGCAGCTCAATCTAGTGTCAAGAAACACCCCTAGATATGTAACGGCTAAGTCTTTAGGTGTCCATGGTATAACTTGTCCGTCTATAATAAGAGAGGGCAAATTGGTAAATCTTAATGTGAAGATTTTGCATTGACATTTTCTGGAATTAATTTTTATGTTCCACTCTTTAAGCCATTTGCAATATTTATCTGTTGCGTTTTGTAATTGTTCGATTGCTATCTCTAGGTCGGTATTTTGCGGTATGATGGCCGTATCATCGGCGTATGTGGCTAATGTCGCAGGTATGTTTGGTATATTCGAGGTATATATATTAAATAGAAGTGGCCCTAAAATGCTCACTTGGGGGACTCCCGATCATATGATTTTGGTTTCAGAGATTACACCATTGATCTTAACAGCGAAGGTGTGGTTTTCCAAGAAAGAGAAAGTGATAGCTTGCAGGTACCATGAGATTTCGTAGTCTAGGAGTTTTTTCTTGGGGCCTTCTATCCAGATCTTGTGAAAGGCCTGAATGATGTCCAAGAAGACTGCCGTGGTGTAGCATTTATTTTCAAATCCTGCTTCGATGTGTTCGCTAATCCGTTGCAATTGATGGCAGGTCGAATGGCTTTTTCTGAATCCGAACTCAAAGGTCGGGAGAATGTGGAGTGCATTGATAATTTTGATTAGGCGTAAGTGTATAACTTTTTCGAAGAGCTTAGAGATGGTGGTCAGTAGGCTGATTGGACGATAGCTTGTAAGGAGTTCTTTGTTTTTCCCGGTTTTGGGAAACATGAGTATATGTGCGTGTTTCCAGCTTTGTGGGAAATAACCTAATCGCAGGCATGCATTCATCAGGGTTGCCAGGTATGAAAGACATTTTCTAGTTAGATGTTGGAGGACAAGGTTGGGAATTAGGTTATGTATAGGGATTTTTCGTTTGTGTAGAGTCTTTATTAGCTCCGCTAGTTCGTCTGGGGATGTGGGTTGTTTAAAGTCGGAGCTGATCGGATGGTGTGTTTCAATGTAGTTCGTTATGTAAGTCACTTGGGTGCAAATGCAAGAAATTGTCGATGTGAAGGTCTATTTCAGGTGGTTGGCAAATGCGGCGGCTTTAGCTTCGTCTGTATATATGGCATAATTGTTTGATTTTAGTGTTTGTATCCCTTGTGTGGTTTTTAATGTTTTTCTAGTTGTTTTCCACATTTCCGGGTCTCCTGGGCCTATATCAGCAATGTGTTTGCGATAACATTGAATTCTGTGATCGTACAATTCACGTTTTAATTGATGCGTTAGGTTGTTTAGCTGTCTTTGATTTCTGGGTTTCTTGTTCGTTGCCAGAGTCTTCGGGTTTGGCTTCAAGATTTGATCAAGTTGAGAATGTGGGGGGGGGGGAGGTATGTTATAGTCGGGTCGAGAATATCTGGGATTACTTAGGGATGCCTTCTTGACAGCATCGGTTATTGATAAGATTATGTCAGAGACGGCTGTGTCTGTGTCGTTTTGAGTAATAAGAGTTCGCATCTTGGTGAGGTTGAGGTTCAATACCTCTTAGAAAAGTTCCCAATTTATCGGCCCGTTTGTGAGTTGAGCATGGGGTGGTTTGGGTTTGGGAGTGCTATCGAAGGAGATTAGTACTGGCAGATGATCAGTATTTAGCTCAGGGATGACTCGTTGCACAATTGGCTTAGCGAAGTTTTTTTGAATAACTATATCCAGTATATCTGGTTGATGATCAGCTCTGCATGGGAAGTAAGTGTATTTGTCTGGAGCTAACACTTGGAGACCATATATCGTGGAAAATTGTTGTGCCTGCTGGGTTTGTTGCTCTGCAGCCCTAGGTTGTAAGTTTACAGTTTAGGTCGCCGATCATCAGTGTTGGTTGTGAGGTGTTGAATAGTGTCTTGACATCATTTTCTTGTAGGGATTTGTTGGGTTGCCTGTAGGCATTCATGACGGTAAGGTTGCTTAAATCGTTGAGTTTAACTTGTATTTCTGTGACTTCTAGCGTGGTACGTTGAGATATGGCAATCGGGTTGTGGGCGTAATTTTGCTTGATGATGATAGCAACTCCGCCAGACGCTATTTAGGCGTTTCTGTCTTTGTGATACACGCGATAACCTGGGATTCTAAAGTTTTCGCCCTTTGTGAGGTGGGTTTTAGACATGCAAGCTATGTCTACTTGGTATCTGGCTAAGAAGGCTATGAACCTTGAGCGTTGAAAGCTGATGCCGTTGGCGTTCTATTAGGGGTCCTAATATGTGTGCGTTTTTGTGGTGGCTGCATCCATGATAGCTGGCAGCGTGCCCCCCCCCCTCAATTAGCACATGCTGGTTTTTCGTCGGCTCTTTTGTTGCAGGCGGTATGATTATGGGTTCCTGCACATTTGTGCAGCAGGGTGCAGTAGTTCTTTGTGTGCCCGTATTTCTGGCACCTGTGACATTGAGGTATGTTGGTGACGTTCTTTCGTAATTCCACTGTAACGATGGAGTGATATAGCTGCTTAAGGTTGAATATTCCTTTGCCTTCACCGTTGTTAATTCGACTGCACAAATTGGTAGCGGTCTTTTGTCTTTAGTTAACAGCCTGGTTAAATTAATAACTGGTAGGATTGTAAGGGCTTCGCTTATTTCTTGTTTAGTTAAGGACAAGGGTACATTTTTGATCACTAGGGATAGAGGTTTACTGTTGGGATTACGGTAAGTGTAATAAGGAATTTGATTAGTTTTGTAAAACTCTGTTAGTTTGCGATAATCATCCTCTTAGGTTAAATTAATTCGTATGGCGTTTTGGCTATGCGTTGTTGTAAATGGGCTTTTTATTAGGGCTTTAATGTCTGTTACCAGAGCTTTGTGATTTATGTTATTATCTAGGTAGATTGGCGGGATTTTTATTTTGTTTGTAGTTGTGGTTTCTGTGGAATTTTTATTTTTAGTTGACTGACTTTTGTTTTCATCGTCGACGTTGTGTGATAAGTTGTAGCATTTATTTAGTTTCAATAAGGTGTCGGTTGACCAGAGGTACCTTTTTTGTACGTCGTTGATAGGAGGTG
Organism: Sinelater perroti; assembly: GCA_036346155.1. Lineage (NCBI taxonomy): Eukaryota > Metazoa > Arthropoda > Insecta > Coleoptera > Elateridae > Sinelater > Sinelater perroti. The sequence goes on from JARFIY010000189.1 coordinate 6,510,844, forward strand.
TTAAACTTTTTTCTGCCTACGTTTGGGCGCTTGATTTTGCATGTTGGCTGCATTATTAGATGAATTGTTAATTTGTTCCGTGGTTTATAATTTTAAACGATGGAAATAAAATGTGAATATTTACCCGCTGCGATATGAGGCTATCTGTAAGGTCGAATGTAGAGCGATAACAGATCTGCGCTCTTCACGATTTATTCGCGAATATTAGTTTCTTGTCACTGCTGAAGTGCATTCAGCAGTGTTATGAAAGCAGTGATTTATGAGTTTTGAGATAAATTATTTCTGTATTATGATGTTGTTTTAAGGAAAACTTAAGTTTTATATAACTTTTTTTAGTTTTTTAAATGAATATATATGTTAATATCTTTTATTTTTTTATTATGATGTATTGGGTAAAATGGAGGTCAAATGGTAGAATTACGTTTTTACTTTTTTAAAAGCCCATGTTTTTGAGTTGGACCTAAAAAACTGACTTAACTCATTTGCACCTGATCAGGTAGTCCAAACCTATCCTACTCGTACCCCCCCCCCCCCTGTATCTATGAGATGTTTACTGCTAAGGGATTTCGTGAACGCCAGACTTTCCATCATTTGACTATTATTTGTGTGCAAACGAAATAATAAGGCCAACGGTCAAAGTATGAAAAGTAGTGTGAAAAGTGCAGTTTATCGGAAAAATGTATACAGATGAGTAGAATAATAGCTTTAATTTGATATAATCCATAGGAAAATTCAAATAATGTTTCATTGAATAATCAAAATAAATAAATTTAAAATAAATTAATAGGTCATACCCAAAAGGATGTCAAACCAGCAAATAACGAGCGAAAATTTGCTTTATAGGTAAAGCAGAGCGGATCCTATAATTGACACTAAACTATAGGGTTTAACGAAATTTTATTGAAACGAATGAAAGTGAATAGCGGCAAAAATTGTGTGGCCGAACCGGACACTTTGCGGTCACTTCCGGTCAAACCGGTCTCGAGATTTTCTGATCAGGCTGATTTTTGGCATCTGGACTTGACTTATGGTTCCTTCATTGAACACTGAACGTTGTTTCTCTATCTATCACAGATCAAAAATTATAAGGAGTGACAGACGACAGACATGATAAAAGTAGAAGTTGGTCTCAGCTTGGAAGCTGCCTTACAGGCAAGCTACCTAGTAGGGGTCCGCTAAAAAGGGTCAAAGGCTAGAGATAACGGGCAACAATATACCTTATCGCATAGACAACACTTTTAGCACTAACCAAAGGCGTGTCTAAAATAAATAGTTTTTACGTGTCATTTTTTCGGGGCTTTTCTTTTCGTAAATCTACAATTTTCTTTAAGCGCCGTACAGTTACGATTGGATGTTACTGACCATGCTGCTTTTTGTATTTTTTTAATTGTCGCTTACTGCTAGATCAACTTTTCAGGAATTTTCAGCGATATATCCAGATTAATTAATTTATTTATTGTTGTTTTGTATAGTTCCCAGTTTATTTTGTTGGTGTATAATATTGGTTCTGCGATGCTGACAGACCCGGGTTCAATTCCCGGTGCTCTCTGATGCCTGGCGGGTGGCCTACTCAGTCACTAAAAATAATTGAGTACCTGCCTTTATTCGAACAAGGGGTAATAATGGCGGTCGTCTAAGGTGGGGTGCTTGCTTAATCGCTCCGCATCAGAGATGGTGCGCGACCACCGGGCAGAGAGAGCGAACGTATGAGAGCCTTAATCTCTCAGTTCGCAGCCGTGCTCCCACGCGAGGCGTAGGGCCTTACCATTATTATTATTATTATTATTATTATTATTATTATTATTATTATTATTATTATTATTATTATTATTATTATTATATAATGTTGGTTGTCTTTTTTTCTCCTAAAATGTAGACCAGCAATATGATTATAAGTGGTAAATAAATTATGCAAAATTTAATAAGCGAGTAATTCTTGTTCCGTCAGTCGGCCGGTGTGTAGGTTTACTCGTTGTTATTGCAGTTAGATTGCTTGCTCTTAAGGTACATAATAATTGTCTGCCCTTTGCTGTTATTGCCGTGCACCCTAGTATTTATGTTGGGTATTTCAGCCTTTTCCAGCATTAAATTTATTTTCTACAGTATTGAAATGGCGTTCGTAGTCTTCCTTTTTGTTGTTGTATTTTGGTGGTCAGTAGACAGCTGATATGTTGAGATTTTCCATGTTGTCTTCTAAGAATATGTTCCACCGTGTGTGTTGCCATCGGGTTATATAGCGCTATACATTCAATATTTTGGTACATGTAAATGATTTCTGAGCATGAAGTGCGCTTCTAACACTAACGGCGCATCTATAGTGTTGATTTGCAGAAATTACTTTATTCTTTGTGCATGTTGGCAGAAGTTATTGGCATTTGATATGGGTATTTTTAATGTTTAGTCATTATGACTTTTGTTAAGGTACGTTGGGCTAAGGTTTATCATGGTACCGATTTGACTGATGAGCTCTTTTACATGGGCTGCACGATATCTATTGCGAAAAACTAACAAAAACAAATGTTTAATGTTGGAAACTTTTTATTGCTTTTTAAAATATTCTTCCTGACGGTCAATATATTGCTGCATACGCTGAAACCAATTTTTATAACATTTTTTCATAGCGAATCAGTTATCACCGAAACTCCAGTTTGTTCTTCACAAAAATAAATCGTTAGGGGCCAAATCAATTCGACGTTTTGAGTGCTCAAAAAGCTAGTTGTTTGCGTCGATGTGTGTGATCTCGCATTGCCATGGTGGTCTTATTTCTCCGAAGATTTTTGTCAAACAAATGGTTGTGTATTATTTAGAATTGACCGTTTTACGATCCTCTAAAACCACGGTTACCACGTGCAGTTTTTGCAAAAAAAAAACAGGCGACCATTACTTTGAAACGTTGCAAGCGCAAACGATTTTTGTTGGGTTGGCTCATCTTGGAAGACCCATGTCAGTCGACTGTTTTTATTTTCGGGGTCAAACGCATAAGTTCAAGATTCGTTATCTGTGACGGTGTTGTAAACGGTATATGAAGCACCGCGATCGTATTTCTTGAAAATTTCTTTCAACCAACCGACGCGAGCCTGTTTTTGAGTGATCATTAAATTATGCGGGACCCAACGTGCACATAGCTCTTTCACGGTTAAATGTTCATGCAATATCGAATATACGCTAGTCATATTAATGCCTAAGGATGTCTGAATTTCAAATGACGATCTTGCTTTATCAGTTCGCGTGCGGCATCGATGTTTGCTGACACCACAATCGATTTTGGACTGCCTTCTTAAATTCATCCGCCGTGAACTATGACCACGATTAAGGTGATTGAACCAACGATATACAGTGGCTCTGTGTGGGGCTTCATAACTAAAAGTCGAAGCGAGTTGATCGACGCATTGTTGTTGATACGTCGAAAGTCGTAGAAAATCATGGCATGAAAATGCTTACGAGTTAATTCCACTTTTTTGCCGAGAGGGAATGAAAACAAAGCAAATAGCGTCCGAATGACAAAACATTCTGAGTACGTATGCTGTTAAAAGTATTAAACTGTATGATGCAAAGGTCAGATCGCACCTAACACACGCAGGGTTGCCAATTCGCAATATAAATCGTGCAGCCCATGTGCATAATGATTGTTTAGTGATTCAGTGTCGTATGTTCATGATGTTTCTTCGGACTGCATGTTCTTTGGCTTCAGTATCTTGTTTTATGTCTGTAATGGAGCGTATGATGGCGCTTTTTTTTTTATTAATTGCTATGAATGGACGATTTTTGTCGCATCATCCGTTTCGTTTCTTCTTCCATAGAAAAATAATCGGGTTGGTTCCGGAACTGAACTGCACTGTCCATTTTTCTGAATACTAGTTTGTACACTGTTGTCAAAGTTTTGCGGTTGCTGTGGGAAATTCATTGGCTGATAGCTTTGCATTGTGAATGTAGTTGTTGCTGATTCGGGATTGATTGTGGTATTATTGGAGTTTGAAACATTGTTGAGCCTGGAATTGATTTTGAATATTTTGCGTTTTTATGGTTTGGGGATACTGGAACATATTATTTGGGTTAGGGAAACCATTCATTTTGAATAATATTTATAATTCTCAGTTATGCAGCGAGAACTAAGAATTAAGTTAAAATTTAAATTTATAATAAAAAGTAAAATTTCTAAAATCGGCTTATTATTTATAGTATTTATTTAGTGTTTAAGGGGAGGTGGTATACTTTATCTCTGCAATGTTATCTTTATAGTGATTTTTCTATGAAACTATTAACTATAATAAATATATGGTGTTGAAATTTGGTACACAAATAGATTGATAGTTTCTGTAAAAATTGATATTTTCTAATGTTTTAGGCTACAAACACATAAATTTTTTTTCTTGAAGTGAATAAAAAAACACTCATTTTACACAATAGTATATTTAAATATTTTGGAAGTTTTTGAGTTAGAAACTTAAAAAAAACGTTAATATATTTTACAGCTGGTAATAATTTGATGCTAGTAGCTTTCATAGTTCTTGAGAAAAACATGATTGAATCTTTAAAAAACTCACTTGCGGAAAAAGTGAGATGAAGATTTGTGCTATGTTAGTGCATCCCTGGTCCATATTCCGGATCATCTGGATCATTACCTTTATCCTTCTGTGCTTTCCTTCTGTTCCTGGTTAGTACCTTGGAATTTTGTTGGTCACATAAGCTTGCAGATCTACTGCACCAGCTGCCTCCATTCCACCACTGACTCTAGTGTAGTTACTTTTCCACTCACCACTGTCTTTATGCTGTTTCAATTTCTGTTCACCATTCTTTACATTCTCACATTTTTGACAGTATTTACTCAAGTGTTCAACATCTATGACCTTTCTTGTATCAATACTTGTTACAGAAACTATAACATTGGCATTTGTATGTCCTCGCTTCTGCCAAGAACGATCCGGAGCAATAGCCAAATCAGTAGAATCTTTTTGCACTGTACAAAGTTATTCAATACACTTGCCAGTATTTTACTATTAATTATATGGTTCACTTGTTTCAATTTTTCAGTGTCACACTCATTATTTTCTTCACAATCAGTGAAAAGTGAAAAGGGAGCCGATACCCGCACTGTCATAAAGATATTTAAATCACATTTAAGACCTTTAGAGATGATTTTCACAAAAATAAGTAAAGGTATGTTATAAAATAGGCTATGTAGAACTATAATACACAAAAAACAAAAAAAAAATTGACCACAAATGGTGTACCACCTCCCCTTAAGTTAATCGGCCTTTAAGTGTAAATACAACAAAATAAGGAGAGTATTTTTAATGTATTTAACTTATTTAGTTATCAGCAGAACTGATTATCACAACTGTAAGAACTTATCACACCGCACTTCGTTTATCGACACGACTGGGTGTGCAACACATCCGTATGCTGCGAAAATCAAATGAATAGTATTGTTTTGTTGAATGCCGTTGTAGGTCACCAACTCACGAATTTTATCTTTTACGCACGACAATACCAGATCATCAAGTGATATAATTGAATCTACCTTTTTGAAAGTACTTTCAAAGCTCTGTGGTTCGAAGTCTCTTGCAACTATACATTTGTTGTACTACAATTTGGACATCAAATTAGCTTATAGAATGTATTACCTGATTGCTAATAAAGTTTAATAAAAAAAAAACTTGGTTTTTTAACAAATTTCAACCATTTTTGACACTCATTATTCAGCCTTTACAATAAATGAAATGTGAATTGAACGACAATTTAATTGAAAAATTAAACTTTATTCGCAATAGTTATAAATTATAACACTGTTAACGCAGTGGTCAACGGTTACTATAACAACACTAATTTATTTGCTGTATGAATTCTCCTATTTGACTGCCGCGAATGCACGTTTGCTCCGTCTTATGTTGAAATGCGCAGTTCTAGAACGAGGCAGGTTATGGTATTTAACTGAAGGGCTACGCTACATGGCGCATTTTCGTTTACTTAACTTAAAATTTTTGGCCACCCAAATCCTAGGCTGCAGCTTACTCTGCCTATGGGTTAATCAAGCACTAACAACACTTTACTATGCATGGCAACGGTGACTTTATGACAAAAGATTGGGACTTGCATGAAAGATCGTTCACCAATAGCACTTCAATGGTTCCTAAGCGGGTAAACAGGAGACCCAACACCGTTTACCCTTAAAACTGCGGGTGGAGCTACCCCATCCCACATCCGTGGGTAACAGATGCCGCCTGTAGTAATGACGTGGAGTAGATGTCCACGCAAGTGACCTCGCCGGCAACTCATCCAAAGAGGCAGGAGAAATCCTGCCAACACGAGTACTGTCGACTGGAGTATTTGCTACAACGATTAGGTCCAAGGCCTACGGAGACGTTAGACCACATGACGTTATCTCGTTAAAACTGCTACACAGTCCACCCAATCCCTGCACAGAGGGCAACGCGCGACGCTAGCAGTAGCGATATGTGGTAGAGGCTCGCCCAAGCGACCACGACGGCCGCTCGTCCAACGTGGTGGAGGAAACTCTACCGACACGAGTGGGCCTGCGTGTACTTCACGGCGCAGGTTCATAAAGGTGCTTCTAGCTACCCAATCCCACAATTGTGGGTAACGGATGCGAAAAGCATCAACGTGATGTGAAGTAGAGGCTCACGCAAGTGACCTCGACGGCCGCCCGTCCAACGTGGTAAAGGAAACTTTACCGACACGAGTGGGTAGTGCGCCTTACCCGTGGCGCGCGAAACCCCTAAAACTGCTGGTGGAGCTATCCAATCCCATATTTGTGGGTAACGGATGCCGCCTTCAGTAATACGGGGTAGAGGTATCACCCGAGTGACCTCGACGGGTACTCGTCAAACGTGGTAAGGGAACCTTACCGACACGAGGACTAAGGGGAGGGGGAGAGAAATATGATATGAGAAACAGGCAGGTTTATAATGATAGTGTATTACACTAAAAAAGTTATAAAATATTAAGGAATAAATTCATTTTAAACAATATATGTGCTTTTTTAAATTTATATTTTGTCCATATACCACTTTTACCAATCCAAGTTGACAAAAAAATAACATATTAATATTACAAGAACTGAAATTCTATTTTAGATCAGAATCTACGTACGCATCTACTAATTCTCTCGTGTATTTTACAACTGCTATAGGTAATAACCTGAAAAACAGAAAAGAAAAGTAACCCTACGGTTTTATTCATTTTTAACACCGCAAGCCTACCTTAAACACGCGAACATGGTTAATATGTGCCTGGGAACGGTAGCTTCTGCAAAATTCCTTCTTTGTGCGTTTATTGTGTGCTGGGCTACACTATGGGCGTCTAAAATCGGCACCACACTGCGCAGTCTCGATTTTGCATTATTTGGGTCATATAGCCCCGATTTCACCATAGTCGGAAAGATGGTGGTAGTTTTAATTTGATTGTTTGGATCATCGAAATCTAAGTCTTGTCTGAGCGCTTCCATCATCCCTCTTACCGCATGCTTTGAAGCGCAATATGGCACGAGATATTGCAATCCCGCCAAGCCTGCTGAGGAGCAAATGGCTACGATGTGGCCGCGGTTGTTTTTCTTCATCGCGGGCAGGAAAGCTTGGAGTGTCTGAAAAGTACGGGTTAAGATTGGCTTAAGCTAGAAGTAATTTTCATCGGACCCAGAAGTGCGCCATGAAGTTTGTGTTTACGACGCCTTCTATTTCCTGAAGTGTGTGATCCAAAAACGGGTGGCAGGGCATTATTCCCGCGTTGTTTATTAGGATGGTAATATCCCCTACTTCTTTTTGGACCTGCTTTGCTGTATTCAAAACTTGCTGGCGGTTGCTTACGTTGCACCTGCGGTTTAATTATAATATATAGTATAAGTAAAAAGGACAATTATATACATGTATAAGTTATTTGAAACATTTTAAGCAAAAAAGTTTTAAATAAACATTTCTAATTCTTAACGGTTTTTGAGATATCGATGAACCAAGTTAGGGGTCTTTGGGGATACTTGGTCGTTCTAGCTCTTCCTTCTTACCGGTCATCACTGTACTTGATACTATGGTCACCAAGGACGTTTCGCTGGATTTTTATTGTCAAAAACTTGTCTGATACAAATGTGATAGGAAGGGACAATTTAACTTGGGGTTTTCGAATGAATTTGGTTTGAATTAAAAAAAACCTATACACGAAGGCTTGGAACATCCTCGTGGGACACCCTGTATAGCAGGTAACCAAGAACGTTCTGTCGTTTTTGAAATTTAGAAAACAGTATTTGTATATTGTTACATAATGTAAGTTTATTCATCAAAATATCCACCCCTGCTTTGAATAACACAGCATTTTCATTGCTGTAAGTGCGTTCTGAATATTTCCACATTGATATACAAAAATTTCTCAAAATTAAAATTTTTCAAGGCTGTAATCGACTGCTAATTTTTCTAATTGTAAACCTGGTCTGTGTTTATAGTAATTACTAGCCAAAATTTTATGTAATCCGCTCAACTGATTTGTCATAATTGATATTAAGAGCTGACCTAAAAGAAAGGAAGACAAATTTTAGTAGACAATAAAAAGGGAGAAAACAGCGTAGACATTGAGGCAGTGAAATAGTGGTTGTTATTTATGAAATTGTATAATTTAAATATGAGTCACGGTTTTCTTACTCTTCCTTTATTTTAGTTATTAATCTTCTTGTTTGGTTTTACTCCACACTATTTGCTTCCATCTTCTTCTTATTTTCAATTACCCTGGACTATTTATCTTCTGTGGTAGTAGATATATATTCTATTGGTCTTTCTCGTGCATTTTGCCCGTCGACTCTTCTTTTTACAATAGTCTTTAAGGTTCTCTTTTCTTAGAATAAATCCATTAGTGTCTTCTTTTCTATGCTATTTATAATTATTCCTGTTTTTTTGCTTTTTTCTTATTTCTGTGTTAGTAATCTTGTCTACTTAGCTCACCTTCAACATGCGTCTAGAAGGCCAGATGTCGAAAGCTTTAATTCTCTTCTTTCACTAGTGGTGATCGTTCGTCTCACATCTGTACAGTGCTATATCCCACATAAATCTTTTTATCAGCTATTTTTTTTTCTAGTTAGTGAAAATTTATTTGTATTCTTCTTTCTTCGCGCTTTGCAATTGTCCTAGATTCACCCTCATATAGTGCAACACTCCATTCGAAGGTGTGCAGAAGTTGTTCTCTCCTGTCCAAAGATAATTTAGTGGATGTTAATAATTGCATTTTTTGATAAACATTACTTTCGGTTGTTGTAATCTGCGCACAATTTCTCTTTTGCTTCTTCCGCTTTTAGTTATGATGCTTAGATAACAAAACACTTCAACCTTTTATATTCTCTTTCTATTCAGTGTTGTTTATTATTATATTTCCACACCATTATTTATGTTCTAAGGACGTCTATTTTCATATTGTATTTTTCATAACCATGTTCATTACTTTCAATGATTGTTTGCTTTCAATTATAATTGCTACATCAACAGCGTATCGTTTTATATTTATTTTCTACCCGTGTATTTATTCCTTTGTTTGTACTGACGCTTTTTTTGGGCATCTCCTCGTCTTATCAATGCTTTTTGCCCGTGGTATAAAAATTTATAATTCTTCTGTTTTTATCTTCTATTCCTACTTTCCTTAATATGTCGAACAGTGTAGACTATTTTACATAGTCGATAGCTTTCTCTTAATCAACGTAAGCTGTATCGTTAGATTTATCCTTTCGTATACTTTTCTTGATTAAGATTCTTAAGGCTAGAATTGTTTTTGTTGTTCCTGAGCTTTTTCCAAAGTTAAACTGCTCGCCTGTGAGTTGGTCTTCTATTAGTTTTTCTATTCTTCTTTCGCATCTATCCGTTTTCCTTTCTTTGGAATTGGCACTATTATGCTCCTGCTGAAATCTTCTGGTATTAGGTGTTCCGGTTAATTCTAATCAAAAAGACTTTTATTTAACATACTGTGGGGAGCTTGGCTATGTCCTGCGTTCGGGCGGGCGCCCTACAATACAAAATCAATTGATACATCAAAAAAGTATTTTTTATCATTAGTTATGAGCGTATTGATGCCGTGCGGAAAAACCAGGTTTGGAGAGTATGCAGGGTGCGGAAGAATTTCTCATTGGAGGTCTAGCAGAGTTTTTGTACTGCCAAAGTAACATGAAGCCGAGAGTTAACGTGCAAAAGGATCACTTTTTGGCATTTACTAGGTATTGTAGGCCTGTTATGGTGAAAATTCTCATTAAAATTGAGTAATTATTGTATGTAACTGTTCCTAGTAACGGTTTCGTTCGATCTCGGTAGTTCGTAGTAGACCACGCCTTCCTGGTCCCTCCAAATGCAGAGCATGATGACCACGACACTCATGTGGCTCCAATTTTGCTTCCTCTGGATTTTTCCCATCGCATTTAAAAGCTCAAAAATGGTTGATTTGATAACATCTAGTATCCCTGAAAGTTACTTGAGTGTTTGAGTCGGGTTTTCATCTAATAATATCTGAAATTATTTGTCTTATTGTTAGAGGTTTTTTGTCTAATGCGGGCATTCTTTGCCATTCACATCAAAATCGCGATTTTTAAAACGTTTTTGAAACAAAAATCTGCAGTTGATAACCTTAAGCTTCTACAAGCTTTTGATGATCTTTGGCAGCTGATTTCTTCAAATCAAACATGAAAAGCAGCGGATGTTGAAAATGCTTTTTAGAACGTTCCATCTTTTCATACGTAAAACAATGAATAACTAAATAAAATGGAGGGGAAACTATAATAATAATAATAATAATAATAATGGTAAGCTTTAGGCCCATCGGACCATAGTCTGTAAACTGAGAGGTTAAGGCTCTCATTTGTTCGCTTTCTTTTGCCCGCTCGTCGCGTACCATCTCTGATACGGGGCGATCTGGTAAGTACCGCGTCTTAGACGACCGCCATTATTACCCCTTGTTCGAAGTGAACGCAGGTACTCAATTATTTTTTAGTGACTGAGTAGGCCACCCGTCAGGCATCAGAGAGCTCCGGGAATGGAACCCGGGTCCATCCGCATCGCAGCCCACCCCTCAACCGCTTTGATCTGGCGGTGAAACTATCATACGCTGTACATAAATGTTAAAACTATTGACATTAGTGCTAATAATTAGCTTCTAATTATTTACGAAAGATGTCAGTGATCAGGAACTAACATCTTATTTATTGGTTGATATATTTTGTTAGTTGATCCAATGATATTTTTTATTAATTATGTCTGCCGGAAATTTGTCTATTCTCACTGCTTTGTTTGTTTTAAGTTCTTGTATAGCTTCATCGTACTCCGTTTGCATTATGTATTTTCTAAGATTTTCTGCATCCACATCTGCTTCTAGTTCTACTTTGTTTATCTCTACATAACCGTATAGTTGTTCTAAATACTGTTTCCATTCTTCCACGATTTCGTTACAATATACATGAATATTTTCCATTTTCATACTTTACGTCATTTTAGGTTGTCGAAAAATGGTTTTGATGACTTTGTAGACTGATTCTATTTTTCCGGCTCTAAATAATTCCTCCACTTCTTGGAATTTATCTTACACGTAGTGTTCTCTCGCTCTTATTGGCTCTTTGTTAATTTTATTTCTTATTTGTCTGTAGTGTCTTAGCCATATTATGATTTATTGTTATTGTATTTCTTTATACCATTAATTAACTCTATTATTTGTTCTGTAACCCAGGGTTTTCGTATTTCACTCTCTTGTTTTGGTATCACCTACTCTGCAAATGAAATGAAATTCATTTTAATGTTATTCCACGGCTACCCTCTTGTATTTTCTTGTTCCAGCTTTTCTTGCAGCTTCTGTCTTGCATCTTCTCTTTGTTACATCCTTAGTAGCGAATATTGTCTTAGATCACACGTCATCATAATCATGTTGTGGTCTCTCTCATAACCGGCGCCTGCGTAACGTCTACAATTTCTAATTTGGTTTCTGAACCCCTGTCCCACCAGTATGAAATCTATCTGGTGTCCTGGCATCGTCCATGTATATCTTCTACGTAAGTGGTGTTGAAATAATGTATTTGCAATAGATAAGTCATGTCGTGCGCAAAACTAGAACAGTTGATCTTCTTCTGTGTTTATTTTTTCAAGGCGGTATCTCCTGACATCTTTCTCTTCTGCACCTTTTCCTATAATTGAGTTCTAGTCTCCTAGGATAATTAAATTTTCTTTTCCTCTCCCATATTTTATTCTCTTCCAAATATTTACATACTTGTTTTACGTCTTCGCCACTGTATTCTGATGTGGGCATGTACATCTATACTATGATTATGTCTTTTGGGAAAGTAGCTGTTTTCATGCTATCTACTGTCTCTCATAGGCTATGCGCGTCGTCTTTGTGTGTGTGGTGTGTGTGTGTGTGTGTGTGTGTGTGTGTGTGTGTGTGTGTGTGTGTGTGTGTGTGTGTGTGTGTGTGTGTGTGTGTGTGTGTGTGTGTGTGTGTGTGTGTGTGTGTGTGTGTGTGTGTGTGTGCGTGTGTTGGTAACAGGATATCTCGAGAACCCTAAGACCAGAGACTTGAAATTTGGTATGCAAGTTATTTGTAGGTAGGGGACGCAGTGGGAAGCTTTTAGTAAAAATCGGCGGAGTCGTTTGGTCGCAAGGTCGCAAAATCGGTCGCAAAGCGGTCGCGAATCTAAACGGTTGAAGATACAAAAAATTCATGAGAATAAAAATGTTTTGTTATCATGAGATAAATATGAATTTAAAATAAAAGTTGGTAAAATAGAGAGTCGAAAAAAATTGAAGCTCAGGATTTTTAATATACCGGGTGTTCATAAAATGTTTCGGGAAATTTATATTACCGAATAGATCAGACCGAGACGAACAAAAAATTACAATGAAATTTTTTAATCCGAGGTCAAATAAATAAGTTATAGCCGATTAAAAATTAATTAAACGGACCAATAGGAGGGAGCACGCAGGCGATAATGGGGAAGGCCATGGGGAAGGCCGTGCGGCAGAGCTCGCACGGTTACCTTCAGTGACGTAGCAAAATTTTAAGTACGAGTCAATTATTGTCTTCTACTGTTTATTTTAATCAGCTTTCGAGTGTTGAATTCGCACCTCGTCCTTTTTTTAAATAAGTTCGGGGACGAGAGCAGTGTAGGGCCGAGACGATGGACCCGGTATAATATATAATAATAGGATAAGGAAAGTCGTGTGATGTTCACACCAGATTTTTTCTTAATATTTTGTTGTAGTACTCGACTGGTAGTCCGGTAGTTTTGATATTTGACTTTTTTTGGGATAGGTATTATGATGTTATTGCTGTTGCATATAACTCACTTAGTATTTTATGATTATTTTTCTTTGTGTGTTTTCTGATTTCAAAAGGTTCCCTGCGGCTTTATTTGTTTTTAGATCTTGTATTTTTTTATATTCTACATATAATATTTTATATCTGATCTCGGTATTTTCTTTATTATCATATAATTTGCTCGAGGTATATTTTTTGCCTCTCTGCGATTTCCTTTTGTTCCTGAAGAATTTTTTCCATTTGTTTATAATTCCGTTAATGTTTTTTCTGGATTCTTTGAAAACTTTTTACTATTTCATATTTATTTGCTTTAAGAAGTATTCCAAATATTTCTAGTATGCACTCCCCATTTGTTTTTATTGATTCTCCATTAATTTTGCTACTTAGTTCTCTTTAGTGTTGTTTTGTTGTTCTTGAATTGCTTTATTTCTTTTGTTTTTCTATAATTTCGTCTGTCATTCGCGGTTTTTTCCTTTCTCTGTCGAGAACTTTATCTGATGCTGTTATAGTGCTTTCCTTTGTGTTTTTACACCATTGTCCTACGTTGCTCTGTTGTATTTTTTTTGTTGCAATCTTTGGGTATTTTTTTAACTTACTTTTAGTTTTACACTTTAATTTTAATTTGTAGATTTCTTACATCGACTTCTAAAATTTCTTACATGTTTTATTTGATTTTTGAATATCTGTTTTACTAGGGTGTAATATATCTGAGGTCGCTATCTAGTATCTCCGGTATATTTAACTTCTGCACATGATTTTTAAATTTGTGGATTCTTTGAATTACCTCTGTTTTACTAGGGTGTAATATATCTGAGGTCTTCTAGTGTTTCCGGTATATTTCACTTCTGCACATGTAATGTTTTAAAATTGTGTTGGCGATGGCAAAATTACCTCTTACGCAGAATTTGACGCTCTCCCCTCTGTCATTTATTTCCTCTAACTTTATTTTTTGACTACTTTTCTGTCAGGTTCTTCTCATACTATCGCATTTCAGTCTCCTGTTATTATTAGGTTTTATTTGCTACTGCTGCTGTATCAATTATTCTATATTCTTTGCCCCACATATCTCCTTCTTGTGACTAACTAATTTCACTTACTCCAAGCATATCTAGTTTATTTCGTGTTTTTTGTCTTTTAATTTTTCGCATTTTAGCAAGATTCTTATGTTCTTATCTTTGGTGGTATTCTATCTTCATTAGTTGTCTCCACATAGAGATCCGATCGAGGCTATTTTAAATCCGGAATATTTAACTTTCGAAGATTCCATCATAGTGTATCAAACTTTTGTGAAAAATGTTACGGCGAGGTGATTTCCTTCCGCGTGATGTCCAGCTTTGTCTCATGCACAGGCTAAATCAACCCATTGCCTCTGGAAACATTTTCTTTTTCAGATCACTTGTGCGCGTGTGGTTATACCTCCAATGTTCGGTCGTGAGAACCTCGTTTGTAAAAATGGAGTGAATCGTAGAAATGTGAGGGTAACTTTGAGTAATATGGGCTTCATATTGCGCTTATACTACAATATTGTTTATGATGTGGTAATTAAGTTAATTAAAGGCTGCACCAAGAACATCTACAGTCTTGAGAATAGCTGGACTAAGTGTATTGTGAGGCTGCCGCCGGTAGCCCAGTGGTCAAGATCATCGTTCTTCTGTCAGCGAGCCGGCGCAAGCGAGTTCGAGTCTCGCTCAACCCATGGGTGTATGTGATTGTTTTATTATTAAGTGCATGTTAGTAGGCACAATAAGCCCTTGAGGCTGCAGTGCTGTTAAGCTCCTGCCTCTCCCAATTAATTGTGGTTTGCATCAAATTAATTAAACAAAATTTAGTATTAGCTGTAGTTTATTATCCCACTAAGTACAACTTCAAGAAAGAAGAATGTGTAAGCCTTCTACAATACATTGATAAAAAATATATTTTAGGTGGAAACTATAGTGCAAAGCACAAGAACTGAGGATCGTGACGGATTACAATCAAAGAAAAACTCTTGAGTAAATCGAAGAAAGTGACTATTTTGTTAATTGAATTTCCAAAGCTAAGAAAAATCAGAGCAGTAGTTCTACATGGTAGTTATCTTGGACCGATCCTCTACTTGCTTTGTACAGCAGATATACCAGAATTATAAGATGTAACTATTGTTATGTTCTTAGGCGATACTACAATAGTAACAGTTGGTAAAGATATAGAAGTTACAATAAATAAATTACAGCTAGTCAGTATGAAATATTCAAATGGAATAAGAAATCGAAGATTAAGTTAAAAGAATCAAAATCAACTTATACACGATTTTTCCAGAAAGTATCGGGAATAATTTTTCTAGCCAACCACAAGGCTAGAGAGACGTGGTTTTTTAGCGGGATGCATGGCAGAGGGGGGTCTTAGGGAAACAATGCAACCCAGCCCAGCCTTGAGAGAGCGAGGATTGAGATTCCCGCAAACCGTGTTTTGGACTCGACATGCAGCGTATATTAGAGCAACGTTATTTTGAGATCCAGGCTTTGAACCTGTGAAGGTAGGGAAAAAGAAGCTGTGGAAGACGAAAAGCCGCAAAGGACGTCCGTCAACAAGCCGTAGTGATGAAAAGTTGGTCAAAGTGAAACAATTTTTGGATTTTGATGGGCGTTCGATTGATAGGGCAGAGTTGAATTCACCAAAAACCGTAGTGGATGAAATTGTGTTTGAAGATTTGCAAATGAGAAAAATTTGTTGAAAGGTAGTTTCGAAGATTTTCTCCTAAGAACGAAAGGATTTGCCTGTGTTGATTTGTCGAGATCTGTTTGAACGTGTTGTGCCTGACTCTGACTTTTTGACGTGGTGATAATCGGTGATGAAACATGGGTGTTCGAGTACGATCCCAAGACCAAAAGATAAAGTTCTGAGTGTCAAGTCAAAGATGAAAGCAAAGCTCATTGTTGTTCGTCACAACTAATCGCTAACATCTGGACTCTCCAACACGACAACGCACCCAGCCAAACGTCGCTGCTTGTGAGGGAATTTTTGGCCAAGCGCAACCTTGCCCCAACGGGCAACTGCCCAACTTCTTTCCGTTTCCAAAACTCAAATCCAGCTTGAAAGGAACTCGTTTTGGATCGGCGGAGAGGGCACAAACCGCCGTGACCAAGGCCATAAACACTATTTTAGTTTCCGTATTCTAGGAAGCTTTCAGGGCGTGGCAGTGCTGGAAACGTTATGTAGAGGCAGGAGGAAGTTATTTTGGGGAATGTTAAAGAAATAAACGATTACCTGCAATAGTTTGATTTTTACTGAATTATTCCCGATACTTTCCGGACCAACTCTGTATACTTAGCTATCTACCACACATTTTGTGCAAGTCTTCTTTATAAACTGGTTTACAGTTTTCTTTTGCATTAACGGCGATTTAACATTTAGCGTCGCTTCTGGAAATATAATAATTTTGAATTAGGTCAATAAAGTGGATGTGAGAGTAATTTTTATTAAAGTCTTCTTAAGTATTGGGTGTGACCATATACAAATTGGGTAATATATTAAATACAAAATGTTAATAGAAGAAATAAGTAAATAAATGAGATAAATAAGAACTGAACTGCTTATTATTAGAATTCAATTATAAAACAAACAACATAACGTGAAGATATGTTAAATTGTAGAAGGAAGTGAAAACTATTAAAAAAGTTAATTAAAAAAGGAAACGAAAAAAAGAAAATCGAAGCTTAAGAGACAAGTATAAAAAAAGTGAGTTATAAAGGGAATGGCCATGTCAAATGAAAATTTAACAAAAAACTGAAGAAATTCTAAAGTAGAAAAATGTAGCAAATGTGTCGGTATATATGGCTTATATGCGTAGATGACAAGAAAATAGCAAAATTGAAAAGTTTTGAAACACTCATCATTTTGAAGCACAAGCAGAATAAAACAAATATTGGCCAATGACGACTTAATGTGTTATCAAGAATAGATACAGAAGCTTTATTGTACACATTACCTTTCCACGTGCAAATTACGCCACTTAACACCTAAATAATATAAATACAAAAGCAGCATTGAAAAACCAGTAAGAAAACATAGGGCCGGCGAAGAGATTGCTCTGTAAGCAATCCCAGAACGAACTTAAAAATTTCGAAATCGAATATCCCGAAAATTATTCGACATAGAATTTTTTCGACTTCATTTTCGAATTCAGCGTAAAATTTCCTATAAGAATCACATTTAAAATCGTAATGTCGAATATTTTCCCGAAATTCGAAATCGAATATCTCGAAAACTATTCGAGATAGAAATTTTTTATTTCGAATTCGAAATCAGCGTACAATTTCCTATAAGTATCCATTTTCAAATTTTAAAAAATCTCAAATTTTGTGACGGACCGACAGACCGACCAACAGACATATAGAATTCAGTAACGAACTTTTTAAGTTCATTGAAAATTAGAGAATAAGGTCCAAAGAGACAGAAGCCGTCATGGAGAATCAATAATAAAAACCACACAAACATTAAAATAACAAAATGCTATTTAAAAAGATTTGAAAAATAATAAAGTCGGATAAACTTATAAAGGACATATAGTAAACTTAATAAAGAAACAATTTCTAAGCATTTTAAAGAAATTAGAAACAAATTAATACTCAATAATAATCTCTTTACGAAAAGTGAACTAATGAAAATAATACAAAACATATAATATGGAAAAGTACTTGGACATTGTTTAATAAGCGCCAACATGCTAAAAACAGATTTTAAATGGACGGTTGACATCTTTATGCCATTAATTACAAATGTTTGGAAAAGGGATGAATTGATTTACTTTGCTAGTAAGGCTTTTTATAAGATTATTACAGAGTACTTGAAAATATAGAAAATAATCAACTAACGTGATTCAGGGAGGTTTTTAGCTATATAGATAACTGCCACTTTTGGCAGTAATTGTCCACAAGTGTTTTTGAGATTGTAGGTACCCCAATAAGAATGAATAATGGTAAACGTTTTCCAAAAATATTTATTTAATACAGAGATATTAGATAGATATATCTTATTATTACTTATCTTAATTATTAATATAAAAGTGGTATAGTTCTTTAACATCATCGTCATCTTCTTGTGTGTTGTTCATATCTTCTACATCTCCTGCTAAAGAACGTTCTTCATCTTCTGTGTCAGATAGCCTGTGCATTATTATCTTCCTCGGTATTTACATCTTCAGCTGTAAGAACTAGTCCGATGTTTTCCAAGTCGTCTAGACTGCCATGTCCCTGTATTTTATAACATTTGTGGCACAAAAATTATCTTCAAAATCTGGAATGTGCTCTTTATGATTCTTTGGAATACATTTAGAATGATAAACATTCTTGCAACCGCTGCCAAAAAGAACAGCAAGAAGTGTTGCCGCATTCTTTGCTTCTAAGATTTCTTTATGTTTTTGTGACGTTATTGCAAAGTTTTTCCGTCTGACATTTGTCTTTGCGTTTTGGAGCTTCTGGCCATAGTAAATAGTCCGCCAAATGTGTTCGGTGAATTTGAGTTGTTGATGTACTTAGTTGTGGTTCTTCCATTAATATCTCTGTTCCCTTTGCATAATACTGTCAACAAACTTTTCTTGTACATCATCAGAATATACCTTCAGCGCAGAAATTTCAGGCGACCTATTTTGAGAACTTTCGTCATCATTGCTATCATTGAAATATTTCCTAATCTATAAAGAACAAAGAAATGTTCGACCTGATCAGCAGCAGTATTTTGTATTTGTTTAAATATGTCCTCTTTTTCTTTTTTTATTATGTCCAGAAAAGTTGAATAATTCGTTGTGATATTATCATCATCTGCTTTTTACTTGGTATCTTTTTCCTTCACCAAGACATTTACTGTAATCAACAGCATTAGGATTGAATGGTTATAGCCCACATGCTTTAAAATCATTATGTAAGGTTTCTGGTTTGACAGACGACTTCACAACTTTTTCTAATATTGGTGTAAAGGTCAATTTTGTTATGGCCTCACCTGGGTGTTTAACGTGTTATTCTCTAACTGCATTTTTCCAGCCCATTTTAACAGGATGAAAAACGACAACATCTGCCGGTTGCAGAATACGTGTGCCATTTGGATATAATGCGATTACTTCAATACCCAATATTCCCCATAACACACTCAACTGATAAGGGAGGTGTGATTTGTGGCTATCAACGCATAATATCACAGGTAGTTGAATTCTTTGTTTGATCAAATATGGGTTAAAGACATTAGCAATATACTCGCAAAAAGTTTGGGCAGTCATCCACCCATTTTCACTCTGGCCAATTCCTCAATCTTCCGGAACTGTCATTGAAATTTTTTCCGGAATGCGTTTGTAAGGAAAAACCATCATTGGACTACAGAAAAGGTAAACATTACCGTAACATTTTCTTTAGATGACCCATGATCAACTGCGTAAACATTTTTACTACCCTTTTGGGCCAAAACTTTACCGGTTTGTGGGCATATTTGAAACCCGGTTTCATCACCATTGCAAATTCGTGATGGATTGTGTAATGCAGTTTCCAAACTTTTTTCTTTAATGTAGGTATAAATATCGTCAAATATTCTGAATATCGTTTTCGGAAACACAAGCGCCAGCGAAGTAACAGGTTCTATACTTCGAGTCACCACTTCAGGGTGTCTTTAGAAAAGCTCTCATCCAACCTTCTCCAGGTCTATTATCAGTAAATGGATTTGGCCGGGGATTATCCATTAAAAATTGCTGAACACTGTCAATTACATCATCTTTTTTTGCGGAAAGCCTTTTTGTGCAAGATCTATGATCCACCTAACTAGGATATCTTTTTCATTGGTCGTCAAAATTGGAGAAGAGCCAAATGAAGTTTAGAATCAGGATTTTTAATTTAAATTGGAATGTGGCACGTGGTATGCTATGCTTCTTTGCAATACTTCCTAACGAGGCTGAACCATTTTGTATTTTCCGGCAAGGCATTTTCCAGCCTTTATAGCAATATTAAAAATTCAGTAAATGGCCACATTTAAAATGGCCGTCGGCCAATAACTGTAATTGACTTTTGTGGGATATTAAATGTTTATTCGGCACATAAGCTGGCTGATCGTCGTGTAATGGAACGTGTGGAACAAACAGAGAAAGCAAATCTTTTTTTCGTATAACTGTAATTTGACTTTTTGTAATTGTAGTTATTGGCCACTCATGCAAAATGGTTGCGTATTACTTAAACATGATTTAAAATATGGACAAACTTATTAGACATGATTTGTAACTTATCCAAGAACCCAAAATAAATCCAAAATTTGACTAAATTTTTGTCACTTTTTACGTGATTAACGGATCTTAGCAAAACCTTAAAATCCCATGCAAGATTGAACAGTCATCTGACAGTTGACTTAGTTTGTGATTATATAGCAATCTAATGACAAATGAAGTATATAACGTCGAAAGAAAACTGAAAGAATATTTTCATTACATGTCGACGAAGGTAGGGTTAAAGATACTCTTAATAGGGAGTCTACATATATGTTGGCCAATAACTATACCGTTTACCTTATTATAGTATGGAATTTTCATAATTTTGGATGTTGAGTATGTTTCTGGTACGTAATTATCCCGTAACTGCAAAAATGTAATTATATCTAAAATATGGTTTAAAGTATCTTTGTCATTCCATAAAGCAGTTTGTAGAGAAACCGCCATTTTAAACCAGTTGGGAGCACGTTTAGCACTATGCTGTTTTGGCCATTGAGTTTTGAGGCTTTAAATTTTATGAGAAATTTAAATGGCACTTCATTGGTAGTTATCTGCTGTTTATTGGTCGAATGGTTAGTGGACTTTTTTGCGGATTTTTTGTTGGCTTGTTTTCCAACTGACAAAAATGTTTGATTTAGTGGTGCCCGTTGCAGTGTTAATATGTTTACATGGTGGGCAAAATGATTTAGATCTTATTTTTTTGTTTCAGAAAATTTTTCAGCATTGTAATTTAATTTCCTGATTGCAGCAAGATTCCAACAGACACCGGCACATGCTTAATGCAGAAATGTTGTACTTAAGTCGATGTTCAATTATGATAAGGATCAGAAGACTGCATGAAATTATTTGTAGAAATAGTGAATATATTTGTAGGAAGTGAATCAACAGCAAATAAGCTGAAGCCTTTTTAGCTTTCAAAATAATCATGAGGCTTTGCATTTATGGATTAGAACGTGTTGTTTGAAATGTATGCATAATGTATAATTCTCTGTAGTAGGACTTTGCAATGGCTGTTTTACCTGATTACAAGAAGAATTGCTTGGGGGTGTTTTTTGGCGGTTTCTTTGGGGGTTGAAAAAGTGTGCACTTGGTTTACGATTATCTTACCATTTTTGTGGCCGGTCACAAGTTCGTTCAAAAAAATACTTGTTATAGCGGAGCAGCAAGGAAGACGCCACCTCTAGTTTTTTCATTTGTTCATTTTGTCAATTTATGAGCAATCTTTTTATCTGGTCTTTTAACTTTTTCAATATTATAAAAATGATGATTTATGTTCGTCATTCATTCATTTCATTAATAGTTTTATTTTCTAACTTAAAAAAATCCTTTCTTAAATTTTCATACAAATGTTTGTTTGTTACATGTGCTTTTACTTAACATTTCATTAATTTATTTTATCGCTGCCGATATATTGGTTTTTTTAATTGAAAAAAGAAAAGTACTCGAATATTCCCTGGATTCGGCCGCTGGCCTCGTAGATGAGTGGATGTGTCTGTGACGCGCGTGTTATCTATGCATGCAGTCGAATGCCAGTGACCCGCATTAATCAGCGAGTTTATTTTATTTATTTTAAATATGTTTCCGTTTCAACCACAAATGCCTATTGCTCAACAACAAATTCCAATTTCTCAACATCATTTATTATATCAAAACCAGCCATTAACGCCCTACACTAATCCTCCTACGCAACAATTATTATCAAGCCAAACATATGTTCCATATGTATCTTATCCTACTAATATTCCACAACCCATGCACTGTCCGCCACAAAATCCTAATAACCAGCATTCAGCACCTGAAATGACCGCAACAAACGATGACCAACCCCAAACGAGCTCTCATGAGTGGCAAGTAATGAAAAAGAGAAAAGATGCTCACGCTCCCTGATAATAACCTCGAATTACAAAGCCAAATCATCGATAACAACAGATTTAATTTATTAAATGACATACACGAAGATAACGTAATGGAAACAACTAGAGACGAACCACAAGCTGCAGTTAAGAAACCCCCTCCAGTATATATACACGGAGTAGAAAATTATAACGCAATGATTACAAATCTGACAAAAGTATTAGAAACTGAACAATACAACTCAAAACACTAGCAAACAACGTCGTCAAGATAAATACTAATAACCCTGAAACATATCGAAAACTTGTGAGACATCTTGATGACGAGAAAATTATTTTTCATACTTATCAGATTCAAGAAGAAAGGGCATTTAGAGTTGTAATCAGAAACCTTCACCCAACAGTCGATACCGCGTTGATAAAAGAAGAATTGAAAGAGAAAGGACATACTGTACGCAATTTAATGAATATAAGACACAGGGTAGACAAAACACCACTTCCTTTATTCTTTGTTGACCTCGAGCCTGCCAGTAACAACAAAGAGATATACGAACTTAGATCTCTATTAAATATGATAATTACAGTTGAGCCACCAAGGAAAAAACCAATATCATCCAGTGTACTCGTTGTCAAGCATACGGACACAGCAAAACTTACTGCAGAAAACCATTCGCGTGCGTAAAGTGTGGTGGTAACCACAATACCCTGACGTGTACAAAGCCAAAAGACACTCCTGCTACATGTGCATTGTGCAATGGAGCCCACCCAGCAAACTATAAAGGATGCTCTATCTACCAACAACTTCAGTTAAAAGAGGAAACAACACCGCCAACCCTAGGATGCAAGCACCACAAGCTCTAAAGGCGGCCACAATTCAACCAAACACATATAGGGCAAACAGGTTTCCAACTAGCTATGCCGCAGCCGTGGCTGGACAACAAAATTTCATAACAACGTCAGACTCATACAACACTCAAAATCAAAATCAAAACAGCAATGACATCTCCCTGTCTCAGTTCCTTTCCAAATTTGAAACCATGTTTAGCCAGTTAATGCAACAAAATACTATGATGCTCAACCTACTCACTAGCCTGATAACCAAAATCTCCCAATAATGGATACCCTAAGAATAGCCGTATGGAACGCAAACGGACTTCTACAACGCCGTTTAGAAGTAGAAGCGTTTCTAAACACCCAAAAAATCGACTTGCTCTTGGTATCTGAAGCACACTTTACTAATTACAACTACCTCAATACCACAACTACAGAACTTATCACACCTGTCATTCCGACAACACAGCTCACGCTGGAACGGCAATTATAATCAGCAGCAAATTATCACACTACGAAATGGAGAAATTTGAAACATATCATATACAAGCCACAAATGTCAAAATTAAAGACCACGTTGGAGACATAACAGTATCATCAGTATATTGCCCTCCGCGGCATTCAATAACGCAGAACCAGTTCGAAGACTTCTTCAGGACGCTAGGAGACCGGTTCATAGCAGGTGGTGATTTTAATTCTAAACACCCCTTATGGGGTTCCAGATTAATTAACCCAAAGGGAAGGCAACTATATAAAACCATCTTAAATAATCATTATAATGCAGTAGCCACAGGTAAACCCACATATTGGCCAACCGATCTGAATAAACTGCCGGATGCATTAGATTTCCTTATTACAAAAAATCTTTCGCCCAACTACATCGATGTTGCTGACTGCTACGATCTAAACTCGGATCACTCTGCTATAATATGCACGTTGAGTAGCTACATAATCAACAAGCCTGCAAGGCCCAGCCTACACAACAGTCTTACGGATTGGGACATTTTTCGACAATATATTGATGAACATCTATCGATTCCAGCAGTACTTAACACTTCAAATGAAATTGAAACGGCAATAGAACGACTAACACAAACCTTACAATATGCTTCTTGGACAGCTACGCCCATAAAACTACAACATAAATGTAACAAAAACACTAACAACTACTCCTTAGAAATTAGACAAAAGATCAGCGACAAACGAAAAGCAAGACGGATCTGGCAACAAACAAGACACCCAAGAGACAAAATAAACTAAACACTCTCACCACACAACTAAAAAGATTAATCAAGGAACAGAAAACGAAACGTTCAATGATTACGTGCGAAACTTATCCCCAGTCAACACCATGACTACTCCTTTGAAAGAAGACCTATTATCCCTATCCCTCCTATTCGTAAAAATGATGGCTCTTGGGCCCGATGTAACAAAGATAAAGCGGTGGTATTCGGCGAACACTTAGCTGCAACCTTTCAACCGCACGAATCAGACAGAACTCCACAAGATGATTACGAAATTCTCGAATTCCTCAAATCACCACTCCAACTCCATTTACCCATTCGACACTGTACACCCAACGAAGTCCAAACAGAAGTTAAATGTTTAAAACTGGCAAAGCACCGGGATATGACCTAATTACGTCCGAATTACTCCGTCAACTGCCAAAAAAGGGATAGCAGCTATAACACGTATATATAATGCCATCTTAAGAACTCAGTACTTCCCAATCCAATGGAAATTTTGCCGAAGTAATTGTCATTCAAAAGCCAGGAAAACCAGCTCAATTACCAGCTTCTTATAGACCGATTTCGCTGTTACCACTCCTCTCTAAGCTCTTTGAGCGAATTCTACTAAGAAGACTTGAACCCATTATAGAAGAACTGCATTTAGTTCCGGAACATCAATTCGGTTTCCGCAGAAAATACTCAACATTGGAACAAGTCCATAGGATAGTGGATAAGGTAGAAAAAGACTTCGAGGAAAAACGGTTATGCCTAGCAGCATTCTTAGACGTGGGCCAAGCTTTTGATCGAGTTTGGCACCCTGGCCTCCTATATAAGATCAAGCAAACCCTACCGCAACAGTACTATCTGCTCTTCAAGTCGTATCTAGAAAACAGATACTTTCGGGTCAAAATCAATGACAGCCACTCGCCAATCTACCCAGTCGAGGCAGGTGTACCACAAGGTAGCGTACTGGGACCGACATTATACCAGTTGTTTACGGCAGACCTTCCTGTTACCGACAATGTTTTAATTGCTACGTTTGCGGACGACACGGCTGTATTATCTTCACACAGAGATCCACTTCAGGCATCAATATACCTGCAAAATGCGCTGGAAGCTTTAGAAAACTGGATAAAGACCTGGCGCATCAAAATCAATGAAAACAAATCGGCTTCAGTGGTCTTCACCCTCCGCAAGGTTGTTCCACCTCCTATAATCTTCAACGGCACTAACATACCACACAAAGAAGATATCAAATATCTCGGTATCCATCTCGATAGCAAACTAAACTGGAAAAAACATATACAGACTAAGCGAAAAGAATTAGATATCCGCGTGAAGAAGATGTTCTGGCTCCTCGGACGAAAATCCCAGCTCAGTTTAACAAACAAGGTGTTGTTATATAAAACCATGTTAGTACCGATTTGGACGTATGGGATCCAGTTTTGGGGATCTGCTAAGTCATCGAACATCGAGATATTACAGCGATTTCAAAGCAAAACACTTCGCGCAATAGCAAACGCCGAATGGTATGTGAACAACCGCACATTACATAACGATCTAAAGATCCCATGGATTAAAGATGTCATCAAAGCTTGCTGCATCAGATACAACGATCGTATTAGTGATCACCCTAGTGTTCTAGTGGCAGACTTATTAAATAATGCAAACGCAGTTAGACGCCTGAAACGGACAAAGTTTAGTGACCTAACAAATTAGTAATAAGACTTGTTTACCTTGTAATGACAGGAGGTAACTCTTGGTGTTCCTCCCCACATGCTATGTACATTAACTCATTTGCTTGTTAGTCTAGTTAGACTAGTTGTAAATATGCAGTAAATAAAAAAAAAAAAGAATATTCCCTGTTGAGGGCATTTCTGTAAGAGAGAAGAGGATAAATATATAAGCACTGCAGGTAGCCGAAGGTCAAAAAAAGTTGAATACTTGCTCAGTCAAAAAAAAGCCCACGTGTAGTATGAAACTATCTGATAATTGGGTCAACTTCTATGTTCAAGGAGAGCCGGCCCTAGCGAGAGTAAATAAATATGTGTGAAAATAGCTCTGCAATTAAATTCAAATATTGGCATTTGCGAGCAAGGTTTCACATAAATTAACCCAGGTATGTAGTCAAGTGATTAACGTTTAGTACCAGTGTTAAATTATGTCAGCGAATTAAAACGTAAAAGAACCTAAAAATGAAAATCTACAATTAAATGGGAGAATCAACAAATTGGGAAAAAGGATAGTGGAAATGAAAAATAAGGCAGACGAAAGAAATGAAATAATTCAGAAAATAATGTATTCGACAAGAACAAGAAAATAGAAAAAAAAAATAAGATGTAAAAAAAAGATTGAGAGAAATTTGTAGGTCGAAACTGCCGTTAAGGAAATTGTAAAACTAGATTCAAAAGTCAAACTAAAATCTTATTAGTGAAACTGAATAATTATAAAGATAAAAACAGAAAATAATGATATCTAAAAATAAACTTGGGATAAATCTGTTGACGATTTAATAATTCTGAAAAACTAGAACAGGAAGTCCGGAATCATAACCCGATCGCGGATAAATGATGTAGGGTGCAGGAAATAATAATAGAAAAAGCCAAATAAGTAAGTAAATGGTATAGAATAGGAACATGAAACATAAGAACTATAAAGGGCAAAGAAAATAAATTAATAGAGAAAATGAAGAAAACTAAATTAGAAATACTTATTACTACAAAGACAAAAAAGAAAGGCTATGCAAAAATGATAAAGGATTATGGTATAGTGTATTGTGGAGTAGAAATAGAAGCAGGGGTAAGTTGTGTGCTAAGTTTAAATTATATAAAAAAATTGGCTGACTGGAAAGCTATAATTAAGGAACATTGAAAGCTATTATTTAATATAAAAATAATGAAAGAATTGAAATAATAATAGTATATGGATTAGGAGAGCTAATACTACGGTTGAGAAAGAATATTTTTGAAATGACCTTCACTTGGTAAATGACGAAATGAATAACCCTGCTATAATTACCGGATATTTCATCGCCAAAATAAGTAAAGCAGTTAAAGAAAGACAAGGGGTGGTGAGAAAATATGGTGAAAACGTAATAAACAGTAATGGTGAAAGACTAATAGATTGTTGTATCCAAAATGGCCTGGTGATACAAAACTCTTTTTTCAACATAAGCACTGTCATAAATATACACGGAAAGAGCCAGGACAAAACGAAAATTCAATAATAGACTATGTTATTATCAACAAAGTAATGAGAGGAATCATACAAGATATAATAGTATGTAGAAGCGTAGAGCTTTTAACAAATTATTATCTCCTACCACCAACCATGAAAAGGAATGGAAAACAACAATATTAGCTGAAAAGAGGAAAAACTAACCAAAATGAAGAGAACGCCCCGCTAGAGGTGACCATTGTAGTGCAGTCAAGTTAGCATTAAGAAGCCTTGAATATGTTTACATAAAGTTGAATTTTCAATATTGTAATGCATAACACTATAAAAAACCCGTATGTATTGCATAACACCTGATATATAAACCTTAAATACGAATTAAAACAGTTTAAAATTAATGACCTTTGATTGTGATAGATATATATGAAATACAAACAGTCGTCTTAAATATGTGTAATGATTATGATAGTGAAAGTTTCGGGCATTTTCGTGCTGATTTAGTCGATTGCGCCTTAAAGAGCAGTTCTTTAAGACATCATCAAATTTGTGGACGATGACTATTTTACTTTGTCAGTGTGGTATGCAATGACTTTAATAAATACTTCACAGTATTAGTCGCTTAAAGTTCTCTATATCGTTGTCTACCTTCTCAACTATGAATTATTCAGACTGCTTGTGATTTTTCAATTCCATCGCAACAAGTTTACATTTATCCCGATCATCAGCGTATAATGAAATTCTAGATGAGTCACCTACGAAGATATCGAAAATAGCCTTATCTGGCGCTGCTTGACGCAAATTCTTTTCTTTTTGATAAGCATAAAACCAAATATGTTATTGCAACATCACTAGCCTTGGATTAATTGAGGAATATAGTATTGGTCGACAATTTTTTTTATCGAACATATCAATAAAGGTTTTTACTACTTATTAGTAAGATTTTCAAATTAACCTAAAATGTTCCTCTTAAATAAGAACCTTGTGAAGGATTTTAAGCACATTAGCTTCGGTGTTTTTCCATTACCAACAATAGGTTGACCAGACGCTACTTTTAAGGAAAAGATATAATTTATTTGGCTTGCTAATATGACAGAATTGTTAAGTAAGTATAGGGAAGAAGTATAATTTTTGCTCTTAATAGGACTGGCTGCGCCTTGATTAAAGTTTCATTCATGTAAATCTGTTGTTAATCGAGAATCAACCTCAATCGAGGATCAACCACCAATTTTTCATGAACGGGGGGGGGGGGGGGTTCTTTAATTGGTCGATATTTCAAAATAACTTTTTTTCTAAAATGTTAAAAACCGTGCGATGGATTAGTACATTCACATCGCCATTCCTGAAAATTTAGAGATTTGCTCTCGATACGTAAAGAGAAGCATTTTTATCTGTAAAAATTAAATTTCACGTGACCGTCAATTCCCCCTGCAGTTACTTTCTAACTCTATTTATCAATGCAGAGAACAGAGTTAGAATTAAATCACTGCGTAATATTTTAAAACCGTATCAAATTTAATATAAAATTGGCGGAGGAAGAGGTGGTGTGGGTAGTAAACCTAGTTTTTGTGATAACTTGCTTTGTACAATAACTTTGTCACTCATTTGCTCGATCTCAATTTTGTATTAAGGGAGATTGAATAAGGGTGTCAAAAATCAATAAAAATCTAAGTCAAGTATTTATAACCAAAGGGCGTTAAAACTTCATGTAAGAAGCAACTGATAGTTACATTATTGTTTAGTATGTTTTGATTTTTAAATAATACATTAGCTAATTTAGTGTGGTTCGTTGACTTGTTCATAAGTAACATATTTGTAAGGCAGCGCAGATTTTAAAATATTTGAATTACCGCTGGTAGTTTCGTGTTTTTAATTTATATTATAAAATTTAAAGTTCGGTGTCACAGCACGAACTAAAAATTTCTGGTGAGATACATATTTTTAGCATGTCTTTTTCGAAATAAAATATCACTGCACAGCAACGTGATCATTATTTATTCAGTCGCAAAATGTTATGACGTTTTTAGTTATAATAAGTGTTAATTACAGAATCCAGGCTGAAGAGCGAATATTGTAAAATGTTTGAAGTCTCTCTAGAAGTGAGCAATTAAATTCACTCTACTGATGTTGTAATGTATGGCAACGTAAATTCTAATCGCGCCTGAAAATTGGTGGTTGCTGAAAAAGACCCAATGGTTTCTTGAAAATCGCTTTAAATGACGAGATAGTTTCCCTGCATAATTTTTTTTATAAATCATCTGATTTTAATGTATGATGTTTGGGCACAATAGTGGTAGAAGCTATTGTAAATTAGTAAGCGGCGCAGCACGATGTAGTAACGTTTATTGTTTAAACTTCCATACTAAGGTCACTCTACCATACGTTTTCACTTCTAATGATGGCCATGAATTCATCGCGGTACTAGAGAGTGGTTAAATTTTTGGCTTGTTGAATCATCACTAGCCGTATACCGAGTTTGAAGGGCGTGAGATTGGAAAATGATG
Source organism: Sinelater perroti (assembly GCA_036346155.1). Taxonomy (NCBI): domain Eukaryota; kingdom Metazoa; phylum Arthropoda; class Insecta; order Coleoptera; family Elateridae; genus Sinelater; species Sinelater perroti. The sequence continues at coordinate 6,540,923 of JARFIY010000189.1, forward strand.
CATTATTTTTGTTTGTTTAAAAGCGCGATATTGTTGCGCTAAAATATAACTTTTAACATTCACCTTTTAGCAGGTTGTCGTACTTTGTCATTGACGACTGTTTTTCAACGTATATATTAGGGTTATCTTTAATGAATATAATAAAGATTCAAATAATCTCCTATTTAGAGAAGCGTTTGATTCCAACAAAAGTAAAATGCAAGAGTTATAGTATATCAAGCAAAATATATATAATAGTTGGTTATTTGTGCCATGTTGTACTAGATCTTCTAGCTATGCTATTTTTTATTTTTATTTAAAGTATTTTGTTTTATGTTCTTTCCTTAGACCTTCAGAAACCAAAAAAACTATACAAAAAAAATTAACAAAAGGAAAATGCAGTTTCGTTTGTCACACTGTTAGCACTGTCAATAAAATGTTATCGTTATACGGCAAGGAAGAAGGTACATGAACTTTTAAAGAAAAATGCCGATCTTTGTTCGAGAGCTAGATATTTTTTAGCTCGGTAGTGCCTGTTGGGCCGCGATATAGTGCGAGGAAGACACTTATTATGTCTTTATTATGGTTTTATCGCAGAGTAATTGTGACACTAACCGAAAAATTTAGCATTTGGTGAAGTTTCTTATGTAAAGAACCCAGAACGTGTTGGGCATCTCACAAGCTAGCCTGTACCGTATATTGCACAAGATCTGATAAGATCCAGCTGATACAAGAACTTATGTGGAAAGATCATATAAATGCCATATGTAGTCAAGAAAATTATTTTGAGTAGTGAAGCCTATTTTCACCTCGCTGGGTACGTAAATAAGCAAAATTGTCACGTCTGGGGATGTCAAAATACAAGAGAAACCTGTTAATCTCTAACGAATTATAATGTTGTGCACTTTTTGGGTTGGTGGTATCATAGGACAAAGTTCTTCGAGAATAAGGCTGGTGAAACAGTTTCAGTGAATAATGTGCGTCATTGTAAACTGGTTTTGGCCAAAACTTGATGTCGCGAAACAATTGCGTTGTTGCGCGAGAATTTTCTCGAAATGGAGACTTAAATTGGCCGCCTCAATTATGCGATCTGATACTGTTATACTTGTCTTTGGAGCTACGTCAAAGATAAGGTCTACATCAATGATTAAAACACTCAAAGATATATGGTAAAAACATTATAATTTTTTTTAAAGAATGGCCTTTTGTCAGAAAAGCCGAGGCCATTACATGGAAGGTATTATATCTCATAATTAATGGAATATATTCTGCTCTGCGTTTAAATAAAAATATCTCAATGATTCTCAAAAATCGCGGTACAAGAGTATTTATTGGAAAATTGCAGAATTAAATAATCGTTTTATAATAAACACCGCTTATCTCTTATCTCTTATCTCTTATGTTGATACAACAAAGTTGGTGCCGCTAAAAATAAAACAGCTCGTAACCTTCAGCAAAAGAATTACTAACCGTAGCGAATATATCGTGTAATAGCCTGAAATATGCCAAATAAATATTTGGAGTTTTAGTAAAATTTGGGTGTAAGTAAATAATGAAGGCATCTAAAAATAAACCTGCAAAGCTTGCAACGCATAGCGAAGTGGCGAAGCAGTCTCCCAAATTTGGGAACCCTCTAGTTGACCTTTGACCAATCACTTTCAAAATCACTACCAAACAAGCCTTTTTGGTCACCTGTCGATTGGTGAAAACAGAATTTGGAAATTTCCATCCGTTCTCGAGTTATTGCATGAATTTAATAAGTGACTCCGCTTCGCTTCGCCACTTAATAAAACATAAGTTTCATTACATCAGAATGTTGTTTTTTGTAATATATGGCAAATAAGTTCTAAGGTATGTTGTAAAGCGAGTTTTTAGATGACGATGGGTTACAGGATTCGAGGCCTTTGAAGAACTGTTATGCTGTTTACTTTTTATGTGCAAATATTCAGCTTTATATTATATTTATTAATTTAAATGCAATATAGATTTCAAGATAAAATTGTTAGAAAAGCTTTTAAAAGATATTTGTGTCTAATGACGTTGTTTATATCTGAATTAGTCACCCTAATCGGAATTTGCATATTATATTTCCGTTTTATATATTTGAAATAGGCAACACATTTAAAGGAAAACAATTTACTTACACATAGGTGTATGCTTTGGGGTAGCCCAACGCTTCTATCTCCTTGACCGTTTCCAGGCTTCCCTTTTCGTTGATGTCCCAACTTACTACAGTTGCACCCTCGGCAGCGTACTGCAAGGCGAGTTCTCGGCCAATTCCGCTTCCAGCCCCTGTAATCTAACACCAGAAATTCTTGAAATCATATAAAGCTTTCTCTCTCTTACCAGCACGATCTCCCCTTTAACTGATTTCATGGGTACAGGCACAAATAGCCTGTAAGTAGCTACGATGATGGCCCATAAGACCTTCAGGAAATATAAAATAATTTCTAATGTAAGTTGCAAAACGCTTATATCCGTATACGACTCTTTTTCATGTTTTCTGGAAAATTATTTAGATAAATTGAACTAATTTAGAGTAAATAAAAACTCACATTGTCGCCTTCATTTCGTTGTTTAGCAGTGCCATCGTTGTTTAGTATCTGCGGATGAATCAGTAATTCGTGTGGGCACACCTGCTCAAGGATAAACGAGGTATATTTAGCAGCTGGCGATTAAGCACTGACATGGTTACTTAAATTAAAAGACGTAAAGTTTTACGTCTGCGTACTTGGTATAACTATACTCCTTTTGTTGACGTAAAAATTGCAATTATTACACCTTGTTTTAACAAAATGAGCTTGTAAAATCTTACTTTGTAGTAATATATCGACTTTCTGTTTTTGTTTCAAGGAAACAAGAATAAAAGAAATACTTCAATCTTATTAAAATATTTTACCTTGTAGTTTACCCTTTACGACGTTATAAAATCAACTAAAACTATCTATCTGTAACATTGGTAGTTCCGAAAGTGTAAATTGCGAAGGTGTTAAACACTTTATCAACAACATTCGGCGCATTCGCGTTAATTATATAACCGAAATAGCCCAAATATATTATATAATAATAATTGTAATGGTAAGCCCCTACGCCCCGCGTGGGAGCACGGCCTGCGAACTGAGAGGTTAAGGCTCTCATACGTTCGCTCTCTCTGCCCGGTCGTCGCGCACCATCTCTGATGCGGGGCGATGTGGTAAGCAAGCCCAAATATATTAGTAATGGAATATTTTAAGAGGATATGTCGCAAACCTTCTAGAACATACCAAAAATGGGATTGTGCGCGCTTACCATTGATGTATATTAAAAACTCCATCTTTTGTAAGTTGCTGACTAGTTTTCAGGGTATACGAAATGAAGCTATTATAAATCACAAGTAGATCCGTGCAGTAATAAAATATTTTTTAAAAGATTCTATGTCGAAAAATAGAAACAGTCATTAATAAAGAAAATTAGAAAGACTTATGAAGTCGTAACAAATAATTGTTGAGTAAAGTTGTGAAAGATAGCAGATAATTTATACAATAATATAAAATGTATTTTCAACATTTAAATGTACAAAGGTAATTCGGAAAGAAATTTCCGTTTGAGCATGCGCGAGAAATAGGTGGGAATAACGATGCCATACTGTGGCGCTGTATGCAGTAGTTTAATAGGCAGTGAGGGGTGGAAGAAGGAGGTTTCGTTGTATTTCAGTCGACGGCTAAATTAGTTGAAAATGAATGAAAATTCTGCCAAATGTCAAGAGGTGAGAAACAAGTGGTCAGACATGTGTAGTTAGTGGTAAACTTCAACAGGAAATTGACAAAAAAAAATTGTCATGCTCATGAAACAGTGGCTTGCGTCATACCGTTTTGATGATGACATTGCGCTTTAGGTTGTGATAGGGGAGGGAGAGTTTTTTGTAGAAGGAATTGTAAGACGTTATGGTAAATGCCTCAGTTTGCATGGCGATTGTGTAAAATGTAATATACTGTTGTAGGTCTCTAATGTGTATAATAACTGATCTGTCTGTCACTGATAACCAAATGAGGTTTTTTCCGAATTGATTTCGTAAGTAAACTCATTGCAAGATAGCTATCGCGTTTTCTGACAATAGACGAAAAGTAAGGTCGATGACCATATATCGGCAATGTTTTAATTTGTGTAAGTGTAATTTAAGAGATTCTTGGGGTGTTAGAGAGAGACATAGATATATCACTACAGCTTGAAGATCATTTAAATTAGTAACCAGCGCCTATTAAACTAACTTTAAGGAAGATCAGGATGTTGGAATTTTTGGAAAATAATTAGACTACATTACACGATGTTATTAAGCAGATTGAATAAAGAAGCCCAAACTAAAAGTTTCGTTTAGCAAATCTTATTAAATATTAAATTGTGAATAAATATTTCCAGTTTTAACAATTTTTTAAATGTTTTAAAGATTGTCAAGATTTTGTAAAGCATGAGACCAATTGTGTAGAGCCAAAGGAAAATGATGCTTAATAAAACTTGAAATTTGCGTCTTCGTTTGCATAGAATAGTTACATAGAGTAATCTTGGGGTTTGAATTGCGCTCCAGTTGGGTATTGTGAACGGCAGAAGTTTGTATTTGTACAGTTGGCATCTAAATACACTAAAGACCACCAAAAATGCCGTACATTTGTGAACTGGGCTTTAAAGAACACATTAGTCGATGCTAAAAAAAATGAACAATTAAGCTAATTTTTCTTACTGGGGGTATTATTGGCCCGTACTTTTTTGGAGACAAAGCTGGCACCACTGTTGTTGTCAATGGTGTCCGCTATTGGGAGATGTTAAACAACTATTTTTTAATGAAACCAACGATTTGAATTTCAATAACATGTGATTTCAAAAAGTTGTAACCATTTTACTTCAAACCAAATTTTCTGTTCATATTATCTCTTCTACATCACTAGGAAGTGGAAGAGAGCTTCGATACGGATTCTGATAATTCGGCTATTATACTAACACTAAGCGAAAAGATAATAAAAAGAGCAATTAGAGTTACGCTCACAAACAAAACTACTGATTGGGAGAGCTTTCAGATTGACCTTCAGAACAACATCAACCTGAACATCAGTCTGAGAACAACTGACCAGCTAGAAGAAGAAGAAGCTGAAAAATTCACTAGCCTTATTCAAACAACGGCATACAACAACACCAAAGAGATTACACATATAACCAAAGGTGTAAATTATCCATCTGAGATCAGATAATTGGTCAAAGAAAAACGAAGAGCTAGAAGAAGATGGCAACAGTCAAGGGATCCCGCAGATAAAACCATACTTAATAACAAGACTCAGCAACTCAGAAGAGAAATCCAAAAACTTAAAGAATGAATCTATAGGCGCCTATCTACAAGAGTTATCAGGATACGAAGAAACAGACTACTCGCTGTGGAAGGCAACTAAAAAGATTAAAAGATCTGCGAGCTCTACTCTTCCGATTAGAAACAATAATGGACCATGGGCCAGAGACAATAAGCAAAAAGCAGAGTTATTTGCAGAACACTTGGCTGAGATATTTACTCCTAATCCAGGGCAAGTAAATCAAGACATCACTAATATTGAAAATCAAAGAACTGAAAATATCACACCGATTACTCCAAAAGAAGTAGCAGATGAGATAAAAACTAACTTGAACCCAAAGAAAGCTCCAGGATACGACCTCATAACTGGAGAAATTTTAAAGCACCTGCCCAGAAAGGGTATAGTTATGTTGACCTACCTATTCAACGCAGCTTTTAGATTAAAACATGTGCCTGCATGTTGGAAAGTTGCAGAAGTAATTATGTTACCAAAACCAGGAAAGCAACCTAACGATGTCAAATCATATAGACCAATCTCCCTCCTGCCCGTAGTCTCAAAACTCATTGAGAAGCTACTGCTGAAAAGGTTGAGGCCAATAGTAGAAATTAATAACCTAATCCCAGATTATCAATTTGGATTCAGGCAAAAGCACTCTACAATAGACCAAGTACATAGAATAACTGACGTCATTGAACGTGCGCTAGAAGAAAAGCAAGTCTGTTCGACAATCTTCTTAGATGTGGCACAAGCCTTTGGTAAGGTATGGCACGAAGGACTAATACACAAATTAAACAAAATGTTACCAAAACAACATGCTGACATATTAGCATCGTACATATCAGAGAGACTATTCAGAATCAAACAAGAGGACGTATACTCTGACCTAAAGGAGATCACAGCACGGGTGCCACAAGGCAGTGTGCTTAGGCCCGTTCTATACCTACTGTATACCAGAGACTTGCCAGTGTTAGAAGTCATTGCTACATTTGCTGACGACACTGCTCTTCTCGCAGTGGATCAAGACCAGGAAAGATCAGTGCTCCAGACAGCAAACAATGCGATAGTTGATTGGACCAGGCAATGGAGGATTAAACTTAACGAGCTTAAATCTGTACAGGTAAACTACACTAAAAAGAAAATAGCCGACCCACATCTGCTAGATATTAATGGAACAATTATACCATATTAGACTACTGCAAAATACCTCGGTATGAATCTGGACGTCAAACTTAGATGGAAGGAACATGTAAAGAAGAAAATAATTGAACTAAACTTAAAATACAAACAGCATTATTGGTTGATAGGAAGAAACTCAAAATTTCAATCTCCAACAAAGTACTAATCTACAACCATATTCTAAAACCAGTGTGGTTATATGGTATTCATCTTTGGGGCTGCGCTAGTGACTCCAACATAAAGAGCATACAAATATTTCAGAACAAAGTGTTGCGTAACATAGTAGACGCTCCCTGGTTCAGAGAGATCTCCGGATTCCAACCGTCAAGGAAGAGATTAAAAGGTTTGCTAGAAAGCATGAAGCCAGGCTTCACCTACATATCAACGCAGAGGCTCTTCAGCTGCTGGACAACCAACACCAAGTCCGAAGATTGAAGAGGAAAAAACCTGCTGATCTGTGTAATGTGTTGTGTACAAAAGCAGAGCACAGTGCGCGAGTGAAGTGTAAATAGTCTAGAAGAAACCTAGAAGACATCATTGGGCAGACTCTAGTCGTTAAGTATATAGTTTAAGATTTATTAGAGTAAAATTATTGGTTAGTCTCTAAAGATTAGTTTTAATTACAGACACAAAAGTGCTATTAAAATATATATATATATATATATATATATATATATATATATATATATATATATATATATATATATATATATATATATCTTTAAAGAGGTGGCGTCGATTAGTCATTGAGGTTTTAACTAATTTGACTTTGTTTTCTAGGGCTATTTGAACGAAATGGCTTATGTTAGTTAATCTGCTACGATTCCAGGGCTAAAACAGAACATCAGATGTGTAATTGCTGAAATAGAGACGCATTTATATGTATGAAAGCATTGTGGAAAACTTCGCTGTCATGGAGGGCATTTGGTCGACATTATATTGTATATGTAACTGGTAAGTCGAGCTGCGGTGGCTCGGTGGTCAAGATTATCGTTCCTCTGTCATCGACCCGGTGCGGGCGAGTTCGAGTCTCGTTCAACCCATGGGTGTGTGTAATGTCCTAATAATAAGTGCATGTTAGTAGGCACAATAAGCCATTGTGGCTACAGTGTCGGTAAGTGCGCCAATTACAATAATAATAAAAAAAAATTGGTAAGTCTGTACTTTTCACTGATAACAATAAAATTAGGATTGTTCCAATATTTTGTTTTTTATTCAGAAAATATTTTCTATATATTTCAATTAAGCATAGCCAAATATACACTACAGCTCATAATTGTTTGATCGGTGAGTATAGTGTTGATTATATTTGCAAATGTTGTAATAAAATTTAATTTTCTTATTGCGCCGTTTCCGTATGAAGGATGGCAATCCACATGGCTAATTTTGTTTTGGAAACGACTGCTCTGAATATGTTAATGGATTTGCAGTGAAGCCAGGCACGGATATCTTTTAACCATTAGTTATTTTTAGCAAGCCAGTTCTTAAATATTTCTGTGTAGGATTCAGACATTTATAAAGCTTCAAATTTATTTGTTCTCTCCTATAGATCAAGTACTTAAAAGATTCACAGGCTCTTCTGAAATTTATAGAACAGTTATTTCGGATTTTTGGTTCGTTGTACTATTTTATTGAAAATTGCGACGAGTGCGAGCTCCTCTTTAGATGAATGTCATGTACTGCAGTCGAAAATACCTAATAATTTAATATTCTAAAGCTTAGTGACTATTTAAATCCAACAAAACATGGCCATAAGATATGAAACACTAACCGTTTTCTTACTGACTTCTTCGCTGAACGTCTGACCAAACATCGTTTTACGCTTCCATGGTCTGTAGATTAGTGTTACTTAATTTCCACTTACAATTTTTTTCCAACTCTTCCGATTACTATATCTGTTTAATAAAATATGACTTAACTTCTAGAAAACTACGCTCATTTTCCTCTGTTTTTTTTTATATAAGGGCCCTAATTTATTCTTGGCTATATTTCATCAAATACACTTTTTGAGACACCGGTCCCAAGCCCGGAAAAAACAAAAGGATTCTCAAACCAGACTAACGACCTGTTTGGGATAAAACCCCGCAGTGACATGGAACTGAGCAAAGGAACTAGATGATAAATAAATACGTTTTAGGAATAAATAATAAAATCTAAATTATAATGGATACAAGTAAGCCTTGGAACAGGGTTGATCATAAAGAGACGACCCTCGCATGGATAATAACAACGAGTTTGGACACACAAAAAATAAATAAAAGAAAACATCATTAGACTTATGTGTTATTATATTGTGCTTCCCTAATAGCAAAAAAGAGTTCTCAATGATAGCAATTTGGTAGAACAATGGTATTCCCAGTATATAATAATCATTGTAAACATATGCAACATAATTTAATTACCGTTTATGACAGGTATACAAAATGTATATGAACGTGTAACCAATCCAAACAAATGTTATTTAATCATTATATTATGCATTACAAATATAGACATTTAAAAAACAAGCAAAAAAATTACAACTGAAGAGCAATCAAAATTTATATTATTATTATTTCTTTATTCTCTCTCTACTAAGGTTTTATTGTTACAATGCGCGGGTCTATGCCATTTCACATCGTTAGTTTACTGTTCGTCTAAAAACGTACTCAATATCACCGGTTTTTGGATCTTTGCATATAGTTTATATATACTTGCGAGCTGTACCTTAATTAATTTAGGAACTACCCCTCTACTAAATATAACGATCGGTACGACTTTGACGGTCTTCATTTCCAATATGCGCGACACTTTGTTTTTCAAGTTCGCATACTTTCGTTTCTTGAAATGCGGTTACCATCGGGTGTTTTTTTTTTTTTGAGGCAGAGAACTTTAAATTGGCAACACTGTTTTCTGTTACAACCTATTTGACAGTTCTAGGTTGTTTTGGGGTTAGTTTTGGGTGTTTTTTTATAGGAGAAATTTAAATTGAAATAAAAACAGAAAAATGTTTTTAATATTTATGGAATTGGTTTTATTTAAAAGATAATTTATAGCATTAATGTTTGAATATAATTTCGGGCATGTGGCCGCCGCGGATGGCGCGTATAAGGCGTAATCTGTAGGTCCAATTTTCACACACTCTTCGCAGTAACTCAGGCTGTATTTCGGCAATAACGCGTCGAATATTGGCTTCCAAGTGCTCAATTGTTTCTGGTTTATCGGCGTAGACATGCGACTTTACATATTCCCAGAGTAAATAATCTAATGGGGTCAAATCGCACGAACGATGTGGCCAGTTACCAGGTCCATTTAGTGAAATTAATCGTTCGTCAAATATTTATTTCAGTAAATTAATTCTATCGCGCGCTGTGTGGCATGTGGCGCCATCCTGCTGAAACCACATGTCGGCAACATTAATGCCTTTCAGTTGAGGCACGAAAAAGTCAGTAATCATGTCTCTGGACCGCTCACCGTTGACTGTAACGTTCTGACCATCATAATTTTTGAAGACACATGGACCAATAATTCCACCGACCCATAAAGCGCACCAAACGATGACTTTTTCTGTATGTAATGGTGTTTCGACAATGGCTTGTGGATTATCATCGCTCCAAATACGGAAATTCTGCTTATTGACATAGCCATTTAACCAAAAGTGTGTTTCATCACTGGACAAAATTTCAAATTGTGGATCAATAGCAATGTTTCCTTCGGCCCGTTCACCAAATGAACGGCGCGAACGATGATCATGTGCTTTCAATTCCTGTACAAGTTGAATCTTGTAAGCATATAACCAAAATATTTACGCAAAATTTTCCATAAAGTGGATGGACACCATCAATCGCTTGTTGTGTGCGCACTGTACGACATCTTACGGGATCCATATTATCGTTGCTCCGGCGTGAGTCTATTCATGATGAATTACCAAACCAAACTAACCCCAAAACAACCTAGAACTGTCAAATAGGTTGTCACAGAAAACAATGTTGCCAATTTAAAGTGCTCTGCCTCAAAAAAAAAAAACACCCGATAGCAACCGCACTTCAAGAAACGAAAGTATGCGAACTTGAAAAACAAAGTGTCGCGCATATTGGAAATGAAGACAGTCAAAGTCGTACCGATCGTTATATTTAGTAGAGGGGTAGTTCCTAAATTAATTAAGGTACAGCTCGCAAGTATATATAAACTATATGCAAAGATCCAAAAACCGGTGATATTGAGTTCGTTTTTAGACGAACAGTAAACTAACGATGTGAAATGGCATAGACCCGCGTATTGTAACAATAAAACCTTAGTAAAGAGAGAATAAAGAAATAATAATAATAATAATATAAATTTTGATTGCTCTTCAGTTGTAATTTTTTTGCTTGTTTTTTAAATGTCTATATTTGTAATGCATAATATAATGATTAAATAACATTTGTTTGGATTGGTTACACGTTCATATACATTTTGTATACCTGTTCCATTGTTCTACCAAATTGCTATCATTGAGAACTCTTTTTTGCTATTAGGGAAGCACAATATAATAACACATAAGTCTAATGATGTTTTCTTTTATTTATTTTTTGTGTGTCCAAACGCGTTGTTATTATCTATGCCAGGGTCGTCTCTTTATGATCAACCTTGTTCCAAGGCTTACTTGTATCCATTATAATTTAGATTTTATTATTTATTCCTAAAACGTATTTATTTATCCTTTGCTCAGTTCCATGTCACTGCGGGGTTTTATCCCAAACAGGTCGTTAGTCTGGTTTGAGAATCCTTTTGTTTTTTCCGGGCTTTGGACCGGTGTCTCAAAAAGTGTATTTGATGAAATATAGTCAAGAATAAATTAGGGCCCTTATATTTTATTAAACAGATATAGTAATCGGAAGAGTTGGAAAAAAATTATAAGTGGAAATTAAGTAACACTAATCTACAGACCATGGAAGCGTAAAACGATCTTTGGTCAGACGTTCAGCGAAGAAGTCAGTAAGAAAACGGTTAGTGTTTCATATCTTATGGCCATGTTTTGTTGGATTTAAATAGTCACTAAGCCTTAGAATATTAAATTATTAGGTATTTTCGACTGCAGTACATGGTATTCATCTAAAGAGGAGCTCGCACTCGTCGCAATTTTCAATAAAATAGTAGAACGAACCAAAAATCCGAAATAACTGTTCTATAAATTTCAGAAGAGCATGTGAATCTTTTAAGTATTTGATTTATAGGAGAGAACAAATAAGGTTGAAGCTTTATGAATGTCTGAATCCTACACAGAAATTTTTAAGAACTGGCTTGCTAAAAATATCGAATTGAACATAATAGAATTTCCTTCTTTAGTTCTGTTGCGCCTTTGTAAACATAAAGTAGGTGTAATTGCGGATATTTGAGTCTTTATACTAATTGTGCAACTAAACTTTCTGGTTTCACACATGGTTGGCGCTAACGACACATGTAGTCGACATATATGTCTGAATTTTTTTTACAGCTTGGACATCTACTAACAATAACCAGTCGCAATACCAACACATATTACAACGCAAAATTTTTTCTAACAACGAAAGATGTCGAGTTTTGTGCTAAATAATTAGCATTGCGGGAAGCTTTGCTTTTCTGTTTTAACTTGAAAAAATTCACCTGAAACACGTCGAAAACTATATGTGAAGATTGGTTTAAACGCTTCAGAAGTGGCAATTTCGACACTGCGGCCAAGGAGCGCTCCGGAAGACCAAAAACAATTGAGGACGCCGATCTGCAAGCGTTATTGGATTAAGATGATACGCAAACACAAGATCAACTTGCGGAGGCATTAAACATGACTCGCCAAGGTATTTCCAAACGTTTACATGCCATGGGAATAATTTAAAAGGACGGAAAATGGGTGCCGCATGAGTTGACTGAGAGACAGATGGAAAATCGAAAATCCACTTACGAAATTTTGCTTTTGCGGCATGAAAAAGTTTGTTGCTTCGAATTGTCACTGGCGATGAGAAGTGGATATGTTTTGAGAATCCCAAACGCAAAAAATCCTGTCTTTCACCTGGCGAAGCATCAACATCGACGGCATGGCTAAATCGCTTCGGAAAGAAGATAATGCTTTGCGTTTGGTGAGACCAGAAAGGAATCGTGTACTATGAGCTGCTGAAACTGGGTAAAACTGTCAATGGAGATCGCTACTGACAACAACTGATAAATTTGAACCATGGATTGCTCCAAAGAACGAGTGATATTGCAGCACGACAATGCTCTTTGCCATTTCACTTCCATCAACCGTACTAATCCGATAAGTCTTCTAGAAGCACGAATATTCAACTGTTGTCCCCCAAAGGAATTTGTTGAAGGGACAATTTGAGACACCTTCACCAGACAGTGCTAAATAGACATTTAATTAACATATTGCATGTTTGTAATGAAACTTTATTAGGACAAATCATCCAGCATGTTTATTTCAAGAAAATGTGTCACAGCAAAACATAAAGGGGTAATGGCATCCTGATAATAGCCGATCTCTAGCTGGACAACGGGATATTAAGTTAGCCAACATTCATTCTTTTACTAGAAAAAATGATAAATTTGTTTTGATGCCTTGCTACCATTTATTTCGACAAGACCAACTTTATTGAAACCAATAACTTGTTTCAGTTAACATTTGTCGACATAATGGGCATTTAATCCAGCAGAAGCAACATGGCGGACCGTTTTATACAGATGGAGGACATACTGCACAGAATACTTCATAGTGTTAAATTTAACTGAGAACCTGCTCAACATCTGCAGGGTGTGATAAATAAAACTACGGTGACTGGGAATTCCAAGCAAGTTTCAAACTTCTTTGAGAAATACAATACTTCATTTTTAAACATGGGGCCGGCGAAGAGATTGCTCTGCAAGCAATCCCAGAACGAACTTAAAAAACCTTTCGATTTCGATTTCGAATTTCGGGAAAATTCGAAATCGAATATCTGGAAAATTATTCGACATAGAATTTTTTCGATTTCATTATTGAAATCAGCGTAAAATTTTCTTTAAGAATTACTCATAAAATCGCAATGTCAAAATTTTCCCGAAATTCGAAGTCAAATATCTGGAAAACTATTCGAGATAGAAACTTTTTGAAATCAGCGTAAAATTTCCTATAAGAATCCATTTTAAAATTTTAAAAAATCCATAATTTTGTGACAGCGACAGACAGACAGACAGACCGACAGACCGACAGACCGATAGACCGACAGACATATAGAATTCTGTAACGAACTTTTTAAGTTCGTTGAAAATAAGTACTCTTTTTTGTATCTCAAGTAAGTTCTGGAGTACCTTAACATATTGGTTGCAGAAAATATTTAGCGACTTTAAAGTAACTATAAAAATAAGAACGTCTTTCTTATTAGAAACATCAACAGGAAAAGATATGTGTAACTATTGAGAAATGTTTTTAAAATTATGCCCAAGAAAATAGAAATGTTCGTATGGGAGAGATGAAGACCATCAATATATTCCGACACGATCGGTATAACGTTTTCTCTTGCTGGAATTTGGCGCTAAAGATACATTACAAAAAGAATGCCCTAAGTTTTTAAAGTTGCATTGGATCTAGCACTACCAGAAACAGAAACACAACTTAAAGCGAATATTATAAGCTTTAGTGGATATGTGCCCCACAAAAGCGTTACATGCTTTGAAACAAACGTGACTGTGTAATTACTTCCGGTTTGGCTTCAGTAACTCGGAATGGATACAAATATGTGCAAGGGCAATAAAAATTAAGATAGTATTTCAAATAGAGATGGACCGCGAATAATTCGGTCTGGCTTAAAGTGCCCGCGTAAAGACAACCTAAATGTGTTGATTTAAAAATGTTATTGCACTTTAATTTTCTTGTTTATTGTAAACTCTTTAGCGTGGTTCTACGGGGTCCGACATAAGGTGTTATGTTTTTGAGTAGGATACAACATTGGTGGTAGGGGAACTAGCGCATGCGCAGTGGCTGACATACCCTCGTAAGTTACCATTTCAGTAGCCATAAAGCCGCGGATGATTGAATAACGCGTCTTTGTTCACAACACTTTTGTTGCAACCGGTCATTCGGTTATGCAGACTGGCGTGGCGGCCTTTCGTCCTTGGACCGTCTGTATGTTGGCCTGTGTTGTGGGTGGCCCATGATATCTGCCGGCGGGCGTTTTACTGTCGCAAACCAAAAAGGCAGAGGGGGCTGTCGGTGGCGGCTGGACCACAACAAATGGAGCAGCAGGCGTGTAAATAGCCGTGGTCTCGTGGCGGGATGGGAACCAAATTACGACCCGAAGCGGGAAAATTCTGGGGCGCAAATCGTTCTTAAACAGTCCGTGCGAAAGCAAATTTGGGCGGGGTCCGATACCAAAATCGACGAGTAAATTGCAAATAGCTCACCTGTACTGGCTTCGCACTGCTGTTTCTCCGTGGTCTTCCTGGTGGCCACCGTATATCCAATCGCTTCACACCTGGCTTTAGCGGGAAATTATGATGCGCTCCAATGTGGAAATGTTCCAGTTGCAGAAAGGCCTAATCAGGCACACAGTAGCGGTATGCGTATGAAAAATGCGTAGAAAATGGAAAACTTCCAAAACATACGACGTTTCGCGGTGGAGCAACAAGGCTCACAACAGCAATTGTCGTAGTACAATTTCAATATGTGACCGATGGCGCATGCAGGCTCGCACAGCAAGCGAAAGGCTCCCTCTGCCGTTTTGGTTTGCGACAGCAAAACGCCCGCCGGCAGATATCATAGGCCACCCACAACACAGGCCAACATACAGACGGTCCAAGGGCGAAAGGCTGCCACACCGCAGACACAGCTAAAATTTGGAACTTATTTCAATACTGGATTGTTGAAGAAGTGAAGGAAAATAATTATCTTCCGTGGTTTACCTTTGTAAAAAAGATGCTGGAAACCTTGGAAAATAAGTACATTCTGGTAACGGTAAACGAGGCTCCTTTTCACTTATCGAGTGCTATAAACAAACAAAATTGCCAGTACGAGCCGTAAAATAATCCACAGGAAGTCTATAAAAGGCCCCTATATAGTGAGAAATTTACTGTGTGGTGTGGAATAGTCCGATTTGGCATATTTGGATCCTATTTTTTCGAGAAAACGAGCGAACTGTGATGGTTAGGTAACTTACAACGTTACTTTACGATGCTGCAAATCTGAATTGAGAAGATACCGGATTGCCCTCGATAAGGGGGTAATGTGATGAATAAAAAAAATGGGTTATTTTTTTTGTATTTTTCGAAGATTTATGGCGTGTAGAATAAGTGTGCAGACGGATATCTTTGGGCCGGGTCAGATACCCGAGTTTCCAAGGTCATTGTAGTGATAAAGGGGAGACAGCAAAAGTTTAAAGGACTTTTAGATATCGATCCATATAGTGACTATCATATCGTACAAAAAAATGCACATTGAAAATGAAATGGGCACAAGATTACGCAATGCAAAAAGAACAAAGATATCGGCGGCAAAGGCGCTGGTAAATTAACCGATTAAGTTATAGGCGATCTCACAAAATATTGCAGTCTAGCCATAATAAGGAATTCTAATTCTGTTGAGGATATAAAGAAAGAAGTGTGGGCCACGTTTTACCACAAAAATCCGACCAACGAGAAGCCACAGCACAGTTATTGCACAGTTGGTGCAAGTGGCGTCAAATTGAAGTACAAAAATGAGACTTTTAGCTCTCTCAATCAAGATCAACCACCTTTAAAATGCGGAGTTTTTTAAGCAGTCAAGCTAATTTATGAGAATTTAACAGCATTAAATTTATTTGAAAGATGCTTGGGAGCAGAAACTCAGAATAACTAGTCATGTAATTTATTTATCTGAATCTTCCTTCCAAAACGTCCATTTTAGTGTAGAAATTTTTGAAATAACCACTTTTTTGGCGACCTGAATTTTTGACGGAGGTTTTATCGATTATGAATATTCTAGAAATATTCACAGTTGGGGACCAAGCTGAATTTGTACGTTGCCACTCGAGATGAGAAAAGAATACACCGACTGGAGCAGCGCGTGTCAGATGCAGCAAAGAAGGCCAGAATTCTCAGACGGGAAGAATTATCGGTCCAGCAAGATTTCTTCGAAGAAAGTGAAGGTATACTCCACGGATCAAACATAGAAGAATAATCGTAAATACAATAATCTTGACTTGAGGCATACAAAATTTTATTGTGCCCACTAACATGTACTTACTCTAGGACATTCACACACACCCATGGGTTGAGCGAGACTCAAACTCGCGTGCGCTGGCTAGAGGACAGAGCCAGCTGGTTGAACCATCTGAGCCACCACGTCCCCATTCAAAACTTTAAACGTTTTTTTCAAAATCGCGTTTTCAAGATTGATTGACGTGTTTTCTCAAAAACTAATAAACCGACAAGTTTGCCGCTTTACACGCATCTTCAGAGGATACGTGCCTACAGCTGGAACTATAACAAGAATAAAATACTTATTTTTGCAAAAGTTACAGCCCGAAAACCGACGAAAAAGATGTTAAAATTCGAAATTTCATTTTCAAACGAACGCCATTTTTAATTTTTTTTATATTTTCACTTAAATGTAGTTCTGGTTGTAGCTATAAGCATATATTTTAAATTTTTTTTGTTTTGTTTTATCTTAGATTATCTGGAGAGTCGCAAACATGTCAACCATCCAGCGCCGTTCTTTTTCACTTCAACTTTGGACCTCTGTTCCGTTATTTTTTATATCTATTGCTTTATAACCATTTTTATTAGTTTGAATGTTAAATAATAGATTGTTTGTCCACTTTCTAAAAATCAAATCCCAAGGAATGCTGTGAAATAGTACCCGTCGTACTAGAATACCTCCTTAACAGAATGGGGCTACTTGTCATCCCCCAAGAGATCCCAGGGGCGCCTCGTTTCATTGCGCGAAGATGTGGAGTGGCTCCTTTGATCACCGGATCTTTCGCCGTGTGATTATTTTTATTGGGCTACTTGAAAGCTCATATTTACAATGAAGCCATGGATTTTTGAAACTCTTTCGCGAGCCATAACTCGAGAAATTCGAGCAATTCTACTCGCCATGCTTGAAAGGCGTATAGACATTTTTTCCGCGCGTGTGTAACAATGCCTGGACAAGAACGATCGCTACCTGGATGGCGTTATTTTTACACTTAAGTTACATTCTTTTTATTTGTACTGTGTTTTTTAAATGCCATTATATATGCAATCCTTGGAAAAAATTAAAATTTGTTCAAAAACACCTGTGCTGGAATGTTTTGAAAAACACCTCCCTGCCGAACCTTGTATACAAAAATGATAAGCCATATTATGGACATTTAAATAACGTTGCTATATGTACTAGTAATTTTAGGAAGTTATTAAACAAAATCTTAAAAGAGCGAGATTTGCTCTAGAGCCAACCCTTGGAAGATAGGGAACAAAAAAAATCCCGACCAGAAATGGCCATTTCCGGTCATACTGGAAGCGACCTGGGTCCAAAAAGTGGTCACTGCACCCCTTGAAAGGTTCCCGAATTCAACGATGAAAGAATTTTTGACCTAACTCTTACAGTTTGGCCTGTACAAGAGTTATATACAGTAAATGCTATAGCCCCCCCTTATCAAGATTTTCAATCTTAGATACGGGTTGGCTAATAAATATGATTGAGGTTTTAGAGGTCCTATTTCTTAAAAATTAAAAGAATAAGGAATAATAAAAGTAACCTTCATAATGAATGTCATAACTAACACTGAAGTTTTTTGTATGCATATAGTTAAATCAGATATTGCTGTGGGAAGTTAAATCAGCATAGTTAAATAATTCTAAGTACTACCGTGAGAAGTTAGATCAGCATTTAGAAGCTTGGAGCGTTTATCTCATATAAGCACTTTTTGTATTTGCTTCTTAGTACTCATATCTTATCTACGTTCTAAGCATTACCGTGGGATTCCGGTGCCGTGGGATACCGGTGTGCTGACAATTTATGTATAAATGCGGCCAACATTTAGAATAGTAGTCAGTAAGTAACCACTGTCTTTAGTAATAACATTAAATGTAAAACATGGACACTTTGTAATTTCTAAATAAAATTTATTTTAAGAAATTCTCTAAAGTGTTCGACTTATTTACATGTTAATTTTACAGTGGTGCTATAACGAATGCAATTTCTAATGTAATTGTCGAGTTTTCTCTTTTTTTTTAAAGTATTTTTACCCATAATAATCATGTGATAAGAAGTTTGAAATAACAATGGTAACAAGTTCTTGTTTATTTTCCACTCGCCAGTAAATATATCATAAACAACAGTAAGCGATCTTTTAGACAAGTAACAAGTTGCCACACATGCTGAAAGACACACCAATTACGCTCCTTTTTTAGTGATTAGTAGATATTATTCTCAAAGGATTTTAAGCTGAGCACCGGGACAATCTACAGTCCACCATACAGGAATCTTTTGGCCGGGATTTTGTGTCCAATTTGACAGTCAATTATATATCTCAGTATTTTTGAATGAAAATATTTGTGCTCTTAAAATTAAACTTGAAAATTAGAACAACCTGATATTCTTACATGTTATATGTTGCAGATATTTGTTTTCCAAGAATTTAAGAATACGCGGGATGGGACATTAGAGCACGGCCATTAGAACGCGAGGATATTGAAGCGCGAGGACACTAGAGCGCGGGGACATTGGAGTGCAAAGACATTAGAACGCGAAATATAAAATTACATGAAGAAGCAATATAAGCATGATAACGCAAAATTTAACCATTTAACCATTAGTAACGTGTGATCGAAAATAAAATGCCTCTAGTTACTTACTGAGTTTGAACTGTTTAATAAATATGTGGAACAAAAATACGTATTTCCAGTGAACAAAATTTATTATAAACAAAAAAATTAAATATTTTTTTATAGATATATAGGTGTATAAATAAGTTCTCAGCTTTAGATTTCACAGGACGCAAATCACCGTTTACATGTAACGTATTAGTCCGCCTTCTTGCGGTTTTAAAGCAATGACATTTGGTCTTTCGAAACATCATGCGATTTGGCGTTTCATGCACATAACCTCAATAATCAGCTGTGTTCACGATGGCAATCACAAAAGAGCACATTCGATTTTCTATCCACTTCGCGTTTCATCTTAAGAAAAACGCTGCTGAAGCCACCGAAATGATTGTGGTGCATATGGTGAGAATGCTGTGTCATGCAACGTGCAAAAAGTGGTACCAAAGATTTCGCGGAGGAGAGTTTAGTCTTGAAGAACAACCACGCGCTGGACGCCCTCAAACATTTGACACGGATGAGCTGCAGACATTGCTGAATCAAAACAATGCGCAAACTGAAAAAGAGCTTGCAGAACAGCTTGGCGTCACTCAGCCAGCCATTTCCATACGTTTGCGTACAATGGCTGAGATACAAAAGGAAGGCAGATGGGTTCCGCATAAACTGTCCGAAGACAACAAAAATCGACGGCGTGACAACGCACTCCA
Source organism: Sinelater perroti (assembly GCA_036346155.1). NCBI lineage: Eukaryota > Metazoa > Arthropoda > Insecta > Coleoptera > Elateridae > Sinelater > Sinelater perroti. Next base: position 6,560,847 of record JARFIY010000189.1, read on the forward strand.
TTTGCTTTCAAGGAACCGAAAAAAGGATTTTCTGCATAAAATGAAAAATGGATCTTGTACGACAATCCCAAGCGCAAAAAATCATGGGTAGACCCTGGCAAACCTTCGACATCGATTCCAAAGCCCAATATCCACGCCAAAAAGAATTTGCTCTGTATCTGGTGGGATTGGAAAGGTGTGCTGTACTATGAACTCTTGAAACCAGGTGAAACAGTTACGGCGGATCGCTACCAACAGCAAACTCATCAATTTGAGCGACGCAATCGAAGAAAAGAGGCCATTTACTGGACAAGGAAGTCGCAGAGTCATCCTGCTCCATGATAATGCCCGACCACATGTTGCGAAGGCGATGCAAGAACACATCTTCGCGTTAGGCTGCGAACTTCTCCCACATGCGGCGTATAGCCCAGACATGGCCCCTTCCGATTATCATTTATTCCGGTCGTTACAGCATCACTTGGCTGATACGCACTTCAAAACAGAAGAAGAAGTCCGAAAATGCATCGATAACTTTATCGTCTCGAAGCCGGTGAGCTTCTATCACCAGGTAATTCGCAAGCTACCCGAAAGATGGCAAAAAGTCATCGATGCCAACGGAGAATACTTTGATACTTTAGCTTTTTTTTGTTTGTTTTTAAATAAAACTTTAATTTTGCAGAAAAAAGAGAGAACTATTTATACACCTATAGGTACCGAATTAAAACATTTTTTATATATAATATCTGCTTGAACATACTTTTTATGTTTATGAGGAGGTTAAAATTCTCATTGAATTTTTTTTAATGTATCGATACATTTCCATATTGTCCATCGGTAATTCACACTGTAGTCTCCAATGCGCGGCTTCTGCATGATTATTGGGACGATCAGTTTCGGATATGACTCTGTCATAGACTGACCATATCTCCGAATGAAATAAAGAAGCGGTCGTCTGTTCCCTCTGCGATTGGGACGCCCGATATATAATTGCTCTCAAACTATCGCAAGAGTTCTTGTAATTCGTTTAGGAGCGCTGCCGAAAGTTCGTCAACATCTTCGTCCAAATCAGCGATGCGTACAAAGGCCAATGCCGATACCATCCTGACATTTACAGCAAATTTTGCGTTGTTATCTCTCCGTAACAGATGGTAATCTCCCAGCGTTTTTTAATATTTTTTGTAAAATGGAAGAAGCATCTCAATATTTTGGCGTCTGAGGAATCTTTGCATGAATTGATTGCCGCTAGCTCATAATCCACCGATATCCTCTTTGGCTGCAGTCTAAAGCCTAAATTTTTTATCATGTCGACCATGGATATACCATACAATATAAGGTAGGCACTTTTTTTTTGCCAGTATGGTGTACACTTGGTAAAATAGCTTGGGTATTGAATTGAAAGTTCCGACAATAAACCAATGCTCAGATACACTCAAGATCTGAAAAACGCAGTTATTTAGAACATTATATAATAGGGTAAAAACTTTATTTGAAATGCAATAAGTAGGTATGAGTTTTGAAAATTATTACAGTGTTGAAGTAAATCAATTAAATTGCATTATATTTTGTAACAGATACATATTTAAACATAAAAATATTTGACATCACATACCTTTATATCGTTTTTCCGTCCAAATATTAATATTCGGCTTGATCCTCCACTGTCAGCCAGTAAAAATTTGTCTATTTGTCCCGCAGGACATTTGAACGTCTTTTAAGACTCCGGAATTATTATATCATCGAATCCTTGAGGCACTGCAGGAGCGGCATTAATTTGGTTTCTCTTCCTCCTTACCATCTTTTTGAGAGAACCATTGCTTGGCAACGCCACTTGAACACTGGGTACCATACCATTATTTTGACTGACACAGAGATTGATAATTTGCGAAGTTGTCTCTATAGTTTCATCAGCTCGACTTTTAATCTCGTCAACACTAACTGTAATCGTCGTGGCACAAATGACGTAAGAGTAATGGTTCACTTGTTGCAATTTTTTTTCAACAGTGGTATCATACTCTGCAAGATTTGATTGAGCATCTCCACAATTTTTTGTTTCGGAGGCTAACCATCTAAACAAAGTTTTTCTTTGCCCTTTTGGGACAGAAGCTTGAGGCAAAGATAAGTTAAAACTGGAAACTTAATGAACATATTGCACCTTAAGAGAATTTTAGAAGAGAGGCATTTCTATATTATGACAAATTTGTTGGTTAGTAGTTAAGCAGCGGGGAACTCAGGGGTTGTTCTCCCATTAACTGTAATCTTCCACGTACTCTTCTTAAGCGATTTAAAAAAAATCCGGTGCATTGTAGACAAATAAAGGCTTTTAAATTACTCATTAACGTACATTACTGTCGAGGACTTTATACTATGTAATTACCTAACGGGACATCATTGTGAGGCTTTCTGGCTAATGAACAAACAGCAAACAGCTTGTAACTGAATTAAATAAAGAAATAAAAATTAGTAAACAAATAAAGGCTACAAGACTAAGAATACTTTAAACAACTATGTTTATATACATGACATACATAAATATGTACATATATATTAATGGTTAAAAGTTTTAAATTTTGCTTTTGTCATGATTAATATTGCTCCTTCATGTAATTTTATATTTTCGTTCTAATATCCTCGCGGTCTAATGTCCTCGCGCTTCAATGTCCCCTTGCTCTAGTCTGCTCGCGCTTTAATGTTCTCGTTCTCTAACGGCCGCGATCTAGTGGCTGAGCTTCAATGTCCCAAATGGACGAATACTCCTGTCAGTCTCAGATGGAAATTTCATTATTTGCAGATAGCAGTAAACAGTTCTTTCGGAACCTCTGGCGGCATGCTCCATCGTAACACAATTTCCACGTCCTCACTGATGCAGCAGAGAAACCACTCCTTTTTCCAGACATCAGTAAAAATTTGTTGCCCTTTTACATCACATTTTAAGATATGCAAACGCTCCACGTAAAACTAATATACAAATACTAAAAACATCAAAAATTTTATTTCAAATCAGACTCTATATAGGCATTTAGCAAATCCATCAAATAATTCATCACTGACACAGGAAATATCCTAAAATAACATTTTTTTGTAATTACTAGCCTTTCAACATTATAGACTAACCTCGCGAACAGCAACATGCTCAACACGTGCCCGGGAATGCTCAGTTCTTGCAAATCCCTCCTCTGTGCGCTTATCGTTTGTTGTGCTACCCGTTTGGCATCCAAAATCGGTATCAACGAGGGCAGTTGCGATTTGATTCTCCTTACGTCAACTAAGCCTGTCTTCGCCATGGTCGGGTATATGGTCGTTGTTTTGATTTGGCATTTAGGGTTATCAAAGAGCAGCTCTCTCCCGAGGGCTTCCATAAGTCCTCGAATGGCGTGCTTTGAAGTGCAGTACGGAACTATGTACTGTAGTCCCACCAAGGCTGCTGCAGAACAAATGGCTACGACGTGCCCGTGATTACTCTTCTTCATTGCGGGCAGAAAGGCTTGCAGGGTCTGAAACACAGACTTTAAAACTTGCTTCAAACTGTTTTACCCGTAAATGGTTTTATCAAACCCAAAAGTGTGACATGAGGTTAGTGTTGATTGTGCGTTCAATTTCGTCAGAGGTCTGGTTCAAGAACGGGCGGCAGGGCATGATTCCCGCGTTATTTACTAAGATGGTAACATCTCCAACGTCCTTTTGTACTTTCTTTGCAGTGTATAAAACTTGCGAGCGGTTGGTTACATCGCATCTGAAATATACTTATATTACCATTTTTGAATACCATAAACTTAAATTGCGTAAACTTGTTTACTAAGTATTTCTCTAGAGTTGATCGAAAAAACTTTTTTTGAGCAGGCGACTTCGAATCATATTTAAATGAAACCTGAACTTATTTCTTGTGGAATTTTATTTAGGCTAAGCGTAGCGAAAGGCCTGGCTTGTCTTTAAAGCGATGTACGGTCGCTTTATTCTTGTTCATTGTTATGGCACCGGTTATTCCTCTATCCGGCAGATAGTCTACGTTCCCAACCTCTAAATATCGCTTTATCCACTTATTAAAAAATGCTCCTGACTTCAGCATATATTTGCGGTCGCTCTATAGGTCAGCTTTGGTTCTTTTGCATGATTCACTAAGAACAGTTGTTCGTATCGCTTCGGGAATTGGCGCTCATTGTAAAGATAACGAATACGTCCACATGAACAAAAAATATACTGCACAAAAGAACACAAAATGAAGTTTTAAACGGATTGACAAAGATGGGGTAATAAGTATTTAGGCATTAAAAATTTGTATTAAAGTCCACAATTCTGATTTGAATTTAATGAAATAAATTGTGGTTGTACTTTATTAAATAGGCAAACAAACCTTTAAATTTCAACGTAGGCACCGGAGGCGTCAGCCGATTTCCTCAAACGGTCGAGAATAGAATGCATAGTCTTCTGAAAGAAGTCTTTTGGGATATTACTGTGCCTCCAAGTCTTCCAGCAAAAGTGACATGGAGTGAGATCTAGACTTTTTGCAGGTCATTTATGAGATCCGTGTCGTCCCGGCTAACATCCTGTAGTATGTTGGTTTAACAACGCAGGGGGGGTGCACCAGCATGCATAAAAATAAGGTCGCCAATGTTATTCGATATTGTTGGTTATATGTAATCTTTAAGCATTTGAATGTAGTGGTTTACACTTACTACGTCGTGCACAAGACATAGACCGATGAGTTTTATTGGCGTCATTCCGCACCATACGATTATTTTGGTCGAGTTTGCAGCCTCTCAACCGTCATTTCTAGATTGCTATTACGTGACGTCAAACAACAACAATTGTGATGATTGATGAACCCGCCGACATTGAATAGGGCCTGGTCACTTCAGAGGATAACTTCAAACAATTCGTGCCAATGCTATTTACTATCGTCTATTTAGAGACTGTTTTTATCATGACTCCAGTAATACTACATGCTCTAAAGCCAATTCTTAATGAGTAGTTACTTCTATTCACCCTGTGTTTTGACTTAAATAATTGTTAAGTGGAATCAAATCTAAACACATTTGGCGTTTTTCTTCGAATGACTTCCTTGTTCTTCCTTATCTTAAATTATTCGATTATGCCAAAACTGATTATTCAGTTGAATTATGTGAACTAGAACCCTCCTGTTTCGCGGTTTTGCTCTTTTGTGATATTTTATAACTACTATTTTAGTTATTAACCAAGTAAGATTTTAGGTAAAAGCTCTAATAAGTATATTGTTAATAGATAAAATTTAGGGAATTTAAAAATGTAAAAACAACAGATAATTTCTTTTAGTTGAGTCAATGAGTTGAAAAGACTTACAGATAGCTGTATGCTTTAGGATAGTCCAATCTCTCGATTTCCTTTATGGTCCCCAAGTTTCCCTTCTCGTTGATGTCCCAGCTCACCACAGTTGCGCCCTCAGCAGCGTATTGCAATGCAAGTTCTCGCCCAAACCCACTTCCCCCTCCTGTAATCTAAAACCAAAGCCTCTTAAAAGCGCAGCAAATCGCTCTCACCAGCACAATCTCCCCTTGGACCGATTTCTTAGGTACTGACACAAATAGCCTATAAGTAGCTTTAATAATCGCCCATAGAACTTTTAATAAAAACAATCCAATCTTTATTATAACCTCCAATGTAGTAGGATCTTCGTTCTGTCTGGAAGGTTTATTATTTAAATATAAAAATAATTTTAGGCAAAAATTACTTACACAGCACCAAAAGATTCCATTACGCCTGACTTGGAGACGAATTATTAGTTGAAATATTTATAATCTGTAATTTATAATTTGAGAGAGGTAAACGTGGAGATAATATCCTGCTATCTTTGCGATAATATAAAGTAAAGGACAAGTGAATTTTCGTGATAATTATGCAATTTTTAAATCTGGTATGTTTTAAAATTATGCTATTACACATGAATTAAAAAGTTTATTTCTTACACGAACGTTTGCGAATTCTCGACGCGTATTACAATTGAAATAAGTAGAAATAAATTGATAAATCGAGAGTTTATTATCCAGTACAAATAACTCTACAACAGTACAATATCCTACAACACGGTTTCGCTTTAACACGATCAAAAAGGTTTGCGGAAATTCTCGTACAATACTGTACTTTTACTGTTTAACGTATGTGGAGAGGCAGGCGTGTAAATAGCCGCGCCCTCGTGGTGCGGTGTGGGGAACTGAGTACGGCCCGTTTTGAAAAGTAAAACGTTGAGGCCCAAATCGTCCTTAAGCGGATGGGGGCGGCTACCGATATCAACCGATGAGTAATTGCCAAATCGCTCACCTGTAATCGGCTTCGGCTTCGGCGGCGTTGGTTTCACTGTGGCCACCTTGTTGCGATGTCTTCGTGCCTGGAACACGACCGCACTGGCCGGGATGCGATGCGAAAGTCTTGCGGGGTGGTTAAATGTGGGTAAAATAAACACGACTGAATTGGCCGCGATGCGGATCGAATCTATCTCTTGCGGGTTGGTTAAACACGACCGAATTGCGGGTCGAATATTTTTTGCGGGTTGGTTAAGCACGACCGAATTGGCCGCGTTGCGGATCGAGTATGTCGCCGGGCTTCGCGCCTGGCTTAGCGGTAGATCATTTGCGGGAAATCTTAATTCGACAGCACTTTTCGTCTCAAAGGGTGCCGCCGACGGCGTATGCAGACTCGCCGGCTGAGCAAAAGCCCATATGCCGTGTTGTGTGCGATAGGAAAACGTGGCGGCAGATATCAAAGCCACCAGCATGCCGCCACGATACACAAGCGGTTCAAGGGCGAAAAGGCCGCCACACCAGTATGTATGTATTTAGAAATCTTAATTACACATTATGCATAAGTAATACATACGTATTCGTACAAAAATAAAGTACAATTAGGAAACTATCCCACTTTCACCTTCACATCAATGAATACATATAATTGAGCATTCCAATTCTGTTTTATCAAGTCTCGCTTTGTGAGTTAAGTGCACATCTGTGTATTTTGTGTTGCGAGTGTTTAGTTTGTGAATAGCAAAAATATTATTTACAGAAATTCTAGTATTTGTGGTTTTGGAAGAATCCTATTTTAAGCTACTTTGTCTGTGTGTTCAAGAGTATCTCCTATTTTGAACACTTATTTTTGGAAAATCAATTTTTAGCCCTAAACTATGTCTGATAAAAATAAAAAGCCAATTTTTAATAGAAAAATTATTTTACCGGATGTAAAATAACAAATTCTGTGCCGTCTTCTAAAAGGAGAGAATCATCACACAATGCAAAAGTTAAATTTAAACGAAGCAACAGAGCGAACCATTGGGAAAAAAAAAGAAAACTAGAAGTGGCATTGGTGTGGGATCTTCGATAGCTACAAAATACGCAGTTCTTCCCAGCGCACCAAAAATTGAGATATGGAAAGGCACTCAGTGTTCGGATTAATGATTGGACGACAATATAATTAAATGAAAAGATTTTAAAATTCACACGGACCTTAAAGAAAATAGAGAATTTTCTGTCAGCCCAAATTTGGTGGTAAATAATGATTGGTTCCAAAAATTAAAAAACGGTTTGGCATAAAAATTCAAAACAAATCTGCGTCGCCTGATTAGGAAGTTACCAGGCTATATCCAGATAAAATTCAAAAAATTATAAAATAGCTTGGATACAAACAACATCAAGTCTTTAATGCCGATGAAATTGGGCTTTGGTGAGAAAAATGCTTAATAGAACTTTTATATCGGAAAAAAAAAACAAAAAACTACACTAGGATTTAAAGTATCCAAAAATTGTGTAACACTATTTTTATGTAGGAAAATTTATGCTAAAACCCTTGCTTGGTCAAATCGCCGTGCACGTTAAGGCGCAAATAAAAACAATTTACCGATATAATATAAATTCACAATCTTGGACAACTGGAGATTTATTTAAAGAATGGTTTCTAAAATATTTTGTGCTAATGGTTAAAAAGTATTTAAAGAAGAATAATTTGGACTTTAAGATCCTGTTACTATTAGATAATGCTCCAGGTCGTCCACCAAATCTCAGTTATCTCTACGTCAGAGTAGGGGTTTTTGCCACCAAACAATATTTTGTTGTTCCTGCCATTGGATCAAAGTATTGTTTATACTTTTAAAATTTATTACATCATAATATCATAATAGCGAATTTTAGACATGCCTGAATCGAAATCAACTGGTGTAATGAAAGCTTGGAAGCAATTGTCAATTAAGCGCTGTCTCGAAATAATATCCTTATCCTTCAAAGAACTAAAAACATCAGCGTTAAATGTATGTTGAAAAAAGATTTTGCCATCGTCAGTTACAGTAGAAAACGGTCTTAAATCGTCAGAAAGTGAAGTTGGTGGTAAATTATTTGCTAAATCGATCGGTGGCGATGGTTTTGAGGTTAATCTCTGCCTACAACTCCCAGCCGCAAGAACAACTCCTTCCGTCTTTGAAGACGACGGTCTTGACCTAAATATCAAGCGTTCTTTGTGGAGCAACCGTGCAACCAAACCAACAACAGAACACAGCTATTGCGATCTTACCGGGCGCCCCGACGTCCTTGACACCGCTATTTTCAAGGGCGTCCCCATGCAGCAAACGATTGACAGTGTTAGCGAGCTGACAACGACCACAACCCGATTCTTCTCACTCTGAGCATCCTGACTGAGCCGACGCCGTCTCATGGCCGGCCTTCACCGTCCATCTACGACGGACCATGGGAAACTACCGCTCCTGTGAAGACCTAGAGGAGGCAGTTCAACATCTCAACAGGAACCCATCCGCTTCGCATCAAACCCAATCTATGCCCAGAGAAGGAAGGGAGGTGACTCTATAGTCCACAGCGTTCAAGGTTTATTAATGGAAAAAGAAATTGGCGAGGCAGATTTGCTGGAAATGGCGCCGGGTGTTGTAGATCAAGTCAATTCTGAATCATTTTTTTAAATGCAGACACATTGCTGAAAGAAGCCGAAAATTCAAAAGAGAACTGCAGTACTAAGAAATCTACAATGACCTTGTAAGGACCAGCAAGCAAACCAAAATTACAGATTTTTCAAGGAAAACAGGAGACGTAGATGTAAATTACTCGGGAAGTAAAAAAAACGGGGCTATTCAGCACATTTCAATGCATTAATTAAATGTTGATTCGAAGTTCCCAATGTTAGTATGTATTAAGTGATAGAAGCAAAGGTTAGTTTGGTTGTGAATGAACAACCTGGTATTTATTTTGAGTTGCAACACTTTGTTAGGTTTAAACTTATACATTACATACATAATGTATATCGCCTACATAAATTTTAATAAAACCAAAAATTGTTAACTTTTTACTAATAAAAAATTGGTATTGCAGCATACCTTACACATTATACACTGCTCAACAATGGAAATGTTTAGGGTTCAAAAATAGGTGATTCTTATGTATTTCCACCTGCTGAATTTAAAAATCACCATAAAAATTGTCGATTAGCTCTTGTTTTGCAGATACATTTTATATTCTCTATAGTCTACATTTTTAGTTTGAGGAAAATTTGTATTTGGATGTTGGCACACCTGTCAACTGTCAAAATACAACAGTAATCTAGCTGTGAGTAGGTTATAAACGTATATTCTATTGCTGTGACGGTAAATTTTAAATTATTTCTTGTTTTGAGTGTTTTTAAAGAGTAAAATTTGTTACATCAACATGCCACGGAAATGTGTAAATTCGGTGAACAATTTTTGTTACATTTGTGGTGGAATAACGTTTTCGTCACAGAAACGAAATTTGACGCCTCTTGTGAAGACTGCCTACCAGCATTATTTGGTGTGAAGGTAGGGGACCAGGATAAGTTATGGGCTTCACATATATGTTGCAACTCATGCTCAGTTTTATTACTAGAATGGCTGAAAAATAAAAAAAAACGATCAATGGCTTTTGCTGTGCCTATGGTTTGGCGGGAGCCTACAAACCATATAGATGACTGCTAATTTTGCTTAACTACGCCTATAAAAGTAGGATTGTTAATGAAAGAAATTGGAACAGTTCAATACCCGAATCTTTCATCTGCTATTCAACCTATTCCACATTCAGACAGTTTACCAGTTCCTATTTCACCCCAAAATTATGAGTTCGAAATAGAAAATAAAGACAGTGTGGAAGAAGAAGAACCCCCAACAAGCCTTCAACGTCCCATGATCCTGATTTTGAAAAATCGGTGTTGAGTGATCTCATTCGAAACCTTGACTTGTCACAGGAAAAGGCGGAACATCTAGGGTCAAGGTTACAACAATGGCATTTTCTTCAACATGATGTCAGGGTCTTCAGGTACAGACAACGTCAATCTCACGAAGGCACCAATTGATTCTCTGCAGATCCAACCACTTGGTAATTGTTCTTTCATCAATTTTTTACATTTATTATGCAATCTGTTAGTATACAAACAATAAGCATACATAATGACCGATACTAAAACATGGTAGAGATATGTTTCAATGATCACAAACTCTATATATTAATTATACTTAAATTTACGTATCTTCCAATAAAATTTAAATGAAATGATGAAATGTTACCTTACTTAACTAAGGTTTTACAATAATGACGATGGTCATGGTACCACAGTGACTTTCGATTGAAATCTCTCCAGGATGGCTATGTTGGAATTTGAGGCTGTTCCCAAAACTATAGCCCGTAGGCTATTAGGATGAAGATAGTTATTGAGATAGTTTATTGCGTAAAGACAGTTGCGATTTTCGCCCGAGGAGCCAGTAATGTTTACGAAATTTTGCATCTAGCTGTTTTCGTTTTTTCCATATATGAGTTTTCCACGTCAAACCCTTATCTAGGTGCATACCTAGATATTTGACGTCGCTTGCTGTGGGTACGATTTGCTTGCATATCGTTACCGGTATTGCTTGTCCATGACATTTCGTAAAGACAATGTGTGCTGACTTCATTTCGTTAATTTTAATGCGCCATTTTTTTGTCCATAGTTCTATTTGATTTAAGTTATTTTGAAGTAGCCATGTGCTTCTACAGGATCAGGACTAGTTGCTAATATTGCAGTGTCATCCGCAAATGTTGAAGTAGTTACACTTATGTCTATCGGAAGATCTGCGGTATATAAAAGGTAGAGAGTTGGCCCTAAGACACTGCCTTGTGGTACCCCCGCTGTTATCGGGTACAGCGTGTTAGTTCATTTTCGTATCTTACCCGGAAAAGCCTTTCTTGCAGATAAGATTTGAGGATGTTATACATAGTTTCTGGTAATTTCTGCTTTAGTTTGTACAATAATCTTGATGTTAGACCTTGTCGAAGGCTTGACTGACATCAAGGAATATAGCTGAGCAGTAGCCTCTTGCTTCATAAGTTTTGTTTATTGCATAAACAACCCGCACTTGTTCTATCGTATAATAGAATGTTGCCCACGGAATCCAAATTGGTGCTCTGGGATTAGATTTTTCTCAGTGGCGGTTTTTATCAATCTCTTTGCCAGTAGTTTTTTCAATTTGACATTATTGGCAAAAAACTAATTGGTCGATACGAGGTCGGATCATCGGGTGGTTTACCTGGCTTTTGAATTAGTATCACCTCGGCTACTTTCCATTGGATAGGAAAGTATTTTAATCGCAGTAGTTCGTTAAAGAGTTGAGTGATCATGGCTATTCCTTTGTGAGGCAGCTCTTTTATTACTTGGCCAGTAATCAAACCATAACCAGGTGCTTTTCTTGGATTTAGTTCTTTTTTAATGGTGTCCCTCAACCTTTGGTTCGCTTGGTTGCTGTAGATTATTTAGGTCTCCATTGATTTCTTCGTCCGTATGCCTCTTATGTGAGGGCAGTGGCTCAAAGACTCTTTTTAGGTGCTTCGCAAAGGTTGTTGCTTTACTCCGATCAGTTTTGGCCCATTCACCATTTCGCATTCTTATAGGTGGAATATGTTGAGTCTTTTAGTAGCTTTCCATAGCGCATAATCGGAAGAAGTCGTTGGTGTTATATTTTTCAGATATTCTTTAAAAAACTGATTTTTTAGATCTGTTAATAGTTGTTTTAATTGCCTTGCTGCCCTATTGTAGTTCGTTTTGTTTTAGAGTTTCGTATTTGTTACCAGATTTTTCTGAGCTATCTTTTTTGATAATTTTTTCACGAATGTTTAATGGACAATTTTTCTCTTTCTGTTTAAGAATTTGTGTTCGTGTTGCTTCCCATGCCGCTTCTTGGATTATTGTGGTAAATTTTTAACTTATAATTTAAGCTCTTCACTTGTTTTTAATGATACCTTAAGGTTGATGTTGTTCTCCACCATCTCTTTAAAAAGTTCCCAGCCCATTGTGCGGTTAAATAGTTTTACCGGTTGTTCTTTCTGATGCAATGCCGAATAGATGGTCGCTATTACAGGAGTGTGATCCGATGCAATATCTTCATTCGATTCAATGCGTAGGTATCTATCAGCAATATCCTTTGTTACAAAAAAATCTAAACAATCTGGTAATCTATTTAAATCTGCTGGCCAGTATATCGGTTTATATGTGGATAAGTGGCCCAGGTGGAGTTCTTACATTACTTCATAAAGCACTTTTCCTCTTCCTGGGGCTGTGAGTTGTGATCCCCAGTTAGTAAGCTTTGTGTTGTAGTCAGCTCCTGTTGATTAAAATAGTTTATATGCTGGCTAGTTAGGTGGGCAATAGGCTGCGGATATTAAAATTGGTCCATAACAATCTTCTACGACTACACTAACTGGTTGATGGTAAGATTGTTCTATTTTATTTAGTATATGATGTTTAATGCCTTGCCGTAGAATGATTGCCGCTCCAGCTCTGGCTCTCCTTTGAGTATCCGGATGGGCTGCATTGTAGGCTACTTAGTGAGGTATTCTAAAACTAGTGTTTGAGGTTATATTTTATACAATTGAGCTATTACTTTTTGGATTTTTTTAGTTGTCTAATTTCTTGAGTTAGTTGATTAATTGCAAGTTGTTGGTTTTCAATTTGCTCTTGTATATTTATTCAGTTGTTGTAAGAAAGCATTTTGTTGTTGCAAATACGTTATAATGGAGAAATTTGCAGGTAGTTGATTTTGTTGAGAATTTATATTGTAATTTTGTTGTGGTCGTCTAGTTGCAGATCTATAAAGAATAAATTTTTCTGTTCTTTTGTTTCCCTATTTCGTATATTCAATATTTGTTTCACCTTATGCCCCTTTTCTAATAGTGCCTCTGTTATTGTGTCCGGATCAGTGCTGTAAAGTAGGTTTCTTAAGACTACTCTATAGAATTTCTCTTCTGGTAGTTTGTATGTGCGTCTTACGTTTTGTTCGTCTAGTACTTTTTTAAATTTTTTTTTTGTAATTTTCTACGCTATTTGACTGTATTTTCATTTTTATCCGTAAGTAGCTGATATGTAAATTCTATTGTGACTTTTTAAATAGATTTACTAAGTCGGAGACATTTTAGTTAGCACATAAAGAATGAATTGAGGAATTTTCGTACTAATTGTAACCTTATTTGGCACTAATTTTGAGGGTAACTGATCACCATTGTATCAGATAAAGCTTCAAACCGATTATTTGTTTTGATTTTATCTGTTTCGGCCACATACCTTGGCTGATTGTGCTTGATTTTGAAAACTATTTCTATCTCTTTTTCGTTTACATTTTTTTGTTTTGTTTTTTGAAACTCATTTGATTCAAAAAGTTCTTCGTTGGAATCGTGATACTCTTATGTGTTTGTTTTGTGCTTTTTTGTATTTTTGGCGTGATATTTTGCGAAAACAAACCAATTTCACTAATTGGTGTATTTAATAACGGCTTCGTTACTTGTTGAGTGTGATAGCTCAGCGGCTGAGAAGGTTCTTTACGACTGATTCTGGCTTAAAGGTAGTGGATTTGGTTGACTACAACTATAATTTGTTTTGGACCAAAAGTGTGGATTTTGCTGGGTTTGTTGAGTGTAAATCACATTTTGAGCATGCATTTGTTGTGGGTATTGGATGTAAGCAGGTGTTTGCTGTAATATTTGAGAATTTTGATTATAAAAAGGTACGTAACACGGTTGGGTGTATTGCGCGCTAGCGGCACTCGGTCTGTACGATATAGCGTATGTTGTTCCCTGCTTCAAACATTACCAAACGCCGCACTGTTTGAATAGTGTCTGTCCAGCCTGTGGTTCACTGATAGCTCGCTTTATAGAAAACGCTACGCTATGAAAGTCAAACTTAGAGATTATTGGCAAGTGTAGATATTCACTTGCACTTTTTGGCTTCACGTGTCCTGAAGTCCGTCGAAGATGACCGGCCTGCAGATGCTCTCGCTGGGAGAAGGCCCCGATTGCTGGCCGGAGAGGCGCGGCTCGTAGGTGCCGCTGAAGCCCTGATCGCTGCCGTAGAGTTCGCTCTCCTGGCAGCAATTCAGAGACCGCTGCTGGACGCCGCTTCAAAAAGGACTCTCCATGCAGGGAAGTTCATACCTCTCCGCAAGGCAGGCTGGGATATCGCAATGTGAAAACGGCTGCTGGCCCGCCAACCGACCTCGTCAGCGTCGCGCCAAATAATCATATCAATTTAGGATGTAATTGTCATTTAAAAAAAAAAGAATCGATCGCACTTTTAATGCTGTTAGCATATGTAATTAATATTTACAGTTTTCTCTTGATTCTTTAAAATGAAAAACTTTCACCTATTGTAGATCACAGAAACTAGAACTAATAAAAATGTTTCTTCGTCATATTCGTTTTTCTCAACCGGAAATTAGTAAGAATTGACTCATGAAGTGAAGGAAGCTTTTTTTTGTTGGGCCATATAATTGATATCATCTAGTAATTAGGCTGCAAGTAACACTTATACGGCGTTGTACTGCTACTTCTAAGCAGCAGATCTGAAGAATATACCGCGCAGTGTGAAAATAAGTTGCTAAAAATAAATTTCTATATAAAAAGAAGAAATTAGTTACAATGTTTGGAATTAAAATGATACATTCGGGCAATGTAGAGATCGAGTTTATACGGATTATAAAAGAAAACGTCGCAACGAGGAAGAACATCTATACCGTCTCTAGCCCCCGCACGAAAGCTGCAGTATCTCCCTCCGCCGTGTTGGCTTTGTCAAGGTGAAGAATGTGACGGATGGGATTTCAATCTACACCGCCACTTTTGATGACTGGTAATGCTTGATTCGTTTTTCCGATGAAGCAAAGTTCGAGCACCATTTTCACCTATTAAAGAGAGACCAATCCCTCGCGTTGTAATGCGAGGCGTTCCGAAGAACCAAGGAGGAGCTCAAGCAAGAGCTTCACGACCATGTCATTCTCATCCTCACGGTGTGGAGGATGAGGAAGGGCCCTAACCGCGATTCCTACGCTGTTCATGTTTATATAGCTTGAGCGGAGCGATAAGAGAAAATCAGTGTTTAATGTGAGAGATGCTTCGATGTGGCTGTTATGGTAGAGCAGCCGCATAAGAAGAGGTTGTTATTCAGTGCCACCCGTGCCAGTATTTCGGGCACGCGCAGCATTTCGCCGGCTAGGGCTCACAGCCAGCCAGTTTTCAAGGATGCCCCGCATTCCCAAAGACAGCACTCCGCAAGAAAAGACAGCCTCTGCCGGATGTAGCTAAGCCGCAGCGACAAAAGGGGAAGCTCCTGCTGCTCCATGGCCGAAGCTAGACCCACGGCATTAAGCAATAACCTGCCGCAGCCAGAATACTAAGACTCTCTTCGAAAATATCGATCCTTCTTGGAGGCCATCAATAATATCGTGTCGGCCATCTAAAACGTCACGTACGTAGTTGAGGTTGTAGCAGGGCTGGTATCCTATAAGTCCGACATCACCGCCATCTTTGGCAAACACTAAACACGCCTGGGCCACTAACAAGCTTCCGCAGTCTAGAAAGTGCCTTAATGGCAGACTAAATTTTAACGTCGGGCTTCTCAGAAAAAAAAAGGTAAGGAGCTTGAACCCAGGTACCTTATTTGCCAAACATGTTAACATGAAACGTTGGACATCTATATTATTTGCTTACTTCTTGGATTAGCAAGCCATAAAAGACCAGGTCCAATTTTTACAGGAAGTAGTGATCATATGTTCCCCAACCCTCTTCAAACCAGTTTAGGGGGGCTTTTTTTATTTGCTTCGTGTAAGGCTCCCAATTCTAAAGTCCGAGCTCTCCCAGATCTTTTCCAACTTCTCCATCTATCGGTTTTTAAGCTTGCATTTGCTTTTTTAACTTCTAATTTCTTCGTTATTAGTTCAATTTTTATACAATCTATTCTTCTTCTTCTAATTTTGCTGGTTATACTTGAACGCTTAAACATTGATGATAATTTATAGTTTATACGTATTTTCCATATTCTCTTTTTGTTTAGCGGTCAAAATATCCCCCTTAATATTTTCCACTCTGAATTTTCTAACTGAAGTTTTCCTTTGCTTGTTGGGCACTATGTTTTTACCGGCCTGAAAACTGTTTTACATACCTTTGACTTAGAATTTATCGACGACACTCTTGATTTTTCGTTTTCCGTTATCATTGCCCCCACGGACTTAAATATTTTCCATTACTTTAAAATTTTGTTGAACTTTACTTCATTAATGTTTCAGAACTTCTCTCTATTTAGTTTCTATCACTCTTTATTCTTGTACCTTCCAGATCATTTGTAGCTCTGGAGATAAAGTCTATGTCGTCTGTACAAGCTAAGATCTGATAATGTTTATTAAAAATAGTCTTTGTCATACTAATGCGAGAGCTTTATACCATATTTTCTATTATTGTAAAGCAAACGCGAATCGCAAGTGGTAGTTTTGTGACGCTCGTGTGACTCCTCTCGGGTGGTGCCATATATTATCGTTTCACCTCGGAAGTCGCCCCTCAGCAGCCCAAACATCAGGGCTGGGTCACCTTGCAGAAATGATTCCGCTCTTGGGAGCCATAGAAAGCATCGCGGCTGCAATATAGAATTCCAGCATCTTGTAGGGCTGGTGTCCTGCAAGGAAGAGATGAAGGCCATCCTTGGTATGTTCGGCAACCACTAAACTTCTGGGTCACCATTAAGCTTCCGCTATTTAGAAAACAGCCATACGGCACACCAACTTTCCAACGTCAGACCTTTCTAGAAAAGAAGGGATAGGGGCTACTATTAAGTAGGTAATCTGACTCCTTGTATTTATGCTAAAATTTTGTGGTGCTTATTATCATTATTCTTCTAGTTGAAGATTCTAATAGTCTCTTTTCGCGTCTTCCTGTGATCTTATGGTAAATTTGTTATTTTCCAATTTTTGAATTTGTGTTCCCTAAAACAGTTATTGTGTTGTAACTCCCTATTTTATTTACTTCCTTCTCCAGCATTGCATATAATTTCTTCAGTTGGTGCATGGACATTGACTAGTACTATATAAAAAAGTTTATCTCTCGATCTTAATATTGATATTCAATCATTAATTGGTTTAAAATATAATGTCGAGTTTTTATGCATATCATCGGTAATAGGTGCATAATCCCAAGAAACTCCTAACCTTGCGCTTGTCTCTCGGTACTGGCCATTTTTTCATGCTTCTGGCTTCTTTGGACCAGCTATACCCTCATTACTGACTGCATGTTCAAGATAGTTTACTTTATTCCTTAAGAGAGGGCACTTTTTGGGCTCAATTTCAGATTAGCGTTTCTCAGTCGTTGGAATAGCTATTCTAAGTTCTTCAAATGCTCTTCGTACGTTTTTCCAATCACTATAATGTTATGTAGATACATCAAACATATTTTCCAAGATAATTCATTAAGAATTGTTTTCATTAATATTTTGAAGGACGAAAGGACATCACAAAGTCCAATCACCGTGAATTGCTATAGCCCAGAGCTAATAGAAAAAGCTGTATTTTCTTTGTCTTTAGAATCCATTTTGACTCAAGTTTGAGAACCCGATGAGCCGACGTTAGTCAACACAAAATCTGGTGGACACGTCCTTCTTCTTAACTAGCACCACTGGCGAAGTTCATAGTCTTGTCAAAGGTGCAATCATGCCGCCCTTTTCCATATCTAAAATTACCTTCTCAGTTTTTTTTTCATTTGGTTAGTCGCAATTGTTTATCAATCTGGTTTAGCAATCCTGTATTTATTTTGTGACGCACAATATTTGTATTGCCTTTTCAACCCTTGTATTGAAATACATCTTAATTGCGGTGCAACAGATTCTTAATTTTGATACAATAAATAACGAAAAAATATATTATATTTATCTGCAACACTATTTATGTCGTACGTGCGAGGCAGCTGGATTGCTAGGATGCATTATGTCGGCCACCGAGCGTAACAGGGCGCAATAAAAAATTCCTTGGCGGCATATGTCTACGCGACTCTGTTCCTTTTTTTGGAAATTCATTACAATAAGTAACGACAAATGTTACGAAGAGGTGCAACAAGAACGAAGATGGAGATACAGTACTAATTTGATCGGAAGCAAAATACGCGATCTGAAATGATGCGAAAAATAAGGTAAGGAATGGGCAATGGATCATTTCTGACAGTTAATTACGTAACGGAAACTTCTGTTAGTATTTTGCTGTATCAAAAATTACATGTTAATTATTATATCAATTTGAAGTTATATATTTGATGTTACATAATGTTACATTTCATCTACTGTAAGACACTTTAAAATTTTCAGTTGCTGTTTTATTACAAGTCAGATTCAATAAACGTATTTAAAAAACGGTGCACGCATACACAGACTTTGACAGGAAACAACCTGAAACCACAAAAACAGTTCCCGAGAAAATCATCTACCGCAAAAATTTCACCTGAGGTAACAAAGAAACGTCAGCAAATAATTTGGGACTGTAGCTTCCAGCACGTCGCTTCTTTGGGCTTTTATTACGTGCTCGGCCACCTCCCGAGGAGTCAAAACTGGTAAAATGCATGGAAACCTGGTTCTGGCGTTTTCTATGTTGAAAAGCCCCGTGCTAACTATTGTGGGACAGACCACCGTAGCCTTGACTTTGCATTTCGGATCCATCTGCAGCTCTAGGTGGAGAGCTTCTGTTAAGCCCCTCACTGCGTACTTAGAGGCACAGTATGGGACCAAATATTGGAAACCCGCCATCCCAGCTGCAGATGAAATGCCCACTATATGTCCGTGGTTCATTCGCTTCATAGCTGGCAGAAACGCTTGAATAGTCTAAAAAATACTTTAATAAAAATTTAAGTGTATTTTAATCTAATGGTATAGTAGTGATAGTGATACGTCATTTTTGATCATAATCTTTACATTTTTATAGATACATTTACTTCGTTTTTAAGCCATGATATTTTATATTTTGCTTTTAGAACTTCATTAAACACTTTAATATCACATTTGTTATATATTTTAAATGTGTATGGAAATATTACTGCTAACGTTGTTTTTTTAATTAACTATTAAAATATCTCCTTTTCATATTATTTACAATCTTTTATTCCTAATAAATTTCATATCGCTACTTTGTTATTTATCTGACCTACACATAAGCACATTATTATTTATTCTATTTTTGGTTCAAATTATTATATACATTGGTTATTGTAGTATATTTTGAAAAATCAAGAAATACATAGATTTTGCAAATAATAAAGCTGTGGTGCCTTAGAAGCAACGAGACCATGGCCATATTCAAAATACGACCAGTGATTGCAAAACTATGCAAACACTTCAAGACAGTTCTTATGGAGATATATTAATCAATTTATGAGCAAATTCGCTCAATTAAGGCAAAAAGTTATTTGAAATACTATCTTCCATCAAAGTCATAAATGAGGCTACAAACTCTTTGCATTATATGGAGTATGTGGGTACTCTTATGATTTTGAGATCTACATAGGTTAGAAAAACAATTCAACGCAGAGGCTGTTGGATTAACAAGGTGTGGGAGCTTCTGGTAATGTTGTTCTTGATTTAAACAAAGGGATCCCTAAAAATTGTAATTATAAGGAATATTGTGAGAACTATTACACATCTATTTACTTATTAGTGCACCTAGCCAAGCAGAAAATCTATGTGTTAGGAAAAGTAGTGAAAAATAAAATTTCTAACAGTAAATTCCCTTCAGAGAATGAGATGAACAAGAAAGAAAAAGCTGTATCTGTTGAAATGGTTTGTTAAAACGGGTCATGTGTAACATGAAAAGATAACGTAACTGACATCTGTCAGCTATAAGTGAGGAAATTCCTATCTTTAAAATAGACATAGAAAAAGCGAGGAAGAATGTGCTAATAAAATGCCCTAATATTGGCTAGCATTACAAGAAACGCATGAATGGTGTCGAACTGTTTCGAATAGTTTGCTAGATAAGCACAAGGACATAATCTTTTATCATCTGAGAGTTAGTGAAAATAAAATGAGACTGACAGATTTTAGAAAAGAAATGGCTGAAAATCTGTTCAAAATGGGGTACAGAAATATTGCGTGAACAGCTCATATAAATGAAGAAGAAACGAGGATTTGCTTCTAATGGGCCAGTCAAAAATGCTCGACTAGATAATATTAACCATTGACCAGATTCCTCGTTGCAAAAGTCTAACTTATACGTATTGTGTCTCAACATAAGCAAATGTTTTATTAGATTCCATACAACATAGCAGTTGCATGAGCGCCCGTTAGGGGAGTGGGTGTTAGATGAGGGCTTGAGCCCTCCTTAACAGTTGGTAGCCAAATTTTAGATAAATTTATAATACTCAAATACTTGTTTGCTAATTATTAATTGTAGTGTTTCAGTATCTTGTACATTTAGTAAAAAGTCATTCATTAAAATTTAGAAAATCGTTATTACAGTTATTTTAGTGTAATTGTGCTTCTGGATGTATCAGGTGAAACTTTTTGCCATATTTTTGTAAACTTATACAGTGAAGGGTTAAAGAAAATGAAATTATTTTTTATAAAATATCCGCCGTACTCGTTAAAAGAAATAGAAAATAACATAAAAAATTATGTAGTTTCTCAGTAATACAGTGTCTTACAATTATTTTTATTATAACTTTCTTGTAGATTATTTACTTCTATCGGTTTAGAAAATGTTAAATCTTGTAACTTACATTGTTTAAACTGTATGATTACAAGTACAGACGATGAAATAACGGACGAAGTCAGTAATCAAAACTCCACAATTAGCATGTTGCTTCTTACTATCCATATATGAGCATTAAATTTACATAAGACATTATTGCCACACATATTAAAGATATTCAAAAGATCAGATAGTGCGACAACTATAAAAGAACTTTACTAGTCAGGTAAAATTCAAATATTTCAATTTTGTTTTAAAATGAAAGCAAATCACATATTGGTTACCACTATTTGAATTACTGGAAGCATTATGGTTATTGCTTATATGTTAAATTATAGTTGAAAATTTAAAGCTTTACATTAAAAAATATAATTCACAACAAATGTGCAATAAACGCTCAAATGAAAGTAACACCAGATACGAAAAAATTATATTAATATTGCGTTGAATCAAGAATTTGATCACAAACTATGCAACGTAAATTACTTAGGCCTATGCGGGAAATTTATTAAAATTACAAAGCTCAAAAATGGAAGCCGCAAAAATAATACTTCGTCACCTCTTGCGTTTCGACAAAGCAATTCTTTTGAAAAAACCTGCCAACTTTGCAATAAATAAATAGCGCATCATTTGAATCTTTTGAGACACTCTGCGTAGTAAACGCATCTATTAAAACTAAGTCCTAGTTGTGTGCTCCACTTGCCTTCTATAAGATCAACCAGAACCACTCCTCAAATGAAGACGTGAAGGCGCTAGTTACAAATTGTGAAAGCAATAAAATCCATCTACTAATAGGTTGTGGTGCCAGTGCACACCGTGGGGTATGGAGCAGCACTGAAAACAAACCAATAGGCGAGTCACTTTTATCATTTATTCTTACCAATAATCTAGAAGTAATTAACGAAGGTTAAAAAGGGAAGTCTTAGACATTGGCACGAGTTCAATGAGCCGATACTTTCAAATTACAGATATATTAGATTCCACGTAGCCTCAACTAGACTAACTAATTACCTACAGAAATCCTAAAATTTGTGTCTACTGACTGTTTAAGCAAAACCTAGCAGTAAGACTGTAAGACTGAAAGACTGTATATCAAATCCCAAAACACCAGGTGCAATATAATGATAAACAAGTCTGTTACGTCGGCTATTATAACAACATATTTAAAAAATTGTCTGCTTAAAGAAAAAGGAGATAAAAAGAGGAAATCTTGGTGGAACTGCAAACTTTCCAAAATCAAGACAACTGTGCGAAAATTTATTAGCAGGATACAAAACCTGTCGCCTGAAACACGTATATGCACTAAGGAAAGCGAAAGAAGCTTCATGGGGAAAGTACTGTGGCATTGAAAGTGACGTTGTAAAACGACAAATCTTCTGGTGACAAAACCAGAAAAAGTGTAAATCAATAAACTGAAAAGGTTTTTCTGCATAGGAATAATTAGGATAATATCATCCACGTCTACAGCCTCAATTAAAATAATGCTAAATTTCACCTACTTTAGTTCGTGGTAAAATTCCTAGAAAAATCCTCAACATAGTATATTTAACATGTAATCTGGTAAAATCAACACCGTTTGGGGTACTAATGCCCAAGAGAGGTAACAAATAACTAAAACGGAAGTTGATTCAAAGGCAAGGATCTGTGTGATATATAGATGGCTCAAAAACAGAACACAGCTCTGAATTATGAGTGTTTAAGACAAAAACAACGAGAGACCTGGGATAACTTATCTCAGTCTTCCAAACTAAAATACCAGCCATAATAAGATGTGCAAAAAGTGTGGCGGGCAGAAAAAGGCAAGTCTTTATCTTAATAGACAGTCAAGCGGCGTTAAAGGCTTCAGAAAATACACTTCAAAGTCGTGCTTAATTTCACATAAATGCTGCTGACCAAGTGCAACAATATCTACTTAGAAGTGTCTCAGGACACCAAGATTATGAAGGTAACAAAAGAGCTGACCAATTCGCGAGATCAGCTTTGAGCAAATGCTAATAGGGTCCGAACCTACGTGCAGGGTTTCTTATCTAAGCGCAAAAGAATAAATTTAAAACTTATTAAAGTCCCCATCCAGTAAAAGAAAACAGAAAATTTTAAAACTTAATAGAAAAAAACTAATGAGCGTAACAGGACTATTAACGAGATATTGTAGCCTTAAAAACCATCTTAATATAATGCATATTACTAGTGATCCAATTTGTAGGCTGCACAAAGAAGAAGAAGAAATACTATTACACGTCCTTTGTAAATGTCCAGCCGCCGAGGCCCAAAGATTTAAACATTTCGGGGCTCAATATGTAGAATCGAAGAAATGGTGAAGGTTGTCCATCTCAAACTTGAGCTGGAGGAAAGAGATTTAAAAATTTCTGAAGGTAGGGCTGCATTACAGTTACAACTTAAACAAGCCTTACTAAACAATAGTGAGAATTTACTAAGTTTGCATTTTGAAATTGCGGGGAGATTGTGTGATATGAGATTTGAACTCGATAAGGAAATAATATACGAGGATGAATCAAATATAAACGAGACTTTTGATGTAAAACCGGCTGAAATCCTGAGGAGATTGACTGCGCAGTTCAAGGAAGAGACACTGTCACGAGCTAGAGTGTTCGCATGGCACAAAAAGTTCGTGGAGGGTCGTGAGAATGTTGAAAGTGAGAGCCATGATCGCCGACCTCGCACCAGCATCACCAACGAAAACATCGTCCGCGTTCAACAATTTATTGAGGGTGACAGGCGTCTGACCATCGATGAGATTGCATCTGAGATGGGAATAAGTGCCTCGCCTTCTGACAACTGAGCAGAAATTGCATCATTCACAGTTGAACACCCTCCCTACAGCCCTGCGACTATACCTATTCGGTCCTCTCAAGGAAGCCATGGGAGGGCATAGATTCGACAGCGATGAGGAGGTTGATGTCTATGTGCGCAATTGGCTGGAAACACGACTAACTTCATTCTACGAGGAAGGCATTTCAAAATTAGCTACAAGTTGGGAAAAATGTGTTTCTAAATCAAGAGATTATGTAGAAAAATAAACTGCTATTCTTTTGTTTCGAGTTCAAATAAAATATTTTTTAAAAAAAGTCTCGTTTATATTTGATTCGCCCTCGTAAAAGCAGATTTGAACTCAAATATTAATAATATAAAACCAGACTTAATTACACTTAATAAAAAAAATAACGAAGTTGCGACTGGGTCAACGTACGGCGACGGTTGTGGGCTTAAAGTGAGTGAGTGGAAGTACGAAAAAATGCGAAAAAACACGTTTTGCCCGCTGGCGCCCGCGGCTTGCGGCGAATCGCCAAGAAAAAACTCAGCTATATGCACAGCAGCAGGGGCTATCGAACGGTGTGCCGCATGCCTGGGTGCGGCTCGCTGTTTCCAGAAAACAACCTCCTGAACGATTTCCGCATTCAGCCACCTCGGCCTTTGTTTGCCGTCCTCATTCCTCACTGCCGGCGAGTATGGCTCTGGCGAGAGTCTCCTTCTACAGCTTCGATAAGGGCATCGACGGTTTCGTCGTAACTCATGTTCGGCAACAGTCCGAGAACAACAACGATCAGGAAGACGACCAGAGAGAAGAAGGTGCGAATGCCCGCAATGAAGAAGACGAACGCCTACGAGGCATGAGCGAAGTATTGGGCGAAGACTTCTTCAACTCGCTCACTCCAAATAGGATGCCGCCTCATAAGCTCATTTTGAAGGTCGGCACTGTCTGTATCATCTGCCTGAACAACGGAACTCGAGTTGTGATTCGACAAATGCACCCCGACTTCGTTATGGTCCAAGTTCTGACAGGACCGCTGGCGAATAGCGATCAACTCGTAGCCATCCCTCGCATCGACATGTCCACCAACGAAGAGGACTGCTGCGTTCCTTTTGTGAGAAGGCAACTTCCGCTCATCCCTGCGTTTGCGATGACCAGCAATAAAGCGCAGGGACAGACTCTTGATCGTGCCGGTATATTTCTGCCAAGTCCTGTGTTCAGCCATGGGCAGCTCTACACAGCTCTGTCGAGAGCATCGGATCCGGACCATTTGGTTGTTCAGATTGACCCCCATCGGATGACTGTCGAGCACTACGTTGTTCCTGCGGACAAGACGATTGAAACCGTAAACGAGGTGTACCGCGCACTTCTCATCAACCCAAACGAGCCTCTCCGTCCCGTCGCTAACCCTGCGATCCGTTCTCGAGGATCCGGCAGCGCTGGATAATTCTGATATCGATACCGACTTGGATGATTCAACGGATGACGATTGAAACTGCTCTATCGAACCATATGCGACCCGACACCAGCAAACCGTGGCGAAGAAAATGTTCATTATCTTCTTTATTTGTAAATATAATCATCTCATCAGCGCTATAATAAATGTTTGATATTTATTAGTTAAAGCCATTGTTTTTAATGGAAGTCAATGGTGAGGCTATGGGGAGTCGATGGAGAAGCAATGGGATTCAATGGGGAGGAGTCAGGAGTCGATGGAAGAGACTATGGAAGTCAATGAAGAGTTATGAGACGAGAGTTCTGGGTTCCATTCCCGGTGCAGACTTCGGTGTAATGTAATATAATGCGTTAAAAAATATGGGTCCAACATTACTGGTCATAAACACTACTGCAATGGGCCATAAACACTAACTGTAGGGGTATAATCGCCCCTCTGGCAGGAGCTAATCGAACATTG
The DNA here is from genome assembly GCA_036346155.1 of Sinelater perroti. Classification (NCBI taxonomy): domain Eukaryota; kingdom Metazoa; phylum Arthropoda; class Insecta; order Coleoptera; family Elateridae; genus Sinelater; species Sinelater perroti. The sequence goes on from JARFIY010000189.1 coordinate 6,586,479, forward strand.
AAAAAAGAATGTTTTAGAACATTGGACGATAAAACGAGCCGTCAAAGCAGAAATGAATTGAGTCAGAGAAAAAAAAGCGAAGTTAATAGAGTAAAAGGAGTTATAGATGAACAGGGCGAGTAAATTGATACCCTTCTTATTTCCTAATGTATATGGCAAGTCTAACAAGGGCAGTCAAGAAAGCCGGCAGCTGCAAGGGTCGATATAATAAAGATTAAAGTTCAACCTCCAACGTTGAATGGTATGTAAATGGATGGTCAGAAATTAAGAAGGCGACTACTTTAATTGTTGCTTTGCGTACGATGCTCTTGTTATACTACAGACTATGCCCATTAATGAGCAATAAAGTTATAGCCAGATAGTCAAACGCTTTAAAATGCATTAGGCCATGCTTATCTGGACGTCGTTTACCGAACACTACTTCGAAATCGAGTACAAAATCTGACGCCTTATTCATATTTCATACTTAACAGTTCTAGATGATTTCCTGGAAGAATTAGCTGTGCGAACATTTATTGACGACATTAACTATCGGAAACCGAAGAAGCAATGAGAATGCTCCGACAAAAACCATAGATTGACGCATTAGAATTTGAAGTTGTTAAATAGGCGCTCAAGAAACATGGCGATATAAAAGAACTAACAACAAATGAGTCACCTGTGAGAGCCTTGTCAAATTATTGGAGAAAAGATCGAGGTAATTGCGCTACCCGAATTGTGGTAAGATGGGCCACGTCAGAAGTAGGCGAAAAAAGCTACAAAGAATTTCTGGCGCGAGAATTAAAATAGATTGATGAGAAGGGGAGATTATCAATCCGTAATTGTAAAGCCTTAGATACGAAAATGCGAATTGTGAGTCTCAAGCATGACTCCAATAGTGTTTATGTTGATGGCCTAATAAATGGGAAATTAGATGTTCTCCTATTCGATACGACTCGATATTGTCGAAACTATTGGACGTTTTCATCCAAATAACTAAAAACTTGGGACGACTATAGGGGCTTTAGAAAAGCTTTATGGAGAGATAGAAGGCCAAATAAATATCGGAAACGCTACATTTAAACATTTGACATTGAAAATTGCGTAATCCTCGAAAAGAACATTTTGAAAACTTATGGATGCAAAATTCATTGGAGCATATAGTACTAAAAATAAAGGGAGAAGAAGTTATACTTCATGATTAGGACAGAGTCGTGGCACGAGTGAGAGTAGCTCACGACACCATCCTCGCAAAACGCAGTGAACTGATGCTAGATGCAGTTTTGGGTTGGGATTTTCCAGCAAGAAGAGTAATCTTGATAGATCTAAGTAATGATGAGAAGAAGACCGAAAAGGGGATTCTGGTTGAGAAGACGCTGATCCAAACTGGGAGCGTGGTACGGGTCCGCGTGATGAATGTTAATGGTAAAACGGCATAACCCCCGGCCATTGTACTTTGGCCTCTTCAGTTGTTCATCAAGTCGACAGCATCCAGGCAACGTCGAGCAGAATACCCGATGAACTGAAATCAGTGATCATCGCATCATGCAGAGTTTTGAATCCTGACCAGGAGACAAAAGTTAGATATTTGTTGCAACTGAATGAAGACGTATTCCACGACGACACGGATTCAAAAGACAAAACAAATATTGTGTTTCAGAAAATAGATACCGGTAATGCTAGTTCTATACGACAAAATATCAAACAATTGCCACTAGCCAAACAAGAGCTGAAAAAATCATTTTGGATATGAAAAAGGTGGCGTAATTGAACCCTGAACATCTCCACAGACTCACTAGATTTTGGATTGACTATCATGATGGCTCGATAACGAACCCGGTATTAGCCGCGAACGTTGCAAAGAGGCAGCGCTTCTATGGCGGTGTTTAGAAATACGTTGCAATATGGCAAAGCTCAACACTTTCTCGTGATCGTTTTATATTCGTTAAGATCAAATATGTATTTAAAGAAACACTTTTGAGCTCATTGATACATTTACAATAAAAATGATAGAGATTATAAACACGGTTTTCAAGGAAGACCAGTAACGTCCGCTCGCCCCCCCCATCCTTTAAGAGATTTCAATAATACTAAATTACCACATGGTACTTTTTGTTTTAATATCTTCACCAATTCTTTGCGATACAGTACACTTTGTTAAATTGTAAATTCATTCTCATTTTTCCTATTTTTGAATTCAAAAAATACCTTGTTATTAAATGTTTCTTTTAAGTTTACTATCATTAGTACCACTTACGTTTTAAAATGTACCTTTGAAATTTTCTTAATCATTCTACAAAGATAAAAAGTTGTTTTAGCAGGTTTTACATGCCAATTAAAATTTGTTACTTAATAATTGAATCACTTTCCAAATAAATTCTGGCCATATGAATACAAGTTATGATGTCATACCCAGAAATGCGCTATGACATTGACGTCAAACACCCTTTGAATCTCCTCAAAGCTATGATCCGTGAATGGGTGGCATGGCATGATTCCGGCGTTGTTTATCAAAATAGTTACGTCTCCGACATCGCTTTGCACTTTTGCCGCTGTTTCCAATACCTGTTGTCGATCAGTTACGTTACATCTGTAACGGACGTGCATGTAAAAAAGATAATATACAGGCTACTTAATGAGACATAAATAATAACTAAACAAGAGCTATTAAATATTGTAAATAGTACTTATATAACAAACACTTACATTATATACCACAGAAAAACAATGGTCAAAATTAAAGCATACGAAATAAAAGTAAAAATTAGAACGTTTAGGTTTTAAATTGTGCAGATTTCACCCAAGAAAAAAATAAACAAAGAGAAGAGAAAATAATGCTTTAATTATTAAGCTTAAAAACAGAGATGGAAACAGCATAAAATAATTTTACTTACAAAAAATACCACAGAACTCCTTTTCTTCAAATTTCCGTTTTGCAGAATTTATTATTTATCAAAAATTTCAATAAATTTATTTACTGTAAAAAAGTAAGGAAAAATATAAAAAATGCAAAACATTTAGGTTTATGAAAAAATATTTTTATATGAGAACCTGATATATGGGACAAAAAGACTATATTATTCTAAGGGATTCAAAACCAAAATTGAAAGAAGAAAATGATGTAGAAGTAATAGAATACGTCAACGTAAACAATAACGTCCAAATTCTAGGTTACTGACAAAAGAAAATATCGTGAAAAAAGAGATAAAGAAGATGATGAACAAGAATGCAGTGATATACAGATGAAAGGCCCACAAATAAGCAGCATTGCAGCATTCCAAACAATGAGACGCGCCTTCAAATTTCAAGGTGAAACGAAACAATTTACTTGTCTAAGTAAATGCAAGCACATTTACGAAAAAAGATCTTTAAGTATAAAATGTAAGAAAAACATTCATAAAATGACCCAAGGTAATATTCTAACAAGCCTGGAGAACAGAGCAGATACCAACGGACTGGGAGATGAATATAATTGTGCCCATATACAAGAAAGGAGAAACCATAATCTGTGATAATTATAGGACAATTCGTTTATCATCAGTTGCAAGTAAATTGTACTCTAAAATCGTAAAAAAAAGATTAAGGAACAAAATTGAGGACAGAATGGTAGATAAACAAGTGGCTCTCCATTCTGGACCACATTTTTACGATTCGAAACATAATAAAAAAGAAAATAGACAAAAATGGAGAACTCTTTTTGGTCTTCTTAGATTTTAAAGCTGCATTCGACCAAGCACCACAAAAACATATATGGAAAGCACTAGAAGAAGTAAGCTCCAAGTTAATGCGAATAATTAAAAGGTTCAACAAAAATGGGGAGAGAGTATAAGACCCAAATGGACGTAAATCAGATAACTTAGCCCGCTACTTTTCATAGTATATATGAATAGCATAATTAAAAAGTGCAAAAACAAAACTACAAGAACAAGACTAGGATATCACAATTTAATGCAAATAGTGACTCAGGACCTGATATACGCAGGTGACATACTACTCATAGTGGGTAATCAGCGTCAACTCCTGAATAATATAAACATTTGAAAAGAAAATCTAGAAGAAAATGGGATAGAGATCAATATCAATAAAAGTAAAATAATGCATATCACCGGAGTGGAACAAATAGCAAGAATGAATATTTAAATAAAAAACAAACGATTGGAGTATGTGAATCAAATTGAATACCTAGGAACAATAATCAACAAAGATAGAAAAATAGAAGAAGCCACTCACACAGGATAAACAAGGTAAATAAAATTTTTTACCAAATAAACAATATCCTAATAGGTCAAAGAAAAAATACATCTTTACCAAACAATATATACACCTACATTACTGTATGGGTCAGAATAATGGACATTGATAGAAAAAGTGAGATTAATAATAACAGCATCCAAAATGAAGTACCTAAGAAAAGTGATAGGCAAGACCAGAAGAGATAGAATCCGAAACAAAAGTGTAAGAGAGGAACTAGATCAAAAATCATTAGTGGAGAAAGCAGAAAAAAAGCAACTCAGATAATATGGTCACCTTATTCGTATGAGAGTTGACGCATACCCCGGAAAAATATTTAAAATAAGGCCTGAAGATAAAAGAAAAAGAAGGAAAAAAAAGAAAAAGAATTACATGGGAGGATAACACCAAGAAGTTGGCAGGGAAACGAGAGAAAACCATCCAGGTAGTCAGGATATTGGCGAGACAGAGGAACAATTACAGGAGATGGATTGAGGACCTGACGTCATAAGGCATAAATAGGATATGAAAAAGGCGCGAAAACAAAAATAACATTTTGCTCATACAGTAGTCATGTTGCGGTTGGTATATATGTAGATGAAATTCCGCCAGTGTTTGTCCCAAGCTAGGAAGAAGGGGAGGAGTAACAACTTCGTAACCACATGGTTCAGCTGGTCCAACTGATAGTACCCTATAAGGGCTCTAACTCAGGATTACGAGGTAAATAAAAGAAACAGTTTATGAGGGCCTACAGGCAGCTCTAAAAGAAATTAGAGGAAATAGAAAAATAATTTTATTTGGTGATTTCAATGCTTGCGTAGGGTCAAAAAAGACCAAGTTAAAGAAAAATTTAGAGAAACAAAATACATGACGATGGTGGACAGGATAATTTAAAAATGGCGAATGGTTTCTTCCAGTATAAATACAATCACAGGAATACTTTTCCGTATAAAGAAAAAAAAACTGAATAGAAAACAGCTAGAAAAATAGAAAAAAACCTGAAAATTTAGCATATGCAAATATAATTTAGAAAACTTTAAGGAAGAGATTATTGTATATGTTTATAAACAAAGATTAGATAAAAAATTACAGGTAGATTAATATAATAATACATAAGCATACGATGAAGTTGCTGTACGAAGTAGTAAATAAAGCAGTTGCGAAACGGACATTGTGATAATAATAAGCGAAAATATGTAATTGAAAAAATAGAATTAAAAGTAAAAACTAATAAGACCTTGTATTAGATTGCTAGCTACCAAAGTAATTAAAGAGCGAGAAAAGTATATAAAGAAGAACAAAAGTGAGAAAATTAGTTGCAGAGCTCTATGAATTTTATTAAATAGAAGTTACACCGTATTTTAATAAAAATTCTTTAAACAATTGTAAAAAAACTTAAGTAAAATAATTTGCTTACACATAAGCATGAGCTTTAGGATAACCCAGCCTCTCGATTTCCTTGATTGTTTCCAAGTTTCCTTTTTCGTTGATATCCCAACACACTACAGTTGCGCCTTCAGAAGCGTACTTAAAAGCTATCTCTCTTCCGATCCCACTTCCAGCACCTGTAATCTGAAAAAACCGTATAAATGACGCAGATTCGCACCCCCTTACCAGAACAGTTTCCCCTTCAACCGGCTTTAGGGATGCGGGAACTATAGATCTATAGATGCCTTCTGCTACCAAGCACAGAATTTTTGCGTAGATTAGGGCAATTTCATACATTAGCCATAAAGCTGCTTTAACACGCTCTTTAAAATTGCCTGGATGGTCCCTTAAAAATTAAATTAATATTTATTTTAAAATTTTACATTGTCAAATAAAAATATGCGGTACTATTTGCCTAAACCTTTATGGTCAAGGAACAATAAACAGATAGGTGTTTCCTCCAAATTAAAATATAAAACACAACATACTAAAATGGTATGGTTTTCAAGCCTTTTATTTGGAATGACTACTATAGTCAAGCCTCGTATTATGGGGTTGTGATGGATGCTAAACGATAATTAATTTTTGAGTTACATTCAGGTGCCAAAAGAAATTATAAAATAATCTCCAACTTGAGAAGTATTGGTGAATACAAAAATTAGAAAAACATAAAGAGAGTACAAATAAGTCTCCGCCGTTTTTTATCAAAAATTGAGCATTTATTGTGAAAGAACGGAATCTCATGTTTTAACCGAAGTATTTTCCATCGCTAGCCACTACTTTTTCCCATCTTTCTGGCAGCGTACGCTGACAGGATACCGCGTCGGAAGAAGGCTTGATCTTTTGAGGCTATTCACGAATCGACCCAATTTTTGGTATCTTCATATGATCTAAAGTGCTGCTCAGACAGGTCATGTGCCATCAATCGGAACAAGTGATAATCGGAAGGGGCAATGTCTGGTGAATGCGGCGGGTGGGGGTAGGACTTCCCAATTGAGTGTTTCCAAGTAGATTTTGACCGGCGTGGCAACATGTGGACGAGCATTATCATGCAGTCCTACTGTATGCCAAAGGACATATGTTAGAATCACAATTACTGTAGCCCGAGAGAAATTATTCAAAATGGAATCACGTTTAAGGTTATGCGAGTTCCGAAAATATTGAGACTACGGCAGAATCACTTGGTTCACATTTCTCTTCGAACGCGGAAAAGTTGTTTGACAGATCTTTCAAAAGTTAGATTACATCCAATAAACGCGTTGTTGCTTGTTTTATGGTATTTCAAAGAAATAATTTGCTTTGAATTTCTCCCACATGGCGAAACAATCACCAATTCAGAAAATTAATAGCAAATATTCACAAAAAACTTCATTTTTAGTCCATTCTCAAACACCACGCCGCCAGACCACATATAGCCCAGCCCGTGCTGCAAAAATAAAAAAATTAAAATAAGAAATCCTTCGGAGATTACTGTTATAGGATTTTCGTCTGTTTCGTTCTCTGAAAAATAATTTTCATGGCAAATAGTTTGGTTCCGCGGAAAATAATAATGGACAATCATGCAATTTCTACGAAAGAAATTCATAGATTTGTTAATCAATATATCATTACGGAAAGTAATGATGACTATATAATGACTTAATAAAATTTTTCTTCAAAATCTAATTGGTTTTCAATATTTTCCATTTGGGTGCGATATTTACAACCATGTAATACAACAAAAAATGTAAAACTATCGATAAGAAAGCTAGCAAAATAATAACAATATAATGGAAAATCTATTAAATTAATTGAAAGAGAAAATAAAGTGTTACGCCTGGCACCTAAAAACGGAAATTGCTGATAATTCATTTGATAAAATAAACGAAAAATATATGCGGAAAAAAGAAAATTAAAGATCATATGATTAAATTCTATCTTATCCAATCTTATCACTAGCAGGCTAGAAAACGGTGATTGCTGTACTTATCACAGATTTCTAATTATCATTAATGCTGACTATAAAGAGCAAGTTAAATTTATGGAACTATAAATAGCAAAATAATTAGACGAATTTGCACTATGTACTTATGTTGTATTACTTACTCCATAGTGTCACAGCTGCCTTCGCTACTTCCCCGCGCACTCTCGGATACCTTCTTCTTAGGCATTTTAATAGGCATCGACCTCTTATCGACAAAAAACGAATGAATGCTTAAAAATATTCACATACTCACACAGACGGAACGATACACAAACCTGCAAGTGTCGCCAACTCAAGTAGCCATTGAAATGCTATGCAAATCTAGATAATTTTCATTGTAAATTAGAGGGAAATACAATGGACAGGTTTTTAAACTGGATTTCTGGAGGTTAACTAGCTAGAATATCTTAATTGAATTGTAATTTTCCATACATTTTTAATATCTTAATAAAAAATTATTTCTGCTACTAACCATTTAGACATTAATTTTTTATTGCCTAAATGTAGAATGTAATGTTTCTTTGTACTAAATTTGATAAAACTTCAGTCCAAAAAGGTGTGAAATTTCTTTTACAAAAAACTCTCCTCCCCCTGAAAACGAAACCACTCTGCAACAGCGTCTTGAAGCGCAGTGTAATCGTCAAAGCGATGCTATGCAAGCCATTGGTCCCTAAGCATTACACAGTTCACAATGAATCGCAGCCGTCGAAAGTATTTTTGTACACAGACATCATATTACTGCATGCACTTCACATTTGGCGGAATTTTCTGTGACAGCGTTTATTTTAAATTGATCTAGTGTACGAAAAAACTGCAACACAAACTTCTTTTACTCCGCATTGTTTACCTAACTATTGCGTACAACGCCACAGGACGGGCATCTCTATCTCCGCCTATTTTTTGCATGTGCATACAATTTTTTTTCGAATTGGTTTCGTATATGACGCTATATCTTACGAACAAAAGATAAAAAGTTTAATTATATATAATACAAGCCAATAATTTAAAATCGAAGTATATTTAATTAATAATACATTCCTTATCATTATTACAATATTTTACAACTTGTCGTTATTAACAAGCGATAATTTGGAACTAAGAATATTAGATCCGTTTTATCGGAAAAACTTGGTATTGCCTTATTTATATAGTCTTTAGTACTGTAAAATCAAGAACGCCAATGTAAGTAACAAGGAAAGAAAAAGAAACACAAAGAAGGATAAGGGAAATTGCAAAAGACAAAGCAGCAAGAAAAAGAAGGTCAAAATAAGATACGAAAAGATTACCATAGATAACCATGTATATGAATGGACCAAAGAAAAAGATAATGTAATATTGAAAGAACCACAGCAGACAATACCAAAACCAAAAACGAAGAATAACGAATCAAAAAGAAAAATGATTGTGACACTGGCAATGGAAACGGAAGTAAATACAAAGGATTGTATAAAAAAAACTGGAATAATATAAATAGAACAGGAAAATAATACTGTTATATCTAAACAAAGAAAAGAAGAAAAAAAAGAAAAGAGAAACAAGAGAAAAAAATTGTTGATAGGAATATAGAACGTACGAGGAACGTTTGAGGAAGGAAATCAAAAATTGTTAATTTCATATAGTCACATTACAGGAAACAACTAGTGCAAATGATAACAGCGCTGGAGACAGTAGAACGGTAGGCACGGGCTTTATAATAACCAAAAGGCTAAAATCAACAATAGTAGATTTTAAACCAATGTCAGACAGATTACGTCTATTAAGTTTAAAAGGAAAATACCAAAAGATAACATTATAAATTTTCAGTTGCCATCAGTTGAGAAAAATGTAGAGGTGAAGGAAGAATTCTAAGAATCTAGATAAAGTATAAGAAGATTTAGCTAAATATGACGCGAAAATTCTACTAAGAGATGCAAACGCGAATATAGGTAGAAAAAATCTACAAACTACAAAGTATATGGAACGGTCAGATCGAGAATTCCAAGAAAGAAACAACTTAAAGGTAAGGACAAACAGAGGAAAGTTATATGAATTTGAAGAAATAGAAAAATTTACATATCTAGGAACTGAATTCTCAAGAAAGCCAAACATCAGTAAAGAAATATAGTCGAGAATAGTGATGGGCAATCGACTTGTAGTTGCACTCTATAGAATACTGGGGAATAAAAACATCCCCGGGAAGGTAAAAATAAGGCTTTACGAGAGAGTAATTCGGCCAGTAGTCATATATACAAGCGAAAAACTGAAGAATGTATACAAAGAAGCAAACATAATAGGTGACATAAAGGTATTGGTACCTGAAACACAAAATAGTTAAAAAGTAAAGAGTTGGAACTAGTGCAAGAATTCTATAAAAGAAAAATGAAATTCATGCCATCGACTGAAACCAAGAAAAAAGGCAAACTAACAATTGAAGACCTGATAATTTACAGTGGAGTCCCAGAAGAGAGTAATGGCATGCATTATTGAGAAAGAATACATAAAAAAATTAATCAACTGGGAAGCGATATCAAATGGAATAAAGAAATAAGCAAAGCATTTTCTGTTGTAGTACTATACAAGGAGATAACAAAAGAAAAGAAAACAAGAACGGTGTAATACCGCAAAGGAAACTTTCTACAGCGGTGCGAAATCGTAACGGTCACTTCCGGTTGCCGTTAACCGATTTGGCTGAAAATCAATCCCATGAAAGGTACTGACCTGAGATGTATGTATGCCAAGTTTGAAGTGAATCCATTGGATAGAACGGAAGTTATCTTGTCTCCAGACACACAGACAGACAGACAGGATGATATTATCATTAATTTTCTACTATAAGCTCCGCTGTAGAAAGTTAATAAAAATGACTTCTAGGACGAACTGCAAGTCACGCTCGGTAATAGTAAAGAAGTTACTTATTTAATAGGAGACTTTAATACAAGAGTGGGCAATAAAACTGAAGGGTGTAATGGGGTTATTGATGTTCATGGCAAAGGAACAAAAAATGACAATGGGCAAAGACTAATCGAAGCATGTATGGTAAATTATTTGAAAATAATAAATACCTTCTTTAAGCCAGCGTGGTTTCGTGGCTGAGGAGCGGGTTGCGATGCTGATGGACCCGGGTTCATTCCCGGAGCTCTCCGATGCCTGACGGGTGGCCTACTCAGTCACTGAAAATAATTGAGTACCTGCGTTTATACGAACAATGGCGCTCGTCTAAGACGATGCTTGCCACATCGTTCCGCATCAGAGATGGTGTGCGACGATCGGGCAGAAAGAGTGAACATATGAAAGCCTTAACCTCTGTTTGCAGGCCGTGCTCCCACGCGGGGCGTTAGAGCCTTACCATTATTAAATACCTTTTTTAACAATAAATGGGTACACAAATACACAAGAGAAAACCTAGCAAAGCGGAGAGATCGATCATAGACTACATAATTACGAAAAAGGGAAATTTTTTACAAAGATACGAAATGTATGAGTCAAAAAAACCATAAAGAGGTAGGAAGTGACCATTACCTTCTAGTAGCGAAAGGAAATACAAACGGACAAAAGACGGAGAATGTAGATATAAAGGAGAAAAGCGCCAAACAGAAAAACTTACGAGACCCGGAAGCTAGTACAGAATATAAAATGAGAATTTCCAAGGAAATCAAAAATAGCAGAAGAATGGTAGAAACCGAAGATGTAGAAGAATTATAGGCATCTTTTAAAGAAATACTCTTCAAAGTAGCAACCGAAATATGCGGTACAAGCTGTAGAAAACACACATTAAAAATGTGGTAAAAAAAGATTGACTAAATATTACCCAAACATTATAATAATAAAGGCCTACCAAAAATATAAAATCCAGAGAAGTAAAGTCAAAAAGCAGGTTTTCAAGTAAGAACGCAAAATGAGAGGAATTTGAACATTGATTGGAATGAAATAGCAAGAACAATCAAAAATTATTTTCAAGGTCCTAAAAACCGCGAAGAAGGGAAAACAACTCCCTATAAAGCAAATTAAAGGTAAAAACGGAGAAATACTTAATATACAAAAAGGTATTATATTAAAGTGGGAAGAATATTTTAGATAGTTTTTCAAATGGAAACCAGCAGTATAAAAAGGAGAGGACCAGCACAAACACGAAAGAGAAGGTGACATAGTAGAAAAAACTAAAGAGGAGCTATAAGAAGCCGTTAGAAGATTAAAAGAGGGGAAAGCAGAAGGGCACGACAAGATATCGCCAGAAATGCTAAAGAACATAGGAAAAGTAAGATTGAACGTGTCATTCATTTTTCAACTTAGTGCTTAGGCATATCATTCCTGTCATTCACCATCATAACTTCATATAAAAAAGGGGGCAGCTTGTAGTTCCTGAACTGTGACAATTATAGAGGCATCTCCTTTCTCGGCATATTTAGTAAACTTTTGAAAAAATTCTAGAAAAGAAACTAAAAGAGACATTTGAACACCAAATAAAGAAATTCCAGAGAAGATTCAGTCCGTGCTATAATACTCAAGACTAAATATTCACGCTACGACTAATAATAGAAAAGAAAATAAGATATAATAAAACAACACATGCACGTTTCATATATCTATCAAAAGCTTTCAATAAAATATCAAGAAATAAGATCTGGAAAAGTTTAGATAAATGAAGAATACCAGAATATTTAATCAAGATGATAATAAAATATACGCAGAAAGAACTATGTAAGAACAGGAAATGTAAATCAGTTCATGATATCAGAAGGTGTCAGGCAACTAATGCCGTTATTTTTGATATTAATGGATGCCATTATGGAAGAATGTACCTCAAAATTAAAAGAAAACTGGCTGTAGGGTGTAATAACCTGAAAGAGAAAAAAATAAGCGAATGTGCTTTTGCAGGCAATTTCGCAATAATTGCAGAATCCGAAGAAGCACTACAAGCTAACTTAGAGAAAGAAATATGAACATAAACACAGATAAGACAAAAATCTTAATACCCCATAAACAAACTTCAACAAGATCAAAGAACCATATGTTGAAACAAGTCAACGGTTTTCAAAACGAAAGGGGAAAATATAAAGCAAACAAATAATAGGATATGTAAGGGAGAATAGGTGTTAAAGAGATTTATCTGAAAAGAAGTTTTTAAGACGACTAAATTAACAGTGCACAAGGTAATCTACACACCCTTTTAACATATGGCTGCGAATCTGAAAGACAGAAAAACAGGCTATAAGCACAATCGAAGGATGTACTAGACTAGACAAAATTAGTAATAATGAAATCACAAGAAGACTCCAAAGTTACAGTATTACAAGACAAAATATAGGAAAACCAACTAAGATGGTGCGGGACATATAATCTGAATGGACTGTAACAGGCAGATTAAAAAAAAAAGAGGTTATAAACAACATTGAATAAAGCAATGAGAAAATTATTAACAAAAAAGGCACCATGTGAACACAGTGAGAAATAAAGCAAGTAATAGGAAGGACTGGAAGAACTTCATTACTTCCACAACTTCCAGCTGGAATGTATGTGTGTGTTCAATAACTCATACAATGGTTTAATGAAATAATGGTACCATTTCAAATTTCTCAGGTAAGTTTGGTTCATTAAATTACAGGATAATTGCACAAACAATGAAAATAATGTTAAAATACAGGAATAATTAAGTTTATTTAGTAAATATAAGTAAATATTATCGAGAGTCACATTATTCAATGTAGCCTCTATCAGCAGCCATGATCTGCTTGGATTGGAACCTAAATATGCTGCAGGTCAATATAACTTCCTACTTATCCGTATGTGTCATGACCTCCATGATACAGTAATCAAGGGGATTGTAATAGGGGCAGTGGAAAATTATTGTAGTCACGCCTGGGTTTTCCTTCCCTTGTGTGCTGGACCAGAGTATTGCTGAAACACGAATCCCTGCCCAACAGCCATTCTTTTATCCAAGGCTTG